>CM053576.1:51876682-52144503 GCA_028646485.1 Cryptoprocta ferox | reverse complement strand
CCTTCCATCCTTCCTTCCTTCCTCCCTTCCCTCTCCTTTCTTTCCTCCTTCCTTCCTTCTCTCTCTTTCTTTCTCTCTCCTTTTTATTTGGGGGGGGGGGTGGGGCATGCTTACACAGAGGAGGAGGAAGCCATATTACACTCAGCCATGTTAAGCTAAATTCACCTCTGCTGCTTCAAAAATAAAATGTCAGTGCAACTTTGAGATTTAAAAATTTTAAATATCAGTAAGCACAGAAGAGGATTCTTTGCTTCCAGAGTTAACTCACCCTTGTGACAGGTTTTAGCCTCTTGATATTCATGCCTGCTCCCCAATTTTTCTGCCTCTCTTGTACACAGGAATACCAAGGTTTTAAAATCACAAGGGCACAGTGTATTTCAAGATAAGCGATTTGGGAAGAATTTGGAAAGATTGTCATCCACTTATTCTTTTATTACATTTATACTTAGTTTTTCCCAAGGTAATGTATAATTTCACTGAAACACATCCACATTCTTTGAAATATACACAAAACCCATTATTTTCTCCCAGAGTTACACCCCTTCCACATTTAATAATTGCCATCATTGTTTATATTTTAACCGTTAATGTGGACACATTAACAGGTAATGTATAACATGGGTTAATTACTTTTCAACTTACTCCAAGCTAGCTTAAAATACCTCTAAACTCCTCACACCCTGTGGTCACCGTCTTACCCTTTGAGTTAAGTATTATTTTCTCTGTGGCTTCTAGCTAAAATTCTCTGACGCAGCCTTTATGCAACGTATTTTTTAAAGAGTTGGTCCCATTTGTAAATGTTCCACTGGAGCATCTGTCTAACACTGTTATATTGCTCTCCCTGTCACTCGGTATTTCTAGTTGATGTTCAAACTCCACGTGCCTTTTTCTACAGATCCAAATCCTGAATGTCTTTATTTGTGTTTCTCCCCCAAGCTGCCCTCAAAACGTGTGACCTTTGTGGATTTGACTCTAAAGTGCTTTCAGAGCTTATCTTTCTTTCCACATGTGGCTCATGAACGTTTGGGGCACCTGTGGGAAGTTGCCTGCATCCCTCAGTGCCTCGTGAGGGACCTCTGTCTTCCTCTTCCCCAGCTGCCTTCTCCTGGCTCAGGCCTGCGTCCTCCATTACTTCCGGAAGTGAGCCTGCCTCTCACTTTGTTTATCCATGCTTCCCTCAGGACACTGCATATGGTGAGCTTCCTTCTCCACTCAGCAGCCCATTACACCCTCTCTCTTTCATATCCTGCCCCCTTTCAAGTGTGTATCCTTTTTCCTTTGAAGGACACTGATACTTCCCACAATGGTTTTCAAGTTGAAATATGAAACTTAAAACTTTCCTTCATCTTCCTCCCCCTTTCCCTCTGTGCTTCCCTTCTGTGTTTATTAAAATAATATCTCTCCTTCTCTCCATCTCTCTCTCTCTTTCTCTCTCTCTCTCACACACACACATACACACACACACACACACACACACACACACACAATTCCTGAGCCAAGCTCAAGTTCAGAGAAAATGACAATCGACTTTTCATCCCATCTGCCTAATTATCAGGTAAGACAATGAACAGAGAGGAAGGACACAGATCTGGTTGGCAGTAGCCAAATACAATTTCATTATTTTAAAAGGAATTCAAAATATCATAAAGACTGTTTGACACAGAGAAATAATTTCTTCTAATTTTTTTTTACATTTATTTATTTTTGAGAGATAGAGTGAGACAGAGTGTGAGCGGGGAGGGGCAGAGAGAGAAGGAGACACAAAATCCAAAGCAGGCTCCAGGCTCTGAGCAAGAGTTCAGCACAGAGCCCGACATGGGGCTCAAACCCACGAAATGTGAGATAATGACCTGAGCCGAAGTCAGACACTTAACCGACTGAGCCACCAAGGTGCTCCAAGAGAAATCATTTCTTTATTCAAAGTTTGAATTTCCCCCCCAATCCTCTTCCTTTTTTTTTTTTCCTAATCCTCTTTGGCCTAGTCTGTTGCCTAAAATGTTACCTGGAAGGTATCAGTCGTGATTCTTCAGAGAAATAAAACCAACCGGGCATATGTAGAGAGAAAGAGAGACATTAGGAATTGGCTCATGAGATTGTGGAGGCTGACAGCCTGGAGACCCAGGGGAGAATTGTAGTCCCAATCCAAAGAAAATTTGCTGGCAGGGTTCCTTCTTGCTCAGGGGAAGTCAGACTTTGTTCTATGAAGGTCTTCCACTGATTTTATGAGGCCCACCCAACCATAACATCATGTCATAGGCTTTACTCAAAGTCCACTGATTTCAGTGTTAATCTCATCCATAAAAAACACTGTCATAGAAACATCCTGAATAATGTTTGACCAAATATCTGGACATGATGGCCCAGCCATATGAACACATAAAATTAACCATGGGGATTCCCAAACCATGTTCTGTGGAACACTAGTTCCTTAGATTAAACACCGGACTGAACTGATTTCTCTCCCAGGTATTCCCTTTTATTACTAAAAGGGAGAAAAAAATGAATGCTAATATGATGAACGCATTCTGGATGTGAGGTGCCCAGCATTCATTATCTCATTCAATTCTTGTAACCATATTTTAAAATAGATATCATTACCAAAGTTCTTGGTATGACAACCTCTTAAAGAAAGTAATATATTAATTAGAACTACTACTGTTTTTCAACCTCACACTTTACAAAAAAATAGTGAGTCAAACTCCATTAAAGTCTTTGCCATTGTTAGACAAGCCACTTTTGAATCATCTAAATCAATATGGCTGTGCACTTTATCTCTATTTACCTCCAATTTGTTTGAGATACAGAATTTTTAATCCATTATCCCAAGTAACAGTTGTTTATCTATCCCAAGATATGATATGAGAACAGTTGTTTATCTATCCCATGGAGGTACCTTTATCTTAGATTTTATGAAATATTATTCACAAGTTCATGAGATAACAATAGAAAGTTCTTAGATTACCTCTCTAAGTATCAAAAGCCAGAACTAACTGAAGTGGTTCCAGGCTATAAAGTTTTCCCCAAATGGTACTTTGCTAGAAAAAAAAAAGTGATTGACAGACATCCAGTAGAAAAAACAAAAAAAGTTTAGCAAAGAGTCAAATAGAAGGCAACTGCCTTTTTTTTTTTTTTTGAGTGATAATTTTGTGTTGATGTGGAGGAAAGAGCAATTTTGCTTTATATTCTGGCACACATGATAACAGATTTGATCAAAGTCACATAGCAGCTTAGCTGATACTGGGTCAACACACCCTTTAGCCTCGAGGGTCGCCAGAGGTAAAGCAATGCCTAGAGTTTTCATGGCAGGAGCTGGAGGGCCAGAAGAAAAACAAGAGAAACTGATGGTGAAGAAGAGGACAAGAGGAGAACTAATAGCAAAGTCCCCTAATGTTGAGGAGAATCGGTGATAAGCTCCAAGGTCAAGAGCATCTCTGCCATGTTAAATTCTCAGGAGCAAGGTTTCACAAACTAGGGCTGGAAATAAAATCTGGCTCACTGCTTGTTTTTGTAAATAAAGTTTTATTGGAATACAGCCATGCCCATTCACTCATGTACTATCTATGGCTGTTTTCCCAACAACCATATAGCTGAGTAGTTATGACAGAGATCATGTAACTCTCAAAGCCTACGTATTTACTGTATGGCTTTTGACAAAAAGGTCTTCCAGCCCCTGGCTAGTGCAAAGCCAACATGCTAAGGGTGCCCATCTTCATGGATAGGTTCCACACCCTATGCCATGGCCTTTGTGGCAGACCCTTCTAAAGACACCCCATATGCATTCTGCAGTGATTTTTTTTTAAGACATCCTATCAACTTTTGTGGAGCAATACTTGCTTCTCCTGATCTTAACCAGTTGACTACTAAGAAAATTATCTTTAACTTGTTTTATGACACTCAGGAAGAAAAAAAAAGATTATATTTATCAGGATAAAAAAAGATTTGACACCCAGGAGACTTTTTTAAAGGAAAAACATTGTGATGGCCGTAAAGAACATGGAAGACAACATAAAACCCTTGTGTGAAAGAGACACTGCCTAGGTGTGATCCCTAAGACAAGGTGCATGTGCTTTGAGACCACTTCCTGATCTGTAAAAAGGAGCTAATAATATCCACCTTCCTGTGTTTTTATAAGGCTTAAAATGCATTGCACAGAATAAGAGTGTAACAAGCCACATTAAAACAGAGTAGTTAAAAAACAATTTATAATTTCTCACAATGATGTGGTTTTCTGGGTAGTTTTACTGGGCTCACCTGAGTTGGCACAGACCTCCTTCATCAACTGCAGTGAGCTAAGGGCTATGTCAGCTGGAGAGCCAGGCCTCTCTCCACAGGGTGGCCCATCCTGGACTTTGTCCTGTAGCTGCGTCAGGACAGCCTCTGGGCATGCATTCATCAAGTTTCTGCCTGCTCCACATTGGCCAATGTCCTACAGGCCCAAACAAGCCACCAGGCCAAGCACTGAGGCCATGCGGAAGCAACATCACCTCTGCCTCCCGATGGCGCCCATTTCCAGCACACCATTGTTGCTCAGGATGGTGCTTGGTAAAAGACAGTTGTATTTCTCGATCCATATTAGTTCTTGTTTCTGCTGCACCCCAGCCACTTTTTAGATGCAGGAATGTTCTAAGATGCCACCATTATGTCACACGCTGTGCTCCACCCTATGAACAGTTGTGAGTTGTGGGTTATTACTATCCTCATCTTTCAGATTGTAGGAAAGCTTGCCCATGGTGGGTAAGAGAGGATGGAGAAGGATGTCCAACCCAACAGCCAAGCTCCAGCATGCATCCTACCCCTACTGCAGGCTCTGCAGCTAGTTATGTCTAATGGAGTCAGAGTAAGTTTGGTAGATGCCCTTTTGCCTGGAAGAGCATTGGCCATATAACAGAGCTGGTAGCAAGCCCTGGAATCCAGCATGGTGGTGAGTGTGCTGGCCTGAAGGGAGCTCAGTATAAAGCCAGGACACCTTACCACCTCTGCTTGTCAGGAGCACAACTAGGCCATTCAACAGCCTGGGCCTCTCTTTTTTTCCCCCAGCACTCACAGGATGCCAAAGTGCTCAGAGAAGGGTCAATGGGTATGAACTAAATTGAAAATTAACAAGGAAATCCTGGGTGGCTCAGTTGGTTAAGCGTCTGGCTTCGGCCCAGGTTCATGAGTTCGAGCCCGGCATCGGGCTCTTTGCTGTCAGCACAGAGCCCACTTTGGATCCTCTATCCCTCTCTCTCTTTGTTTCTTCCCTGCTCATTCTCTCAAAAATAATAAATTAAAAAAATTTTTTTAATTGGAAATTAATTCCAATCTAGTTTCCTCTCAGAGAATGGGACCTCCAGGCCCAATACTAGTCTCTATTTGCTCTGGACTTTCCCCATTTGGGAGGGTCCACAAAGCCCTAGGAAGTCTCACTGGGGAATGCCTCATCCTAGGCAAATCAGGTCACCATGGTTACTGGACTAGTCTACTCTCTGCTTAGGAATCTCAGAAAACATTTGGTCCCTGACTGAACAAGTAATGGAATGAGAAAAGACCTCCTTGGGTTTTTTAAAATTTGTTTTTAATGTTTATTTATTTTTGAGAGAGAGAGAGACAGAGTGTGAGCAGGGGAGGGGCAGAGAGAGAGGGGACACAGAATCGAAAGCAGGCTCCAGACTCCAAGCTGTCAGCACAGAGACCAACACTGGGCTCAAACTCACGAACTGCGAGGAGATCATGACCTGAGCCGAAGTCAGACACCCAACCGACTGAGTCACCCAGGTGCCCCACAGATCTCCTTAATTGTTTTTTGTTCACTCTATCTTCAGAGCCTTGTACATAGCATTTGGCATCAAATAAAGAGCTCAAAAACTACCTGATGAGGGGCGCCTGGTTGGCTCAGTCGGTTAAGCGTACTACTTCGGCTCCGATCATGATCTCCAGGTTTGAGAGTCTGAGCCCCATGTTGACTGTTGTCAGTACAGAGCCTGCTTTGGATCCTGTCTCCCTCTCTCCAGGCCTCTACCCCCACTCATTTCTCTCTCCCTGCCTCAAAAATAAATTTTTTTTAACTAGCTTTTGAATAAATGAGCATGTGAATATGTGAATACATGAATCTAGCTCAGAGGAAGCGGCCCTTGCTTCCTACTACCCTACAGTGTAGATGACACCATGGAAACCCAGGAAACTGACACATGATTTTCCCCAGAATGTGCACCAAAGAACCTTTACATCTTTCTGGTTCCTTCTAAAACAAGGAGGACTGGACAAAGTGACTAGTTGATTCAAGTAATTCAAGTTTCACTCAAATAAACAAAGTCTTCTTGAACTTCCATTTGGTGAAATTCTGAGCCAACACTTTTATGTTGTGCAATGGAACCACCTTAACATAAACTTTGTGAATTTTCACATTTCAGGGAACTACTTCATAAGTGAGCAGCCATTTAAGTCTCAATTAAAGCTATGAATAAGTCAAAGAGATTCTTAGCTGGAGGTGAAGGGAAGGGCTATGGACTGAATATTTGTGCCCCTTAAATTCATATATGGAAGCTCAAATCCCCAATACAAGGGTATCAAGAGGCAAGGATTTAGAAGGTGACTACATCCCCAGAGTGGAACCCTCAAAAATGGAATTAGTGCCATTAACACCATTAGTGAAGAGATACCAGAGAGATAATTTCCTCTCCCCTATCTGAGGAGACAGCAAGAAGGTGGCTGTCTGCCAGTCAAGAAGAGGACTCCCATTCGCAGCCAAATTGTCTGACATCTTGACTTTGGATTTCTTAGCCTCCAGAACTGTGAGAAATAAGTTTCTGTTGTTCACACCACCCACTCTATGATATTCATTAATGGCAGCCTGAGCTGTCTGAGATGGGCAGTACAATCCAGTAGTAAAAAGCAAGCATCCTGAAGTAGAAAAAACTTGTCATTGAATTCTGGCTTTGCCACACTCTGTCTGTGGGACCTTGGGCATAGCGTCTGACTTCTCTAAGCTCTTGTTTGCTCACTTACAAATGAACTTGGCACTGCCTGTTGTTTGGAGCTATAGTGACAATTCATCATGATACCATATTCCAGTGAGCCTGAGGAGAGTCCAGGAACAATTATCTGTAGGCCTACTTTTGCTCCCAAAAGTTTCTGAGTTTGCGTGGGATGCTAGATGCTCACTCACCTAATACTGGACATACTCAGCTCCAGGCCTGACACGCAGTGAGTGCTCTGTTAAGCACCATGGCTTAATATACTAAAATTTTCCCAAACTTTGCATGAACTTTTAAACCTGTACACATTTCAAAGCTATTTTTAGCATAGCAGAAAAGAAAAAGGATATGGAAAAAAAGTTCAAGATTATGCAACATTGCCCTGTTGTATGGGCACCAGAGCCTGAAAAATAAAATGGTGTTTTGGGAAAAGGGAAACAGCAGTGATGCTACCTCCATTTATAGGGGAGTAATGCACTACTAATGATCACACTGGGCTATCTAGGTGCCAGGAGCTGTTTAATGTGTTTTACATTTATTAACTTCTCCACATCCTCACACAAAGTCACGTCGGCTGTCATCCCATTTTCTGGATGGGGAAACTGAGGCACATAGGTCATCCAGAAAGTAAGCAACAAAGCTAGGGTTAGAACACAGCCAGTCTGGCCCCAGAGTCTGTGCTTTGACCCTCTTGAGTCCATTCGCCATGTAAATCTTACCATATCAGTCATTGTCTACAGGCTTGGGAAACCAGATAAAAATAGGAGACTTTTTTAAATAAGAAAAGAACTTTCATGGCACTCAGACTATCTGACACCATTGTGACCTCTCAGATTTTTTTTTTTTTTTTATAACTTCTTTCCAAGCATTCAACTATGCTCCAAGATAGTTGAGGTTCTGGAAAGATAGTCTGATTGGCTGGAAAAAATGAGTAACTTATGCTCTTGAAAATCAACATATTTTACCCAAGGGAGGTCTCAGAATATCTTACCTCTCTATAAGGCTGATCATTTTTCTCATAACTACCTGGATTTTTTTTCAATCACACCTACAGAAGACATGAGCTCCACTCTAAGATAATAGGAAAGGCTCCAATTCTACTCTCATTAATATAATGATTCCATAACACAATGACAGATAAAAGAACTTTCTTTTTATTCTACTCAAGGCTGATTTTACATAAAAATAGACCATAACTCAGAGTCTGTAATGTCTATGGAAAGGTTATACTCGTTACCATCCAAATAGGCTGAGCTAATAAAAATTATATTTGTTACAATCCAAATAGATTAACCGGCCTTAAGGGCTTAGCTATGTATTACACTTTTCAATTTTCTTATAATTAAATTAACATAAAATAGTCTTCACAAATAAATGGCTGTTTCAGAAATAGTTAAGCTCTGTTTAATAAAAATAGCCATTCTATTTACATGTACAGACACTCAGGTAGATCTGGAAAGTGGAAAGAGGCACTTCTCTGTGGAGTGGACTCATGATCAAGAGATTAGCAGAAAGAACCCTTTCACTTGTCCTGCTGAGGCCATGGGCACCCCAGATAGTGGCCCAGTACAAAGCCAGAACCAATGTCATGGGCACCACTCTCCTGCTTTTTCTGGGTTCTCCCAGCCATCAGGCAGTGGGCACAACAGTGGGACCCAGTCTTGCACCTGGATTTCATGCTAGTCTCGTAGCTTATTAATAAAAGTTCTGCTGCCATTTTTCTGGCTTGTCTTCCCCTTTCTTCTCCAGAAGTCTGACCTCTAGATAGTTGCCTTCTGGCTAGAAATCCTATTCAAACATTGCTTCCATTTGTAAAATCCATTATTCTGGACTTTCATGTTTTTGTTCGGAACTATTTTATTACTCTAGCCCAGGAGTGCTCACATTATTGAATAAGCAATGATGATTGAAGTCCTTCAGCTGAAAAAGTCTTGAACAAAGGAGCTGATGCCCCTGAACTGGTTGAAGTTCTTAAGTGTTAGGAGCCTCACAAAGCTATATAATTTCAGATCAGCCTCTTGTTTTATTCTATAAATGTTCTCAGAAGTGATAAAGAAATGGAACAAGTTACAGAGTTTTTGCCATTTGAAACAATTACAAACCTAAGTTTTCTCAGTTCTAGAAGTCAAAAGAGAGACAACACAAGGAAAACAGATGGAATCTCTCTTAACACTGGCTGTGGGCTCAGGTGCCAGGGCTGGGTGCTAGGCTGCCCATCTTGACATGCTTCTTCTCATCTAATCCACCCACCTTCCTGAGTACCAGGGGAACCTCCCCAGTTTAGAAATGGGGAAATAGAGGCTTGCAGAGCTAATGTGAGTCAGTACAAGCTTTGCCAATGCAGAAAATGGTGAGACCCCAGGTATGGGTCTGGAAAAGCCCTGTGTTGGAGTATCACCAAAAGCTTGAAGCCGAATGACCACCAACGGTCATATTTGTATACAAGAGTTCTGGCAGGACTCTGAACTTGACAAGATGGTCAAGAGCCGTCAACCTTGAGTGCCCTCCTTTGAGCTCAGTGCTTGGACTGCAACAGTGAAATACAATCTAATAGGACTCTTTGATGATATAATATAAACACTCACACTGGCAGCAACTCCCTCCTTGAATAGCACTGTGATTACCTCCTTGAAAGTCAATAAAACTTGGAAAATATCTTGATCATGTTTGGGCAGATGGTGCAGGCTCTTTAAATCTCTGCATTCCCCCCTGCTGCTGCCTACCTTTTGGGTGACTTAATCCTCATTAGCACCTCCACAAAAGGTTGAGCAAGAAAAATAGAGATGAGGCTCAAATGAGTCAATTTCGCTGCACATCAGCAGCTTTTGTTGAAGGTTTGATGAGGAAAGAGGTCAAAAGTAATGGTGTCATAAGAAAAATAAATTATCTGTGGAGCTCATCCATTTACAGTATCCCATCCCCATCATCATGGAGGAGCAAGGCCTGGCCATACCCTTAAGAGGATTAAAAACACTTTAATTCAATGTACTCCAACAAGGTGAGTAGGTGAGAAACACTGTAATTTGCATTTTATAGCTCTCCTCCACTGTTAGTGTGTAAGGTAGCAAGGGTATTCATCCTTGTCTCCTAAGTGCCTGGCACGAAGTAGATGCTCAACAAATGTTTTTTGGAAAGCACCACTTGCCCATCGGATTCTATACTGGTTTTCAAGGTTGGCTGTACATCGCAATCATCCGGGAAGCATTAAGAAATACTGAGGCCTGGGTCCTGATGGGGTTTAGGAAACACCACCCCAAAATATGGTACCTCAGCGTGGGAACATTTTTCCATGACCGGTTAAGCTTTATCAAGCCTACTATAAAAACGCTTAGGTTGAACTGTTTCTTTGTGTCTTCGTTTCCTGGGGAAGCCACTCATATCATATAAAACTTACACTAAGCAAATGTGTGTGCTTTTATCCTATTAATCTGTTTCAATTCTGTCCATTTCAGTTGCAGATACAACCAGGAACCCTAAGAGGGTGGAGGAAAACTGTTCCCTCTCCTACAGTCCATCACCAACAGATTCTGAATTAATCTGTGTCGGATTGGGCCTGGGTAAGGGGATCTTTCAAAGGATCCTGAGGAGACCCTAACATGCAGCAAAGTTCAAGGATGACATGAATTATCTGTGTGCCTAGAAGGCAGGTGTGACAGGAATCAAGTGAGGCAAGTACAAGGCTTTGTGCCTGATAACCTCACCAAGTCAAGAGATGAGGATCAGGAAAAGGGACTCAACTGACAAGGCAGCTAGTGAGTGGGTGAGAAGGAAGGAAGGAAGGAAGGAAGGAAGGAAGGAAGGAAGGAAGGAAGGAAGAAAGGAAGGGAGAAAAGCCTGGGACACTGAGACAAGAAGTGAATGGGATATAACTTCGTTCAGAGCCTGAATGCCTAGTTTTGAGCTATTTCTGATAGACGCCAACACAGAGAACAAATACATCTCTCATTTGTATGCTTCCTAAACAACCAGTTCAGAGGCCGCACACTGGAGTTAACAGAAAATGGCTTTGAAGACCAAGTGGGCTCCAATTTCAGCTCTGCTCTGTAACCCTCAGAGCCCCATTGACTCATGGGTATGTTGGGGGACTAATCTCAGCCTCTCAGGTTGTGGTGAACTCAATAATGCACTGAATGTTGTGTCTCCTTAAAATTGATATGTGGAGGGGCACCTGGATGGCTCAGTCAGTTAAGCATCCGACTTCAGCCCAGGTCATGATCTTGCAGTCGGTGGGTTCAAGCCCCATGTCAGGCTCTGTGCTGACAGCTCAGAGCCTGGAACCTGCTTCAGATTCTGTGTCTCTATCTCTCTCTGCCCCCCTCCCCCCCATGTCTCTCACTCTTTCAAAAATAAATAAACTTTGGGGCACCTGGGTGGCTCAGTCAGTTAAGAGTCCGACTTCGCCTCAGGTCATGATCTCATGGTTTGTGGGTTCAAGCCCCCCATCAGGCTCTGTGCTGACAGCTAGCTCAGAGCCTGGAGCCTGTTTTCGGATTCTGTGTGTGTGTCTCTCTCTCTCTTTCTGCCCCTCCCCTGCTCATTCTCTCTCTCTCTCTCTCTCTCTCTCAAAAATAAATAAAACATTTAAAAATTTTTAATAAAATAAAAAATAAATAAATAAACATTAAAAATTTTTTTGAAAAATTGATATGTGGAAACCCAAACCCCAATGGGATGGTATTTAGAGATGGGGCTTTTGGGAGACAATTAGGGTTAGATGATTTAAAGTGGGGCCTTCATGATGGGATTGCTGGCCTTTATAAGTGGCCTTCTTCTAGAAGAGGACCTCTCCCACTCCCTCTCCCCCTCTCCTCTCCTTCTCCCCTTTCCTCCCTGTTCCCTCTCTCTCTCCATGTTGACGCACTGAGGAGAGGCCATATGAGGACCTACCAAGAAGTCACCATCTGTAATTCAGGAAGAGAGCCCTTATCAGAAGCCGATCAGCCGCCACCTTGATCCTGGACTTGCAGCCTCTATAACTTCCAGAAGAAAATGCCTGCTGTTTAATCCCCTCAACCTGCGCACTCTGTTCTGCCAGCCTGAGCGGACTCAGACAGAGGGGGTGTCTACAGGGGAAGCTGCACACGGTGGGCACCCAGCCCTGGCAGCCTGGCCCAACACATACACGTAGTATATACTCACAGGTACCTACCTTTGCACGTGCATGACCTTCCAAGCTCACGCCAGCCCAAAAGGTCTGAGAGGCCATTTTGAGGACACCCTTGTCGAAAACCACTTCCTTTGTCCGTACACATCAGGCCAGTGTAACAATGGCCTCAAACAGAGTCTCAGAGAGACAAAGAATTGGGTCAAGGGTGAGGAGGAGTGGTTGCTCAGAGTCCCTGTCTTAGTTTGCTCAAGCTGCTATGACAGAAACATCAAAAATTGAGTCTCTTATAATAACCAACTTATTTCTGAGAGTTCTGTAGGCTGGGACATCCAAGATTAGACTCAGTGTCTGGTGAGAGCCCGATTCCTAGTTCACAGACGGCCTTCTTCTCCCTGTGCTCACATAGTGGGAGGAAGAAGCACTCTCTGGGGTCCCTTTTATAAGGACGCTAATCCCATTCATGATGGCAAGGCCCTCGTGACTTAATCATGTCCCCAAGGCCCTACCCCTTAACACCATCACAGTGGGCACTGGGTGTTGTATGGAAACCAATTTGACAATAAATTATATTTTAAAAAAAAGAAAGTAAGAGGCAGTCGGTTTGGGTTCTTGCCTAAGATCACTCAAATATAAAGTGTATGAATCAAATCTGAAAAAAGAAGATACCATCACATTGGGGATTAGGTCTCAACACAGGAATTTTAGCAGAAGGCTGACATTCAGACCATAGCAGCCTTCAACACAGCAGAACGTCCCCATCCCATCCCTCGTGGTGGCCATCAGCACCACACACCCACATCGCAGTGACAGCAAGGCCCCTAGAAGCCCCCAGCACCTTCCGGCAGCGCCTGCTGGGAGCCCTTCCTTCCTGCCACCCACTTTTCCCTTCCCCACTCTTCTGCCACTTGCCACTTGCCGTGTGGTCCTTTCACCACATGCTGGGCTGACTGACATCTCCCAGGCCTAAAGTGTACCAGTTCACCCCACTGATCAAAAACGAAATGGCTCCTGCTTCCCGCCCCCCACCCCTGCACTTTCTTTTTGAAGCTTATTTTTAACTGGAGCGCAAATTCTCAGTTTCACCAGAACCCAGGGCCTCTGAGGAACACAGCATTTAAAAGCTGCTTCTCATCCCCAGAGCGGATACCAATCCGTCCATCCCATCTTCAGGGAGAATGACTGCCTTTCCAGATCCACTCCTAACATGAAATTAGGCCACGCTTAAAACAAACAGCGGCACAGACAGCGTGGGAGGACAACACTGGCCTACATAGAAGAAACACGCGGGCTGCGGGGCTTTCTATTTTCGATTCCAGAGCAGAATGAAATTCCTCCCCACACACCTGTGACACTTGTCCTAAGAATACTTGGCAAAAATCGATTGTCAGAGTAAAAAAAAAAAAAAAAAAAAAAAAAAAAAAAAAAAAAAAAAGGCTCTCAAGATGATGTAGCCCAGGGATTATTAAATAGCGGTGCATATCAAAGGGGTGCTGCTCATCGAAACCCTGAAGATGGTTTTCAAAGTCAGCAAGAGAATCTGATTCTCTAATGTAAGTTGAATTACAAAGGAATGAAAACGTTGCCTGTTGATTCTGCGTTTTGCCATCACTGTCTAGGTGGACAGGGAGAGGAAGCTCTTTTTATCCTAGTCTTCCTCTGCAAGCAGAACTCTGGGCCGCCCTCTCTCACTTTGGCCTGCAAAGTTTTCTACCCCCTCACCATCTCTGATGAAGGCAGGGAGGTAGAAAGTGGGGAAAAGGTGGGGCTCGTACAGGAACAAAGGAGAGCCAGTGAAATTGAAATATTTGATCTTCTCTCCCTTTTTCTTGAGAGAGGCTGTGTCACATTTCTTCTCCTGCTACTTCAATTGCCCATTCATGTCATTTCTTTGCCTCATTTGCCTTTCTCGTTGTATAGATTTTTTTTTTCTCCTTTACTCCTTCTTTTGGTCCATTTCCCTGTCACCTTCCTTCCCATCCTCCTACTCAAATTCTCCTAGATAAAAATGACGGTGACTACCATCTCTCCCTCGCATGTCATGATGTGGGACAGAGGGTCCAAACTTCATGGGACACACGAAGGCGGCTCTGTCCCGAGATCCCCTCTCTGCCACTCCACGGAGTACAGTTCGGTGACCCTCGAACCTTTGAGAACCTGCAAAGTTATCTGCGATGGCTTGTCAAAATGCAGATTCCCATGCCTTCCCCGGCAGAATGTAAATCAGTGAGGGTGGCGCCCAAAACTTTAATGCGGGACACGAAATGATGGCAGGTTGGCCCAGGAATGTACATTTAGAAGGCTGGTGTGGTTAAGGGGCCTTCGGATTCCTACTTCAGACCTTGGTACAAAACACTCAACTCCCTGCCCCTCACTCTCCATGTCCCCTGTGATGAGACGGGGATTGTGCCACAGGTACTGCCTGGGGTAGGTTGGGGACCGATGAGATCTGCAGGTTAAGGTCTGAGCACCAGGTGCGCACCAAGCACCTAGCAATGCCAAGGGCACCTTCATTCTCACCTCACCTCTTCTACATGCGCTCTCAAAACTCACAGGTGCTTCCGCTAATTGCGATTTTAAGAGAAAATGAAACTCTTGTAGAAATTTGGCTTTTGCCTTAACCCCAAAGGTCTTCTGCATACTGCTAAGTCCTGAACCTCCGGAACTTTAGACGAAGGAAATAGCTCCCTTTGGGTCCCTGGCCTCTGTCATCACTGTCTCCAATAACCCTATGTGCGGCAAGAGTCATTGCAGGAAAAGACAACATGTTTGAATTCACCCTTTCATTGCAGTTGCCACTGGGGAAGGAATAGATTCCTACATGAAATGACCCCACTTCATCTAACTAAACTGGTCCCAGCTTTACTGTGCAGTCGAAGTCCCTTCCCACCGTACATCAGGCAACTGCTGGATCCCGACACCACAGAGCCAGGCTGGTGACCCTGCCCCTCCCCGCTACTTCCTCCCCTTCAGAATCTGGCACTGCTGCTCAGGTGTGATGTGGGCTGGAGGCCTCCTGCTGAGGTGATCATTAGCATCAGTGGCCTTTTTCTGGATGTGCTTGTTTTTCACATTCTATACTTTTTTGATTTTTGTAATTTTCATGTGTGTCTCATGCACTCTGCCTGGCATCCTCTCTGACAAGAAAGACTGTCTTCAGCATCCCTGAATTCCCAGCTCCTCATCCAACGTGTGATGGGCATTGGCTCTGCCGTGACATGTAAACAAGCCTTGAACTTCAGATTTCTGAGCATAAAAAAATGAGAAAAGTGTTGAAGAAACACCTAAAAATTGAACAAGGACATCTGATTCATAAAGCAAAGATGTAGGACCTTCCCTTTCAAACTCCACATCCCTTTCTCCTCCAGCGAGTGCAATGGTTCATTCTTTACCAACTGCAGACTTGACCATGCTTCAGTTTAGCAGCATAAATTGTGTCCTCTGCTTAAGGAAAAGGGATGTGGAAACCACCTCTCAGATTTATTTAGGCCTACTGTGTCCCCATAATGTAAAATTGAATATTTCTTGAACCATAGTGGGGAGCCAATAGATATTTATAAAAAGAATAACAATGCATTTTTGTCATTTTATTAGTTACCATGTTAACCTACAATTGTTTTATGTGTTGTTTGGGAATTTTTATAATTGGGGAGGGGGCAGTTGATTTATACCAAATATTATATATTGTCTCAAAATGTAAATCATTTGTACCTGCAGCTATATTTTACAATAGTTACTATTCTTGAGTACTGCATAGTAAATTATCACAAACTGGGTGGCTTAAAACAATGGAAACATATTCTTTCATTGTTCTAGAAGCTAGGAGTTCAAAATCAAGGTGTCAACAAGGAAATCCTCCTCCTTCTGAAAGCTCTGAGGGAGAATCCTTTCTTGACATTTCTGGTATCTGGTGGTTGCCACAAATTCCTGGTGTTCTTTAGCTTATAAAAACATCGCTCCTGGGCCATCTGGGTGGCTCAGTCGGTCGAGCATCAAACTCTTGATTTTGATTCAGGTCATGATCCCAGGGTCATAGGATCAAGCCCCATGTCAGGCTCTGCACTGAACGTGGAGTCTGCTTGGGGATCTCTCTCTCCCTTTCCCTCTGCCTCTTCCACCCATCCCCACCTGTGCTCCTTCTCTCTCTTTCTAAAAATAATAATAATAATAATAATCACTCCAATCTCTGCCTCTGTCTCAGGTGGCATTCTCCCCTGTACATCTGTGACCAAACATCCCTCTTCTTATAACTTACATTTAGGTTCTTGTATGGCCTCATCTTAAATTCATTACAGCTATCCTTCTCAGAGGATCTCTGAAGCAAGGTCACATTCACAGATTCCAGGATGTGAATTTGGGGGGAACAAGAGTAAACCCAACACAGGCATTGTCTTGTCCTGAGATCTGTAAGTCTATAAAATTCACAAAAATTCTCCTGGGCCAATCGTTTTGTGGAAAAAGCAAATTTTTATATCCCTAAACCCTTGACTTCACCAGTTAGTTAGAGGGGGCTGTCAGGGTACAGAAGTTAATGAGAGAACTCTTCTATCCCAGAGGGCTGTCCATTTCTACCTGCACAAAGGTCCAGGCATGTGTTTCTGGACTGACTCCCATCCCAGAGAAAGGACTCTCAAGTCACAGAACTGAGACAGTCAGGGAAAGAGAGAGAGTAGAAACTGCCCAATTGCCACATGTTTGCAGCCATTTAAAACCTCAGAGTCAGATGTTGTCTTAGTCAGCTAGGCCTGCCATGCAAAATACCACAAACTGGGTGGCTTAAACAACAGACATTTATTTTCTCACAGTTTTGGAAGCTAGAAGTTTAAGATCAAGGTTCCAACCAGCTCGATTTCCCTTGAGACTGCTCTTCCCGGCTTTCAAGCGGGTGCCTTCTCTCTGTGTCCTCACATGGCCTTTCCTCTGTGTGTGTGGAGAGGGAGAGAGAAGGATCCCTCACATTTCTTCCCCTTTGTTCAAATGCCAATCCTGAAGAATTAGGGTCCCCCTGATGACCTAGTTTAACCTTAATTACCTCTGAAAGGCCCTGTCTCCAAATATCGTCGCACTGAAGTTGGGACTTCAGCATGGGAATTTTAGGGGACACAATTCAGTCCACAGCAGAAGAGACATTGGAAGTAACAGCCCAAATCTCCATTTCACAGATGAAGTTCATGGTACAAGGTGAAGAGTCTTGAGAAAGGCCATCCAGTTTGGCAAGGCTGGAATATTCTTAATATCCCGCAAGGTCAAAAGTCTTGACTTTTCTTTTATTTCTTTTTCTCAGAATGCATCGATAGATGATTGATAGATAGATAGATACTTCTTAAATGAACAAACATGAATGGCATCCCCTTCATTTTGACTTATGTCCAAGCTAACATATAGAACCTTTATCTGAATGGCCCTTTTATGAGAAGTCACTGATTAAAATGGATAACATTTTGGATACCCCATGAACCTAGCACTGTGTCTTATCCATAGTTGGTATACATTAAATGTAGATAATATTTATATGAATAGATAACACTGTATGCAGTCCTTACACTATTCAAAGCACATGTATTAGCTGATTTAATCCTCATAATAATTTAATAGATAGGTCCTATTGTGAGTAG
The DNA here is from genome assembly GCA_028646485.1 of Cryptoprocta ferox. Taxonomy (NCBI): domain Eukaryota; kingdom Metazoa; phylum Chordata; class Mammalia; order Carnivora; family Eupleridae; genus Cryptoprocta; species Cryptoprocta ferox. Next base: position 52,126,831 of record CM053576.1, on the reverse strand, counting down.
CATTTCATAGATAAGGACATCGAGGCATAGAGAAATGTATTAATTTCCTCAAGGTTTATGAATGAATGAATGAGTCAAGGTAGCTGAAGACGACTCTTAAGCTTTGTGCTTAAACCCTGCCTGGACGGACCCCTCTCCATCCAGCAACCTCTATCTGAATTTGCTTTGGGGAGTTTTGTTTAGGTTTTGCTATTGTTGAAGACAAAAAGATGCAGACAAATCACTAATAACAAAACCACTAAGTATAAATATACAATACTCTATTACCAGTGTTTTTACGAACACTCCTATACACACTTCTACTAAAACATTTCCTGGAAATAAGACTTAACCTCACTATACACCAGACTGTATTTTGCTATTTTCTTTAGTGTTCCATTTTGGTTTAGTCTAGTTTCTTCAATTTAATTTTTTAATGCAGATCGTGACCAACACAATTGAGTTCATGAGCCACAATCACATTACAATCAGCTGTATGGAAAACAAAACTGCTTTAGATAACAGGCTACCCTAATGAGTGGATTTCTCCTTCCTGCCTGCCTTTGCTGGAGTACAGAATTATAAAGATGTCATAATATGTAAGATGTGTAATATGTATACACTTAAAAGCTCTCACAATGCCGTTGTTTCTGCTAAAGAATGCTTTGTTGTTAGCCTGGCATAAAAGGGACTAACAGATCTCAGAGGTTTAGGTTCTGGAAACTCATTTAATTTTTCTCTGGTCGTATCACAGTGTGTTTCCCTTCATTTCAATGTGACTTTCTTAAGAGGAACACATTTTGTAGTTAAAAGAAACAGTTCAGGTCAGACACGCGATTCGAGTTCCATTTAAGTTCTAAATTGTGAAATCCAGAAGTACCCCCAAATTCTGGAGGTGAATTCTGCTTCTTGTGTGGATTCCCAGTACCATAGTAACCCTATTTTCTTGACACATAGACTATGATGCAATCAACTCCCTCAGAGGGTAAGATTCGAAGCTCACGTTCCAATGATTTGGTTGGATACATTCGGAGGCAGCAGTGGGATCTGGAGATATGCATTCTCCAGGGCTGCAGAGCGGACAAACGTCAAGGAATGAATCAAAATGCGGTTTGGAATGATGCACTCAGGAAGGTAAAAAGAGCTAATATATTTTTAAATGATGATCAAAAGATAAGTTTGAAGCATTCTCGATTTACATATTCTGTTTATTTTTAAATCATACCATAGGATGGGGTGGGGGGAAGGGGGCAGGAAGGAGATGGTGCATACACAATTGAATTGAAATATATCCTGAAAATCATCAGACCTTATTTATAGGAGAAAATGCCTTAGGAAGACCAAAAGGACGTACATGAGCATGTCATCACTGCATTTAAAAAATGGTAGGAGTTAACTTTTAAAGAGATTTACTGATATCAGTTTTCTTGCCCATCCCCTTCCTAAAACAGGACTGAGTCATCTTACAACAAGCCATGCCAAGAGATGATTCTAAATATACTGAGTAATCCAAAACAGTATTTGTATCTGGCATTGGAATGTACTTTGTCAGAGCAGTATTTCTAAAGGCAGTCAAATTTGTGCTCACTCCCCAAGGATCATGATGTGGCAGATCCTACCAGAAGTCTGCTATATTGGGGCAGTGGGGGTGAGGGGCAAATCAAGGACACTGATATTGCATTGCAATTCATTAGGACTTGAGTCCAGTGATTCTCAAATATGCACAGTCATCAGGAACATCTAGAAGGCTTGTTAGAACCTGGACCCCTGACCCCCCCCCCACCACCACCACACACACACCCTCTCCCTTACCCCTGATTTAGTGGGTGGGGCCAGAGAATTTGCACATCCAACAAGTTCCCAAGGCATAGGGCTGCTGGTGGCCGAAACACACTTCCAGAACCATTGCTCTGGTCCCATTTTATGCAGTTAGAACACTTCAACATAATCCTAGTGGTAAAGTTAGAGGGTCTTCATGTTTTCTTTAGAGATATCAGCTGCAAGCCGGTGACCACCTGGGCTGAAAGCCAAAAAGCACCAAAGGAAAGGATCCACAAATGAAAAGAGGAAAGCAACCTTTCCAACCACAAGAATGCTGTTCCCACTCACTAGAACTTACAGGAGCTCGGCTTCGCCCGAGTGCTCCAGATTTTATCGTTCATGAAAGGGAAGGAGAAGAAAGTTCATCAGACTTAATGATTATACAAACCCGCGGAGAGACGTCATTTTTCCTTTCAGTGAAGAGCTGACTTCTCATGACACCAGACAGAGAAAGGGCAAGTGGGGTGGGCCTGTGGTGTGTCTAAGTGTGTGCAAAACTTGTAATGTGTGTGCAGGTAAAAGAAAGATTTAGGAACACACATGCTGTGTGTTGAAAGGAGAGAGAGAAAGAGAGAAGGAAAGAAAGAGAGAGGGAGGGAGGGAGGGAAGGAAGGGGGAAAGGAAAGGAAGGAAGGAAGGAAGGAAGGAAGGAAGGAAGGAAGGAGGAGGGGAGGAAAGAAAGAAAAGATGAAAATAAAGACTGAAAAGTTCAGCAAAAAATAATTGAGAAAAACAGTGCTCTTGGTAACTGTCACCCTGAAATAGTTTAGCACCTGACTTACGGGGCAGGAGACTGGCTGTAGCAGGTCTAAATGTGATTCCATTTCCCACAATTCCACGGGGCGGTTCATCCAGAACAAAGCTGTGGTTCTCTCCCTGAAGAGCACCAGGGTAAGCCGTCCAAAACCGAGGCCATGAGCAGTGGGGGCCAGCAGGTCGGTTGCTTGGAGAGAAAAAGACTTTATTAAAATTCAAAGGAAAAAAAAAAAGAATAACCGGGGATGATTTAGAAAGCATTATGCATTTATTGAACAAACACTGCTAAAGACGTTTCAGCAAACCATGTGTTTAAAAAGTAATAAATAGCTATTGTGCTTACTTCATAAACTTGTCAGACTGTCTTCATTTTATTTTCCTGAACAAACTGAATTTCTGTACTGCTCATCCCCAGCCAGTTAATAAATACATCACCCTAAAAAGTGCTGTGGTATTAAATTTACAGCAGATAAAATATGGATGAAGTTACGGTGCCTCAGGTACGTCAAGTGTGATTTAATATCTCACACTCCTCTCGTGAGGAGTAAAAGATTGCCTGGCTGCTTCAGCCGCCAGAGAGCGACCTTTGCCCCTGAGTAACAGCCACTCAGCAAATAGCACCAAATGAAGACGGAGAATAACATATAGATTTGCCATAAGAAAAAATTGATCTAAATCCACATATCAAATCTGCTGATCAGAGCTCTGGAGAAAGACCTCATAATCTTTCATGTGCAACTGAAAGAAACTTTGGGCGGAACGGAGACATGCCTGAATGTATAGGGGCTGTTTGGGGTTTGGTTTGCAATTTGTCACCTGATTACTATAATTATAATTTGCCTCTTAGAGGGCTGGAGATAAGATCTCCTCGGAAGGAAATGCTCTTTGTCTTAATGTCTTAGCGGTAAGTATTTTCTTCTCCTGGCAGGAACTGGGGGGCTCTCCGAGCATTTCAGGGATCAGGACAATCTTACAAAGGAAGGTGTGGTTCCCCAGGGAAATTTCCCAACAATATGATTTAATTTATATCGTTTTAAAAAGTTCTGTCTAAATGATAAAAAAAAAAAAGTCTCCGAGGAAAACATTTGTTAGCACAGAAAATAAATTCTTATGATTAACATTTTGCCATCCAAAAAGGCTGGTGACTAAGAGAGTTCTCCGCACTTCAAAGGTAGGAGAGAAATGAGTTTTAAAACAAGAGTCAAAAAGAAGCAAATTGCTGCTGAGCTATTTTTATTTCAAATATATAAAAGTCGAGTTGGTAACTGCCGTGTATAAATCTTCAAAGTGCGGATTGCCAAGGGTCTTCCTCTAAAGTCTGCTGTGAAAAAATAAACTTTGACAATTAAAGCAGCTTCTTCCTTTCGCCATGGAAGTGAGGGAAGTGGCCCAGGGTCCCAGGGGCTCCCAGCATCCTCTCTGTTCCCAGGGAGCAGCATGCCTTTGCTAATTTAGAAGGAAAAAAAATCTCTTCAGCTCTGGGCCTCTGCAAATAAAAGCCTTTGTTGCCTTCCCCCAACACGGGGCTGCTCCAAGGTTTGAGGGTTTTTTGTTTATTTGTTTTTCACTGGGCACTTGTGTGCTCAATTGGTAACTGGTTTTACTGAGCCTGAGTGGGGGTGGGAACGAGGCTGTTTATTGCGAATTTCTCCAATGGTGAATACGGAAGCTTTGGCACTGGCAGACTGGTCTGCACAAAAGCTACTATTCTTGTATGTGCACTGGAGGAAATAGGTCCAAAACAGGTGAGAGAGGGGCTTGAGGGGAGAGGGGTTGAGGTGGGCATGCCTCTGCATCTATATGCAAGCACACGTTCAGCATGGAAACCTTTCTATTAGAAATGAAAGCTCTCTCAGGGCACCTGGGTGGCTCAGTCAGTTAAGCCTCTGACTTTGGCTCAGGTGATGAGCTCACGGTTGGTGAGTTTGAGTCCCACATCAGGCTCTGCACTGACAGTGCAGAACTTGGAGCCTGCTTTGGATTCTGTGTCTCCCTCCCTCTCTCTCTCTCTCTCTCTCTCTCTGCCCTCCCTCGCGCTCTCTCTCTCTCTCTTTCTAAAAAAAAAATTAAAAACAAATAAATGAAAGCTCTTTTTAAAGGAGTTAGCGGACAGGCCTGCACCCCTTTCCCAGACTGCCCTAGATCTCACTTAGTCAAATAGGGGTCTGTCTCTGCACCTTTCTGAATCAGTGCATTTCTCATTCTGATTTTGCACCCGATAGGCCAAGGCAGGCGACATTTCTCAAGTGACAGATGTGCCCCCGATGTGGGGGCTGCATCCGCTCTCCTGCTTCCTTGGGATCAGCTGCTCCGGGAGGAGCTTGGACTGGTCCCTTTGTCTGCATCAGTGGGGAGGGCAGTGAGGTGGGTGGGTTGTGGGTGGGAAGGAAGGACAAACAATGACAGGGCAGGAAGGAAAAGGGAGCCTAACTCTTTCTGTTTTCATTCCTTTTTTCCTCTTTAATTCTCTTTTATTATTTCTTTCCTTCCCACCCCCAATTTCTAGACCTTCCTGTCAATTTTTCCCCAATATGGAATATGTTCCTTAAAAAAAAAAAACAAACTGAAAAATGATGTTCCCAAGGGATTTATGCTCACCTTGCCCTGTGATGGGTCCTGGCTGAGAGGGTGAAGGAAATCTGTTGAGTGAAGAACCTTTCATTTCCATTTAATGCATTTTGAAAAGATCTGCATAGGAGCCCTATTGACTTGGGTTCTGAACCGTATTTGCAAAACTAGCTTTTGGGGATGTAAACTTGACTTACTGGAAATGATCCCACCATACCTCATTAGCATTTCAAAATGAATAGTAAATGACCATTTATTTTCCAATTTTTTAAAAAACTGAACAATACCGTTAATTATCCCCTTTTATGATTCCTGGTAATGGCTCCTTACTTGCAGTAAATTAACATTACACTGCCAGTGACATAGCGCCCCCTCATATTATAGCCATTTTGCTTTCGACAAACCACAGCGTGGGCCTCCACAGTTCTCTCACACACAGCAGATTACAAGCGTCACTCAAAATCTTGCAACTCCCAGTGCTTCATGTTAATTTCTGCCTTCTCGGCTAAGACCCTTCCTTCCCTCCAATTCGCGCGCTTTACATCAGCGCAAAACTTAGAAGAGATGGTGTTAGAGGTCGCCTCTCCACCCCAAATAAGTACCAAACCTCCAGTTCTTGTGCCAAATTAAATCACAACTAATGGTTTGTTTTTCATCTGGTTTAGTTTAGATTTTTTTAACTCAGATTAAAACCCAGGTCACGTCCTCCTATTTTTTATAATAGACTTTCTGTGTTAGACTGAAAAATTTAGATTCTTCCTGGAGGGTTTTTTTTTTTTTTATATATATCGTCTTTAAATTTGTTTTCTTCGTTCAAGGAACATCACTGAAAATGTTTGAAAATTATGAACTGTGGCTTTGGAGCCACATGGATTAGAATTTACAGCCCATGAAGCAACAATGAAGGAGAAAATGTGGCTCAGAATTGTTTTGATGCTATGACAAAAAATAAATTTGCTTGAAATGTTAAGGGGAAAAAAGGACTGGAAGACAAAGGTCATTAGTATCTATAAAGGAACCAGATTGTTTACTTTCTTCCTGTAGGAAATCTTATAGATGAAATTGTTGGATCAAAGGAAGATCCGTGTTCAGAGTGCTTACTATATGTACACACTCGCCCATGCGTATACACCTAATTCTCCTCGGAAAGGTTGTATCCATTCATACCCTTCACATCCATTGAGGAGAAAATGTCCATTTTCCCAAAGATGGAAAATGCGGATTATTCTCATTCATTTCATAAGTCTGGCATAAATTGTATCTTGTTGCTTTTACTTGCATTCATTGACTTCTTCAGTTTGAAATTTTTCACCCATTTTTTCTTCCGTGAGATTTTCACGACATGTCTATTGGGATGTTTGCCTGTTTTCCTTATGGCTATGGAAAAGCTCTTTTGTATATTAAGGAGGTCAACCTTTACTATTTAATAATGTTCTTCAATTTGGTTATTTGCCTTCGGGTTTTCAAATTTATTTGACTGTGTTAGTTATTACGTTATAGACACAGGGTAGGGGTTGCTTAGGTTTTATTTATTATGATTTATTTATTTATTATGATATTGTGAAATGCATTCATTATCCCTTCATACTTCTTGCTGCCAGTGTAATGCAGAAGGCTCCCCTACCACCCTCAAGTATATATCATCTCTACTTTCTTTTCATATTGTGTTCCAAAAAGTCTGACTCTTCTACTAGTGTCATAGTGCCGGCAGCTTTATAGCACAGTATCTGTTAGAGCAAATCTTCTCTCATTTCTATTTTCAAAACTCCCCCAGCCTTCCAGAGTGTTTAGTCTTCCTAGTAGATTATTTAAGACAAGGTTAAGTTCCAAATTCTCTTTATGGTTTTATTGAAATTTTATTAAGTCTATTTTTTTTACTTTGGAAAATGTTGATGTCTTTATCATTACCGAGTCTTCCTATCCAAGAGTACTGAAATCTTTTCATTTATGCAAGCCTTTTTTCTCATGTCACTCAGTAGAATTTTAGTTTCTCATGTAAGTCAAGTCTTCCCAAGCATATTGCTAGAGATAGGATTTTTGTACCATAATTACTTTTTGTAATTCTGGGAGAGAGTTTTCACATTTTATTTTTCTTTCTTACCCTTTTCTTACTATTTCTGACAGCTGTGAAGTTGACTCCTTTTTATTTTGTTAAGTCCATACTCCTACCATCTACAAATAATCATTTTATTTCTCCTTTCTCAATATTTGCATGTCATATTTTTATTTCTTGTCTAATGGCATTTGCTGACTCTTTCTGAAAAATAAATAACAATGGCAATGGTGGGTAACCTTGCCCTGTCCCGCATTTAAAGAAATACTTTTCACTACTTCACCACAGAACATGAGGCTGTTTTTTGGGTTAAAATATTCTATGTCCATCTTGCTACAAGTTGTTTTAATCAAGAACAGATGTTGAATTTTGCATTCGTTATGCAGTGAATCATTGGCTCCAATAAGATAATGTTGCTTCTTTTTCTATAGATACAATGAATTATACCAATACATTTGAAGACACTCTAAAATAAACCTGTGTCTGTAGGGGTGGATAAAATTTCAAAATACTGCTGAATTCATCCTAAGAATTCATTCATTTATTTAGGGATTTTGTATTTATATTTAAATGCAACATGGATTTACAGTTTTCCCTTTTTTTGTCCAATTTTTTGCACAGTTTCATATGAAGGTTATGCTACCTTGATGAATAGAATTAATAAAATTGGCTTCATTTTTATTCTATATAACAGTTTGTGTAAACTTGGAAATAATTGTTTCTTGAAGTTTGAAAGGGAAATTTGGGGGTCCAAACCTAGCTTATTCTATTTTTTTCCCCAAAGGTACTGATCTACTCAATAATTCTACTTTTTGTTGAATATATTTTTATAATTTGCACCCTGGAGAAACATCTACTTTGTACAGTATATAACATATATTAGTATAAAGTTGTACATATCTTCTCCTTAGTTCTTTAATCTTCTTATATATTATTTATGTATAATATACATATTAATTCTTGTATATAATAAATACATTATATATAAAATAAATATCAAATGCTCTCTATATATTAATTCTTATGTGTTATTTATTGCAAACAGCCAGTTATTGAGTTCATTTTGCAATTCTGTTTTTTTATCCACGGAGTTTTTCCAACTTATTTGCAAAATTCTCATCATTTATTTATTTATACATTTGTAGTTTTGTATTTACATAAAGGCATTAAAACTATGAATTTTCATCTGCATACAATTTTGACAATGTCATGTAAGAATTGATACGTAGTCATGTCACCACAATTGTGTTCTGCTTAAGTTTTTAAGGAACTAAATAGAATAGGTTTTATGGTTTTATTTTTATTATACATTTTATTGCATTGTGGTGAGAGCATATACTATTATGTTTTAAAAATTAATTTTTAATTTGTATTTATTTTGGTTTTTCTTTATGTACATGTTATACCTCTTTTATAGGCTCTTCATAGGAAAAAGATAGAAAAATAGGTACATAAAAATCCCCCTCTATTCTTTTATTTAAGTTTATTTATTTTTGAGAGAGAGAGGGAAAGAGAGAGAGTGAGCAGGGGAGGGGCAAAGAGAGGGAGAGAGAGAGAATTCCAAGTAGGCTCCACACTATCAGCACAGAGCCCAATGTGGGGCTCGACACACAAGTCTTGAGATCATGACCTGAACTGAAGTCAAGAATCAGACATTTACCTGACTGAGCCACCCAGGCGCCACCCCCATCTACTGTTGTATTTTCTCCATTTCTCTTCAATTGTAAATATTTTTTTCTTTATATATTTCAGTAGTATCTTATTTTTCACACTAAGGTTTTTAATAGTTAACATTTCATATCTAAATACTACTTTGTCTCATAATATATGTCTATCTTTGGTATGCCTTTGACCATTTTTAACTTCAAACTTTATTACTTACTTTTAGGTATACCTCTTAAAAGCAACATATAGTTGAATTTTTTAACCTTTAATTAAGGTCTTATTCTTATTAAAACATAATTTTTAATAAAAAAATGGGTGAAGGGAGAAAAAGATACAAACTTCCACTTACAAAATAAGCATAAGTCATGAAGATGTAATGTACCACATGGTGACGATAGTTAATATTTCATTGCATATTTAACAGTTGCCAAGAGAGTAGACGTCAAAAGCCTTCATCACACACACACAACTACAGCTATGTATGGGGACCAATGCTAACTAGACTCATTGTGGTGATCATTTTGCAATATATACAAATATTGAATTATATGTTCTTCCCTTGAAATAATTAATGTATGTCAGCGATACCTCAATTGAAAAATAAAAAGGCAAAGAAAAGCCACATGCTAGTGAAAATTCCAGGTGATTCTCTTCTATGATTCTGATAGACTGAGATAGACTAGTTCACAATTAATTTTTCCGCCTACAAGGAGGTGAATATATTTCTAAATATTTGGGAAACATTCAGAGCTTTTCTTTTGCCCCGAAGCATGTATTAAAAATCATATTCTCAATAATCCTTATGGCATATATACTCTTCCCAGTGCTCTTCTTGACGTTACATCCCAGTATGTAATCCTGGATATTTATCTGACAGAGAAATACAATGTAGAGAGCAAAACAAGGCTAACCTTGAAGACATTATCTTTAACATTGGGATTATTGTTGAACATGGCTCTACGTATCAACTTAATTCCTTTCTCTCTGTGTTTCTCGAGTTTAGGAGTGGGCCATTAGAGATTTTAAAACTGGGCTTCTCCCATATCTAAGTTAGTAGAGATTTAGTTCAAAGATACACAAATTATGGACCCTTAATTTCCAGGCCTATTATCACCATATCCCTTCTTCTTCTCTGATTTTATTTGTACTTTAATAGGCAGGAAGAAAAGAACGGCCACGCTGTCTCAGTGAGCTTTGATTATAGCCTGTTTTTGTTATTAACTTAAATTTATAAGCATTACTTTTAATATTTGGTCAACATTTTGTTGTTATTAACTTAAAATATTATTTTTATTTTTACCTAATTACTGCCTTTACCTCATATATGAAAGATCTATAGTGATAAAAGTTTATAAAAATCCTATCTATGTGCACCCAACAGTTCCTGGCCCTAACAGGGCCACCCTGACACTCCTACCTACTTTTCAGTCCAGAGCAAACTCTTTTAAAGTCTTTTAACTGTATCCAGTGTCAGGGTTTTTTGGTATTTCTAACTAACAGCATTCTGGTTTCTTTTGATTCAGCATTTTAGATATTATCTCTCAGCTTTCTTCCACTTCCAACTACACTCAGCTCATATCCCCCCAGGAAGAAAGAAGAAAGAAAGAAAGAGAGAAAGAGAGAAAGAAAGAAAAGAAAGAAAGAAAGAAAGAAAGAAAGAAAGAAAGAAAGAAAGAAGGAAGGAAGGAAGGAAGGAAAGAAAGAGAAAGAAAGAAAGAAAGAAAGAAAGAAAGAAAGAAAGAAAGAAAGAAAGAAAGAAATATCACCAGTGGACTTCCCACTGCCTCTCCCACCATTTCATACATTTTTTTCTGAAATTTTTATCCTGATTTATTATGATTCTATTATTCTACCATTATTCTTTCAAGCTTTATACATTTGTAGTCTTCCTATCCTCAAAATTACAATTGCTACTTTCTCATCTGTTTAAATTATGCTTACTATAGATTTTTTTACACTATGACTTCCCAATTCAGAAGCTTCAAAATTTATTATATGTTTAATGTCTCAGTTGACTTTATTATATCTTTAAATGTTTTTTCAGAAATGAAACGTTGATAGACCCCCTCCTAGGTCACTTTTACATCTGATAGTGTCTTTTTGTTCTTTTCACACGTAAACATAGTCTGGCTGGTATATAACTTGGGTATCATATCACTTTTCCCCCAACTCTACAGACAAAACCCTATTATTTTCTGGTATCTAACTTTGTACAACAATATGGCTGGCCTGAGATTATTAGTGTTTTAAAACTACTTTTTGATAATATTTTATGGTTTTCCCTACTCGAGTGATGTTTATAGTCTTAAAATTCAATTTTTTCAGCAAGGTATTTGTTAGTATTGGTGTTTGCTTACCTAGTGAGCCCTTTTAATCAAGGTGATTAAAAGACGAGAAGAATGATATGCAAGCCCTTTAAACCTCCTATGCCTTTTCTAATGATCATAATTCCACTGTTATCATTTGATTCACTTTTAGGGGTTCTGTGTTTGGTTTCATTTTGGGGAAATGTCTGAATGAAAAAAATTACATTTATTTTCCAATTATAACTTTGAATAGTGTTTCTTTTCCAATTCTTCTGTTCTGATTCATTCTGTTGTATTTTTTGGCCACTCTTTTTATACAGAAGTTGGTTTTTCATTGCCTTGCCTCCACATGCATTATAAATACTTTCTTCATCTCAATGAAATCACTTTTGGTTTCAATATTTTCTTATTCTTTCATCTTTTATCTATTTTTTAGGAACTTTCATTTTAGAAATGCTATTGTCATCCAAATTCTACCTCTGTTTCTTGAAGTAACCTTCCTTTTTTTCCTAAAATATTCTCTTTAGCTCATACATGGTTTCATTATCTTTTTCCTTAAGATTGCAACATTTATTTTTTTAAGGGACGCCTGGGTGGTTGAGTCAGTTGAGTGTCTGACTCAGCTCAGGCCACCATCTCACAGTTTGTGAGTTTGAGCCCTAGGTCAGGCTCTGTACTGACAGTTTAGAACCTGGAGCCTGCTTCGGATTCTGTGTCTCCCTCTATCTCTACCCTTCCCCCACTCACACTCTGTCTCTTTCTCTCTCTCAAAAATAAAATAAGAAAACATTAAAAAAATTTTAATTTAGTTTTTAAAAGTATGCTTATTCATCTGTGATTTTTTTTTCTAAAACCACTTCTGACACCAAATGTGTGGAGATTTTTCAGAACAAATATTTGTTGTGTTGCCTTCCATCAACACTAATTGGGTGTCCATCAATTCAATTCACTTTTGACACTAATTATCCAGAGTTAATGCAGACCCCACAGGTTAAAGGCTCAGTCCCACAAGACTACTCCCATTCCAGATGTTATATATAAAACAAACATAAGAAGACTCTGAAAGGCGGAGAGAAGAACACAGAATGACAAGGAACCTTAGGACCAGAAGAAAGACATGATGGCGAGATCCCTGAATTTTCTTTTTGCTTCACATATCCCATAGTTGGAGCTGAAGAGGCTACCAACTCTATGAAAATCCAATAGGTACTGACAAAACCCCCAACAAAATCCTACTCTCTCTAGCCAGATGACCTAGAAAAGTGAAGATTAGGAAGACAAAAAACTTTCAGACAATTTTTAGGCAGATTTTTCAATAGAAACCATGTAGCTCAGAAAGAAGTGGTACAATATATTTCAATGCTGAAAGAAAAGAACTGTCAACTCAAAATTCTAAACCGAACAAAAATATTCTTCAGGAATTAAGGAAAAATCAAAACATTTTAGATGAAGAAAAAGTAAGATATTTGTCAGCATCCAAGCTTCTCTAAAAGAAAGGCTAAAGGAGGATTCTTAACCCAAAGGAAAAAATAAAAGGGACTTTGGAATGTCAGGAAAGAACAAAATATAAATAGGTAAAATTTGCATAACAGGTAAATACAATATGCCTTCTCCTCTTTGTAAGTTTCCTAAACAATGTTTAAGAATATTATAATTTTTAAGAATATTACATAATAGGGGCACCTGGGTGGTTCAGTTGGTTAAGCGTACAACATCAGCTCAGGTATGATCTCATGGTTTGTGAGTTTGAGCCCCACATTGGGTTCTGTGCTGACAGCTTAGAGCCTGGAACCTGCTTCAGATTCTGTGTATCCGTCTCTCTCTGTTCCTCCCCTGCCTATGCTCTGTCTCTCAGAAATAAATAAACATTAAACATTTTTTAAAAAAGAATATTACATAATAAATGGGGAATTTAAAGGAAGATAAGATTTCTATAACCCACATGAATTGGTAAAATGACAACATCAGTAATCTGTGAAAAGTTACATATGCATAAAAAGCTACATCAAAAAAGATATACTCAAAAACACTGTAAAAATTGGAAATCTAAAAAATATTCAAGTAATCCATAGAAAAACAGAAAAAAGTAAACAGATAAAATAAAACAGATACAAGAATCCAAAAAAAAGGTAGATTTAATCTTTAACATATCTAAAATTACAGTAAATGTAAATGGTCTAAATACACCAATTAAAAGAAACCAATTAAAATGACAGAGTGGATTGAAAATTATGTATTGATGTATTAATTAATGTATTAATAACATTAATTAATGTCATAGCTTCCTATTGCTGCTGTGTGTTTAAACCACACAGTGTGGTTTAAAATAAGACAAATTTATTCTCTTACAGCTCTGGAAGCCAGAGGTGAAAAATGAGTTTCAATGGACCATCAAGAAACTGCAGAATGTGTTCCCTCTATAACCTCTTGATTTCCTTGTTTGTTCTAGTTTCTAGAGTTGCATTCCTGAAGTCATAAATTTTTTCTGGCTTTAAGAGCCAGCATCCTATTATCTTCAAATCTCTCTCTGCTTCCATAACATGACTTTCTCCTTTGTGTCAAATTGTCCTTTGCCTCACTCTTGTAAGGACAATTATTATTACAATTACTCCTCTGATAAACCAGTGTGATCTTCTATCTCAAGATTCTTAACTTAATCATATCTGCAAGGTCCCTTTTTCCATGTAAGATAATATTAATAATGATTAAGATATGGACATCTTAGAGACTATTTCTCAGCCTATCATACACTACAATAAATTCAATTTGAATATAACAATAAGGGCAAGTTGAAGGCAAAAATATATGTCATGTAGATATTCAACAAAGAAAAGCAGGAATGAATACATTAAAATCAGATAAAAATGGACGTCAGAGCAGGGATAATTGCAAGGACAGAGGATTATTACATACTGATACAATGTCAGTCCAACAAGATGACATAGCAATCCTAAATGTATATGTACTAAACAAAGCAGCTACAAAAATGTGGAGCAAAACTGAAAGGAGAAGTAGACAAATCCACAGTAAAAATTAGAGACTTCGACATCCCTCTCTCCAACAACTGAGATAAAACTATACAGAAAATTGGCAAGGACGTAGATGAACTAAAAAAAAAAAAAATTTGACCACTATGATGTAATTGCTATTTATTTATTTATAAACACTTCACCAGACAACAGCAGAGAGTACATTCTTCTCAAGTGCCCCTAGAATGGAAAATATACCAATATAGAATACATCTTGGGCAATAAAACAAACCTCAACAAATTTAAAAAGATTGAAAGCATACAGAATATGTTCCTTGACCACACTGGATTCAAACTAGAAATCAATAACAAAGATATAGCAGGAAAATCTCCAAACATCTGGGAACTAAACAATGCACTTCTAAATAACCATGGGTTAAAGAGGAAATCTCAAAGGAAATTAAAAAAAATACATTGAACAAAAATAAAATATAGCAAAATTTGTAAGATGAAGTGAAAGCAGTTCTCAGAGGAAAATTTATAGCACTCACTGCATGCACTAGAAAAGAAGAAATGTATCAGTTCAATAATAATAAATTCCCATCTCAGTAATCTAGGAAAAAAGCAAAATAAACCCAAAACAAAGATAAGGAAGGAAATAATAAAGGTAAGAGAGCAGAAATCAATGAAATTGAAAACAGGAAAACAATAGAAAAATCAGTGAACAATGAGCTGGATCACTGGAAAAATCAATACACCTGACAAACCTATAGCGAGAAAGACAAAGAAAAAAAGAAAGAAGACATAAATTATCAGTATTTGGAATGAAACAGAATATCACTTCAGTAACTACAACATAAAAATAATAATGTATACTAAAAATAACTCTACACACATATATTTGACAACCTGGATAAAATACACCAATTCCTTTAAAAATGCAAATTACCACAGCTAATATAATACATATTTTACATAGCCCACAGCTAATATAATACATATTTTACATAGCCCACAGCTAATATAATACATATTTTACTTATATAATACATAATTTACATAGCCCTATAACTTTTTTAAAAATTGGATTTTTAATTTAAACAACACACTAAAAAGAACTTTCCAGGCTTTTATGATTTCACTGAAGAATTTTTCCAAATGTTTAAAGAAGAATTAATACTAATTTTGAATAATCTCTTCTGGAAAATGGAATCAAAAGGAACTTCCCAATTTGTTTTATGAAGCTAGTATTACCCCACTACAAATTCCAGACAGAAACAATTTAAAAAAAGAAAACTACAGGCCAACACCCCTCTGAATGTAGATGCAAATATCCTTAACAAAATATTAGCAAATAGAATTCAGCAATATAGAAGTAACCATACACCATGAACAAGTGATGTTGATTACAGGAATGTAAGAATAGTTTAATATTTGAAAATCAATTGATGTAATTCAACATATTAACAGGATAAGGAAGAAAAGCCATGTAATCATAATCATTTCAACTAACACAGAAAAAACCTCCTGACAAAATTCAATGATAAAATATCTCAGAAAATAAATAAGACTAACCTACAGTTAACTGTACACTTAAGAGTGAAAGACTGAACACTTTCATCTAAAATTGGGACTAAGGCAATAAGGTTTATTCTCATGACCACTATTCAACATAATGCTTTAAGAACTAGCCAGTGCAATATGGTATTTTAAAAAAGAACATGAATATAGATCATAAAGGAAGGAATAAACCACCCCTATATGCAGAAACATGGTTTTCCTGTGTAGAAAATCTTAAGGAATCTACAACCAAAAAAGTTCTAGAACTAAAAAGTGAGCTAAGAAAGATCATAAAATACAAAAACAATATAGAATTTTATTTCTATAAACTAGCAATAAACACTGGAAACTGAAATTAAAAGTACAAAATCATTTGATCAGAAAATTAAATACCTAAATGTAAATCTAACAAAACATATATGAGTTATATGCTGAAAACTACAGATGAAGAGAAGACTTATATAAATTGGAAAGACATACCACATTCATGGATTGAAAGCCTCAACATGGTAAAGGTGTAATTCTTGGGGCACCCAAATGGCTCAGTCGGTTAACTCTTGATCTCACATAGAGACTACTCAAAAAAAAAAAAAAAAAAAAAAAAAAAAAGCATAATTGTCCCCAAATTGATATACAGGTGTATTAGTTTTCTAGGGCTACATAAAAATAAAATACAACAGACCAGAAGGCTTAAACAACAGAAATTCATAATTCATTTCCTCATGATTCTGAAGATTAGAAGTTTAAGACCAAGGTGTCAGCAGAATTGGTTCTTTTAAGTTGCCTCTCCTTGACTTACTGATGTCCACCTTCTCACTGCCCCTTCACATGGTTGTCACTGTGCACACATATCCCTGGTATCTCTTCCTCTTACAACAATACCAGTTATATTGAATTAGGGCCCTACTTTAACAACCTCACTTTAACTTAATTACCTCTTTAAAGGCCTTATTTCCAAATATGATTACATTTTGAGATACTAAGGGATCACAGACTTATATGTAACATGTAAAACTATAAAACTTCTAGGAAAATATAGGAGAAAAGTCTTCAAGATCTAGGACTAGGGAAAGCATCTTATACTTGTCACCAAAAGCACAATATTTAAAAGAAAAAATTGAAAACAAAGAAAAAAAAAGAAAAGAAAACTTGATAAACAGGACTTCATCAAAATGTAAAACTTTTGCTCATAAAAGACTTTTCAAGAAGATGAGACAAATACAGAGTGCAAGGAAATATTTGCGAACCACATACCCACATGAAACTAGTATCTAGAGAGAGAGAGAGAGTGTGTGTCTGTGTGTATACACATATATAATACACATATATACATATATATGTGTATTATATATATATATATATATATATACTAGAGAGAGAGAGAGAAAATTCAAAACTCAACAAAGAAGAAAATCCAGTTAGAAAATATGCAAAAGACATGGAGAAATATTTCTCCAAAGATATTCAGAGGGCAAATAAGCACGTTAAAATCATTCAACATCATTTGTCATTAGGGGAATAAAAATTAAAATTATAATGAGATATTACTGCATATTTACCAAAACAGCTAAAATAAAAAATAGTGAAAACACCAAATTTCAGTAAGGATATAGAGAACTGGATCACAGATACATTGCTTCTAGGAATATAAAATATTGCAATCATTCTGACAAACATATTTTCTGCTTCTTTAAAAATTGAACAAGAAACCATCATAAACTCCAATAATAGTACTTTGTGGCCTTTTTGCCAGAGAAATGAAGTCTTATGTTCATACAAAAACCTGTACAAGATGTTTATGGTGGCTGTGTCCATAATAGCCAACACTGGAAACAATCCAAACATTTTTAAATAGCTAAATGGTTAAATCAATTGTGGTATGTCCATACCATGGAATACTACTGAGATATAAAAAGGAAAAACAACCTGGGTGAATTTCCAGAAAATGAGACTGAATGAAACAAGCCAATCTCAAAAGATTATGCACTGCATCATCTCATTTTTATAGCATTCTTTAAATGACAATATATGTAGAAATAGAAAAGAAATTAGTGATTACCAGGAGTTAAGGAGTAGGTCAGAAAGGCATTGAAGGGGGAAGAGGTGCTCTAGAAGAGCAACATGAGGTGTCCTCGTGATGATGGAAATGTTCTGTATCTTGATGTGCCAAATTCAATATCCCAGTTGTAAAACTGTATTGTAGGTTTCCATGGTGCCAGTGGGTGAATCTGATTAAATGATATACAATATCTCTCTGGTACTGTTTCTTGCAACAGCATATTAATCTACGACTACCTCAAAATCAAATGTTTAATTTTTTAAGAAAAGTAATGAGACCCAACTACTTGATTAGCACCTAAAAATAAGGTCAGCTCATGGAGGATATAAAAGGCAAAAGATGAATTCTTCACTAAAAAGTCCTAATTTCCTTATTTTATGGCCCACTCTCTACCTTTCTTTACATCCAGTGGGTCTTGTCAACATGCTAGGAGTCTGGTCTGAAACCTATCAAATGAAAAGTCATTATTTGGGAAACAGAATTCAGCTGAATCCTCCAATACAAAATCCACTTGTGTCATTAACATTACCAAATATTCAAGCCTTCATTCCTTTCCCATCAAGTTAAATGGAACACAGTTTAGGAGAGCTTGAGTTGAGCCAGATAATCTCCAAGATTATTTTAAAATCCTAAATTAGTTGGCTTTGCATTTACCTGATTTGGCAAACGATCTCAACTGATTCTCAAGAAGTGGAAGAGTCCAAGATTTTATCCTACTTGCAAGCTCACAAGTTAATTTGCCTTCATTTCATGGATGCTAGAATAAGACATGAGACTCCCGGCTCAGGGCAAAAGACAGTGCATTACTCACAACACCAGCAATAGTAACAACATTTGCACCAATTCCCCAAGCGTCAATCCCCACAAGGTGACACAAAGACAATAAGGTGACACCTGTATGCACTGGGAGCTGTGTTACAAAAAAGGAACCCTCAGCTTAGAGAACATGAATCTTTTATACGGGGCACTGAGCTCATTTGCTCTTTGCCCCAGAGTAAAACATTATCTTCATTATATTACCAGCCTCCATGATATTATGGTGAACTAACTTATAAGATTGCAAGTAGGGTAAAATCTCTTTCTTTGCTCCAGATGGAGACACTCACTCTATCTTCCAAAGCTATTTGCTATACTATATCCTTTGAAAGGTAGTCAGTGCTTTTGCTCACAAGATGTCCAGAGAATACAAGAGGCTCATGGAGAATGGGTTCCAAACACTGATACTCTGAAAACTATGACTTGGAATTACAGCAGTTTTCCATGTAATCTGAAATATATTCAGATTACTTACCTTCTATGGGTAAAAAATAATAATTTAACAAAAACACAGGTCAGGAAAATGATCACTTAGATTTTGATGTTTGTTCGTTGGTTGGTTTGAGAACATACAGAATAAAAATTTCCTGGCATTTTCAAAGGAAAATAGGAAAAAGTGTATACATCACTCTTCCAGTTACCTATTGCTGCCTATCAAATAACCCATAGCCTAATGATTTCAAACAATGTATTGTTATCTCTCATGGTTCTTGGATCAGCTATAGTTGGTCGGAGCCTCTCTCTTGTGGTTGCTGCCACGTGGTGGCACGGGTGAGTTTTCTAGAGGCTTCTTCACTTCCATTTCTGATACTTGGGCTGGCATGACTGAATGAGCGTGTGGCCTCTTGATGAGCTGGGCTTCTTCCCAGCACGGTAATCTCAGTGTGGTCAAACATCCTCCATGGTGGCTGGCTTACTCCAGAGGGAGGATTCCCTGGCAATAAGGCCAAAGCTGCAAGTGTTTCTAGAACCTTGCCTCAAAAGTCCCATTTCATCGCTTCCACCTCCTTAAGTTAGTAACACTGGGCAGTCCAGATTTCTGATAGATGGAGAGTCACATTGGGTATGAATAAATGGGATGTACGATTCACTGGGGGCCTTCATTTTTAAATCTGCCATTCTCCATTAATGTTATCAAATGAATAATGGAGAATGGGCTGTGTATCTATACAGGTACTTATGTATATGCATTTGGGAGAGAAGGACCATTGATCAAGAATCAAAAGCACCAGCTCTGAATTCTGATCTTTGGTACTTAATGACCACGTCATCCTCAGTAAGTCATTTGTCTAGGTGAAGACTGTTTCTCCATCTTTAAAGTAGAAATCATATTACCCTACACACAGGTAGACCATGAGGACTGTTTAAGATGATGTGAAATCACTCTGCAAACCCAGTGAAAACATACAGGTTAACGCCACGACTCTATACAGTCCAAATTCTTCTTCCAACTTGTATAATTTTGATATTGTGACTTTTGCCTTATAAAATGAGACCTGCCCTTCTTTCCGAACTCACCCAAGTGTAGTTCAGAAAGCATAGGTAAACAAGGGGCTTGCTTGTGTTTCACGGAGCGTTGATTTTTTTCCAGCCTTGATGTGTCCTAATACAATCAAGATCCACAGTGCCTCGCTGAACCAGGGATATTGCCTCTCTACGTATCACTGGGTGATGAGAGTGAGCAGTGTAATACAGGAGATGGCTGGCTCCCAAGTTATGCTATTAAATTACAGTCTGTTCAAGGAAAGTGATCTCTTGTTTCAGCAGCAAGTACTAGTCCCAGAAACTATAAAAACCCCAAGCATTCTAAAATAGGCTGTCACATAGAACACCATAAATTATTGCAGTCAAACATTCCATCCTTCATTCATGCTAGAACTTCACATGAAGAAGAGTGGTCTGCCTGAGGGAGGCAAACACAAAAGCCAAATCTCGTTTCTGATTTCTTTTAATTCCCTCTCTTGCCCAATTCAGAAGCTAGAAGGCAGCTTTATTTAATTATGTAATACCTTTTTTACATATTTAAAAGCTTCATGGAGCTTCTCAGGAGGGAAAAAAAGATTCTATTTCAGAAACAAAAGTGAGACAACCATTCTTATGTGCCATACAGCTGAGTGTGTCAAAATAGCAAGGAAATTATAGGCAAAACAAAATACAGAGAAACAAATATATTTTCACCTTGATTTCCATTATAATTTCAGATTTGAATACTCATGGGAAATTGATGTAAGATGCAATACAAATCACCTTTTAGAATCTTTCCATCTATTCCAAGGAATGCCCTGCCTTTATTGGCATGCAATCTACGTGCATGCAATTCCCTTCAGTCAGCCTCTGCTAAAATAGCCAGTCAAATAAACAATCGGTCCACGAGATCTTGACACACTCACTAAATGTAACATATATTACAGTGTACCACTCAGTGAATTGCCATTTGTTTAGAAGGTTTTAAACACTCTATCAGTCTTACGTGTACGAGTTCACAGTAGCCACGCCATTGTTTCAGATATCCAACAGAATTTAAAAGCCCTGCCAGCCACAGGGAGGCTATTTTGGGCTGAATCTAAGCTAAACCTCTTTATTTTCATCACACAGTTATCAAAAGATCGGTATGGAGTGAAAGAGTCTCATTATCTGTTTAGAAGGACTTCCTATCAGTGCCTTGTTACCAGCACCCATTAATATAGATGTTAATTACAGTGGTCTTTCTAAGATGAGAAGAGAAAAGAGACCAGGGAAGCATGCCTTCAGAATCATTTTTATTATTTTGTTGTGTTTCATTTATCTCCAACTAGCAGAAAAACCAATATAACTGCCAAATTGACCTACAATTTAAGCATAGACAGATGATAGGTAAATAGAAAGATGATGATGATAGCTAGATAGACGGATGACAGACAGAAATAGGTCAGGTGATGAACTCATTATTTTTAACTGAACAAAATAGAAACTAGTCTAGGTAAATATACACAGATCAAGGTTAACTTATTATTAATGAGAAAGAAATATCAAAGTTGATGGAGTCTAGTCGTGATGACCTTACCACTTGCCCATGCACTTGTTCATAATGAGGACATGGTAATGTGGGGGTTCTAGAGAGTGTGACCTAAGTCCATGGCAAAGATGGGATGGAGAGGACACAGGATCAGAAGAGACAGGATACCATGAGACACAGGAAGGTGAGTGTCCCCCAGTCTGAAGAGCCCATGCTGAAGCAAATGACATAGCCACGGAGTGGCGAAATGGCTTGATGTATATTGGCAAACTGAGATAACTCAGGAAGACTCTGTCCCCTGGGCAGAGGGGACAGAGCAGAGGATGACAAGACAGGGGACAAGTGATAAACACTCTTGGCCCGGGAGATGCCTCCTGGGCCATACTAGGCAGTTCAGACTCACTGCTAGCGTCAGGAGGCCATCCACTGAACAACAGCATTGAATTCTGCAATTCATTTTTTGTAGCAGAAAAAAGTTGAAAATCATTGCCTTTTGTGGAGTGACTTCCTCTTCCACTTGGGAAAACAAAACATTTGCAAATATGCTGAACCAATGTCTACGTATGCAAAGCTGCCTGTGTCTTCCAGAAGTCCCTCTGACAACACGAAACGTGAAAGTCATTCGTGTGTTGCAGTTGGCCCTAATTACATCAGAGAATTGCACAAAGAGCATGAAAGTCACTAATATGACGTGAAAAGCCAAGAGTCTTCAATTATATTAGAAGCACTAGTCCATTATATTAATCTTTTACACAGTTCCTTTCTATCAAATCAGATTAGCAAATTTCGCTTAAACTAATGTGCTATAAAAATCTTATCATTTTTATTAAGTCTAAGACACTTGTGGTTTTGCTTATAGTGAATGATTGATCTAATTCATCCTTCTATGTACGATTAGTGATAAAGGAGACTTGTGCTATTCTTTATTCCCTATTTCTTAATAATGAAGACACCAACCTTACCACTCATGTTAGAGCAAGTTTGGATTAAGATAAAAAGGGAAGACAGCAGATTTCTGACTTAAAAAAAAAAAGCTATAAGTTTAAACTTAGAGGCTAGGGTCATTAACTCTCAATTTTATTTAATGTCCAGTTTCTGTAGAGTCACCAGCCAACTTATCCATGATGCTCACCTCCCATAGGATGTACTTCAACTTGAACATGGTGATTCCACCTCAGGACAGTGCCTAAGAAGTATCACCTCCATTGGATTAAGACACAAAGAAGTTTTATCCCAGTGCTCACTCACTGGAGCACGTACGAAGGAGATCTATTGCTATAGTTCTCTCCTTCTCCATCCTCACACTTGTCCATGACCTTGCTTCCTACTTCCCTACGAAAATCGTATCAACCAGAAAAGGACTTCCACATCTACTCTCTAGGTTGGTAAATCCAATTGGCCAAACACTGTTCTCTTAATTGATGAAGCAACACTTAGCACAATTGGTCACTCTCTCCTCCTTAATGTGTGTACTCCTGGGCCTTCTGGGACACCATACTTCCTTGGGCTTCCTCCTGCTTCCCTGGTGACTCTTTCTCAGTCACTGTTGCCCCTTGATCTCTTCTCCCAGATGCGCCAGTGATGAACTTCTCCAGGTTCACCCCTTGATCTTTTCTCTCTATATACTCACTCCTGCGGTGATGCTATCAGGACTTGTGCACCAAGCAGCCATCCACATCACAGTTGATATCAACCCAACCCTCCCAGCTGCTCAAGTCTTAGTCATCCTCAACTACTCCTTTCCTCTCACACCCACATCTTCATCTTCACCCATGGTCTTCAAAATGGATCCAGAATGCAACTTCTCATCTCTACCATGGCTACCACTCTAGTCAGAACCACCACCCTAAGGCCCAGATTACTGTGTCAGCCTCTCAGGTGGCACCCTGCTTCTGCCCTTACACCATCAAAAGCCCCCAAACTGCCAGAGGAACCCTTTTAAAAAAGCAGAGGTCATCCAACTCCTCAAAACCTTTTCATGGCCCCCCTTTTCACTTGTAGTAAAAAACAGTAAAAATGACTACCAATGCCCTCATGGTCCGCCTGCCCCAGCCCTCCGGCAATTATCTTTCTGATCTCAGCTACTACTTTTTCCATCTCCCATTCTGTTCCAGCCTTCTGGCTCCCTGGTCTTCCTTTCTAGCAGGTCCTTGTCCAGACACTTTGGCACTAATAGTTCTCTCTGCTTGGAATGGTCCTCTCTCCATAACCACATGGTTAACATCCTCGCCTGCAAGTCTTTGCTCCTGTATCACCTTCCTTACCAATGAGGCGTAATGCAACCCTTTGATTTAATACTTCAGTCTGCCTTCCAATGTTCCTGCCTTTTTTGATTTTTGATTTCTTTTTTCCTACTTTGATTTACATTTTCACCTAGCACTCTTGCCATCATCCAACATGTATGCCACACTTCTTTGAGATTACTGTTAATTTTCTGTTTCGCACTGCTAAAATTTGAGCCCCAGGAGTACCCAGGTGGCTCAGTTGGCTGAGTGATCAACTCTTGATTTCAGCTCAGGTTATGATCTTGTGGTCATGAGATTGAGACCTGTATGGAGTCTGCTTGGGTTTCTCTCTGTCTCTCCCTCTGCCCCTCTCCCCAGCTTGTGCTCTTTTTTTCTCTCTCTCTCTTTCTCAAATAAAAAAAATAAAAAATAAAATGGAACCCCCACGTTGGGCTGACATAACCTAAGGTCCTGAAATAATGCCTGATATATAGTAAAAGCTGAGCATTTTACCATCTACAAAAATTATTTGTGAATATGATGTTTTTATTTTGCATTTTTCTAATGATTCAAGGAAAGCAAAATGATTTGGAAATTTTAAAAAATGCATCACACATAGTGTATAAAGATATAAATAAAAATCATTAGCACATCAATCAATAGAGAATAAAGTTAATTTTTTGCATATTTTCTATTACCTTAGACATTAGATCATGTTGTAGGCACTATTATGTATATTGCCTTTTTTGTTACATATTATACCAAAGCCATTCTATGACATTAGGAATGTATCCGGCTTTGTGAGTGGCAGAATTGTCACCAATGAGGTTTATATGAGGCAAGATTCAGAATAAAAGAATGTATCAGAAACATATATCTTTTAAATAGCTGCCTGATAGCCCATCATGCAAGTTACCATGTTCTACTCAATTGTGGTCATTAACATTGTTTCTAAGTATTTTATATTATTTGCTATTACAATGAAGATCTGTGTGCAGACATCCTTGTCCACATACCTGATTCTTTTTTTTTAATGTTTATTTATTTTTGAGAGAGACAGAGATACTTCATGAGCAGGGGAGGGGCAGAGAGAGAGGGAGACACAGAATCTCAAGCAGGCTCCAGGCTCCGAGCTGTCAGGACAGAGCCCAAAGCAGGGCTTGAACTCACGAACTGTGAGATCATGACCTGAGATGAAGTCAGACCCCCCAACCCACTGAGCCACCCAGGCATCCTACCCAGTTCTTGCTTAGGACTAATTTATAGAGAAGGAAGAGGTCCTTGGACAAATGGCATAAATGTTGTAATGGATTTCTAGCTACGCTGTCATTTTGCCTTTGAGAAGGAGGGTGCCAATTTATACTGCCCCCTACCGCATGCTTGTACCAAAGAGAAGTCATGACAAGATTACATATGTAACATTCTTTAATCTTGTAAATGCTATATGATTAAAACCATGACTACATGATCATAGCAAAACTGAACATTTCTTCACATGCTATTCACTATATTTTTTGTGAGTTATTTGTCTTTGTTCTTCTTACTGATTCGAATGGGCTCTTCATATGTGTTAAATTTTTATCCTTTATGTATGTGACGAATATATTCTCGTGTGTCATCTTTCCTTGAGATCATTTATGGCAGCAATGGTTTCCACTTTTACATAGTTGCATTTATTAATATTCTCCTTTGTGATCCTTTCCATGTTTTTAAGCCCTTACCCATTTAAAGATCAGGTAGATGTTCATTACAGTTGTATTCAATTTTTATAGCTTTTCTTAGGTTTTACTCTTAATTCGTTTAGAATTCATTTGGAAATAAAATAGGAATTGAGAATGCAATGTCTTTTTTTTCCCCATTGTCTCAGCATCTTCTATTAACTTTCTTTTCTCCATTGATTTGGAAAGCCATCTTGTCATCTATCAAAACTTCCCAGGTAAATGTCATTTTGCCATTCTACACTTGTTACATAAGATTGTTACCTTAGCATTTTTATCTGATTTTATTGGAGCATTTATTACTCTTTATTGTAATCTTTTGCTTATTTCTGTCTCTCCTCCTAGTAGGTTATGAGCTTTCTAAATCTTTTCCCAGATCCAATACAGTGCCTGGTTCACGGATGCTGGTAGACAGATTTTGATGAATTCTAGTTCCCATGACAATCAGGGAGCCAGGTGGACTGGGTGAGGTGGATGAATCCAAAGCCTTTAGGCTCTCTCTGCCTTGGGGACTGTACAACTGGTTTTAGAAACAAAAACATGGCATCTCAGGCTGGAAAGGACTATTAGGAAAGGTAGGCAGTCTTTCTACAGAGCCTGTCTTAGGAGGAGGTGTGATGTTTAGATTTTAGGAAGGCTGCCTGGCTCTAAAATAAAGTTTCTAACGTCTTAAGTCCCAAAAGCCTTAATTTCCACAGCTACACAAACATTCCTTTGACTTTAGACTGTGACCTTGGCAAACTCCAATCACTTATTTAGTTAGTTCTATTCCCCCTAGGCTCTAAGTTCCCACCGGACTGTTGGAAATCCTAACTAGCTTATCAATTGCTGTTTTCCCATAGTGATTTGCATAGTTATTAGCATATAGTAGACAATAAATAAATATTTTCTGATCAAATAGAGATCAAAACAGTGCATCTAAGCAGCCATTTCTGCTTATTGTGAGTATGTCTATAAGATACTTTTTTCAAAAACAGTGTTCATTGAAGTGAAAATACACATATACAAACAAATGACTGAAGGTCAGGTAGAGCGTTAATGGACTAGGGAAAAAGAATGCAGAAGTGCAGGAATGGAGGACCGGCCATCATCTTAGGTCATCAAAGTTTTATCCAAATCCATGCCTTCACTGTTCAAGTCAGATATGTTGTTACTCATCTTCATAATCTTCAGGGAAGGATATTTCACAATGTCTCTTCCAAGATATTTTCTTCTGAGTTTTACAAGAGCCTACTCTTCAGTTTCCTATTGTTGCATAGCAAACCACTGCCAATTTGGACAATATAAAACATTGGTTCAAGGGTGACAGGCTCGGCTAGGCACTTCTCACTTGCGGTCTGTTATACTACAAGTAGATGTAGCTGAGGCTGGGTCTTCTGAAAGTTTCCTCTTTCCCCGTGCCTGGCACCTCTCCATGCAACCTCTCCACATGGCTGGCCTGGGCTTCCTCACAGCAAGGTGGCGTCACAATCATCAGACTTTTGGAGACCAACCCCCAAAATGCTTCTTCTCAGAGGCCCAGGAAGAAGGCACAGGGCTTCTTAAGACTCAGCCTCAGAAACTTTAAAATGTGATTTCTGCTATATTCTTTTTGTCAATCAGGCCAGCATGGACTCCAGGGGAAGGGAATTAGACTCTGCTCTCAGTAGGAGAAATGTTAAAGGATTTTTACCCCTTTTCAGTCCTTCACATGTTCTCTAAGAAAAGAAGTATCTTGTAAGGGTTGAGCTTACACCTACTAAAACCTTTCTTGTTGTCATATAAGGCCATTTTCTTTACTCTGTCTTCATGAAGTTAGTCACCATGTGGCTAGAAAACTTTTGTTTGATAGCCTTAGTTTCTACAGTTAAAGAAATTAAGGGGTGACTGCGTCGCTCAGTCGGTTAAGCGACTGACTCTTGATTCAGGCTCAGGTCATGTTCTCACAGTTGTTGAGATCAAACACCCTATTGGTCTCCATGCTGAGTGTGGAACCTGCTTGGAATTCTCTCTCTCAAAATAACTTAATTAATGCTTAAAAAATAAATTTATATCTTATCTGGAATTGAATTTTCCCTATCTGCAAAATGAGTAGCTAAAATGTAAATAGTACTTTCTGACCCCAATTTTGGGGTATCTACCTGGGACTCTTTACTCATCCTTTAGTTTTGTACAAAAAGTCTAAAAGGGGCTTTACAGTGAATATTTATTTTAGACAACTGAATTCCAAACACTCAAATAACTGACAAAAATCCCATTCTCTCAGTTACTCACTCCTACTGAATTATTATTGTCCAGACAGATACAGTTCAGAATTTACACATAAAAGATAGAGTTATTACAACATTTTGAAGAAAATCTTTGAAGCTAATTATCTAAAGATTAGAGAAAGAATATCTTTTAATTAATTTCAAACCCGGGATTGAGTACTGAGAAAAACATGAAAGAATGATTTCCAATAGGAAGCACCGGTTACGGAGAAGTCTCCCTCCCCTTGAGGATTACCATTTAATTTTCAACATTGATTTGAAATAAATGCTGGTATGATCTCCAAGGAAAGACTGTTTCAGTTATAAACCTAATGAAGAAGCATCCAGTCTAATAAGCAAAATATATGTTGTGCTCCTTTGTTAGAGTAACTCGCACACTCTCTGCTTTGGTTTTGATGAGGGTATTTACTTTTAAGCATTCCCTGTTCTCTCCAATAATGTCATGGAGGGTGAGACTCCAAGGGGTGTGCCTCAGGCCTTTACTGATCTTTTTATTTACTTTCTCTCTCCCTAGCATCCAACACCCTGCTTGGCACTTTGAGTTTTGATAAGTGACTTGCCACAAATATTTTGCTTTTCCTTATATCCATGAATAAGCTTAAAGTTTAATGTTACCAATTTATGGTATTGTACACCCTGCGTCAGGCTGAACTTAAACTTACCTAAAAGTCACTGCTACAGCTCAATAGCAAAAAGCTAATTACGGAATTAAAACATGAGCTAAGGACATGATTAGATGTTTCCCCAAAGAAGATATCCAAATGGCCGACAGGTATATGAAAAGATGTTCTATAGTACTAATCATTAGGGAAATGCAATGCAAAGCTACAATGACATACCACTGCACACCTATTAGGATGGCTATTCTTTTTTTTAAAGTTTATTTATTTTTGAGAGAGCAAGAGCGCAAGCCTGGGAGGGGCAGAGAGAGAAGGGGACAAAGGATCCAAAGCCGGCTCCGTGCTGACAACAGCAAGCCCCATGCAGGGCTCTAACTCTTGATCATGACATGAGTGGAAGTCAGACGCTCAACCTACTGAGCTATCCAGGTGCCCTAGATAGCTATTATTAAAAAAAAAAAATGCTGGGGAAGGTATGGAGAAATTGGAACACTTGTGCACTGTTGGTGGGAATGCAAATTGGTGCAGCCACCATGGAAAACAGTGATTTTCCTCAAAAAATTAAAAAAAGAACTACCATATGATCTCATAAACCCACTTCAGGATATTTATCCAAAAGAATTGAAATCAGGATCTCGAAGAGACGTTAGCACCCTTGTTTTCATTTCAGCACTGTTTACAATAGCCAAGATGTGGAAACAACCTTAATGTCCATCAACAGGTAAACAGATAAGGAAAATGTGGTCAAGACATACAATGGAATACTATTTAGTCATAAAAAGGAAGAAATTCTGCAATAGGAGACAATACGGTGAACCTATAGGATACTGTGCTAAGTGAAATAAGCCAGATACAGAAAGACCAACACTGCATGATTCCGTTTACATGCGATTCCTAAATTAATCAAATTCATAGAATCAAAGAGCAGAATGTTGATTGCCAATGACTAGAGAGAAAGGGACACAGGGAACTATGAGTCAATAGGCATAAAATTTCAGTGAAGCAAGATGAATGCACTCTAGGGTCTGTGGTCCCACATTGTACCTATAGTCCACAATACTGTACTGTAACACTTAAAAATTTGTTAAGAGTTCTTATGCTAAGTGTTCTTGCTACAATAAAATATATTTTTTTTAAATTGTATGCACAGCTGGAAAAAAGATACATACTGGTTAACTAATGTATGATTCTCTGAGCTTTTGATATATTTTAATATTTTGGTGGCTTGTAAATGAATGCTTACAGAGACACCAAGCATGTGCAGAGGATACAAGGACATGTGAAAAACATAGTCCCTGCTCTCCAGGAGTCTCCCAGGGTTCCTCAGACTTTTAAAAACTAGAATTAATTTTCTGAGCTAGTTAACATGGACGCAACAATCTCTTCCCAGCTCCCATTATTGTGTTCTATTCCAAGCTTAGTTTCTAATTTGCCTCCAAATATACATGATTTTATCTTTAGATAAAATAGCTTGATGCATAATCTATGATCTTTCGGACATTCTGCTTAAATTTAACAACTAAAAAGGGCCCTTTGCTTCTTCTGTACCACTGGCTTTCAGCAAACTTAACCTTAAACTCCCCAGATCACTGCCTTCGTGTTCCAAAGGCTAATGAGAACCTTCCTAGCCTATAACAGCATGCTTTTCACAAAGGGCGTAAATCTTTCAGTTCATCTCATAGCAATATAGTACCTAGTGATAAAAAGTCCACAGCACCACCCTATCGAATCCAACAGCATTATGGTTAGGTAAAGACAAATTTCAAGTGGTGGGAGCCATTCCCAGATTAATCAACAAGAAATTTCCCAATTCTAATTAAAAGCCACTTTAATTTAATGTCAATTTATTGACACAAGTCAACTGGGTCCTCATTCTTTCTCTCTTAGACCATTAAATAGCTCCCAGCTGGATTCTCTTCTTCCATTAATGCCTTCATTCATTCATTCATTCATTCATTCATCCATCATTTACACTGTATATTTTTAACAGCAATATTGCTATCATTTATATATTCATTTTTTAAATCTATTTACCTTCTATTTCCCTGGCATGGGTATCTAACATTTTGATGACAATAATTTGAATTCAGGAACATTTGACTCATCATAAAAAATAACTGACTAGCTCATATATGTTTATTGCCACATTATGCATACAATAGAAACCCTCTCCTTCTCCATGATCCCTGCTTCTACCTGACCAAGAGTTCTAGCTAGCATCTTGACATGCTGCATTGGGAAAGCAAATCTACGATCCGCAAGACTGACAGGGGTGAAATTATGGATGACCATGAGTATCCACTGAATCTGTAAATTGTGGAAATCCGCCAAAAGGTGTCACCAGGAGGATCACATGACTATACAGGAAATTTGGAGAGCTCTCTCCAGCAGGAGGGAGGATGGATGGGGGAAAGTAGGCTGGAGATAGAACCCATAAGGAATCTACTATAACAAGCCAGACCAGAAGGTAAGACTGAGTGGAACTGGGGATGGAAAGAAGGAGGTAAAATAATATATTTAGGAATTAGAATCAACAGACTTAAGATGTGAATAAGAAGGAATCTAGATGACCACCAATTTTCTCACTGGGGGTGATTCAATGGAATGTGGAACATTAAACAAGTTAGGGAACATTAGGCTATCATGCATGGGGAAAGAGATAATGAGAACACATTAACTTTAAGATGTATATAAGACATTCAAGAGGTGATCTCTGGTGAATAGTTCAATGCTTCCCAAGGCCTTACAACAGCTCTAAGAAGTTTTAGAAAATGCAGATGCCAAGTCTCCTCTCCCACACTCACCCCAAATTTCATAAACCAGGATACCTTGGGTTGGAGCGTGGGATTCCAATCACTTAGATGAAAATTACTGAGGTAAGTTAATGTACAGGTCTAGGACTTAAAATTTATATATGTATTTTTTAATTTAGATTTGAGAATCATTACAGTTCAGGTGGTAGGTGAGGTCCTGGATGTGAGTGAGATCACCCAGAAAGACTGAGAAGAATGAGAGAAAAGCAGACAAAGGACAAAGCATAAGCATCATCCCAGCATTAAAGTGCAGTCAAGGTAAATGGAGACCACTAAGGTGACCAGAAAGGAGTCACTTACCAGTTGGACCAAGTTGTGACCCAGTTGAGAATATCATGAAAACACAAGGTAGAATTGATAGAAGCAAGAAAAGAGGGAACTGGTGGCCTAATCATCTGAGAAACTCAGTGGTAAGACTGAGAGTCACTCACCAAGGATTCATCTTGAACACAAGGAAGAGACCGAGAGGAAGAGAAAGACCAATGAGGATAGAGGTAGGTACGTTGATAATGAAAGTCATGATTGAGAGGAAGTTAATGCGTTCTGTGGCAAATAGCCTCATTTTCCTCTGTGAATTATGAAAAGGAACTTCCTGAATATGAAATCGTTTAAGGTAGTCCTTGAGAGAAGTGAGAAAAACAAGAATCAGAGGTTGGATTGTGTAGTTTTTTGCAGAGGTTCCCGCATCTCTGGTGTATAGGCAGGAAAACCAAACAACTGGTTAGAGCTTATTGAAGATGCAATGGGGGAGACAAGTCGTCCCTAAGGAGACAAGCCCCTTAGAAATTTGAGGGGCCATCATGAGGGATGAGGAACCACAGAGTTCAGGCTCCATTGGAAGGAAAATGAGCCCACAGATGGTGATGGGTAGAGATAATAGGAAAGAGTGGAAATAGCAAGTGTGATGCCAGTGTGGGAGAGAGCTGGAAAAAGGAGGGGTTCCAAAAGTAGTCCATGGGCGTTAAGATTCTGGAGGAATAGCCAGTTCCAAATGGCCCCAGGAGTAAGCTGCTGTATACAGGAAGGTCAAAGTATTTTGAGGTTGGGTTGATGAGAGGGACATTTAATAACAAGGTTGTTAAAATCCCCCAGGAACACTGGATGAACAGGGATGGAAAGGAAGGCTGTGAGCCAGCCTGCAATCTCCAATAAACAAGGGGGAAAGGACACTAAAGAGAAAGGATAGAGAGGGCCAAACTGAGGGTGTGATTTTTGAAAAACATGGGTTTTTACATAAGGGTCTGGCAGCATTGGGAAATTAGAAAATGCCAACTGCCATTCTTCTACCACACTGGATTCTCCCTGCTGA
The DNA here is from genome assembly GCA_028646485.1 of Cryptoprocta ferox. Classification (NCBI taxonomy): domain Eukaryota; kingdom Metazoa; phylum Chordata; class Mammalia; order Carnivora; family Eupleridae; genus Cryptoprocta; species Cryptoprocta ferox. Next base: position 52,094,350 of record CM053576.1, on the reverse strand, counting down.
AGCTCCCAGGAGCTCTCTAACACACAAATCTGTGGATTTCTCTCCTCTTTTTAAAATTTGTGATGGTTCCCATCATGTTCTGAATAAACATAGTCTATGAGGTCTGGGGTAGTCATGACTGGTCTTGGCTTTGTTTCTCTCTCCCACCCAAAGGATCGGGGTGACTGCTTGATGCACCCCCAAACACCTGCTGTTCTGAGCCACTGTGCCCGTGCACATGCTAGTCCTTTTGTCTGTGACCTTGTCTCCTCAGTGGTGATGGCTCACTCTCTGTCTGCCCACATGTAATCTCCTGAAAGCCTATCCTGACCAATGGCTTAATATGATCTTCTAGCACCCCCTCAGCTCTCTTGTAGAAGTTTCCACATTGTGTTGTGAGTCATGTTAGAAGATTTCTACTCCTACTGATCACTTGGAGACCAAACAGGTTTTCTATCTGTTCTCTGTTATCTTCAGTCCATAGCATTCTGCCTAAAATGGAGTGACCACTCAGTACACATTGACCAAAGTGATATTTGCATGCCAAGCTATTGAGTTAGTTCTAGCCATAGGAAGCTCTGGTTTGTATATAATTCATAATCTCACATGGTCACCACAAACTCACACGGAGTTTCCAAAAACAGTGATAACAATCTAGTTCTCAAATTGACGTACCATAAATGTTTGTTAGGGCCTCTTCCTAACATTTGTATGAAGGAGATAAAATTGCATCTTTCCAGAGGCAAGAGAAAGAAATTCCTCCTAGCCTGTTCCTTTTAAGTGACCTTTGCCATCCCCAGCAGCCTCTAGCAAAGAACTTTGTTTTTTCTGCAACTTCTATATTAGGGCAACCATGCCTCTAAGGGAGTGTTGGTCATCTTCCATGACATCCTGAATCCTGTCCTTGATACTTATGGCCCTTGGACTCTGCTTGGAAGCACATTGTTTTGTGGACAGGCCAGAGGCAGGACGCTTGGAACACCTGAGCATAAATATCTGGAAGGAGGGAGACGAGATCCTTCCCTGTTTTCTACTCACATATTTGTTATCTACATATTCCATGCAGGGTAAGCCATCCCCAATTTTTTTGTATGTGTGCTTATACTGTGCATGCCTTGACTCCTCTTTTCATCTCCTTGTCCAATTGTGCTCATGGAGGCACTGGCTACCAAAATTGCTACCAGCTGATGGGTCCTGGCATAGGTAGCAATCTTCTTTTGGCCATGGTGCAGAGAAAGTCATTACCAGAAAGACTGCCATTTCCTGAACCCTCTAATATTACTGCTATATAGATTTGTGAATTCCACATCAAGATTATGCACTATTTTGGCAAAAATATGAAGTAAAAAAAATAGCCCCTGGATGACTGACTATTCCTCATATTTTGTAATCAAAGACGAGATATTCTTTTTATTATTATTATTATTCAAGAAAGACAGAGACAGTGTGAATGGGGGAGAGGCAGAGAGAGAGAGAGAGAGAGAGAGAGAGAGAATTCTAAGCAGGCTCCGTGCCAGAGAGCCCAACATGGGGCTTGAACTCATGAAACTGAGAGACTGTGACTGAGCCACCCACATGCCCCGAAAGAACAAATATTCCTGAAAGTGCCCTTCATGGTTTGTCAACTTTACTGAAAGAAAAGTATAAGCCCCAAAAAACAAGATCAACATAGATCCTTTCTTCCCATCCCTAAATTTAATGCTCTAATTATTTGTTTTAAAAATATAGCCATTTTCATTCTGTCACTGGAGGCAATGTTGGCTAGTTCATTGTGTTGAGAGGCCAAGAAGTTGTCTTTCCTTTAATTTCTAAACCAAAAGTCATATCCAAACTTTTGAAGTTCTCTTGCATCCTCTGAGACAAGTGGCACCAAAGATTTTATTAATCTCCATGCAATCTCCTGAGCTCTCCCTCATTTTGTAACTTTAATACTTAACAGAGTTTTGAAATGGCTGATTGGCCAAAGTTTTTAATGGGCTTAGCCGCTGGCCTTCTAGCCAGAGGTCTGTGAAAAAGGACACTGGGGACAGTAGGCTCATCAGAGCCCCCAGACATCCTTGTGGGAAACCTCTCTCCCCCAGGAATTTGGTCCCAGCCCTTGAGCATTCCAAAGTCTGCAACTTTCCATGGCTACATATGGCCCATTGACAGTTAGCAGCTGTCAGGCGGACAGGCCGGGCAAACCCAGCTGGCCAATTGAGGCCACGTCTAGACAAAATGAATGGACACAGCTCATCAGTTCCATTTGGCCATCCGGGCAATTGATGCAGATCAGCCCCGGGGCTCATTGCAACTGCAGAGATGAGCGTGAGAGCATGGAGCTCATCGGGGTGGAGCAGACAGCCACTCGGTGACCCTGGCTGCCCAGGGTGAGGGGTCCATACACCATGCTGCCAAAGGGGACAGTGTTGCTCCACAACTGTTGTCCATGTTCATTCCGGTCAGTGGCTCGTTCTCACCTCAAGTAACACCACCAACCCGTCCATCTCAAGAAGCATTTTTCACTTTGCCACACATTCCATCTAGCAGAAGAAACTAACTCAGGGCTCCAAAGTCCGTGGTGGAAAGGAATATTAAAAAAAAAAAAAAATGAGGAAGTAGCGAGGTTTCCCCCCAATTGCCCTCACAGGACATCTGCTGAAGAAAAAAAAAAGCTGCAAAGCATAATAGGATCACAAAAATAAAATGTCATCGACCTGACCATCCCATCGTTGGCCTGAACTTTATGATTTTTTTGAATCTTTTTTGGAAGAATTTCAAAAATCATCACCAAATCCTCCCTCAGACATAAACTATCTCTCTATAAACTTATTAGCAACTCCAGCGAGAGGCTGGCTTTTGTGATGGATAAAGAGTCCCGGTTATCAAAATAGGTCAGGTGTGCCTCAAAAGACAAACAGGAAAGACAGAAGATACCATGAAATCTGCTTGGGGACACAGAAGTCGTACGGCATCCAACAACTCCGGGGCTGAGGCGATGAGCTCCAAGCTTCTCACCAAACATGTGGCCCCATGCAGAAATATACCAAAACAACACAGTTTGGGCTCCTTGTATCCCAATTAATACTATAATGAGCTTCCTTAGATAGCCAAATCCTTAATCAGCCCCTATCAAAACTATGACTGCTCAGAAAAAGACTCCTGTTAATTCTGCTTAATGCCTGACAGTGGTTAAGCACCATTAATACTCCATAATTTCATTGTGTGTTATTGTAATCATATCAGCTTATATCTCAGTGGCCACGCAAGGCTCAATAGGCTGCCGTGAATTACAGGTCACGTGACTCGGCTTCAGTAAGAGACTATCTTCCATCAGAGCCAGACCTCCTTTGCCCTCCCCGCAGTCAGTAGCCTAAGCAGGTATTAATAAAGGTCTCCTTTTTTAAATTGCATAGCTCTAAATGGTCTTTAAGGGACCCAGCAGTAATCTCAAGATCCCTATATTTTAGCAGGAAAGCAGGACAGAGGAATTAATAAGAGCCCTTTCTGTGTAAACTGCTCCCTGCTCTAAGGCTATAGCGTGATGTCAGGGCGCTAAGAGAATTTTAAATGCACAGGATGGATTGTTTGTGTTGCAAAAGCGAAACAGGGGCCAAAGGCTAAGAGACTTGAGAAAATTGAAAGACTGCCAGGGATGCTGGGATGCAAATAGCAACAAAACAGGGATAAATGCTCCTACTCACATATGCAGGAGTCCTGCAGAAGGGGGGAAAAAAGGTTATTAATTTTCACCAGGCTGTATCTTACAGCTGGTAGCTCAGCATCAGTTTTTGGTGTAATGAAAATGGTCTGAGCAGAAGATAAATGGTTCATAAAGTGGACCATTTAGATGCAATCGAGGCTCAATCTGCCCAGTGACTAATCACGTCCCCCCAGTAAAGCTGAATTCCACTAACAGACTTTTTTTTTTTTTTTTTTTCCGGCTGTACCAGTGAATTGTAGCCGGGTCTAAGTTCAAGGCAGGCAGAGAATTATCTTGATTTATTAGCGCACTCCCTGGCCGTGCCACTCGCTCGGCTGTGCCTTTGTGGGCTTCTGCCCTGTTGCTGTCGGAGTGTAATTTTTACTGTTCCCCTGTGACTAGTACACAGCATCATTTTCAGCTGCTAGAAAAATGGGCTGCTTTTGCACCTGTAATTTTTCTTCTTTTGCTGCTGAAGGTATATAATATATCTCTAAAGTGCGTAATAAGTTTCTGAAAAACGTGTTTTTAAAAGAAATTGATTCCAGTGGTTTATAAGCCAGAGCAAGGCCACATAAGGAAATGCACCAGATTGCAAAGGTATGCCTGGTTGGCGGGGCAGCCATTTTTACCCTTCCGCTTAGTAAATCCTGACTCCGAGTCCAGAGGATCATTTCATACGTTTGTCTATACAGTAGTTGCTTCTCATAATGAACTCTGATCAAATAAAAATGGGGTTTGTGTGGAGACTTTACAAGTCCTGATTACGTATAAAATAGAGTAGAATCCCTCATAATGACATTTAAATTGTGAGAAAGAAAAGATCCCCTCAGAAGAATGTTCAGCTGTATTTGTTCAGTGTTCCTTTGCAAAATGCCATTTATAGATCGTTCAATTATGACATTATTATGAGCCACATAAGAGTAACTCACTGGCTCTCCATATTTTTAGGCCTTTGGAAACATGAACGTGGGTGTGATTTTCATTATTTGGACTGGGAGTCATTCACAAAAGTCCCTTCGTGTTTATGAGGATTGACTGTCCCGTTTGGCTAATGAATTCTGACGCTTCACCCATAATCTTCAGAAAGGGAATCCGCGTGCTGAGGACACTAAGAGAGGCCAACTCTCCTCCCCTTGGAGGCTCCAAAGATTCTAACTGGTTGTTATTAATAACCCAACAAATGGCAGGAAGACGGGGCTCTGAGGTGGTTTATTCTGAGCCCTCCAACGTGGTTTTTCCATTTTCTGAGGGACCTGACAGATGTGATAGGTAAACTATCAGGCAATAAGCAGGCAGAACGGCTGCTAAAAACCTTAGTGATCATACATATTCTAGAAAAGGAGCCCACGTTCTCAGATCTCTGCCTCTGTGGTTTCATTCCTTCTGTGACACCAGTTTCCAGAAGGCAGCAGAAGGGGTAGATCCATTACTTCCCGAGCAGCCTCTCAGACCCAATCTGTCTGTCTATTTAGCAGGGTGAGTTTTCACCTGCCTTCTCCCCTTTTTCACAGAGCTTTGACCAGTGCAGCCAGGAACTGGCTTTTTCGGTAGGACAAATGGGCCTGTGTGATGTGGGCCACGCCTACAGTTTGGGCTGCAGAAAGAGATGGAGAAGCTTCTGAGTTGTCATTTGCAGCCATGTGTATCTGCAGAATGCATCTGTAAGGACACAACCAGAACAACCAGTGTTTCTGTTATTCGTGTAGCAAACATTCATTGCATACTTATTATGTGTCAGTGCTATGATAGGTTTGCAGAACAGAAAAATGAGGCAGAGCCCTTCTCCGACAAACTTGCAATCTTGAATGACTAATGAGTAAATGAATGAATGGATGGGTCTCTGTGTCTTGGATGGTGCCCAGTAAATCTGAAGGAATAAGGCCAAAGTTCAGTTACCTCCGTTTCTAGTCAGAGCCAGCTAGGATCAGGGTGGCTCTGAGGAAGTCACTTGATTTCTCTGTATGTGGATCTCATCACTATAACGTGAGGATAAGTATCTTTGCCTCATTCATCACTCAAGTCAATTGGGGAAATTAATGAGATAGCATTTGTGCAATTGCACTGATGGGCCGCAAGTAAGAAAGCAGGCAATGATTACTATTGTGTAAAAGGTCAGAGACTGTCCTAAAGTCATGAACATCATGTCCTGCCCAACGGCACCTGAGCAGAGAAAGGGGAGCTGAAATACAATTCACTCTTGGGGCCATGTGGTTGGACATGGGGCTGGGTCATCCGTGGAGAAAGGGAGACTTTTTCCTAATTTGCACAAATGCACCAAATGAACTAGCAACAGTGAGTGTACACATGCAAAGTATGTCAAAACAGCTCTTGGAACCATTCCATCCCTGAGCGTTTCCTTGAACTGTAAGTGCTTGAGCTTTCACTTGCTTCGGTGACATTTAACATTGGCCTTTGACACGAAGCTATAATGTCTTGAAGAAATACATCTTGGCTAAAGAATATGATTTTTTTAAATTTATTTAGCCTAGGCAAACATAGCCTTAATTTTTAATTCACAAGATTATAAATGTGCATGGGGAGAGCATGCTTTCACAATGAACACATAGCTTATGCAGTGGACAGATCAGATTCTTTAGAAATATTCCTTGACTGAACTACCCAGCTGAGAGTTAAATCAGAGGTGTTCCCAACCCAGGACCCATTCAACTGTAAGCCAGTAATGATCTTTTATGTGTTCTAAGCCTTCCCCACCAATCCTAACTAAATAGCTCCATCCCTATCACCGACTCTGCCCTCCTCCGTCTTATCTTTATAGCATTAGTCAATACGGGAATTATATTTTTGCTTTTGTTTACTTCCTTATTTCTTATTTCCCCATTTAGGAGACCTCGAGCAAGTCTTGAATATGTTTCCTTGCCAATCAAATGGAGACACAAACACCTTTCAGGGCCATTCCGATAAAGGCTACAATGAGCCTTCCACTGTACTAGCCTAAGGGCCTCAAGAATGCCTGAACCCTAGGGGCACCTGACTGGCTCAGTTGGTTAAGCTTGGATTCTTGGTTTCAGCTCAGGTCACGGTCTCACCATCTCACCATCTCACCGTCTCAAGTCTCACGGTCTCACGGTTTCGTGGGTTCAGGTGCTGCCTCAGGGCTCCTGCTTGGGATTCTCTGTCTCCCTGCCTCTGCCCTTCCCCAACCTGGGCTGTCTCTGTTTCTCTCAAAATAAATAAATAAATAAATAAATAAATGCCTGTACCCTTGCCCCCACACACAGCAGCTCTTCCACACAAAGTCCTTGAGCGATATGTTCTAGCGGCAGCAGGAAGTAAAATTAAGGTAACCCTTCTCCTTTGAGGTCAGAGCAGTGATAGGGTCCAAAACCAGTCTGTCTAACCTGCCTCCAAGTAGGGGGAGGGGAGGAGTTGAACCAGGTCTCTCTCTTGCTCCCTTTCTGTCTCTCTGTCTCTGTCTGTTTCTCTCTTTCTCTGTGTGTATATGTAATGGATGGAAGTGGGGTTGTAGAAAAGCGAAGGTAGATAAGAGGCCTGATTTCCCCTTCTGCAGCCAGCAGGAAAGAAAGAACAGAGCATCAGAGAGAAGCAAATCCATGGTCTGAATTTAAACTCACAGTGGCCTCACCTGCTGGAAAAATAGCATTCTGCCATATAATCAGCAAACAGTGGCTCCTTCGTGGAGGCTGGGGAGTTGGGGGCAAGGAAGCTAGCCGCTGAAGCGGGTAGTGAACACTTTGCCCCCCACGCAGAGGTTTCCAGCACCTGGCGCCTCCTGGGTACTCAAGACCCAACAGGTAAACAACAGCATGATGAACCAGAAGGGAACATTTTCCAAATAAAATGCACTGAAGAGAATTCCCTCCTTTTGAGTCACCAAAATGAGAGTGACCTTCAGGATTTCTACAGGTTGTGGTCCTCTGGGAGGAGAGCTCACAGCACCACAGGGTTATTCAATGTCTGAGGCAGCTTGGATTACTATAACTACCAGAGATGGGGTAGCTTAAACAGCAGACATATTTGTCACAGTTCTGGAAGATGGACGAGTCCAAAACCAAGGTATTGACAGATTTGGTTCCTGTTTGCAGACATCCCTCTCCCCTCATTACGTGGTCCGGAGGAGAGAAGTCATCTCTCTCCCCTCTCTTCTTATAGGGGTACTAATCCCTTAGAAGCTAATTACCTCTCAAAGGCCCCCACCTCCAGATACCATCACATTGAGGATTTGGGGAGTCAGAAGTGGTGGGGAGGCACAAACTTTCAGTCCATTGCATCCAAACTGGGATGTTTAGCTTTATAATCGGAATAATGAAAGACAAATTTCCACTATTCCAGAACTTCTGCCACTTCTTTTTTTAAAGAATGCATAAAGCATAGAATGGCTTACATTTATGTGGAAAGATAAGCACTTACTGTTTCTACTAAGTTTTAGAAAACTGAATAGCTTGCTAGTTCTGTGTTGCAAATAAAATCAACACTTCTCTCTGTAATTTATCAGCTTGTCTCTGAAAACACTTGGATTAATCTAGAATCTACTCATCTCCGTGTTAAGATAATCGTGACAACTGGGTAAAATATTTATCAATAGAAAGTGGAATCCAAATACACTGAAACACTCACTGAGCAACTTTTCAAGCATTGGCTTGAAGGAATTAGGCATAAGACCTACATTCAGGGTGGGAATTAGGCATAAGACCTACATTCAGGGTAGTATTTCCCTATCTTATAAATATTGGAGCCTAGATTGGTAAACTGGGTCTGCGAACAAAAATAGGAACTAAGAATTCACATTCTCAGAAGCTGCCCTGTCAATGCCTTACACATTCACAGGTTCTATATGTTTCTGTGAACCTCTTTATATATACTGGTGTGACAGTATATCTGTCCTGACAGTAGGCGTGTGTGGGGTGGGGGGAGGGGGGCAAAAGAAGTATGTGTTATTCATGCTAGGATACAAGTATACTAATTGGCTAATTATTTATTGATTAGACAACTAAAGATGATTTTTAAAGCCCAATTGGCCACAAATTATTGACTTTTTTCCCTGTACTTATGAAAACTGTTCTTCTAAGTGGAAAATTACATTAACAGTAATAATAAAAATAATTAACATCATTTTCTAAAAGCCGATATCTCAATTTTGTCTTCACATAGTGCCATGTCCTATTACTGTCACATTCCTTACAAAAATGATCGTATGCAGCTTCATGGTCTTCCAGCTTAGAAAACGACATGGTTTAGCCAAAGCCTGATGGGCTCCATCCTCTCCTCACATAGACTCAAGACTGAAAATGAGAACTAATGGGACAACCAAGCAAGAACTTAGGAAAACCGTCAGTTTTCAGATTCTACTTCTGTTTGAGCTTGCTGCCAGAGGATGACGTGATTCTAAAGGAGAAGTACAGGGTGAGGAAGCAGGAAGACACCAGGGATTTACATCCGAGGTGCAACTGCTCACAAGAAACTCCCAAAGATGCTATTGTCTGAGTAGGTGGCAATATGCAAAACTACTTCCCGTCCACCTTTCCTCAGTACAGACCTAGGAGGAAGGCTAGGGCAGAAGCACACAGGGCAGCTGCAATTTCCCCTTTTGCTTCTCTTCCAATCACACGCTGTGCAGGAGAGCCTTATTGGCCATTTCAGGAAACAAGGAGGGTCCTCTGTCCCTACTTGTCCTTGTTTGGGGTTGTAGATTTTCTGCTTTGCAGCAAAAAAGACAGATCAGACATCTTGTCCTTCTACTGAGATCTCCAAAGCACTGATATGATCCATACCATGTGTGTAATTATCAACCACAGATGCAAGAACGGTTTAGGATGTTTAAAAAATTACTACATTCATGATCTTCATGCATATCTCAAAATCAAACATCCCTGGATAGGATAGGCACTGCAAACCCTCACATTGGGGAAAGAAGCAAATTAAGGTCACATGATATTTTAAGACTATCAGGATTCAGCCCTTGACCACTCCTGGGTTTAAGAAGATGCATGCTTTACTCACTAATTATCTCATTGGGGACCTGATGTCTACAGTTTTCAAGACAAATTTTATTCTAACAAACGCATTCAAATGATGTGTGGGAAGGGCGTCAGTGAAGGAAGTAAAAATTCTAGACTATCTGAGTTGTAGTGTAGATATTTTTATAAACCCAGTTGCTATAACCTCATAAAGAAGCACCACAGTAAGGATCCAAGTTGAAAATCTGGGCAGTTGTAAATACCAATTCTTAAAATGTTAACAACCAGAAAGAAATCTTTCCCTTGTTACCACTTGATTCTCCACAAGGGAGAATTTATCAAATATTGACCTGATTCTCCAGCACCTGACGGAGCCTGCTCCTCTCAAAAGAATATTTTATACAATGTGGGTCAAAATAAGATCTGCCTACATAGGGCCAAGTTTCTTTTTATGGGCAAGAAGTAGAGGCTCAACTATTCTAAAGTATTAAACCAGAAGCCTTCAATTTCCCGTGTAATGTGAACACTCAGAAAAAGCAATGGTCATAGCTTTGAGGTTGAAAATCACTATTCAAACAAATGATTGGTGCCTTCAGTCAACAGATATTTCTTGAGCACATACTATATGTCAGCCATTGTTCCAGGTGCTCTCATGGAGCAAAAAAAAATGTTGGTTGATTGATTTGGTAACAACATCCCCAATCCTAGAACCCCACAAAGGTCTCTACCAAGACAACCTAATTCCTTCTTTGTGCAGTGTTAGTTTCCAAGCTTTGCTTACAATCAGAGGCACTTTAGAAAGCACTTGGAAGTGGTGATAAAAAAAAATGGCAGCAGTCACCTAGAACACTGGTCTTCTATTTCTGCAGGGCTGAAATTCTTAACTCCGTGAACTAGCAAAAATCCCAGATGTGATGCTTGGAGTTTGATTCAGCCAAACCTTCCATGAAGCAGTTCCAGGAATGAAGTGTACACGTGAGAGTTCAAAACCCCTCAGTGGGTCTTCACATCGGTACTAGTTCCATCCCTCCTGGTGTTCGACTTGAGACCACCAACTCACCTCCACAGACCATGCCTATGCCAGGGTGGAAATTAGCCTTTGGGGGTCTTTTCGGACTGTGGTTGGATGTCAGCCAGGCATTTAGAAATGAAAGCGGTCTAGCCTCTGACCAACCCCCCGGCCATCCAGTTCCCTCAGAGGTAGACTGGCTTGTCTTACTCACCACATTTCTTTTTTTCCACCTTTGCTTTCATTTATCTTTATCAGTGGATGTCTGGAAAACCTAATGGTTGTTATTTCCATCTTGAACAGGCTACTAGGTATCAGAGAGGGAAAAGCTTTCTTCCGTTCTTTTTCCTGAATTTACAAAAATAATAATAATCATAATAATAAAATAAAAGCCCATATCGATAAGGGAAGTATAACTGGGTCTTTTGCCTTAACGAAATTTGCTTTCATTAAAACCGAATATGCAGTGTATGCTCCTTGATTACTTTGGTGTGTTGCATTCACCAGCATAAATAAACCTCCTGCTTTGTAGCTGGGATGCCCTGCTATTTTAAAGATGAAAAAATTTCAGCTTCTGGATGGCTGCTTTCATTTAACACAGCTTCAAATGAATTTATGAACTGTTCTATAATGTTTTCTGCATACACCAAATGGCAGACTTTAGGCAGAAACCCAATATATGTTTAGTTAGTATATAATAAACATAATATTTACATGGGCTATGCACTGTGTTAAGATTCAAGAGCAGTTGCTCTATAAACTGTTACTGAATTCTCTAACATAGAGCCCTAACCAAGTAGTCCCTCAAGATTCCAGAAGAATTTTTGGGAAGAAACCCCAACCTACTCCACGTACACACGCGTGTGTGTTTGTGGACACATGTGTGTGGGCATGCCAACCTATGTCTCCTTCATTTAAAAAAAAAATCTCCTTAACCAGAGCCTCGACAACAATCTCATTTTCTTTGGCGGCCAGGATGACAATGTAGTTTAAGATATTGTTTTTAACTTTAAAGGTATCTCTGTGGTTTTGAAGAATGTTTTAGGAGCTTAAAAAAATTTTTTTTAATCCCAGTAGATAGAAAAAGGCAGTTCATTTCTTAAGCAATAAACAGAAAGCCGGGGGAGGGGTGCTGAATAAGCATGCTTATATGGAATTTTTCTTTGAAAAGCCCACTAGTTAGGCACTATAACACTTCAGTTGATATTTCTACAGTGCAAACACGATAGTGGAAATTAAGTTGCCCCAGCAAATTCAGTTTAGTGGAAATTTGTTATGAATAAAACGCTGCAGTTGGCTCTAGAACATTGAATTTATCCACCAAATAATATCTTAGAAATACCACTTCAGAAGAAATCAGCTCTAAATAATTGATAAATTTGGTTTGTTTAGAAACCTTTTGACCTCTGTAATAGAAAGTAAAAACACATTTCAGTTATTAAAGTCACATATATTCCCTCTGGTAAGGGGGAGCTTTTAATTTTAAGCTGGGCTCTGTAGGGGCCATTTGATAAAGCTTAGAGAAATTTTTCAACTGCTGCTGTTGGATTTGGGTCAACCTCCTTTGGGAAAATGGAAGAAGATAAATTTGTAGCTTTTCATAACACACAAGAAAACTTCAGAGATTTTAAACATTAAGACCTATTGGAAGTGAAAGATAGTTTTTTTGGCAGCCCCTTCTGACTACCTCCCATCCCCAAACTCTCTCCTTTTTCTTTGGAAAGGAAGTTTAAATGTTTGTGCTGTTAAAATGAAGGAAAAGAGAATCAGCATTTCCTATTAATGTAAGACATTCCTTTTTAGATAAGCACTGTGGCTCTTATCGGCCATATTTAGAGCAATTCTGTTTTGTAGAGAAAATAGTAAGAGATTTTTTTTTTTTTTTTTTTTTTAGATAGAGAGCAGAGGAGAGGGGTGGAAAAAGAGAGAGAGAGAATTTTAAGTAGTCTCCACACTCAGCACGGAGCCTGAAGTGTGGCTCAATCCCTGACCTGAGCCAAAATCAAGAGTTGGATACCCAACTGACTGAGCCACCCAGGTGGCCCACGAGAGACTATTTTAAAGTGATTTCTAACTGAAGCATTTTTTCTTCAAATACACTTATTTAACAAATAATTCTATTGGCTATTTCTCTTTTGTAATCCAGCATACCTTAGTGAATGCTCTCTGACTTGGCTTTCCGTGTTGAAAAAATGCACAAGTAATGTAAAAGATGTACATTTTATGACATTATTATCAATATCATTAATACATATTTAAAAGCCCAACCCTCCTTTATAATGATGAGAGGAAAGTAAAAAATTCATCTCTATTGATGTAAGGTGTGCTCAAATTACATAGCTCAAGTAAGTGGATCTTTATGAGTTCTTTACAAATACTACATTTTAAGTAGGTGCATTGAAATTGTTTCTCCAATCCAAGCACAGCCTCAATGACATTTGGACATTATTTTATTACACTGTGGGCTTGTGAAGGCAAAAGATTGTATCTGATCTTTAAGAGGTTCTTTAGGAACCAAAATTACCCTTTTATGCCCCATATATGATTGAAAGCCTGGAAAACCATACGCTGGAAAACCTTAAGCTGACTCCAACATCAGAAGCAAGTCATGGTGCTTTTTAAGTCCCTCCGTAGTCACCCACCACCTGTTGGGAAAAATAAAAGATTTTGTTTCTGTTTTTCAGAGCTCTCCTACTGGAGACCCCACAACCCACATTTCTTTATTTCTTCAAGTTCCGTCCCCTCAGACTCTATCCTTTCCTTTTGCCTCTCCTCAATTACCTCACAGGTCAGCACCCTCTCTTTCAGGCAACTTATTTCATTCCACATGTACCAGGCACTGTGCTAGTCAGGGTGGGTGGATTCTCAAAGTGTCTGAGTAAAGATTCCGATGGGCACCCCCAAAGGATGGAAAGAGGTTTCCTATCTTGATGTGGTGAAATCCACTGGCCTTTGAAAAAGAACTCATCCCTCAGCTTGACTTGGAAGCCACCTGACTGAAAGAATACTGGGAATCAATATGGAATGACTCAAGGAAAAAATATACATAAATAAGAGGTAACTTTCAGGACACCCACGTAAGGGTCCAACTTCGGCTCAGGTCATGATCTCTAGGTTTTTGAGATCAAGCCCCACGTCAGAGCCTGGAGGCTGGAGCCTGCTTTGGATTCTGTGTCTCCATCTCTCTCTCTGCCCCTTCCCATTTCACACTCTGTCTCTCTCTCCTCAAAAATAAATAAACATTAAAAAATTTTTTAAAAAAGTAACTTTCTCAGTTCTCAAGTGTATGAAGAGGCAGGAGGTTTGAGAGGAAGGAAGAGAAAAAGCTGAATAAATCAGGGTAAGTACGTATCTCAGGGTAAGTTTGAGGAAAGCAAGTCCAGCAAGTACCAGACAATGGCACCATCCACAAAAATGGCCTCATTTTCCTGGATTTAAAAGAGCTACTCCAAGAAGCTCTGAACCCAGTAAGACCATAAGACTCTGGTAGATCAGTGCCTTCAAGGGAACAGACACCCTGCCCATCAGCTCCTTCCTCCATGCACATGATGACATAATGGCTGCTTGATTGCATCCCATTCTCTCAAAAAGAAAAAAATTGTGCTTTGTCTTTATCATCTAGGGTGTATGCTTCCTCAGCATACATATATTTAGATCTATATCTTTAGGAACCAATTAGCTAAAACTAAATGATGATAAAGGGCTAGTGCCCACACTGATTAGGATGGTGATTATCAAAACAAAAACAAAAACAAAACAAATAAAGAAAAAAAAACTAGAATGTCAGAAAATAAATGTTGGTGAGAATGTGGAGAAATCCACACCTTTGTACAATGTAAAGTGGTGCAGCCACTATGGAAAACACTATGGTGTTTCCTCAAAAAAATTAAACAGATTTACCATAAAATCCAGTCATTCCACTTCTGGGTCTATGCCCCAAATAATTGAAAGAAAAGTCTTGAACAGATGTTTGCACACTCATGTTCATATTAACATTATGGACAAGATCTAAAAGGTGAGAACAACCCAACTGTCTGTCAACAGATGACTGGAAAAACAACGTGTGGTATATACATACAGTGGAATATTATTCAGCCCTAAAAAGGGAAAACATTCTGACACATTGCTGCAACATGAATGAACCTTTAAGACATCCTGACTTAAGACATGATGTTAAGGGAAATAAATCAAATGCAGAAGGACAAATAGTGTATGATTCTACTTATATGGGGTACCTAGAGTGGTCAAATTCATAGAAGCAGAAGGGAGAATGGTGGTTACCAGGAGCTGAGGTGAAGGGCTTGGGGAGTTAATGTTTAATAGGGATGGAGTTTCAATTTGGGAAGATGAACTGGTTCTAGACATGGATGGTGGTGATGGTTATACAACACTGTGAACTGTACACTTAAAATGGTGGGGCACCTGAGTAGGTCAATCAGTTAAATGTTTGAATCTTGATACCAGCTCAGGCCATGATCTCATGGTTTGTGAGATCAAGCCCTGCATCAGGCTCAGCACTGACAATGCAGAGCCTGCTTGGAATTCTCTCTCTCCTTCTGTCTCTGCAACTCCCCTGTGCTCTTTGATGCTCTCTCTCTCTCTCTCTCTCTCTCTCAAAATAAACAAACATTTTTTTAAATATTTATGTTTTTGGGAGAACACAAGCAGAATTCTCTCTTTCCCTCTCTGCAACTCCTCTGCGCTCTCTCGCTCTCTCTCTCTCTCAAAATAAACAAACATTTAAAAAAATATTTATCTATTTTTGGGAGAACACAAGCAGAGGAGAGGCAGAGAGAGGGTGACAGAAGATCTGAAGCAAGCTTTGTGCTGACAGGCTGACAGCACCTAGTCCAATGTAGGACTCGAACTCATGAACTAAGAGATAATGACCTGAGCCAAAGTCCAACGCTCAACCAGCTGAGCCACCCAGGTAATAAATAAACATTTTTTAAATGCTTAAAATGGTAAATTTTGCTATGTATGCTTTATCATGGTGAAAAACAAACAACAAAGGATCCACCACTTACTGAAATCTCTTGATAAAAGTCAAGAAATTAAATGTGAGCAGATCTTTCTTCTCAAGCCAATAAACAAAAAAGCATGCCCCGGGCACCTGGATAGCTCAGTCAGTTAAGCATGCAACTCGTGGTTTCACCTCAGGTCATGATTTCACAGTTAGTGGGTTCAAGTCCCGGATCAGGCAGCCCAGAGCCGGCTTGGGATTCTCTCTCCCTCTCTGTCTGCCCCTCCCGGGCAGACTCACACACTCTCTCTCTCTCTCCCTCTCTCTCTCTCTCTCTCTCAAAATAAACAAACTTTAAAAATTGCCCCAAATAAGAAGCCCTATTTAATATTTTTGCTGCTTACTTTTTTGTTTTATATTCTCTTTTCTGTTATATCTGTCATGTTGCCTTGTCTAGACCTAGCCATGCACAAGGGCTTCTGGTCTTCTTTACTCCAAAGATTTCTCTACAGGTCCACAGGGTTGGGTTCTAATGAGTCCTCTGTACTTATTAGAAAATGGGACATTTTTGTCTGTTCTCAATTTACTAAAAACTCCTATTATGCATAAAGGGTTTATTCTATTAAACTGATGAATCAAATGTATTTGTTTCTCTTCTAGGACATCAGTGTTCTTTGGTTTCACATGATTTTGTTTTTGATTACAAAGATTTTTAGGATATTCACATGACCTGGTTTTCTTGCGCTTAGAATGAGCTGTAGATTTAGTCATAGGGAAGTTCTTCCAGTTAATGTCAGCAGGTTGAATGTACTCATCTCTTTCTGGTGTCCTAGAATTTTCAATGAGCCCTAAGCATTTGTCACCAATATATTTCCTTTTTCTTTTTCTCTTCATTCCTGTATCTATGTCCAGTAGAGCAACCCTAACATAACCGAAGTTTCCTTAGTATTAATTCACAAATGATTTAAAGTTTTGTTACCCAGGGCCAGATCAAACCTTCTGGAAAAGAGGGAACTGGCCCTTATGACTCAATGCGTTTGCTTTTGAAAGCGTTTCAAAGTGAAATGTTATCACTAGTTTGTTCGTATGTTTCAGTAATGCTCAACCAACATCACTTCTGGCTATCTTGCATGGTGTCAATTTGAATTAAAATTAAAATATTCTTTATGTGATCAGAAAATAATTTCATAATTGAGCCCAGAACACTATTAACAGTGAAATCCATTGTCATTCGAAAGTTTGCTACATAAATAATTTAGGGTTTTTTTCTACCTTCTATAGGTAATCTTGGCAAAGATCAGATTAAAGGTACTATTTGAGAAAAATCTTCATAGCTCTCCTAAACAAGTCAGCCTTTGATGAGCGCCCTGGTGCCCAGTTACATGCTTGAAATTTGTTGCCTGATCATTTGACCCTGAGTCCTGCTTTTATTACATCAATCACTCACTCAACAACTCCTTTTTCCTCAAAAGATTTTTTTCTGTGTTCACAAACTCCTGGTTGTGAAACATGAGTTCAGTGTGGAGAGCTTCCATGATAGGGCACTTTGTTTAGCAGGAAGAGGGGTTGCATTTTTCGTGTTTCTCTATGCACACATCTTCATGTTTTAGCAAAAAAAAAAAAAAAAAAAAAAAAAAAAAAAAAAAAAAAAACTAGAATAGAATAGAATGAGTTCTTCACTTTCAAAAATATAATAAGAGAGCATGGTTCAGTACAAAAAGGTTTTATTTGACCTCTTTTAAATGACACACATTATATTTGTGTGCTATTTCTATTCTACTGTAGCCTGCAGAGTATGTGCTGAAAGGTATCCCATTCCTCTTCAAACCCACATTGGATGCATATCAATAAAGCCTACATTCATGGCTTGTTGGATTTCTCGATTCATAGACAATCTTCATGACTGCACATGTGGACCAACTCTTTCTACCAATGTCTAATATAACCTCCCATTGGGTGTTTTATTTGAAATGGTTATCATTTCTTCCCCATACATGCCCCAAACTATGTATTTCTTCCATAAACAGATCAGAAAGGCTATTATTGCCAATGGTATGACCAGGGTCTTAGTCACCCCATCTGGTGGTGTCATCTTGGATTTATTCATTGCCTTCCATATCAGTCCAATGACATTATGCTGTCATCAGTTCTGTACTCACTGCCTAGTAACTGTAGGCTCCTTCCTTTCTGACGTTTCTAAAACCATACTTTTCTCTTCATCCCCCACCCCAGACATTCTGATTCCAGTTCATCACCTCTACCCTGGCTAACTGCAGGTGATCCCGCAGTTGTCTCTTCTGTCTCCTACACCACCCCCCAACACACACACCAGTAGACATCAACCCCACCAATATCTAAGCAATATCTTGAAAGGCTCTCTTTCATTAAGTCATGCTACTACACAGAAGCACTCACTGAGTGACATTATACCACCGTGAATATGAGCTCTTTTACTCAATTATTGGACATTTATTAAATGTCTGACATATCTGCCAAGACTCTTCATAACCTGGCTTCCCGTCTTACCAACCTGTTTACCATCACTACCCAGCAGATAACATGGGCTCTATCTAATGGTCTCCATCGTAATATGGACTCCATACCTGACTAGATTCTCTCCTGCCTCCACACCATCACTCATGTTCTTTCTTCAACCTCTAATCCTCTCTATTCTTCCCTCCTTCAAACAAAATCTTTTCTATCTTGGAAAGCTTTCTTAATAAATCTGGACTTTATTGATGTCACATTCCCCTGGAAAACACCTAGTCAGTTCAATTGAATTTCATATTTATTCTTTGTCATTGAGTACAATCGCTTGCCAACCATTTGAGAGGCTCATTCAGATTAAGTCAGTCTTAACATTCTTCTGTAATTGCCTTTGGGCATGCCCCAAGTGTTTTGCATGGAGAGAAAATATGTTGGTTGATTTATTATTTAGCTCCCTCCGACTTGTCCTACTGTGTGTACTAGGAAACTATTCATAACTATATGTCCTTTCGGTACTCCAAGAAAAACAGGGGGCAAAATAATATTAAAAATTATTGAATAAGAACTGAGCGTCTTCAGGAGACAGAATGCAGCTGGGTAGGTCTTACAGAAAGTCATTTGGCAAAAGTCAGGCCATGTTTCTAGCTGGTTTGACATCCTCCCAAAATAAGGCACACTCTGGTAGGCAACTACATCTGGTATGAAAATATATTTCGGAGCTGCTGACCTAGGGTTCTTCTGATTCTTTGCCTACTCAATATTGAAAATATCCATTCATGTTCGAATCAGTAGTGTGGGTAGGATTGTCTACAACTTCCCCACAACGGAGACCTTGGCCCCAGCTTCCTGAACGATTTGCATGTGCAGACCCTGTCAGTGTGTTTCTGGAGAGTCTGGCAAAAAATGCGGGAATGATGATCAGAAATTGCATTTCCTGCTTGGCTTATATGAGGGGAGATTGAAGGGTGGGAGTTGCCTTCCCCCTTGGCCATGAGACAATTGTATCAGAGTGTTCTGTTTTGTTCTGGCTGGATAGTGTCTACTTATCAAAAGCAGGAAATTGCATTTTAACTTGGATCTGTGGGATCCTGCCGGGAAGGGTTGATCTGGTTAGAAGGGCGAAAGTAGGAGGAGGGCCAGGGCAGAGAACAGTCCGTACCAGACCTTCGTGGGGCCTGCGGCCATCAAGAGCTTGGCAGGAACAGAAACTGCATGAAAACAAAACGAAAGAAAACAAAAGACATGGGTTGAAGATGTGAGCAAGCATGTCCTCTCCAGATGTGAGAATACCGAGGAGATATTTTTCTGATCTGGACGGAAGCATTGCTCCCACTGTAGGGTTGGTGCAAATTTACCAGCTAGGTAAAGTGAGCGCTGATTCATTTACAGCCCTGAAGAGGAAAGAAGCCGCAAAGTTGTCTGATGCCAGATTACAGGCATCACTGATATTGAGATAGGAATATCTACATGCCGTGAAAGAGTTTAGGGGGGAAATGAAGGGAAGGCAGATTTTGTGAGCAGTCTTTTGTTTGATAATGAATGTGGTAAGAGATGGGGGCAAGAATTTTAGCTAATGAAAAGACAATGAGAGCTGTTAGGGACTCTTAATATACAAGAATATGAAAGCGAAAATCACATTTACTCACTCTTCTATAAACAAAAGCAAATAAATACTAATTGGACATTCAGCAATTAAAATTTGAATAGAATGCATAGAACTATTTGATTCTTACCTTTTAAGTAAGTGTTCGGAAAGCATGGGATTCATCCATTTTCCAAGCGAAAGGGGTGTGTGTGTACATTGCAAAAACAGGGGAAAAAAACAAAGACAGACTTGAGATACTCAACTAAATATATATGTGTGTGTCTATGCATACACACGTACATGTATATAAATATAAAACCTGCGGGATCTGTTAGAAAACAAAACACCATGAGAGAATATTACTAAAACCATAGCTAAAATGTAACCTGGAAGAATGTATTAATTTGTCTTCTTAGACTTTTCATTCTTTCATACTTCTGGAACTCCGGCCACAGTATAATTATCATTCTGACATTACTTATGAGCGCAAATGATAAATTAAAAACACAAAAACACGATTATAATTTCCTAAATCTTGGCTGCTTTTTTTTTCTGCTGGGCTTATTATAATAGTGTGTCAATAAAGAAACTGCTGGAGTGAGGTTCATTGTTGCTGTTGTTCTTTATTTCAGTGTAACTGACATTCCATCTTCCGTAATACAGTTAAAGAACTGCAAATTGGAAAATAAACCAACTCAACTAAAATTTATCTTCATTCGCAAATGTTCTCTATTTGAGACCGCTGTATGCCAACCTGGAACCAGATATCTACTTGGCGGATTTTCCATAATATATTTCATATAAAACTCTACAGGCAGAGGATATTTTGAAGGTAGACTCAAAACAGAGAAAGAAGTTCCTCAGGTTGGAAGTTGTTCCCAGTGTCAGTTTTAAAAGTGTTAATGTTTGTAAATCTATGTAATTAAAATGTTAAAGGCCTGGCCCCCATTTTGTATTGTAATACAAGAAAGACTGAGATTAAGTTCTTTAACATTGTTTGTTTCTTTGCGGCAACATTGTGCCTTCGTTTTATTTTTTTATTTACTTCCATCCCCAACAGCTCTGGTTAAAACACAGTTAATGTACCAACTGCAATTAGCCAACTGTCAAAGTCTAAACTCTCAACCGCTGATAAGCTTCATTTAACTCATTTGAGAAGTGGAAGTTTGAATTTTTTTTTCCAGGAAGGTAGCTTGTTTCCTTATTTCCTGTCAAGAGAGCCAAGTCCTGTGACCTATGGCTAAAAGGGCTCTTTGTAATTAAGACAGGGAGTCTCCAAGTGAACAGTTCTCACAGTAGGAGGGAAAAAATTAAAAAGAGAGACAGAGACAGAGACGGAGAAGGAAGCATGACATCGCTTAACCAAGTAATGGGAGCCCAGCCAATGCCTGGTCCCCCCGGCCGGCGGCGGAGCCCCGCGCGGTCCGGCCACCTTCATCTCCGCTCCCATTGGTCCTGGGTCCATTTCACGGAGCGCCGAGTCTATTAAGACCTTGGCCAGTGGGCCTATCTCGGGGACACTCCCTCCGCGGGGCCTGTGTATAGACAACCAGAAACTGATCAACCGTGTTATATCAATAACATTCTCTCACCAGGTTGTGTAAATTGATCTTTTACAATTTCTCTCGGTGACAGTCTCTGTAACCAACAAGATAAATCATTCCTCCTGTGGCTTTTTTATTGATTGCTGGGACCTGTATAAAAATTACACCGCTCAAGCTGTGAAGTGAACATCCTCATAAAAGAAGCCTTTTTATTTACAATCAAAATATGTTTGGGCCCAGATCAAGTGCAGATTTACTAGCTCGGAACTACAAGAACAGTGAAATTTAACAGACTTAGAGAAAACTAGAAATTTGAAAGAAACACCCCCCAGCACCCAAAACCAACCAGCACAAACTGCAAGAATACACACAACGGGCCTCAAATTAAGACCACTATTTTTTTTTAAAGAAAAACTTTACACATTTGATTTTAAGCTTAACAGTGAACAGAAAGCCATCTGCTAAAAAAAAGAAAAGAAAAACTGTCACAACCAAATTAATCTTCGCAATGAATTTTATAAACTACCCAAATTGCCTTGTGATAACACCCCCACCAAGTTCTTGTTATAATACTAAAAACAAAAGCCTCGAGCCCTTTTCTTCTGGTCAAAAAAGCTCTGGTAGTTTAGACAAAATCCTAGAACAAGATGCACTTCAGAGATGAGACTCCGTCTTTAAAAAAAAAAAAAAAAGTTTCTCTCCCATGATTTTGCAATCAGGCAAAGATCTGTAGTTCTACAAGAGTAATTTAAAATTCTGGAGGACTTAAGAATTTTTAAATGTAGTTGAAATACAACAATCGGTATCTTTAAATACATATTTTATACAAATAGCATCTCAGAATGTAAACTTTCTTTTCAGTTCTGTGTTCTACTAAAGACATAAACAGAGTTACAGTTGGAAGGCCCGGTGCGGAGGAGAGTTTTGAAGGGAAAAACTCTGTGCCCAGAGTTTACAGTCAGGTTCCCTCTGGGTGCGCGGTTTTGAATCACCTGCTGAGAAACGCAATGACTTCCGGAGGCAGAGTCCAGGCTCTGAGCGCCAGGATCCACGTTTTGGAAACGTGCAAAAAAGAAACGTGAAACATTTCTGCATCCTCTCATAAGATGAGTTAATGATGTTTATAAACTAAGAGAGAATTACCCTAAGTTATGACTGCCTGAACTAGCTTTTCGTGCATGCCCTGTGAGGCGGGTATTGTGTTTCAACTCAAACAGCATTTCACAGACCTAAGAATCTGTGCATAGCCTTTTGTATACATCTAAGAGGGGAGGACAGAGATGGTTCTTTTTGTCCCTTCCCCTTGAGCCTTTGCCCGGTTTCTCTGAAGCTGGGCTCTTTATTTGCAGTTTTAGAGAAGGCCTTTTCAATGCAACAGGCCAAAGAGGCGGGCTGGCGGGCGGGCAGGGAGGGGGGTGCAGGGAGGGAAGGGTAGTGTGGGCTTGGTTCCTCACTTTCCTGGCCAGGAGGAAAAGTGAGAGTGTGACAGTCTGGAGTTGAGGCTCCCTCACCTCTCTGGGGGACTCTTTCACTGGGAAAGAGCAGCAGCGGCACACACATTCCGGACCAACAACACTGCAGAGGAAAAAACAACGGGCGCTCTAGAAGCGGGGCTAGAATGGGGTTTGCTGCACACCAGCGGATGTCAATCGTTATAAAAGAAGCATTTGCAGGAAGACCTCATCTCCTAGCGACTGGTTCACTGCGCAGCCCGGCTTCTGCCCTCCTCCCGGTGGCCACCGGCCCAGCCCCCGGCAGGGCAGGGTTCAGCCTTCTGTTTACATCTGGGCAATCCTTGCCCTGCGCACAATGGCTCACTGTGCCCAGGTTCACCGACTGTCTTTTGGTTCTTTGTAACTCTTGATTTAGTTCTTTGGAAGGCTCTGTCGCGGCTTCCCCCAGCACACTTCCTACGGGCATTTGACCGCCCCCACTAAAAAAAAAAAAAAAACAAAAAAACAAAAAACCCGTAAAAGTCCCAGCAGCCGCGAGGGGTCTGGGCGCCCAGGGGTCTGGGATCCCCCGCCCCGGCGTGGGAATGCCTAGTGCCCGGAGCCCACTCCGAGGCACATCCTCTCCATTTCTCCTCGCCTGCGAAAGTGACACGTCTGCGGCCGCACATTGTCGCCGATTGTGGGAAAGGGCCGCCAGCCTTTCCGCCGCTCCCGGCCGCCCTAATGAGGGAACAATCGGGCTCCCCGGAGCTGGCGGCGGGGTCAGGCCCGGCGCCCCGCACAATGGGCGCGGCGCCCGAGCCCCTGACAGCGCCATAAATTGGCCGTGCAAAGCGGAGCCCTTGGTGGTCCCCGGGAGGAAAGCGCCGCCGCCGGGAGCGCGAAAAGACGAGTCCGGGAGCCCGCCAGGGAGCCAGTGGTGTTTTTTCCAGATCACCTTGTTGGAACTTAGAGTAGCAGAGGTCAGACGACAGGGACAATAGCGGGGTCCAAGGGTGAACTGCGGCGGGGGGGCGCTGAACCCGGGCTCCCAGGTCGAGCAGAATGAATGGGGCGGGAGCTGAAGTCGGGGGGCCCGCAGGGGCCCCAGAGTCCGAGGGTCGCGGGGCCAGCCTGGCCCAGAAAGCCCCCTTGCCCCCCCCCTCCACTCCATCCCAGAGAAAGGAACGGTCCAGACTGAAGAAGAGATTCCTGCGGCTCACAAAGGGTTTTCTTTTTTCCTTTTTGGCGTTTTCTTTCTTTTTTGAAAGATATTTTAGCACAGATCTTATCAGATAGGGACAAGATAAGAAAATCACTAAATGTGGACTATTTTTTTCACGGAAGATATACATATAATGCAAAGTGCCTTTTGCAGTGGGTTTTTTTTTTTCATCAAAAGTTTTCTAAGAAAAAAATAACTTTTGTTTAATCCCAAAGAAATAAATGACATAAGGTTGCTCTTTCTGGTTTTTATTTAGCATCACTATGGGTTTTTTTTTTCAATCTCTCCAAGAAACAGATAGAGAAAAAGCAGAGGGAAGGGAAGCTTATATTAGGATTAAGTGAGCTTTTAACTTGAAAAAACGAATTTAAAAAAAATGTTTGCCAAACTAACATCAACAAATGTGGCCAGATATCTGGTTTCAATAGGATGATTCAGGAGTTTCGGTCTTTTGGGGGCTTTGGGCTGCCAAAATCCTCCACCAATCATGACGTCCCCAAACTCAAAAATTTCAAGTAAACGAACCCATGATTGCCAGACATGGTAACTATTTACCTCTGAAGTTGTGTTTGCACACGCTGTGGTTGTTGAGGTTTCCCTCTTTTTTCTTAATTCTTTTTGAAGATAAGAATATGACCCTTTAGACAACAAAGGGTAAGTTGAGTACTGGGCAGGCAATGACCCTGTAGATTTACTGTATCCTAAGTGAGAAGGGACTCAGCCCAGCACTTCATGTCCCTCCCTTCCTGCCCCAGCCCCCATCTTCCTTTTTTAAAGGTCTAACTCACATCTCATAAGGAATTGCATAAGGCCCAAGCTATGCCGCTAAAAAAAATAAATAAATAAATAAATAAATAAAAATGAGTTTGCAAAGATTGCACTCGCAGGTCTCCCTGGAGCCAGGACCCATCAGTTTCCGCTGCCCCAGGGCTGGGTGAGGTAGACACAGTGACAGAGCCTTCCCAGCACACAGCTGCAGGCACCCCTCTCAGAGATTCGAAATGGCAGAGGAGAAGCAGGACTGTTATCTGATCCACCAGCCCCGCCCCCACTCCCCCACCCTGCACCCCAGAATCCAGGAAGCCCACTGGGAAGAGCCTCTCTCAGGCTCCCTGCCTTGTTGAGTGGAGAGGGAGCATGGCCACACCAACCTGGAGGTGGTGGGTGGACAGGCAGAGAGGAGATGGGGTGATAGCAAGAGAGAAGGTAGTTATGCTTTTGTACAGAAGCCACCTTTTGTTCGATGGACTGATATTCCGCTTTATTATTCTCTGAAACCTAAAACCTAAAGTTATCTAAAAGGGGCTGAGTTTTTCTTCTTACCTAATTTTTCCTGGTATAGGAGGAGCACTGTGGAATAAGGAGAAAAAAAATGTAGGGCCCAGTAGCCTCTCCAGGAAGCACTGTGACCTGACATTCTTCATACGGAAACACAGAATTAGATAAATACGTATTTAAGTGTTATTCCTGAAAGTTCGAAAAAGAAAACTTACTTCTAAGGTAAATCGGATTGGGTTTCCCTCTTAATCTGATTACCTTGGATTACATGGCTTGCTTCCTGAGGGTGGCTAATAATTGATAACTTCTTGGGGCAGAGAGTTACTGAAAAACCATTTGGAAGCAAAACTCAAAGTATGTTCTAAATTAGGGCCCTAAATTAAGTTGGACAACAATTTTGTTTACATTCTTCAGGTGCTTTCCAAAGATTCCTTTTAAAATCACGTTTTCTCATAGTTTATCTAGAAAGAGAAGCCAAAAGCATTATCTTCCCAACTGTGGAAAAACTAGTCACAAACCATATTCCAAATAAGACACACGCAAATTTTCTTTGAAATAGAAAGCGGGCTTTGGGGGAGCAGGAGATGGTCATTTCTGAGTTACAGCCCAGGTTTTCTTTTCGAATACAGTACTGATTTTTAGAAGCACACCGAAGTGAGGAATTCCCTAACTATCCCCAGAATCTTGTGTTGAAAACAATACTAGGTCTACACTTCAGCGGGACATTGCAAAAGGTTCTATTCCCTGAGACTTGAAGCTGAAAACTCTTTGTCCGCTAATAGCGTGTTGTTTTGAAAGTTTAATAATGTTGCTGTTACCTGGAGTGGTGAAAAAGTAAATAAATAAATAAATAGATTGAATGGAAAATAAACTGGAGGGGATACGTTGAAATTAATATCCCTACGGACCTTCCAGTGTACATTGTTTTCTCACTCTAGACAATTAAAAAGACCTTTGAGAGGCACCTGGGTGGCTCAGTCGGTTAAGCATCCGGCTTCAGCTCAGGTCATGATCTCACGGTTCGTGGGTTCAAGCCCCGTGTCGGGCTCTGTGCTGACAGCTCAAAGCCTGGAGCCTGTCTTCGGATTCTGTGTCTGCCTCTCTTTCTGTCTCTCTCCTGCTTGCGCTGTCTCTCTCTCTCTCTCTCAAAAATAAATAAAACATTAAAAATTTTTAAATAAATAAAGACATAAAGACCTTTGAAATCACAACACTTATTTCTTATACTACTAATATCTCTTCTTCATCTCTTATTATTGAAACATATGTGAGTATAGGAAAGTGCGTGGTCATCTTTTCCACTTGATTGCATTTCCCAGCCCCTAAGGGAAAAGCCTAGATACACTTCTGGATTCTTCAGTGATCCCCATTCAGTTGTTCCGTGGAAAAAGCTTGAATGATTTCTCCATTTCCTACCTACCTCCAGGTTCCTGAAATCATACATGTAAACAGAGAAAGACCAAATGGAATAAGAGGTATTATTATTCCAACCTTGTATTATAAGCATGTCACGTGTTCTTAAAGAATTGTTCATCTAGTGAAGGAATAATAAAACGTGACATGTGGAAGAAAGGAAACACAGCCAAGAGACCCTGTTGCTGAGTGTTCTGAACAACAGACAACCTCTAAGGATCCTTGCCTGCAATCCTGGTTCTTCCATCAATTCACTGTATGCCTTTGGGTAAGTCACTTAACCTTTCTGGGTCTCAGTTTCCCTCTGGGCAAAATGGTGGTTATGATAATAACCCTCTTACCAGTATTTTGCAAAGAACAATGATTACAAATGAATGCAAATCATCCTGTGTGTGTTAAGAATGACATACAAGTGCTAAAAAATAGCATGAGCTTGTAGTTCACAGTACACTTTCCAGGGAACAACAGGCGGGTATTGCAGACACAGAATGATAACAGGGACCACCGAGCAGATTACAATCAGGAGAATCCTTTAGGAAGAATACGTGATGAGTCACTGGACCAAAATGAGAAAATGGGAAAGGAGAATCAACTCTCACTTTTTCATATAAATTTTGAAAAAAAGGGATTTGGATATTAACAAACCGTAAGACGCACTTAGTACAGTTCATCTACAATTATAGAAATATTAGATATTACACAACTTAGGTACACAACTTAGAGAGGGGATTTATTTATTTGTACACAATGCAGAGGTTTACTATTTATAACTCGTCTTGATCTGTGATCAAGGAGGGTTTTACAGGTGGCTTTTTAAGAGGATAGCAGATATGGAATGATTAACTAAATGTTCAGTAATGCTTTATTTCATTTGCTTCTGAAGAACAACATTTACCAGATTTCAAGGCAATTCTATTTAAAAATGCACTAAAAAATAAAAATTAAAACATTAAAAAGCACTCAAAGTCATATTTTTCTATTTTTATAAAATCTCAAAATTGGAGAAAAACATCAAGTAAGGAACAAAGGGAATATTTATGGTAACAAAAGGTTAATGTGCATCCAGACAGAATTATTACAAATCAATAAAAAAATGAACTCAGGAAAAAAAATGGAGAATTGGTATGAACAAGCAATTAGCAAAATAATAACTACAATTGTCCAACTCACAGAGGATGATTTAACCACAATAAGAAATTAAAGTTAGGGGCGCCTGGGTGGCTCCGTTTGTTAAGCAGCCGACTTCAGCTCAGGTCACGATCTCCCGGGTTAGTGGGTTCCAGCCCGGCGTCAGGCTCTGGGTTGACAGCTCAGAGCCTGGAGCCTACTTTGGATTCTGTCTCCTTCTCTCTCTGCCCTTCCCCTGCTTATGCTCTGTCTCTCTGTCTCTCAAAAATAAATAAACGTTAAAAAAAAATTAAAGTTAAAATTCTCTGTGCCATACTTCAGTCAGTAGACAATCCACTAATACTTCCTGAAATGACCACAAGTAATTATTAAACACTATAAAAAGTGCTGTGCACTCTATTCCAGCCACTTCACTTCTAGAAGTTTGTGTTCAAAAAAAAAAAAAAATCATGAATGTACCCTAAGTCTTAACTATAAGGATAATGATGACAGCATTGCTGGTTACAGTGTATAATTGCAAATAACTCTAAATATGCAACAGTGGGACAGCCGGTTCAATAAACTATGGTCTGTGCATACAATGCATTATAACTACGAGGAAAGATACCGCAGGGGCTACGAATGCACACCAAGTGGAAGGATATCTAGATAGGAAAGTAGGTGAGAAACAAGGGTACGATTCTATCTTGAGGAAAGAAGGAAAAAGTATTGGTGGGATGGGCTAGTTTATGTTGTAATATTACAAATACTTCAGGGTTTAAGTGGTTTATAACAACAAAGGTTTAAACCTCACTTGGATTTCGAATTCCTCTTGGGGCAAGCGCTGGCTCTCCTCCACATGTCCTCAGTGCCTGGTTCAGAGGGAAGCAGCCATCATGTGAAACATGCCAGTCACCATGGCCACGGGAAAGAGTTCCACTACGGTAGCCACTAGCCACATGCAACTTTGGGAACATGAAATGGCACCTGTGTGAACTGAGATAGTTCTAAGTCTAAAATATGTACCTAACTTTGTATTTCTACAAAGACTTTGTAGAAATAATAAAAGAATGTAAAATATCTCAATAAGTTTGAGTACATGCAGAATCTATTTTGAATATCTTAGGTTAAAGAAAATAGCTTCTGAAAACTCACTTCACCTGTTTCTCTTACTTTTTTAATGCCGCTTCAGGAACATTTAAAATTACATATGTGACTTACATTTGTGTGACTCACAGAATTCCAGAAGGTCTTGAACCAGCTATCTATGCTGCACCTCATTGGCTAGAATCAGTCACATGACCCCACACAATCACAAGAAGGTCAGAGAATGCAATACTACAATGCATCCAGAAGGGGGCAAACTGGAAATATTTGGTGTGTAGTCCTAATAAGTGCCATAGAAAGGGAGGAGAGAGAGAGAGAGAGAAATCACAAATTCTGAAGAGTGCATTTGAGATCATCTGTGTTAACTACAGGCTACTTGATAGGAGAAAATTTACTTGGAAGCCCTTTGGGAGTACCTCAATATCTAAACAGTAAGCCTCTAATGCAATTAAAAAAGTTATGAAAATAACCCTATTAACAGCTGGGGGTGGGGGGAGGGAATACTACATATATTAAGACACTATAGGCAGAGGAAAAAAAAAAAAAAAAAAAAGACCGGCAACAATTTGAAGGGGAAAAAAGTCATAACACACACAAGCAGACATTTGCAGAGATGACATTTGGATTTGCTAGTGAGCTGCTGTTGACTGTACAATTCTATGTAGTGTGCCCCAAGATGAGAGGCAACAAGGATTGGCTAATTCCTGGATACCATTCTTCTAAGAAAAGCCGAGGGGTCGGCATATGTATGTTTGTGTGCTGATAAGTCCATACTTATTGGAGACACCTTGAATTCCACATTCCAAAACCGTTGTCATCTACATCGTTTCGTAATGGGATACCATGTGGTTTCAAATTCATTCTCTTTGCTTATTTTTATTGTCAAGTCATCTTCAAGGAAATAATGATATTCGGGGTGCCTGGGTTGCTCAGTCAGTAAAGCATCTGACTTCGACTCAGGTTGTGATCTCCCGGTTCATGAGTTCGAGCCGCACATCGGACTCTGTGCTTCGGATTCTGTGTCTCCCTCTCTCTGCCCTTCCCCGCTCCACTCTGTCTGTCTCTCTCTCAAAAAATAAATAAACATTAAAAAAAATTTTAAAGAAACTACTGATATTCAAAATTACTTGTCACACCCTTTGTTTGGGGCTCAAAGCAATATGCAGTCATACTGATTTCTGCTATAGGAAGGCAAGATAACATATTGTGTGTTCTAGAGGTAGGCTGCCTGGGCTCAAAGTGGTAGCTGTACAAGCTATGACAGGTCACACAACCGCTCTCTTCTTCCATTAATCCACCTGTAAAATGGGGATAATATCTGTATTTATTTCATAGGATTGTGAGTAAAAATCCAAATGTGTAAGTAAGTGACCACCCAGCCAGAATCTGGTACTCAATTTCAGTTTTCAAATTTACCATAAAGACGAAAATCAGCTGAGCTGTACTCCAATCTGCAGCTGATATTTGGAGAAGCATTAGCAGAATTCCCTTCGTCTTTGCTCAGCCCTTCCCTTAAAAGATCTCCAATTTGGAAACGCGATTTTCCCCCCTTACATCTGCACAAGCCACTGACTTGTCAGGAGAAAAATACAAAGACTTTCACATTTCTGCAGCTCCGTCTCCTGAATTTAGCACTCCACTTCTGAATTTAAGGAACCAAAGCACCATTCAGTGTTTTAAGAGTGAGGAAAATATATAAAAATTAGAATGGCTTTGACAAGTTAACATCAATTTGAATGAGACTAGGAAAATGAAATTCTGTAGATGAGTGCTTTCATTTCAAATGGTTTTACCGGTTTTCAAATGATTACACAATTTAGTTTCATTCCCTTCAAATTTACAAATTAATATTTTTAAGAGACAGAATTAATAACCAGTTGAGTTAAAACATATTAAAAACTATAAAGGTTTCCTCCATTGAAGTTCGGGGTTTTGCTATATAAAACTGACTTAGAGTTACAATAAAAATAGCAATATCACGCAATACTATGTTTGTATTTCTCCATTCAATTGCTTTTTATTTTCAAACTGTAGGCAACTAAGACATACCTGAGTGAAATTTCCTAGAAGCCAAATAATTAATCCAACATTTATCCAAAATGCTGAATTAACTTACCTAATTCTTCCAATGAATATTATACTTTGATGGTGACATACAAATTGTTTTCAACCTTAGGCTTAAAAAGGTATTATCAAGTGTTTTGATTAACCAAGAATACTTGTAACTTGTGACATGCGGAACATAGCTACCCAACTCCCTGAATATTTTAACAAAATACTTGTAAAATTGCACCACCCAAACCGAACCTCCACCAACCAAGAGCAAAAAATAGTGCCAACACCAACAGAAGGTAAGAGAAGGATACATTTCAAAAGATTCTAGCTGTTTCTGTACCCTCCGAACGCTCAAAGTGAAATCAAGTATGGAAAGAGATTATAGGCTTAAAGTTCAATTAAAATAAACATTTTAAACTCCATTATTTTGCTATTTAGGATAAAAAATAGAATTTTCTCATCAAATGTTTTGGTTCTCTGCCTCTCTTTTACTTTTTTGGTGTGTGCGGTTTATTTTAAAGTTCCATTGAGGCAATACACATATGCCAGCCAGAAAAATGCAGATATTAAGGGATTTTATTCATAACAGGCTAAATTTGTCTCTTGTGGAAGATAAAAGCACTTTAAAGTTGATGAGTCTATGATTTTAGGTAAAATCCTCATTCAAATGTGATTGCTTTATAGGTTTCACTCTGGTCAGAGTAATTTGTGTTCTTTCTATATATTACTCCAACTATAATAAAGCTGTTTACGCCAATGTGAAATTGTTGCTATTGCAAAATTTCTCCAACCATGTAAGGTTGCAATGTTAAACTCCCATTGAAGATCAGAATTCCACGTATTCACAACCTGCAAACATCCAAAATTCACACTTCGACATCTGTGTGGCTGCCAGATTCCACTGTAATCTATATCACGCTTTTTCAGAAGCAAAAGGAAAAAAAATCAAATCCTTGAGGTAAGTACAATTCAATAATTATAGTAAATATTTACCAAATGTTTCCTATGGCATACATTTTATTAACTGATAGCACTTAGAAACCACATTGGGGGACACGTGGGCAGCTCAGTCAGTTGAGCGTCCAACTCAAGCTCAGGTCATGATCCCAGGGTCGTGGGATTTAGCCCTGCATGGGGCTCTGTGCTAAGCGTGGAGCCTGCTTGAGATTTTCTCTCTCTCCTCTGCCCCTCTCTCCTGCTCCCAATCTCTCTCTAAAAAAAATTTTTTTTAAAGAAAAGAAACCACACTAGGGATGCAGCAGCCTTCAAAGTTTGTATAAATTTTATAACACACTGTGGCTCACGTATGCCTGGGAAAACCCACTACATGCCCAATTCTGACACAAACCTTAAAGATTTTTTCATCTGCAATTTTGAAAGTTCTTTACATTCCTTTTGTTATCTTAACTTTGAAAATTTTCTGATAATGTGTCTTTTTGCATCCTGAGTGAAGGCTATATTTTCCCATATTCTCTCTCATTGAAAAGTCAAAAGTTTCCATCATGTCAAGCACACTAAAGACCTTTGAAAGAAACAGCTTAAAATGATGACATTTGTAAACAATTATTTTCAGATCTTGTGAAAATAGTTTAACCAATGTTTCATGTTTCTGCACCAACGTATAATAACCTAATTATGAATTGTTAAAGCTCAGACCATGGGACCCACGGGTAACTGGGTTTCTCTGCTGACTGCCTATACAGTCTCTACTATTCCTTCGATTATATTCTAGTCCCTCTGAACTTGGAGGTGAACAAGGATGGCAAAAGGGATTTCAGACACAGTGAGTAAAATTGTAGGCTGTTCAGACACATGGGCCGATTGCTGACTTCTAGGGAAGAAGGTTACAAGCTACATAAGAAAAATGGCTCTGTGCCGTACATCTGGTCACCCTCAAGTGTCTCAGTCTCTGTCAATGCTTGAGCCTTGCCATTGTCAGTTACGATGGTTCTGTGCCCTAAAATTCTCTCTATTTTCTAGTGTGTTCACTAGAAGATACAACTCATGATGCCTCCTCTCTATGGTTTCCTCACCTAAAATTTTCTATGTATCACTGTATCTCAAGAACCTCATTTATTTCTACCAAATAATGTGTAGTAGGCTTGGTTCCTCCATTAAATCTCTGTGCCATCCTTAATCAGTAAGCCTTTCTGAGCCTCAGTTTGCTCATTAGTAAAATATAATTAGTAAAATATAAAACAAATTATAATTAATATCTTCATTGTTATTGGGCCTTTATTACTTTTGTAGATTCTATTGTACCTCATTCGCTAACATGCGTAATTTTTGTATAAGTGAGTTATATCACAGCACTCTTAATGATGCACGGTTTTGTTTTATTTGACTTTTTTCTGGCTATATCTTCCAACAAAGTAACAATAAACTCCACCAAGAAGTTGAGACCCAAATGATAAAATGCAGAAGGAATAAATATGAAGCCATGCATTTAAGTTTGAAAATCAGTGCCAGAAGTGGACGGTTTATACATCTGACAGGCACTTTTATGAAGCACCCACTAGGTCCAGGCTGGGGTCTTTTCTTTTTTCTTTTATAAGTTTTTTTAATGTTTATTAATTTTTGAGAGAGAGAGAGACAGACAAAGCACGAGCGGGGGAGGGGCAGAGAGAGGGAACAGAATCTGAAACAGACTCCAAGTTCCAAGCTATCAGCACAGAACCCAAAGACAGGGGGCTCAAAAATACGAATCGTGAGATCATGACCTGAGCCAAAGTCAGACGCTTAACCAACTGAGCCACTCAGGTGCCCCCCTTTTTTTACATGTTTATTTATTTTTGAAAGAGAGAGAGCAAGTAGGGGAGGGGCAGAGAGAGAGGGAGACACAGAACTCAAAGCAGGCTCCAGGCTCTGAGCTGTCAGCACAGAACCCGATGCGGGACTCAAACCCACAAACCACGAGATCATGACCTATGCCAAAGTCAGATGCTCAACCACCCAAGTGCCCCCAGGCTGGGTTCTGATAACACAAAGATTTTTTTTTTTAATCCTCACATTTAACAAGCTCACATTCTCACAGTATTGGCAAGTAGACGAGGAGCGACAACACAAATAACTAGAATGCACACTGAAATAAATATTATGATAGGCTTGAGTGCCTATTCTATAAAACCACAAAAAAAGGAGAAATTAATTTGGTCGCAGTGGGGTGCAGATCGGGGAAGCAGGAGTAAATTCTGAAAGAGGAAACACCACCAGGCATCTGGCTAGCAGTGGCTACTAACATTGATTCATCCAGCTTTTTCCCTAAGACAACTAAGGAGACAGAGAAGATAAGAATTGACACTATCACCAACTAATAAATTACAGCAGATAAGCCGTAGTGCTGGGCCATAAAGCCAAGGGCATCCTACGTTTAACCACTAAACTGTGCTGCCAGTTCTATTCCAGCTTGAACTTATTACATAATTGAGACACTAGAACTATTAAATTAAAAAAGCATTTTTTTTCTTCCATGAAATCTGTAACTAAAATAATGTGGTGGGCATTTTTATTGCCAGAAACTTGAATAATGATTTATTGTAGCTTTACAAGAATGACCCAAACCATGTGGGATCTTTTTTTTCTTTTAATCAGTGAAGACTACTAAGGCACCCAGGGTAACCATAACCTGTAGTTAAACTCCCCTTTGCATACTCTTCCACATGGACCTGTACCCAAGTGAGTCTCAAAAATTTGCACATACATTGGGCACCTGCGTGGCTCAGTTGATTAAACAACCTGCTCTTGATTTCGCCCAGGTTACAATCTTATGGCTGGTGAGTTTGAGCCCCCTGTCGGGCTCTGTGCTGGCAGCACAGAGTCAACTTGGGATTCTCTCTGTCTCTCTCTCTCTCAAAAGAAAGAATAAACTTTAAAAAACTGCACATACAGTATGTTCTTTATGTATGCATGGGGAGAAAAAGTTCTAAAGAAGTACACTGAAATGCAGGGTGAAATTTTAGGACCCTTTTTTCTCTCTGGGCTTTTCTACATTTTTCACATATTCTACAAAGAGCGTACTTTTTAAAAATCAAATAAATAGCATATACACCATGCTTTTGAAATACACCATGAATTTGCTTTTGAAATACGTAAAGAAGCACCTGGGTGGCTCAGTCGGTTGAGCATCCAACTCTTGATTTCCGCTCAGGTCATGATCCCAGGGTGGTAGGATCTAGCCCCATATCAGGCTCCTCAGTGAATGTGGAGCCTGCATAAGCTTCTTTCTCTCTCTGCCCCTTTCTCTCCCTCATGTGGTCCCTCTCTCTCTCTAAAAATTAAAAAAAAAAAAACCCTAGGAAAAAATGAAACTAGCCAAACTGACATATAGACCTATGGTGATTTCTGTTTTATTGCATGATTTATCTTCCCATAGGTTCTAAAATGAACTTTTTCTTAAAGTACTAATTTGCATCTTAAGAGCAAATGTCCAGGGGTGCCTGGGTGGCTCAGTTGGTTAACCCTCCAACTTCGGCTCGGGTCATGATCCCGTGGGTGAGTTCGAGCCCCGAGTGGCCTTCTGTGCTGACGGCTCAGAGCCTGTAGCCTGCTTCAGATTCTGTCTGTCTGTCTCTCTCTCTCCCTCTCCCCCTCCCTGCTCCTGCTCTGTCTTTCTCTCAAAAACATTTTAAAAATTTGTTTTTAAAGAGCAAATGTCCACGAGCAGCAAGCGAGAGGGGAAGAAAGTGCTAGAAGATTTCTCGGTGCAGTGGAGTGGAGGCCTAAGCAGGCCCAACCTAGTGCAGGCATACAGCCTATCCCGAGAATGGCTCGGAGGCCCAATGAGACTGGGGGCGGGGGAGTACACCCTCCCAGGTGGGGAATGGGCGTGACACCCTGGCTGAAAGGATCTCCCCCAGAAAGGTGAGCTGCCCCTGCTGGAGAAAGAAGGGACAGATGGGTGAAGGTCCTCTACCTACAGACACAGCGTGAGGAAGCAGCAGCAACGTCTGCCTTCGGCGAAGAGATGTGGGGAGTCGGGGGCATCACGGTGGAAACCGGAGCAGTGCTGTGATGGAAAAATGGACCAGCAGAAGGGACGGCTTTACAATTAAGGGCCAGGATGAGGAGAGCCATGGGTGAGGGGGCCAGCCTCCTTGAGGCTGGCGTGGCTAGTGAGCAGATGCAGAACGGTGGGCAGTATCTGGACTCAGGGCCTAACCCGACCCCTGGCCAGCTGTCCACATGTGGTCAAGACCCGGCTTCTGTGCACTGTGGCCTCTGCAGCACTCGGCCCAGGCATACTCTTCTTTCCCTCATTCAGATCGGCCTAGTCACCCATTGAACAACCGAAGTGTCCGCTATGGGTTGCGCACGGGTTGGGTGCTGGGGCATGCGCAGTGAGGCAGAATCCCTCGACACAGGGCATGGATGTCTCTGGAAGGCTCAGGGACTGAAGAAGAAAGGCGGCGCTCTCAGACTGCACAGGTGAGCAGCGGTCCGTGTGTGTTCATGAACTCTGACCGAATCCTAGTCGCAGGAGCCAGCGTCTCCGGCACAAGGATGAGAAGAGCCTGCCGTTCCAAGGTCATCCTCATGGACGGTTCCTTCGACTCTTCTCCCCTTTCAGGAAGATAGTTTGAGTTGCACAAATTTATCTTTTTATTTTATTTATTTATTTATTTTAGTCAAAGAAATAGCTCTCTCCATTTCTGGAAGTGAACTGCTTATTCTAATGAACCCGAATTTTCAAACAGTCTATAACTGAAAACTCTCCTGCAGCCTGGTAGGAACGGGACTCCCTAAGAGTTGTGCCAGGAGTGGTTGGCCTCAGACAGACCGGGAATACCATAGTGCCCTTTATTACTAGGTTTCAGTATTTCCATTTTAAGCCCTGGTAAATACAGGGCTATGAGAGAAAAAATTAATGGGAATATTTTCAAACCTTCGGAAAACTCAGGATTTGATATTTGGCAGGAAGGCTAAGAGGGTGGTTAAAGAAAAAAGTGCAAATACTCAAAACTTTCTTTAAGGTCGGGTTTGAGTCCAATTGACTCCGTTCTTTTTTCACACTGGCCCTAGCAAGGGTGCATTTTTTCCCCCTCTGCTAACAACTCTTCCCTTATTCTATGGAATGTTTAATTTGCTCTTTGAAAGAAAGTATGATTTGTTCCATTTTTCCATGTGCAATTTCTGTGCTATTTACAGACTAAGATAAGAATCAAGAAGGATTCATGTGCCAAAAGCACAAATTCAAGGCTGGGAGAGGAAATCAGAGTCCTAAGTCCCAACTTGGATTTAGTCCCTGGAATATTCTAGTTACAGACCTTCTCGACGTTGTGTTCTTGTCTGCCTCAGTGGTACACCGTGTACTCACAGAGACCACCGTCCCAATCATCCAGTGAATCAAAGCATGGCCTACCTCAAAATCAGAGTGCGTTTGGCAAAGGAGCACATCTAGAGGCTGAACAAAGCTACCAAAGACTTCGAAAAATTAGTGTTAATCTAGTCGCTCCTTATACCTCAGTGATGATAGTGTGATATGAAAACACCAATTATTGTGCTCCACAAGTACACACCCTGATCACCAAAGGAGATCCCTGTGCCTATAACGGACAATTTCTAACTGGGGCCTTTTTTTTAAAATAAAAATATGTATACTAAACAAAGGCAAACCTGTGACCCAAACGACATGATAAACAAGCAAGTTACGAAGAAGACCAGTGAAATCTAATTTAAAACCCCCATTTTGTCAACGCAGTTTATTACTGAGCTCTCTGTTCATAAGCTCTGTCTTTTTCTCTACGTCTCAGCTATGGGCCATTTCATAGATTTTCACCATCCTGAATAGTTTGCTTTCTGTTCCAGTCTTTTCTCAGCTCTCTGACCCAACACAAGGGCTGGCAGTACTCACTCACACCCACTTCCCACCCCCCAACCCGCTTTCCACTCTGAGCATGCCTTGCTCCAATCAGTTCTCCATAACACAGAGAAACTGCTGCTCCGTTGTTCAGACAAACGTGGTAATTGTCATCTCAACTCACAGGAAAACTGAAAGACTTTCTCTTCTGCCCTGTTTAGTACTCACACACCACAACCCCCATCTCCCGGAGGCAAGTATAAGTCCCCTCCTTTCTAAACAGTATGCGTTCTTCCAAACAAACAAACAAAACCCATAGCTAAAACATCACACACACACACACACACACACACACACACACACACACACTTCACATCACAATGGTGGATGTAATTTATTATATTTGACTTTACGAAGTTACAGAGCCATTGAGAAAAGGGACTCAAAAATATTAGGACGTCTGGAAGTAGTAACTCCAGTATCTTCTGATGGGGTCAGCTTTGCTGAATTTATTTATCCCACCCTAATCCCATCATCAATTTTTCTCTCTACCATGGATTCTTGGGAAGCAGCCTATTATGAATAAAAAAGACTTCCCTTTGATCCCTCTTTAAATATCAAGAGCAAGCCCTTAGCCATCCCCAATGGCCCGTACCCAGAGTTGATTTCAACACACGTGGCTCACTTTCAGTTCTTGAGGACACACTGTCATCCAAGTCACAGGGACAGTAAAACTGCTGAGGTCAAGTACTACAGATTATCAAATACATAACATTCATTTTATAAACATTTAAAAATAAGTATGATATTTATCTGCAAAAGAATTGTTGATCATTGATTAAATAATGGTTGGTCACTGTTACTTAAATTGCATTTAATTTTTCATATTTGTATCTTAAACACTTCAAAGTTTACTTTAGAACTCTGAGAGGAATTGCCTAAAAGAAAATCTGCCCTGAAAGTCTGTTCTCCTAACATCACCAAAAACCCACTCCTATCACCAAAGCTGACAAATGAATAATGTTGTAAAGTTTCCTGTTGCTAAAGAGGCTAGTGGGATCCAAAATGGATATTATGCATTACCCATCAATGATCAAGGTGTGGTTGGAATAAAAACTCCTACATATTGCTACAGAGAATACAAATTAGGGCAAACTTCCTGGAGAACAGATTGGCTACACGGATCAAGATTTTTACAAATGTTCTGGTCCTTTGACCTAATAATTACACTTCTTGGAATTTATCCCAAGGAAATTATCAGAGAAACAAACAAAGGATTATGTACAAGGATGTTCACTGCAATGCTATTTATAATAGCAAAAAATTGCCGCTGCCTAATTAACCAACAATAGAGATTTGGTTAAGTAAAATTATAGTAAATCCATAGAACAGAACGCTATTCAGCCATTAAAAACCATGTGTTCATAGAATGTGAAATAGCTCAGGGAAATGCTGACAAGATAATGTTAAGTTAAAGAGTAGGCCATAGCGTGTTAAATGCAATATGACCCCAGTTTTGTAAATAGCATGTATATGATACATAATTATATATATTATATATATAATATAAAATATATATAACACACACATATATAAATTATATATAATATATATATAAAATATAACACACACACACACACACACACACATTGGGAGAAAGGATTAAAACTACACTGACTGAGGTTTTCTAAATCCCAAAGAATGTGATACAACTTTTACTTAATTATTTTATTTGGTCACCAAAATAATTCACAGATGTGTACTGTTTGGATTCCTATTTTAAAAATGATGAAACCAGAGATTTCATCACAAAGAGAGATTAAATCACATGAATCCATTCAGCTAATAAGTAGCCAGTGTTTAATCCCAGATGATCTTGGCCGTGCATAACACTGTCCACTGTGTGGTTCCATGGGGTTGTTTTTTCCTTCGTATTATTTTTGTATTTCTCCAAAGTTTCTCAGTACATATTTGACTTTTGTATCCAGATATGAACAGGTCTTGAACAGTATGCAAAATGCGAGTAATTGCCCTAATGATTGAAATTAAATATCATATTCTTATCGAAATGAATTGACTATCTCTTATTTGTTAAATGCAGAAGTCAGCATTTTGTTTTGGTTTTTTACCAATTCATTAATTATTTCGACTTTGAAAATGAACCTCTTGTTTCATCTTTTACAGATTTTGGCACTTTGGTATTCCATGTGGCGTTTTCTGGTGCACAAGACAAGCATTGATCCGGGGATATATTAAAGGATGAGTAAAAAATACAAAAAGAGATCTTTCTAAGTGTTTTTAACCTTCTTAATAGAAAGTAAAGTAAGCTGTTTCATGTGAGTTGGGCAAAGGTGAAAACTGGCGGTCAGGGGAGTAAAAGATCTGAAATAATTGCCTTGGTCTGAGCCAATTAGAAGTAAATAAAGAAAAAAATCTCATGGTTCGTGAGTTTGAGCCCCACATCAGGCTCTGTCTGTGCTGACAGCTCAGAGCCTGAAGCCTGCTTCAGATTCTGTGCCTCCCTCTCTCTCTCTCTGTCCCTCCCCTGCTCATGTCCTATCTCTCTCTCAAAAATAAATAAACATTAAAAAATTTTAAATAAAAATGTTTAAAAAGATGACAAAGGGTAAGTGAACAGGGAGAAAGAAGGCTATCCTGAATTTGCACCTGGAATCAGGCCGCTGTCCCCAGTAGCTTCAGCTAGGCAGTGACTAGCCCCTAGCAGTAGCATACGCTGCTGCTCTAGTGAATTGCCTTGATTTCAGGTGCCCAAGCGGGAGTGTGGGTGCGTGGGCCTGTTGGGTGGAAGATGAGAAACTGGCTAAAGATTGGTAGGTTTCTTCATCAGAGTGTCAGCCAGGCAACAGAGTGATTTTGGCCATGAATCCTGTGGCAAGTGGTGGGGCAGTGCATGTCCAGGAGGGGCCCCTCCAGAGCCTTCCGAGAGGAAGAGCCTGTGCTGGGCAGGGGGCCTGCTGGCCGATGGGGAGTGGAGCTCAGGCACCTCAGAGAGAAGTCTGTAGAACGGCCTCTACATCACTCACTGGGAATGCCAAGCATGGAGAGGGAGAGAAAGGGTACCCACAGATTCTGACATCCTCCAGAAAGCTGGCTATGGTCCAGGAGGCATCGGTGGCCCTGAGTTGCCTAGAGTTTTAATCAAGTGACATAAATTTCCAATGAAAAGGAGGAAAGTGAGGTTTAATTATGATGTCTTATGAGCACAAAGGTTTCATATGTACAATGTGCAATCTCTTTTTACAGTTTTAATGCTGAATGGTAGTATTTCATCAAGAGGTCACCCTACAAAAAGAGAAAACGTATGTTAATTGAGGATATTATATAGTCATTTAAATTTTATCAATTGAATGTTAAGAACAAATACAGGGCTACTTACACAAAGTTTCATAAAAATAACTCAGAACACTTATAATTGTTTTTTGAAAATTCGTAGAGAGGAGATGAGCAGGAA
Organism: Cryptoprocta ferox; assembly: GCA_028646485.1. Classification (NCBI taxonomy): domain Eukaryota; kingdom Metazoa; phylum Chordata; class Mammalia; order Carnivora; family Eupleridae; genus Cryptoprocta; species Cryptoprocta ferox. The sequence continues at coordinate 52,053,276 of CM053576.1, read as the reverse complement.
ATGTCTCCAAATACCAGCAGTAGTTTCCCTCCAGGCAGGAAAGTCATGAGCAGTATTTTTCTTCCTTATGCTTCTATGTGGTTTCTAAATTTTTTCAGAAAATGAAATGTTTGGAAAATCCTGTGATGGCCCAGACTCGATGATAAACTCTGTGTAGGTCCACTGCAATTGTCCCCACCCTCTACACCAGCCTACCCCTCTCTGCCCTTCTCCTTCCCTCCTGTACACATGACATCAGGACGGGACTCATCCTACTCATTTCTGATTCTCGGTCTTTGTGCCTCTAGCATCTTCCTCTGATACCCAAACCCCACCCCCATTTCAAGGCACATCAACAGGACAAACTTCTGTCTCCAGTTTCCGCTTGAGAAGATGTAGTTACCACTTCAGTAGCCCTGGCATTTGAAATCCCTTTTCTGTTATGCATTCTATTTTATACAGTGATTTGTGTGAGTATTGCTTTCCTCCACTAACCTTGTAAATAGCTGGAACTCTCTTATTTGTATCTGGATCTACTTTCCCTGCCCACCCTAGCCCATGGCACCTAGTATCGGGTATATAATAAGCATGCCACAAGAATTTATTGAATTGATTTGAAATTATTCCCTGGAGAGCAAGAAGTTTTATTTCCTTCTTTTAGTTTTGCCCCTGTGCTCTTGAGTGTGGAAGATGGGACCTCCTCAGGATGAGTGGTAAATTAAGTGTCTTTGGAGAAAGACATGGACCAGTCATGTTAAGAATTTGAAATCCAAAAGCTATAAAGAACTTATCAAACTCAACACCCAAAAACAAATAATCCAGTGAAGAAATGGTCTAAAGACATGAACAGACACTTCTCCAAAGAAGACATCCAGATGGCCAAAAGACACATGAAATGATGCTCAGCATCACTCATCATCAGGGAAATACAAATCAAAGCCACAATTAGATACCACCTCATACCCGTCAGAATGGCTAACATTAAAACTCGGGAAACAACAGGTGCTGGTGAGGATGCAGAGAAAGAAGATCTCTTTTGCACTGCTTGTGGGAATGCAAACTGGTGCAACCACTCTGGACAATAGTATGGAGGTTCCTCAAAAAATTAAAAATAGAACTACCCTACAACCCAGCAATGGCACTACTAGGTATCTATCCAAGGGATACAGGTATGCTGTTTCAGAGGGACACATGCACCCCAATGTTTGTAGCAGCACTATTGACAATAGCCAAAGTATGGAAAGAGCCCAAATGTACATTGATGGATGAATGGATAAAGAAGATGTGATACACACACACACACACACACACACACACACACACACACACAATGGAATATTACTCGGCAAATCAAAAGGAATGAAATCTTGCCATTTGCAACTACGTGGATGGAACTAGAATATGCCATGCTCAGCAAAATTAGTCAGTCAAAGAAAGACAAATATCATATGACTTCACTCATCTGAGGACTTTAAGATACAAAACAGAGGAACATAAGGAAAGGGAAGCAAAAATAATATAAAAACAGGGAGGGGGACAAAAATATAAGAGACTTTTGAATATGGAGAATAAACAGAGGGTTACTAGAGGGGTTGGGGGAAGGGGAATGGGCTAAATGGGTAAGGGGCATTAAGGACTCTACTCCTGAAATCATTGTTGCACTATATACTAACTAACTTGGATGTAAATTTTTAAAAATTAATAAAAATAAATTAAATAATTAATTAAAAAAAGAATTTGAAAGAAGAGAAGCAAATTGTGTTTCCAGTATTTAGGCTCTGCCCACTGTGGAGCACAGAGATTCCAGAAGACAGGGTCAAGTGTTGTGGAAGGGGACAGTAAGACGTGTCACTTGAGAGCAATACAAGTGAGATGAAAATGAGTAAGAGGTAGAAAGGAGAGGTCCCTGTAGTGTTTTAGGGAATGACCACGTCACTGAGAAGAACAAGAAGTTAAGTGCTGTGGACACTGAGCCCTAAGTCAACATAGGCACGTACAGCAGTTCATCAAAAGGGGCCCCCACGATGTAGAATGGAATGTGTTATTGGATCCAGAATGCTCCTCTCCTAACCAGTATGACTTTAATCAAAATTTCTGGCAAAGATTTGAAATCCAAATACTTAGTTTTGTTTTCCCACAACCATTTCCAAGTTGGTTTCTCACAATCAGATCTTAAGCAACCTGTAGTCGATAACATTCTCTAAGATTTCAAGTGGGAAAATTTCATGGGGAAATTTTCTTTAAGGCGTACAGAAATGAAACCTTAACAGTAATAGCTTACATTGTCCTGCAACTGGTACTAGGGAGACTAAGCACACTGACGTTTTCCTAGAGAGCTACAGTTTTACTATGGAATACTTCATCATGTTCATTATTGCCTATTTACACTCATGTAAACTGATGCTCTGAGAGTAACCAAACTTTTAAATATTAATATAAACATTATACCTCTTTTTTAATTGCAATAGACACATTCTTAAGTAATTTAATTCCAACAAGACCCATTACCAATAAACAAAAAACACATTTTTGGCGGCTTCCCTACATATTACGAAGTAAGGAGGAAAGTAAAGGGCTTCCACAGCAAGGACCAGCAAGGAGCCTTGCCTTCTTTGTGTTTTGAGGCTGAAGTGGTAGACAAAAACCCTGGTTCGAGGCCAATCACATATGAGATGGAGGAACATCAAGAGACTAAGGGAAGTATTTGAACTTGGCTCCCTCTGGGCTTATGGGTGAGACAAGTTCAAAGAAGCTCTTACTTTAAAGGGTATCCAATGTTGACCTTCGTGTTGAAGGAGGAAAAGTCCAGGCCATTCATGAAATCAAGTTACTGAAGCCACACTCCCCTTGAGCCGGCTGGCACTGAGACTCCTGCGAGCAGAGAGCTTCATCGAAGGTTCCATTATCACTGGGAACCACCAAACTCAGGCTGAGGTGACTGCCGTTAATTTGGCCCACTTAAATCATAAGCCATTTCAAAAAATGTGCTTTTATTAACCAGTTGGATACTGTGATGTGACATGATTGCATTTGAACATAGAAAACCGAGAGGAATTCTTGCTATCAGTTGAAGAGACTGACTTTTCATCACAATGGCTTTCACTTCCCAAAAGCTCAGTATCTTTCCAACGTACTTCTGTGTCCACGTGTTCCACTTCCGGTTTTAGTTCATTAATTACCAGTTACCATATATCAGATTCTTCCTTTCTGATCTTGACAGAACTGCTATTGAGCCTATTTTCACCCAGACACCCACTCAAAGTGCTCAGTTTACAGAGGATAGGTATCTTGAAAAACTGTAGGGCTCTGTTAATATTTTAATCAGCTTTTCTAGCACAGTATTGATGGCTCAACATCTAACATTTCTATTCCCCGAGTATGGGTAGGGGTGTAGTGTAAGTGTTTGATTTTCAGTTAGGTTTTTGTTTTTTGCTTTGGGCACCCAAGCTTCCATGGCCTTGCATACGAACAACTCCGGACATGTGTTCACCACTTGGAGATCCGTATACTTCAACACACAGTTGATTTATGGGGGCAGATCAACGTTCAGTCTTTGGGTGTGGGCTTTGGCAAGTCTGTGTGGCCTTGTTCTCTTTCCAAGTCATCTGAGGACTGGTTTCCCCTACCCTTGTGGCAGGAAGAATTTGAATCATTGTTTTCATGACATTTATGTCATTGCACCGAATCACATTGAGCATACTGGAAGTTTTGAACATGTTTCCCTACACTTTGGGAAAAGAACAACAAACTGTAAGCACTGGCTTCATAGACACTTCATGTGGTCTTCAGTGAACACTCTGAGACAATATATCTCTTTAGGTCCACGGAGTCCTTTAAAATATGATTTTTAATACCATGTTTATGACATAGTTGAAAATTGTGCAGATTCATAAAGCAGCTTGTATATAGAATGTAAACATTGTTAAGAGATAAAAATTCTTGTGTGTATGAAATTCATCAAATAAAGAACAAAGCAGTATTCCCTTACCAAGGTACCAATCTCATAAAGGCACACAGAGACACAGCTAATGTTAGGCCTGAGATTTAACTGAGTGGTTCTGGAGGGACAAATAACACTTCACTTGGGATTTGTGGCTGTATGCCATCCCTGAAACTCCTTGGTTTTTCTGTGGTTGCCATAGGTACCTGGTGTTTGCTAATAAGAAATTTTGAGAGAAGGCAAAAACTAACATTTGGGCTCAGGTAACTCTCACTCCCAAGGGCTGTGAGAACTGATGCAGAAATCCCTGAGTTAGAATTCAGAAAAGTGGGATTGGGGGGGAGAGGGGGTGCACTGGGTGGCTCATTCAGTTAAGCGTCTGACTCTTGATTTTGGCTCAGGTCATGATCTCGAGGTTGGTGAGTTCAAGTCCCACATTGGGCTCTGCACTGACAGTCAGAGGTCTCTCTCTCACCCTCTCTTTCTGCCCCTCCTCACTTGTGCTTTCTCTCTCTCAAAAAAAAATAAATAAATAAATACATAAATAAAAAAAAAAAGAAAAGTGGGATCAGTTACCTGTTCAGTCCCTGTTTTCCTCAGGGTTCATCTCAATCCTTTGTCTCAATAATTCGATACATGTTTAGTAGGAAGAACTAGTGACTAGCCATGGATGGTAATCAGAAGCAGGTCAGATACTCTCCTGGTGGGTTTCCTTTAGCTGAGCCCCTACAGCTCCCCGCCTCCCAACTCCTCCCCACAGGGCCATCCTGGCTGGACCCGGACCTCCACGCAGAACGTGGGGGGTGGGGACAGGGCAGGTTGCACACCCCAAATGTGTTTCAGAAGGTCTGCAAGAGAGAGGGGGAAGTGAGGAGAAGACCACCCTTGACCTCAAAGGAGATGCCAAGTTCATGGAAGGGGATAAGATGCTGGAAATAAGGAGAGAAAGGATTCTTTCAAGATACAGGACCTCAGAGTGTCGTGATGTAACTGCGCAGTGAGAAAAATTACCAACAAAATAGGTGAATCATGACACAGCTATTGCCCTCCATCTGTTGTTGTCTGCTGCGTGTCTGTATTCAGATATCATTGCTGTTGGTAATGATTAATTTAGCCCATGCTATTGTCCCCATTGGCAATACATTCTCTTTACTCAAAAGAAAGTATCCCTGTGAGACTGTATTTGCCTATACTCATTAAGATTTAAATTTATCTATACCTTTTCATATAATAATGGTAACAATAACAATAATAAGCATTTACTGAGCATTTGCTCTGTCCCAGGAATTGCTTTCAATGCCTTCAATGCATTCATCTTCACAGCTCTGTGAGTGAACTCTGTTACCCAATCTCATCTTGCAGAAGCACAGGGAGGGTCAATAACTCACCCAGTGTTGCCCAGCTGCTGGGAGATGGAGCCAAGACACAGATGCAGGCAGTTGAATGCTATAGCCCGGACATTTTTACAGCTCTGTTCTTGTCCACATATATTTGCTTATATTTGACTTTTAACTGAATCCTGGATGTAAGAGAAATTTTAAAGTTTGCAGATGATTTTTTAATGTTTATTTATTTTTGAGAGAGTGAGAGAGAGAGAAAGACCATGCATGGAAGTGGGGGACAGGCAGAGAGAGAGGGGGACAGAGGATCCAAAGCAGGCTCTGTGCTGAGAGCAGAGAGCCCAACAGGGGGTCTCAAACTCACGAACTGTGAGACCATGACCTGAGCCAAAGTCGGATCCTTAACTGACTAAGCTACCCAAGTCCTCCAACATATGCAGATCCTCTTGAAATAATTCAAGAATTGAGATGCCTGGGTAGCTCAGTCAGTTTAACTTCTCACTCTCGATTCTGCTCAGGTCATGATCTCAGGATCATGGGATCCAGCCCCACATTGTGCTGGGCATGGAGCTTTCTTAGGATTCTCTCTCTCTTTCCCCTCTGCCTTTCTCTCCTCCCCTTGCACGTGTGCTCTATCTCTCTAAAAAAAATAAATCTTTAAAAAATAATACAAGACTGAAAATGTAAAACTTGGCCTGTGAATCAATTAAGAAAAAAATTTGAGGAAGTGAATTATTTTTTAATGTACTATCTGCTAAATTTTATTTTTAAAATTATTTATTTGAGGGAGAGAGGGACACAAGCAGGGGAGGAGCAGAGGGAGAGAGAATCTTAAGCAGGCTCCATGCTCAGTGTGAAGCCGTCATGGGTCTCAATTTCATAACTGTGAGATCATGACCTGACCCGAAACAAGAGTCAGACACACTTAAATGACTGAGCCACCCAGGTTCCCCTTAAATGTACTATCTGCTAAATTTTAAATTACAGATAAAATACCCACAAATCCTCTCCATGGATGTAGATGCTAGAGTATTGCCAACCAAATGAGGTCAGCTATCTACTCAAGATTCATTGATTCTGGGCCACTGCGGAGTCTTAGTGCCTTGGCTCCTACTCTCCTTGCAGTGACACATGATAGCGTGTTCTATAAAAAACATACTAGCACTCTCTTAAAAAGGCCATTTCTACAACTTGAGTTTAATATTTTTCAATTACATTAGGTCAATGTCAGTACTAAGACATATTCCATTTCCTAGAATGGTATACCAAGAAATTTCATTTGGACATATATTTTTTTTTCTTTTCATCATATATCATGAAGTCTGCACTCAATAAATATTGGATAAGTTGTATAAACTTGATAAACAAATGCCAAGTCAAATACAAATAAAGAATCATTTCCAGCAAGAATTATTATCCACAGATTTCAAGGGAAATTTTGAAATTTCTTTCTCATAGATTATTTTGCTTTCCTCTGTTTTTCAAACATTGATATCTATTATTGATCACTTATTCTGTAGCTATAGATATATCAAATTATATCCGAAATTTGGGGACATACATTGGCAATCCAAGCCGAGGTTTTTAACCCATGAGAGAACTTCACATAGGTTATGAAGTGTTTTTTAAAAGGTCAGTTTAACAAAAAAGATTTCAGAAAAAAGAGGCAGAATGACCATTCTCTTAGGGTAAAAAAGAATATTACAAATGAAATATTCACTTATTAATATCAGTACAAAAGAAGGAAGGAAAGAAAGAAGGGAAGGAGAGAAGGAGCCAGCAAAAAGGGAAACAGAGTAGCAACAGAGGAAGGAAAGCAGCCAAGAGGGAAGTGTCCTGAGAGCATTGATTGTGCCGACACGTGCTGAACTTTGTTTTCGTTTTTCACTTCTCTTGTCCCCTACAATGGGATACCCATGGAAAGATTTCATCCACTGTTAATTAGAAGAATTAACCAAAAGAATCTCAGAACCTCTTTATCAATGCAATATGGGTCATTTAAAATCAAAATTATACCTGAAAAAGTCACAGATGAGACTGGGAATCAGCAGAGAGAAATCACTTCCAAGACCCCAGTATAAATCTTGAATTTGCAAAAGAAAAACAATCCCGTGTTTTGGTCATTGATTGATTTCAGACTAAGTATTTTTCCTAACTTACCTTTGTTTTCCAATAAAATTTGTGCTTTGAGAACCCTAATTCCCAAAAGTGGGTCTGGGCATATTAGGTTTCCTTGTTATCAAGTTTTATAGGATTTTGGTCACCATGCCCATTTCAGATCCACAAAAATCCTATATTGAGGAAAAGGAAATATGTTTGTTGAACCAGTGATTTTCTAAAATAGGAGAATTTGCTACCAGTTCACAAAAAAAAGAGAAAAGAAAAGAAAAAAAAGAAAAGAAGAGAAAAACAAACTAAAAAACTGGACTGAAATGTTGGGTGTTGAACAATGGTTACCCAAAACTAAGCAGATCAAACGTGGAATGCAGAAAGAAAAGCATGGCTCCCCCTCTAGAAATTTCCATTGGCTAGAATGTTCCTTAGCTTAGCATCTCTGTGTATGGTCTCCAGAGTTAATGTACCGTATTTTCCATGGTTTGATGAAGACTCCAGAGCCCTTAAGATATGAATTGCTATAATTCCTAAATCAAACAGCATTCAATTCAGTTCCAGACCACTGCAGGGTAATAAGACCGGTATTTCTTATTTTAATTAGTCATTTTATACTTCTAACAACTTCTTTGACAATCTTGGATTACTTGTTTGTTTATATGTGATAAAAGCTATGTTTGGCTAAAAATATGAATGCTACATTTGAATGTCCATTTACATTTTAGTAGTTATAGAAATAAACTTTCTAGGCCTTTAGATTATAGCTTTTTATAGACACTGAATTACAATCACCTAATCTATTTTAATATTATCCCTTTCAGCTGTCTCATGAGTATCTCTTAACACAGCAGAGATATCAAGTTGATCATATGAATTCAAGACAAAATGCCTGAACACTCATCAGAAACTGTCTTTTAGTTTGCTGAGAAATTTGCTTCTGACATTTGAAATTTTCAAGATACATAAAAAAAGTCATGTGGCTACATAAAAGTATTGTGTGCTGTTACTAGATTAGAAGCAAAGTATAAAGTCTCTCTTATCTTTGTATGCTGAATACAGTGTCTTTAGACACGATACTTGCTCAATAAATATTTACTGAATAAGTAAATAAATAGATAAATAAACAGGATTATATCACGATTTAAAACTATTTTTTCTCAAAGTCTATATACCAAATAGTGTGAAGATCCTTTAAGCTAATATAATATGGAAAATTTTATAAGTATATATGTGGGGGGATAAATAAATATTCATCCTTTGGTCATTGACAGATCTATATTTGTAGGTTTCCCATTTGGTGCATACCCACCATGTTTTATATTCCACATCATATTTTTGACTTAGTTAATTCTTAGCATGAGCATATGAAGGGCATTCAATTCTGCATATTACAGAAGAAGTAAAGCAACATGGGCCAATGACATAGCTGAATGCCGCAAGTCAGGATTCCTACCTGCATCCAACTTCAATGTCTTCTCATTGACCTGCACTGGCCCATCTTTATTGATTTTAAAAAATGTAAAAGCAGTTTTACTTCAATACAAAACAAACTCAAGAAATATATTTCTTGGGAACATGGCCCTGATAATAAATAAAACATATCAAAAGATTTGGGACTCTTTAAGAAGGAGAGCAATGTCCCTTTCCAAGCATCTCGGCTTTACTCACCAAGCTTCAGATAGAACAGTAGATCATTTCCCCTCTTCGGTCCACTTCGGCCCACTTTTGGCAAAAGAATTTTGAACTATCTCTTACCCTGTGTGCAAGTTCTGGGACCCTAGTGTGGCATCTAGGGTTAAAGAAGCCATGAAACCGATCCAGTGTCCCCAAGCAATTTCATGTTTGCCCAAAGGCCATTACAAAACTGCAAAACCAAAACAACTACAAAATTAGATATATTGAAGAGAGAAATGAAACAAAATGAATTTCAGTATTACAGAATTGTGTGTGTGTACGTATGTGTGTGCACATGTGTACATGTGTGTATGTACCTATGTATGTGTGTATGTAGAGTCTGGGCTATTCTCAAGCCCTCCACCCCACCCCCAAGAACAATCTGGGATTGAAATCAAAGCTCTAGTCTTGGCCCCTCTACTGGCCAGTATGTAGCTCTAGCAATTTACTTACATTCCCTTGACAGCAGTGGTCCCTTCTCTTATGAAATTGTATATGAAATTACAACACAGAAAATAACTACCCAAATAGCCTCCCTCTGACCCCCCAAGTTATAGCCCTGGGACCTCTCTTTGAAAATCTGGGATCCTGAGAGATACTCAGGTACCTTTCACCCCTAAGCCATATAATCTTGAGACTCCTGACTATATCATCAATGAAAATCATTTTCCAGACTTCCTAAAGGAACCAGTTTACCAAAGAGAGTCAACGTGTCATTACTTTTACCATTTTGGACACCAAGAAATATAAATTCCAGAATGTATTCTTGATTACTGTAACTGCAAAAATCCTGAAAAGGTCTGACTTAATGTCCTGTGCTCACTCTCTTGTGAGAGAAATTAACTCTATCTATGCATTTGGGTTTCCTAAGTGAAATCTGATGGGACAACAGAACAGTAGAGCATGTGCTGAGGGTTTGGCCCACCTCCTCCAGCCTCTCTGGGATGCAATCTCAGTCTCCTATCTCTAGCACACACCCTGGCCCCCCACCCCTGTGTCCTAGGCCTCCCACTTCTGCCTCTTCACCTCTACCAGACTCTATCACATTGGTGATGGAGGTGAAAGCCAAATTCCACTGTCACCCTCCACCCCCACTGGGGCCTGGGGGAGGATGAGGGCTGGTTGGAGTCAGTCACCAGGCCTGTGGTGTCCCAGCAGAGGGCAAGTGATAGCTGTCCACCCAATGGATCACTGGGTGAGCGCCTCAGCTGGATCAGCTCGCCCACCTTCATGCAGGTGTGCAGTGCATCTTGGCACACGGGCTGCAATCCCCAGAGGGGCAGCTTCCACCGGGGGTGAGGCAGTCACCCTGGGAAGGGAACATAGACTTCCCTGTTCCTGGCCAGGCCTTTTACTCTAGGTCCTGCAGATTACGTGGCCAACCCTTAGTGAAGGCAGTTCCTTTATGACATCTAACTTTGAAAAGGAGCAGAGAAGTAGTGCAAAAATGAACTGAAGATGCAAGGGGGAAGAGGGTTTGAGAAGGTGGAGAGAAGTCGCAGGTCCACGAACTGAGAGTGTGAGAAAGCTAGTGCTCTCTCCTTGCAATGCAAGGGATGGTTTTCAGCACACCACCTTTTTAAAAAAAAATTTTTTTTTAATGTTTATTTAATTTTGGGAAAGAGAGAGACAGAGCATGAGCAGTGGAAGGGGAGGAAGAGAGAGAGACATAGAATCCAAAGTAGGCTCCAGGCTCTGAGCTGTCAGCACAGAGCCCCATGTGGAGCTCAAACCCAGGAACCATGAGATCATGACCTGAGCTGAAGTCAGACGCTTAACCCACTGAGCCATCCAGGCATGGGCACACCACTTAACCACAGTGTGTGTGAGGGGTGAGGAGTGGTATATTTACCTGTTTATTTGCATTTCCTCTCTCACCCCATAAGGATGTGTGCTGTATTTCCTTGACTCCCTCTCCAGGCACAGAGTCTGGCTCATGGTGGGACTCATAAACAGTTGTCAGACACAGGAGTAAACAAAAGTCTGAGATGATGGTCTAATGTAATTATTATTTGTATTTAGCCTATGTCTCCTAGGAAAAAAGTGCACTTGACCAGATAATCAGAACACAGCTTGCACCTTTATAAATTGATATGACTGTGTAGCCTTGTGTTCTAGATGTGCTAAATGGGACTCTATCCAGGGAAGACCCTACCTGCCTTCTTACTCAACTACTTTTGTCTTCTTACCCTTCAGAAGATGGGCTGTGTTCCCTTTTGACTACCCCCTCTCTGGGTTTTCAGCTCTACCTTTCCTTAGGGTGAAATGATCTTGTAGCCATTTGTCTTCTTCCGGGGAGCCAAGCCCTTTTAACAGGTGGGGATTGCAATTCCTTCCAGTGGTTACCGGCCAGTGCACCAAAAACTGAGCCAGAGAAGGAGGTCATTGCCATGAGTAAGTTCAGGCCCTTTCCAAAATCATACCCGCTGCAGGTGGAGTTGCTATTTAATGAGGAAGGACTCCTGCATGGGCACACAGGGTAAAGGTTAAGCAGATGTGCACCAGAGCAATGTCAACCAAGATCCATGGGCGTGGGGCCATCTCAGCATCCCCACTGGGGAGAATTTAAAACCCTGCTTCTGGTGGGCTAAATGCAAGTGTTCTGCTCTTGAGTTGAGTTTTTAGATCCAACCTACATTTTTGAGGTGTTTGAACCAGAGTCGATCTGTATAATGATATGCAGATAAAGGTCATCACTTAGCAATGACTTACAACCGTGGGAGCGTTTATGTCTTCAGGGCACTTCCTCATGCTGGCCAGTCCTCTCTACACAGCCCTCCTCTGCTCTAAACTGGAGGCCAGGGCCACCCACCTCACTTTACCTATAAAGAAGCAGAGGCATAATGTGTGAAATGACTCAGAGATTCTCCTGTGAGAGAAAACTTCCCAAATATACAAAACATGTTCACATGTGTTATTCCATTCGATTTCCGTAACAACTACAGAAGGCGACCTGGACACCTATGATTATTCCCATTTTATAGAATTCAGAAGGGCTGATGTTGCACACTTGGTAAATGGTAAATTCAGAATTAGAACACAAGTCTTTAGATTTCTATGTTAGTGGCCTTTGACCCCTCCCCTTCTTCACAACCAGATTTAGGCCAAAGATAGTCACGTTTCTCTGTCAGCTGCTCCGGATGCCAGAAGGAATTAACTGTTAGCTCCCTGGGCACTGGGAACCCCTTTATTCCTCTCTCTGAAAAGAGGATCTACTCCTCCCACTATAGGCCAAAGAGTTGGATGGAAATAAGATTATTGGCTTCACAGGGAAAGAAACTCAAACACATTCATAACAACAGAACCTCAAAGGGAAATGGTCAAAATCCAAATCCCTCTTATTCCATGTCAATCTTCTGTTTGGTTTCAATGAACGCAAACAGACATACGGCTAAGGGAGACTGCCCACCTCCCTGGGGCTCCTTCCAAGACCCAGATGTCAGTAGAGACACTGGCATGGATGACAAAGAACCACATGTCAATGCTTCACATGCACAGAACCTCATTATGGATCTTCATGGGCCCCAGACTCTTTTGCCTTCGTGAGACCTTCCCTCCATAAACATAAGATTAAAAATCATGTCTTCCAACTGTGTTGATACACAGACAAATGTATTCCTAATATACATTAAAACATTTTCTTTGACCCAAAATTCATCTCTTTTTCTTCTGAGTTTCAAAGAAATGAAAATACATTTGTGAGCCCCCAAAGTCAACGTGGACCATAGGCCCTTGGCACCCTCCCACCCCATCCCCACCACACCTGATGGCTTAGATCCTCCTGGCCTCAAAGCTCGAGGCCTTGGGCAAGTCACATGCCCTTGGGGCACTCTCCCTTGTTCTTTGCTGTTGTGCCCCAGTTTTCAAAACTGATAACTGATCACACTCATGTCACATATCAGATCAAAGAAGAAAATCTTCTATTTCTTCTCTATGACGTCAGAGAATTCTCAAATCTCTAGCTATGATTTTAATCTCTCTGCTTTAGCTCAGCTTCCAACAGCTGAGTTGTCACCAAGTATGTTAGTACTACAAAATATCTCTAAGTCCGCTGAGCTCACCCTTCCAGCTGTTACAATAAATGGACAAACTGAAGGAAAACCAAAACCCCAAGCGATTTTAACAACGCGATGATGGATGATCGGTTTCTATTTCTCTTTCCTCCTTTCCTGTATTTGGCTGCAAATTACTTCCCTACCTCCCCAGTGTTTTTGGCCCTTGAGTAGGAGTATGTCCTTGCCAAAATGGAGAAATTGAGCTAGGTTTTCATGCCTTGGAATTCACTATGTACTCAACCCCCAAGCCTTTTGAGCTTCAGCCATAATTAGTTGTAATGTGTTTATGGGGCCAAGAGAATTTAAAACATGCAAGACATGAGTCAGGAAAGGATGATATCAAAATCCTTATTTATTCTGGGGTTTAGTCTAATCTCATTGGGTTCCACACACATCATTGTTTTTCTTGAATATTAGCAATGTAGAGAGAGACAAGGAAATCCCCACAGAATTTATACATTCAGGCCTGTACCCAACCGATTCTGATTTCCATGTGGAGGAGTTTATGTTCCTTAAACTCATATCCCAGATATGGGCTCAGCCCTAGAAGGTCATGTTTTGTTTTCCTTTCATTTGGCTAATAACCCAGTAAATATTTGCTCTCAAGACCAAAAATTATCTTGAAATATATGTAAGCATATTGAATGCCAGGAAAACATGGCATACGGTGAAAGAGCCATGATGTAGAAAGCAAGTGTGACATTGGGAAGCTGTCTCAGTCTCTGCAGTCATTAGAGTAGTCTTGAATGAACTCTGAATACAGTGGTTCCAAAGCTATGCTGTTTCAGGGACCCTTTATAAATTCATCCCATTTCTAAGGCTCATAAATTCTATGAACACTTTTTTTTTTTTTTTTGCAAAACTAAGCTTGGACTGGCTTCAAAGAGCAGCAAAACAGTCAACTAATTCCACAGTGTAGTTTAAAAACCTTTGAGAAAGCACTCCTTCCTCATAAGGCTACTAGCCTACACTTATCTATGTCCCCACCCCTCCGACTTACCAACATATCAAGATTCCATCATTGAAAATATTATCCAGCCTTGGGAAAGAATGAAGTATTGACATAGGCCACAACACGGAAGAACCTTGAAGACATTATGCTAAATGAAATAGGCCAATCACAAAAAGACAAACGCTGTATGATTTCACTCGCATGAGGTCCCTAGAGTAGTCAGATTTCTAGAAACAGAAAGTAAAATGGTGGCTGCTACAGCCTGGGGGAACGAGGAATGGGAGTTCGTGTTAACGGGGACAGGGTTTCAGCTGGGGGACATGACACAATTCTGTGAATGGTGATGCTGATGGTGGCATGACAGTGTGAATATACTGAGTGCCATTGAACTATACACTTAAATATAGTTAAAATGGTAAATATTATGTATGTATATTTTACCACTATAAAAAAAAGAAATAAAGAAATTCTACCATTATGTCATCCCTTTGGGTAATGGCTTCTTCTCCAACAGGCCTCCATTGTAATACAAACACTTGTCCAAGTGCAGCGGGTGCGTGGGCAGTCACTAATGTGTGAAAGCAGGAGTTCTTAGCCTTGGGTCCATGTATTCTGACTTCTACTGGGGAAGGGGAATCTATCAAATGTATGCAAAATAGTTGTGGGGAGCAGCATCGTGAGAGAGAGAGGGCTTCCTAATTTTCATTAGGTTCTCTGGTGAGTATAAGCCCACCTTCCAAAAGTCCCAACCTTATAGTGCATTAGTTTATTGAATTAATGCCTTGTCTTTGCAGTGGAAGGAAGTTAATAGTAATAACCTTCATAACGGCATGATTGTCACTTATGGAGTGCTTGTTATGTGTAAGACATTCATCTACACATTTCCAATGATTACTTCCAATGATTCTTAAAACAACCTTGCACAGGAGCTACTAAGATTTTGAGCTTTTAATTCTTTTTTTAATGGTAGTAAAATAGATGTAACATAAAATTTACTATTTCAAGTATGCTTAAATATATAGTTCAGTGTCATTAAGTACATTCACAATGTTGTACAGCCACCACCACCGTCCATCTCCAGAACTTTTTAGTCTTCCCAAACTGAAACTCTTTCCTTTAAGCACTAACTCCTGATCCCCCTCCCCCCCAATCAAACCTGGGGGGTTCCATCTTTCCATCTTTATGAGTTTGACTATTCTAGGTAGCTCATGTAAGTGAAATTATTCAGTATTTGTATTTTTGTGTAACTGGCTTATTTCCCGGAGCATAATCTCTTCAAGGTCCATCTAAGTTGTAACATGTGTTAGAATTTGATTCCTTCTAAAAGCTGAATAATATTCCATTGAGGGTATGTACCACATGTTACCCATTCATGTATCAGTGAGCACTTGGGTTGTGTCTACCTTTTGGCTGTGGTGAAAAATGAACACTGCTATGAACTTGGGTCTACAAATTGGACTTGATAGTTTTCTCTTTATTTTACAAAGGAGGACAGACACAGAGAAGGAAGTCATGCCAAAGGTCCCATGACTGGCCCTTGTGGAGCCAAGATTTGAACCCAGAAAGATGGGCTCCAGTGCCCACATCAGCAATCACATTGTGCTTTGATCCAGTTATTAAAAGCAAGCAGAGCCAGGGTGTCAAACACCCATGTTTACATTAAATTTCATTCTCCACACCCTATCAATGTCCAAGAAGCACTTACAGCTTACTAAATAATTAAATAGATAACATATACCAGTAAAATAAGAATCAGCAAGAACCAAGTAATAGGAGAATATGTGTTAAGGGATAAAGATATAAGCAGCCTTGGCTTCTTACCTGAGTATAAGAGGTAGCAGGTGTTTCTGGAACGTCAGTTTTACTCAAATATTTGAGGAGAAACATTAAGTTATTTCACTGGACATTTAAAGTCAGAGTTGTAGAAGGGTTGGGTTCAAGATGGTGATGTAGGAAAATCCTGAACTCACCTCTTCCCAAGGACACAACACATCTATGGCTACATTATAGATCAATTCACTCTGAAAAAGACCTGCCATCTAGCTCAGCAGCTCCTCCACAAGGACCCCATCAGATGGGTAGGAGAGGCAGATGGGTGATCTCACCAAAAACCCCACCTCTGGTGCAGAGACCCACACTCAGGAGGGATCTCACAAATACAGAGTATCTCCTGATTGCAAGGGATCCATCCCCCATATCAGGCATCCTAACCCTTGGGACCTACACCAGACAGATGAGCCGTAAAGATATCTGGCTTTGAAAATCAACAGGGCTTATGTCTAGAAGAAGCATGGGTTGTAGGGAATGGGAAGTCCACTCTTAAAGGGTCTGCAAGCTAACTCACTGATCTAGATCATATATGAAGAAAATTAATTAGTTAATCTTAGAGTGTCTGCCAGAACAAAGAGGTCTATTGGGACTTTCTCTGGGGATGGAGGGGATGACGGATGCCATTTTTGCACTCCCTCTAGCTTGCTAGTACCAGCAGGCTTGCCCTGCCCACATACTCTTCCACCTTTAAGCTACAACCAATAGGCTCCCCCCCTAGGCTCCCCCACAGCCTTCCCCACCCTAGGCTCCCCCACAGCCTTCCCAACAGAGCAGATATGCACAGTCCACACAGGGGACACTCCCTGAGTGTCTTGTTCTGGTGGCCAGGGGGTACTGCTATCAGAGGGTCTGACTTCCAATCAGCCTGAAACTAGGAGCTGTCTGCCTCTGATGGGCTAAATGCAAGTCTCCATTGATAGAGGAACGGATAAAGAAGATGCGGCATATCTATGATAAATACTACTCAGCCATAAACAGAAGGAAATCTCACCATTTACAACAAATGGATGGATCTAGAAGATATTATGCTAAGTTAAGTAAGTCATACAGAGATAAGTGATTTCACTTATATGTGGAATCCAAAAAACCAAAACAAATGAACAAAACAAAATTCATATGTACAGAGAATAGATCGGTGGTTATCAGAGAAGAAGGTTGGGGCAGGTGGGCGGAATGAATACAGGGGAGCAATTGTATGATGATGGTTGGTGGACCAGACTTACCACTTCATAGTATATACAAAGATCAAATTATTAAGTTGTACATCTGAAACTAACATAATGTTATATACTAATTTTACCTTGATCATAAAGAATAGATAAAAATATTTTTTTTGCAGAAATAAAGTCCTAGATTCAAAAAATACTGATACAATCTAAGCCAAAATATAAAAGGTGCATCAATTTTCACACTTTGTAAATTTTCATTATGTAAATCTTATGAAAAATTTCATACATAAACAAGAATAGAAGGACTTTTGATATAATGGTTTCTGTATCTCCTCATCAGACTCAACAGTTATCAAGACTTTTCTTCATTTCTACCTTTTTCTCTTCCTTCCTTCCTTCCTTTCTTCCTTGCTTTCCTTCCTTCTTTACCTGGTAAAGAATTTTGAAATAAATTTTAACCTTCATGTCATTTCACCTCTATGTAGTTAGCATACGTATGAATCAGGATCCCAAGAAGACTCCTATATTCCTTGGCTGATAGTCTCTTAAGTCTCTTTTAATCTAGAGTTGCTCCTTGTCTTCTTTGTTTGTTTGTTTGTTTGTTTGTTTGTTAATGTTATGACTCTTTGAAGATCAGCTGGGTCTGTTGTCGTGTACAAATCTCTCTCCCTGGATTCATCTGTTAATTTTTTCTTATAGCTCTATCTCTGTATTTCCTGTAAATTGCAGTTCACTCAAAAGAATCCATTAGATTCAGGTTCAACTCTGAGTCTTCTGTGTTTTGCCGTTTTTACAAGATATGTCCAAAAAAAAAAACAAGAATATTTCCCAAGTCGTGTACTCCCTCTTGCATCACATTAAGAGGTAACTACTGTCCAGCTGTCCCATCCTTGGTGATGTTCAGATGGTGACATCCTGCTCTTTCCAATGTGAAAATGTGTACCAAAGTCATTTATTGATTTCCTCAATGATAATCTGTGTCCGAATTGGATACTACTTTATAGGTCACAAAACAGTGACTTTCTAATTATGTCGTTGCACCTACATAACAAACTACCCCCAAAACTTAATGGCTTAAACCAATAACCATGTTATTTGCTCACAATTCCACATGTAATGGTTTGGGCAGTTTTTCCCTGATCATCTTATGCAGCATTGCCTGGGATCATTCAATCTACATTATTCACCTCATGGCTGGGCTGGGCTCGTAAGTTCAGCAAGGTTTCACGTCTAGCTTATCAGCTTTCTTTCGTGCAGCGTCTCTTTTCACGTGGCTAGCTTTGGCTTGAAGGCCCAGCCTTCAAAGACTTATAGCATGACTTCCACCTCATTCCATTGGTCAGAAAAAGCCATAAGACCAGCCTAGATCAAAAAGATGGGGAAGGGACTCTTGATGGGGTGGTCATAGGTCACCCTAGAAAAGTGGATGGGAGATGTCATTGGGGCCGTCTTTGGAAGCACAATCAATCACAATTATGGCTTGATGGATCACATGGTGACAGCCCTATCTTTCCACCATGAAGTTCCCATCACACTTTCATCTAATGGCTTCCTTCACTGATGACCTGTGCTTGAGTGAGATCATACATTACATGCTGTAAAAAGCCAACATTCTAATTAGGTTGAATTTCCCACATTTCGTGTAAAGACTTTCTTTTCATTAAGTAGGGCTTCTGCGTTTGTACACAAAAAAAATAGGATAACTGTTTGATTCGTTTCCTTTAGCTACCCACTTTCAGACGAAGGACTTGATATCTCAGTTACCTAGAATGGTTACTAATGAATCATTTTGTTTTGTTTTGTTTTGTATGTGTGCATTGTTTTATTTTGTTTTTAGCCCCACTTACTGTTGGGATCACTGAGAGTTCACATTTTCCATATTTCATGTACTTTAATTAATTAGCCATCATCTTTTGATGCCCAAATTCATTCTACTGTGCATTAGATTGCTATGTTTTTTTCTACCCATTGCAAGTCTATATACCCTTAAACATCATCAATTTTGTCTCTCCTCCATAATTTTTTTAATACTGAAATATTCAGCTCACATTACAGGTGTTTTGCTTATCTCCTTTGATTTTACACGTGTATGTCTTTTCCCTTACTCTGAAAATATTGGCTCCAAATCACTTATCATACAAAACATGTAAAATAAGCACAAAGTAATATTACTGCTAACAATGAAATTACTGAATGGAGTTGAACATTGTGTTGTAGCTCTATTGACCCTATAAAATATCCCACCACGGACGCACAGGTTAAATGATGTCTTCTAAACTTACTTGAAATAATTCTTTTCTCCATGTGATAAATTCACCAAACAGTGACAGAGCAGTTCATTCATTTCAGTGGGTTTGGAAATTTAAATTGTGTATTTTTTTCAATTTGCAAAATGTTGACATGATTCAGAGAAATCCCCATTCCCCCTTGCACCCTCTCCTTTAGGTAATGATTCATATTTATTTTTAGTTTAGCGCTCCAATCTCTTTGAAAATAAACATTAGCAAATTGGCAAATATATTTATATTGTTTCTTTCATGCAAATGGTTTGTGTTCTGTATTTTGCTGTTTTCTCTCCATGTATAGAGATCTTTCTCATTCCCATTTCTTGAACCATACAGTTACTTTGTAAATTGGATGTTCTGTTGTTTATTCCCACAGTCCCAGATTAATGAAGACACCTGGGTTGTTTGCAATCTTTTGCTAATACTAATACGTTGCAGTGAACAATTTTGTGCATACTCCTTACTGTATTTTTGGCAGTGCATCTATGGGATAGCTTCCTAGAAGTGAGATTTCTGGATCAAAGGGTAAGTCATGTGTAATTTTTCTAAACATTGCCTAATTCCTCTCTCTCGATGAGCAGAATTTTATATCTTCACCAGCAATATAGGACAGAGCCCATTTCTTCACAGTCTCACCCGCAAATTATACTAATTTCATTTTTTCTGTCAACTGCCTGCTTCTACCTTTTGCCCATTTTGCCATCAAGTTATTCATCTCAAATTTCTGAAACTCCTTATTGTCAATGGTATTATCTGTTTATGACATACGTTGGCCAGTGTTTTATTTTGAATGTGTGTATGGTATGTTCTGCCCCCATTGGTTTCTGAGATGAAGTCTGACATTTTGAAGACATTCTATGGTTAGCAGCCTCATCAGGACAAGCCTGCACACCGGCAAGATTCTGTAGAGAAGTCAGAGAAGCTGCTACTTAGACTCATTTAAGCTACTCAGTTGATAAGGGCTTCATCCCTAGGCCTTCTGTGTCTCTACTTCATAAGCCAATCCAGCTGGAAGTGTCAAGGCCAAAAGAGGGCCAGGCCTGGTCCCTTTGCCTTAGGTGCAGTGGAAACATCTACCCTCAGGGAGCCCTATGGTCATGGGGCTTCTTTAGAGACCTTCAGAAGCAGGCTGGGGACTGACAAGGTGCCCTGACTCCTGCCTACAGCTACTCACCTCACATGGGAGGAGCGGCTGAGGTTTCCAACAAGGGAAATACTACATTCCTGTCACAGGGGCATTTTCCTGCCTGTATCTGAGAATAACCATGTTCTTCTGATTTAATGGAGACTCAGTTGGAATGTATGACATTTATGCCAAGAAGCCTCAGGAAAATGGCTGCCAGAGACTTCATTATGTTATGCCCGCGATAACTAACAAAGGATGACAAGTTCTTGGTAACTAACTTACTCTCAGGCTCCAATGATAAGAGTAAGAGTGGGGACCTAAGACAGTGGGCAGAAGGTGGCTGTTGGGTTTTGTTCCATAGGGAAACCAGGTGGCGTAGTCCTGTGATCCAAAGCCCAAAGTGGCTGGAGGAATAGCAAGTCATTGCACTGTAAGCAGAGAAGGAAGAGTGAATATAACACTTGGTTACATCATAATCTCATGCATTCCAAGCCCTAATCACAAGCCCACGATTCAATAGTAAAATAATTACATTACAAGACATAGCTTTAGGTTATGCTTTAAAATTTGCAAAGCACTTTCACACTGTATGCTCACAGGAAGTGTGAGGGCAAGCATGTTTAAAGACCACACTAGAAAGACCAGAAATCCTGAGTTAAATGAGGTGAATTTGGTCAAGAGCACATATGAAGTGAAGGGGGAGCAGGACTTGAATCCCACTGGGGCCAGCCTCAGGCAATGACCATGCAGTCAGACAGGGTGCTGAGTTTAGAAGGGGCCATGCTTGGTTCAACGTTCCGCTGCTGCCGTTTTAGGTTCTTAATGTTTGTACAAAAGGCCCTATATTTCCTTTTGCCCAGAATCCTGGGAACTGCAGAGCCAGGCCTGCCCAGATTCTATTTTTTTTCTCCTAAAAATTAAACTATTAAATCAAACTCACTGAAACAAGATTTCTTGAACATCTTTTTGTTTCATTTTTTTTAACTTTATAGTTTATTGTCAGGTTGGTTTCCATATGAACATCTTTTTGTTTCAAATAGAATTGATAGTTTAGGCATTGTGTAAAGACAATGGCAGATTATTGAAGATCCTAACATCCACCAGATAAAGCTCTGGCTGTTTCTGGATTCAGTCACCAGCACTAAGCCATGAGCAGATATGTATCTGGTGACCACTTTTGATAACATTTTTTGGTGCCGAAAACACATAGGAAATAACTGCTTTATCATTTGAGTCAGAACAAACATCTTCTAAAACAAGCATAGCACAAAGACATGTGGAAAGAAAGAAAGAAAGAAAGAAAGAAAGAAAGAAAGCAGAAAGAAAGAAGAAAGGGAGGGGAAAAGAGTGAGGGAGGAAGGAAGAAAGGAAGGAAGGAAGACAGGAAGAAAGAGGGAATAAAAATGATTATTTTTGTAGAAAATTATTATACTGAATATTGATTCAATATGGAGACCATAATGTGAAACTCCAAAATCTTTTTTTTAAAAGATATATATATATGAAAGCTCTGTTTGTGTGAATAAGACTTAATCAGCAATCCCCTAGTGAGCTGGGAGCCTTCTTGCCACTTTCAAAAATACCTGACGTGACAATAAGACCCATAGAGGTGTCATTTATGGTGTCACTCTAGGATCACAAAAGACTTCGGCTTGAAATGTGTGTTTAATTTTTTACAAAAATGTCTATAGGTTTCTATCTAACATTTGAGAATTCACAGTGATTAATTTAAAGCATGTTAGATGGCAAGAAAAGGGAAAATGAGCAGTGATAGCTAAAGATAAAGAAAGCCCGATCAATGTATATCTGCTTACTCAAAATGCATTATATAAGGACCCCCTTATTTTCTGGATCCCTTACTAAGCACTGGGCTTCAGAGAGAAATAATATGAATATAAACATTTCCTGGTAAATATAATTACACGGGCCCTAATTACTTATGGAATATATAAAAGATTCATTTTGTTCTTTACTATCATGGGCAATCTGTTAAAATGCTGTATAAACTAACATCCATTAGTTGGAATAGCATGATGGCCAGTTCAACCAGTTTCTTAAACAAGTCGATTAGAGAAGATCTTTGGGATATCCAATTTGATTTATTATTCACTTGGGAATTAACAAAGAATGGATCTTGATATAAATTCCTCTGTAGGTTTTATTATATTGACATTTCGGTGGATAGATAATATATAGAACCCCTGGGTATATTACTATCAAGGATGCTATTGATTCTATCAGCAACATTATCCTGCAATTTTCCCTCATAACTATTTATGCAACTCTCTGTGATTTGTAATTCAGCTGTAATCATTTTCTGTGGCTGCTGCGATTTTCTTTCCATGGGGTACCTGGGCTGTATACTGAAACAAGGCTTGATTTTAAGCCCAAAGATTTGGGGCTTAGTTTTAGGATAACGGAGAGAAGATCAAAGAAATTTTAGAATTGGCATTAATTGTTAAGGATGAGAAGGAAACATTAGTCTTTTATTTTATTAGTTTTGTGAGGTGGATCAGAGATAAGCAGGGGCAAAGTGGGAGAACACAGATAAAATCAGAGACGTTTCCATAAGGGCAGCATGAGAGGAAATTAGCAGGAACCTGATGCTTGAACAAAGTTGCCTCTACTTTTCTTGATCTGGGTCCCTGCTGGCTCTTCTGGGAGCTGCCTCTGAGTGCCTCTCAGGCCAGAACAGGAGCAAGGGTGTAGGGGTGCTGTGGGCATTGGATTTTCTTTGTTTAACTGAAGAATGGCAACATCAGGGTGATCACACAAAACGTGCTTATTTACTCTTCCTTGTTCCCGGTGAGGAAGAAGCGAAGGTAAGGGGGACATGGCCAAATACCCAGGTTCTCAGCATCCAGGTACATCACCAATTACAAAAGGGAAGCTCTAGGGAATTTGGAAATGAATACTCTGATTAGGTCTATAGGACTGAGGATAACTAAAAGCCCAGAACTGGAACTCAGTTTCCAAAATAACCCATTCTGGGTCACAGCACCGAAAGTCAAAGGAAACGTGCAGTCCTGGTGCACAGCAGCTCAGCACACCTGCAGCATCGGCCTCATCTTCCTGCAGGCTGAAAAAGTCCAACAGTGGGAGCCTCCACCCCTGCCAGAACAGCCCCCGTTCCCCGATCAGGATCTATCTGGGTCAGGGCTCTTGCACGCCTGGCCTCTTTACAACGTGATTCAGGAGAGAGCCTCTCTGGCAAAGTCTTGCAGGCGACGTTCTTTCCCTTCCCCTCCACGTTACTACTAGCCCAGAGATGCAACTGCAGGGCTCCCTTAACATTTGCTTCCTTAATCTAGGAAATTCACGGAGCCTCTCGCCTTGTAATACACAGTCTGTCTCATTCATAAAGTCTTGTCCTGGAAAATGCCTCATTCATTCCTGCAGAAGACCCACAGTTGGGAGAGCAAGGGCATTCAAAACCTTGGGAGGTGGGAGACAATACTGGAGTGCTTGGCAGCAGCCTCCAGGCTGCTTTAGCAACGCGCACCGACGCCAGGGAGAGGATAAAACGCTGCAGTTGTTTACTTGTCTCTCTGGAGCAAAAGAGTCTCTTCGCCTCTACTCTAGATGCCAAATCCTCAGGACCTGAGCAAGGAAATGATGAGTTGCGTTGTGGATTGGCATGAAGTCCTGTGCTCCAAAACAGCAAGGCATTTTGCTTGAAAGCGTTTGTTGTTAAAAGAGAAAACGTGAATTGTGGGACTCCGTTGTCAATCCGGGGGGAGCCGGCTTCCTCTCCCGCCGGACGCTTACCCCGGGGGGTGCCCACCGCGCTCCCCCGCACCCGGCCAGGGAGCCGGGCTGGCCCTCTCCTTCGCCGCCAAACGCACAGGCTTCCGTTTCCAGTTCCAATCACAGGCAACTTAAATCTTCCCAACGTTACCCACATTCGTAATTGCGAAATAATAAACATGACAAAATTCAGATTAATAGAGCATCCAGTGCAGCTCCTTTTGCCGAGAGAGCCCTCCGGAATCCTAAGCATAATAGGGCTGTGTTTATTCCTCCACCAGCCGCATAATGTGACTGATTTACAAGAGTTTAACTCAAGTGTTAATCTGACAGTGACGGAGAGCTCCTCACTGGCACTGTCACTTACACTATCATATTAGTTGCCTCCTCTATTAAAGCAGTGTGGTCGATAATTGGAATGCTTTTATGTCTAGTGGTTCTGACAAGCCTCTCTTCAAGTCACATATGGGCGGTCTGGCTCTCTGCTCGGACCCACAGTGGCAAATAATTTCAGCTGAGAAAGTATTGTTCTCCTCGTATTGTGGAGCAAGGGCAGTTCAAGGAAAGCGGGACTGTGTGCAGGGCTACCTGCTGGTGTGTAGTAAAATAAGATGGACATGATACCGGGCTGGGAGTACAATTAAATCTATTTTGCACCAATGTGTTGCTGGACAGATGAGTTTCCACATGGTAGAGCTTTATGATCTTTAAGGTAGACTGAACTAATAGATTGGTGTGGAACGCACTGAAGTTACCAAGGATGAGAAAGCAGGCAGTAGGACATTTGAACTACAGGTTTCTCATATGCTCCGCATCATGCTGAGTTTTTATAGCTCCTGGCTTTCAAAAAGCCTGTTTCAAAGAGGTTTGCGCTAGACTGGGCATGCAGTTTTGCTCTGCAGATATTGTCGCTACCGATTTAGTGGAATGCAATTAGGAAGCCTAAATTAAGTGGTAATGGAGAACCAGCTCTTGAAACTAGGGTTTCCACGGCAACCACTGCTTACAATACAGCCTTCAGTTAGTTTTCCCACTTTATCTGCAAAATGCACAATTGAGCTTTAAAACAGCTCGGCGCTGAAAAACGCACTGTAAACAACTGTTTGCAGTGAGAGTTTTACACTGTCTTTAAATACAACAAACTATCACATAAAATTTACTTGTCCGCACTGATAACGCAAAATCTGAGTTGCCAATCAGTGAGTGATCTCAAAATTTATTAGCCCTTTCCCATCCGGGGGTTTTATTTTTAAAGGAAGACGTCACGAGTCATTAGGTCTCTTAACTTTGGTCATTCTTGCTCTATTTTCAGCTCCCCTGACGATCTGTACATCCTAGCAGTCCCGTGATGAAATGCATTTTTCATTTCAGTAAACACAGCGTTGTCTTGGATAAACACGGTGCGCTCCTTTTGAAGGTTCTTTTCATATTTTGGTAACACTACGCAGATGATTCTTTTATTTCCTCTTTGTAGCATGTCATAGACTTGCAAGACTTTCATATTTACTTATTTGTTTTTATCCTCTTTCCAGATTACTCCTCCTTTGAGTCTTTGAAAGCTTACATCCCATTTCTCCAGACGTTCAATGGTAAACCCACTGGGAACTTGTGTGCCAATATGAGTAGCAGACAAGACGAGGCAGAGTTCAAAGACGATATCGAAATAGGTGTGTTTTTAAACACACAGTTGTTTTAAAATAACCGTGGAGAATTTGTACTTTTACAAAATGCATTTTCTTTCATGGTGGGGAATCCATGTTTTATTATTACAAAATTCTCACTTTTGTATAGGTGCATCAGGAATACACACACACACGTATCAGCGATATGTGCCTATGCCGTTTTTTAGTGGGAAAAAATCAAATTGGGTTCTGCAAAGAGGAGAAGAGGAAGGAATCAGATTTGGGGTGTTGGAGCTATAACACTCTGCTTAATTGCCAGTCTTAACGGGATGAGCACTGGAACATGTCTGGACACATTCAGGCAGCTGGTAAAATCTCATGAAATCCTCTGCAGCACAGAAGGTAACATTTCCCTGCGGTTTGTGCTCTCCCAAGGTTGTCGTATTATACGTGTGCCATTTTCACTGTGAAAACGTGCAGCGAGAGGGGCAGAAAGCAAGTGTGTGTCATTAGAGTACCTACCACTTATGTGGCTTTTGGTGACAGAACCGGATTCTAATGTCAGCCGTCCTGTCTGCGTCTCCATTGGATACGTTCGCCATAGACCTGGCATCCCAGGTGGGGACGGCGCCCTTCCCAGTGAAGCCTGCACCTTCAGCCGTGTGGCCTGGCTCTTCCAATTCCAATTTATTGCAGTCTCCAGTTTTGACCTAAAGCAGGTTTAGGTGGTGCTGGTGCTTTATAGAACACCATTTTTCTCACTGCTCAGTGATACTGTCCACGTGGCTTCTACAATTTTCACATTTTGCGAATATAAATATTGAAGAAAACCAAAGAATCACATACGAAAATGTTGCTCGATATTTCAGTAAGGCTCATGGTGTCTTGAAAAGGGTCTCGTGGCATTTCTTGACATCGCCATAAACTCAACCAAAGCTTCGTTGTAGCTCTTTGTTATACAAATATGTCTGTCAACTTATATCTTTAAAAATTTCAACTTGCAGCAATTATACCCATCCTTTCATGCAGCAGTTGGTAAACTTGAGAGATATTATCCAATCGCATCCCAACTACAGATGAGACATGCAGGTTTTTTTTCCCCATGCCTCAAAATAAAATATCAATTCAGTGGGTTCTCAGTTTCAGTCTTCTATGGGAAGAAACCTGGAGTGGTAATGTAATAATGTGCTCACGACTTTTGGTCAGCGTCTTGTTTCAACATTGCTGGCATTTCCTCTGAAATACAGAAGGACACGCTGAAATTAACCTGCTGTGGAACTCATGTGTGTATTGATGTGCATGCTTTCAACTCCATTTGACAAATCTTTGCGGCGAAGGGAAGGTTCTAGTGTGAGGCAATACCCCAGCATAAATCCAAACTACATTTTTTGAAACCTATGCTTTTAGAGTAAATGTATGTTCCATGATTTGCCCTCTCCAGGCAGCACGTTCGAATTCAGGCCCCTGATACTTTGGAGGCTGTATCACAGGGACGGCCACAAAACATGACACTTTGCTGTGCCACTCTCCTCTCCGCTGTACAAAGAACTCCACACAGCAGGTGGTCAGTGTTCCAGGGACCACCAGGGACAGCTTCTCTGCTGAGAGCCCACCTCACGCCCGGTTCTGGCCTCCATTAGCCATGCCCCCAAAAGAAAGAAATACATCACCCTGACTTCTTATAAACTTACAATTACCCCTCACTCTTTTAATTTCCTTGTTCTTCTACTTAAAGTTTAATTTCAGGTATCTTCTATATATCACAGAAGTCACGTTCCAGGTAGAATTAAAAGAAAATTAACTTGGGGTATAGGATGGAAGTTTTTTGCCTTATATTCCATTTTAATAACTCAGAGTCAACCTGAATAATAGGAATATTATTAATCCATCTCCATTTTCTACTTTAAGTCACAACTTACATTTTGGTTCTAATTGGTGTTATTTTAATTGCCGTAATGAATATTCTGCGTTTCATTACGAGGGCAGCATGTACAAAATGGTGCTGGGAAAGTTCTTTTGGATCCTTGTGGTTCATTTCAATTTTGAGGATTAACTGCATGTTTCACCTCTTAATGAATATATAAGTGTTGAACTCCTTTCTCAGAGAAACTACCGTTAAGTATTGTGTCAAATTATTGTATTTCATTCCGTCTCCAGTGGTGGGGGGGGGGGGGGGAGGGAGAAGGCCGGAGGTGGATATGTGTGTTTTTTCTTAAGCAGTGTTAGTTTTAAACATGTGAGGTGAGGAGCCCAAAGGTTAAAGGGGATTAAGATGCTGTCTGCTGTGTCATGAACTCTAGAAATTGAAACAAATATGGTTGGTAAAAGATGATCTTTGTTTTGATTACACAGAAATGCCTTTGTGATCCTTTTCTTTCAGGTGAAATAAACATCTTTGAAATAAGCGCAGTAAATATGCTTCTAAGCACTGTGTATTGTGCTTGTAATTAGCTCGTCCCCCTTTATGAAGTGGCAGGCATCAGTTTGTATCTAATTACCTCTGAGCAGTTTGCTGCTTTCCTGTTTTTGTGAAAAGTCTCACAATACATCTTTACAACCATAAAGACACTCATTTGCTTATACTGAGGGTTTTATGGGCACCTTGCCTTCTTTTTATTTGAGGGGGAAAATTAGAGGTGAGCATCTTTACGGATCTCCCTTTAAACCCAGCAATCTGTGCGCGCTGAAGAATCAATGCCTGATAGGCTGCCTGGTATTCTGTAGTAAATTCTTGCATTTATAGACTTCTCCTTGACTAGGTAGCTGGTAATGCCACAGAAATTGATTATTTGTGATGTTCTTATCACTGCTTAAAATATCTAATTGCTTTTCCCGCACAGATTTGGATTTGGCCTGGTGGATGCGTGGTGACTAATCAAGGAAGCCCCTTCACTGGACAGACGGTCCCGGGGTACAAGGGGGTGTCGATAACAAACCTGATGTGAATTAATTGTGTCGATTTGAATTCTATAGAATTTAAGATCTCAGGAAGGAAGTTGCAAATGAGTTGCCTGCACTTCAAAACTTCCTTTTAATAAAGACTTCAGAACCTATAGAAAGTGCTTTAGTTTCTATTTTTTTCTTTTACTTTATTTTGCTCTCTACTTTGTGCTTTCTTTTACTTTCTATTGCATTACTGCAAACATTAGGACATTTATAAATCTATTTTCCCTAGGTATAACATATCTTATAATATTTATTTTGATTAGCATATGGGACTATGGGGCTTGGAAGTCTATGGATAATTTTAAATGCTTAATATACAGATTAATACAATTAAAAACTAAATTAAAATAAAAAACAAAACAGTGCATGCAAACGACTTATCTTCCAGGAAAAAAAGACAATAATTCTAGAGCAATAATCTTCTAGTAGCTATACTTAACTCTATGCATGCAATTATCTAATTTGACAGTTCTGGATATTACTTGGTATCCTGATTAAATAAAGATATATCAATTCATAACTATTATTTTAATATTGCTTAGTGCCTGTAGACAAGTCTTGTAGTTAGAGAGCAGCATACGCTAGATATATATTGGACACACCAATATTCTAAGTCGATGGCCAAACAATAGGTACTTGGATATGGGTCATAACTTCGACTTTGACTTATAACATCCTAAAAATTTGGGGTTAAGTCAAACAAATTGTGCTTCTATCCTAATTGGAAATAGCTCCCTTGATCTCTCAACCTGAGCACATCCACCTTTGGTGAGCTCAGGTGGAAATTTTGTTCTTGCTAAAAACTATGTGGACAAATTCCTTAGGTGAGCTTTCCTAAAATGCCATGCTAAGTGTGTTTTGGGTTAAGTCAGTTTTGTCCTCGTTAAAATACCAAGTCTGCGTGAATCCATATGTCCCCCTCATGGTGCCATGTCGAATGGATGCAGCCTACTTTTCCAGAGCATGGTAGTGTCTAAAACTACAGTTTTTTTGCATATGGTCAACATTTGGTAAGTATTCTTTGCATTTAGCTTAAAGGAACTGAATTAAAGAAGCTTAATAATAATCATTTGACATAATTTGCTATCTCATAATACTTTTTTCAAGCATTGCTACTTTTAGTGAATGGACCATACTGTAAGCCCTTTGAGAATGGGAATTCTGTTTTATTTATCTTAATATCACTAAAATCGAAATGAGCATCTAAAGTGATGATGCTGGGTGGGACTCTGAGGGACGTATACATGGGTGAGGCATGAAGCATGTGTGGGCTCACTACGAGTCTGGTCCGTACCAGAAACAGAATGGGAAAGTGCTCATTATGCTAGACCACTGCATTAACAAGATGAAACTATGATAAACTGAGAATGAATAATTTTAAGAAGTGTAATTTTTGGACAGCCCGATGGGAACAAATGCAATTTGATAAAAAACATGTTTCAGCTCTGGAAGCAAATAGGGCAAGTTCAAGTCCTCACTCCAGGGCATTCCAACCTTGAGATCCAGGGAAAGCTACTCACCCTTTCAAATCTTCTGTCCTCTCCTTCTAAGTGAGGAAAATAAAATTCTCCTTAGGCTTGAATGTAAAGACTCAATATGATTCACTGTGGACAGTTCTTAGAAGATTATAAACTCACATAGGGTCTAATGTTTTTCTCCTCTCCTGATTTCTGGTGATTATAATCTCTGATTTTTGCTGAGAAATCAGGAGCATCAGACTTCATTAAAGTGTTTCATTGTAATTTGTAATAAATTTTCAGGCTCTTGTCTTTTTCACTTGTTGGGTTTAATTATTCTTCCAGGATTATTTTTTGTCTGACTGGTTTTCATTCCCCTCTATTTCTGTTCGTTCGTCTCCACGGTGAAAGATCCTAACCCTTACCATCTGGTAACAACCTAGAAATCTGGATAACTTTTATGACACAACCAACAACATATTTTTGCTCATTACACATCTTCATATCATTTGGGAGGATGCAATTCTGATTTTTGCATCATATCCTTTTAAATATTTAATTTTTTCCCCAGGATCTTCCCTTACGGTGTGAACCCCAACATCTGATAAATTGCTTATGAAGAGTATGAGGCACCAAATTTTTGTCTGGTTTTCAGAAATCTTTTAGGAGGGCAGGGATCTTTGTGTCTCTAGAACAGTGCCTGACACATAATTGGCACTCAGTAAACCCATGTGGAATGACAGCTGGTTGAATATAAAGGCAGCCATGATACCATTTTTTAAATTAAAGAAAATCGTCTGTTAATTTATTATGAAATTCATATTTTCAGCCTGTAGCCATGAACAAAACTTAAATCTCAAGTGACCAAATGTCACAGAAGAGCTAAAACAGGAAGAGCCCAGTGTCAATTCATTTAGATATATAAAAAGCACTTAGGTAATCATAACTATAGAATGATAGAGTCCACAAAATTAATGGAAAATGTGATGTGTTATCTACATATTGCATAATAAGAATAGCAAAGAGTTGGGGTGCCTGGATGCCTCAGTCAGTTAAGCACCCAACTCTCAATCTCATCCCAGGTCAGGATCTCATAGTTCCTGGGTTTGAGCCCAGCATCTGGCTCCACGCTGACAGAGAGCCTTTCCTCCCTTTCCTCCACTTTTGCACTCTCTCTAAACAAACAAACAAACAAACAAACTTTAAAAATAAAAGAGAATAGCACAGAGTTATACAAGCTCAATGCTTTAGAAATATTAACTCATTGGGGTGCCTGGATGGCTCAGTGGGTTGAGCGTCTGACTTTGGCTCAGGTCATGATCTCATGGTTTGTCAGTTCAAGACCCCCACTGGGCCCTGTGCTGACAGCTTAGAGCCCTGAGCCTGCTTCAGATTCTGTGTCTCCCTCTCTCTCTGCCCCTCTCCCACTTGTGCTCTGCCTTTCTCTCTCAAAAATGAATAAACATTAAAAAAAATTTTTTTAAATATTAACTCTTTTAATTCATATTACAGCCCTGATTTCACAGTCTCATTGCACCAAGGAGACAACAGCAAGAAAGAGAGATCCAGTAACTTGTCTAAGGAAGGAGGGGGACCAGGCTTTGAAATCTTCAGTCAGGCTCCATGTTGTAAGCTATACACCATGGTACCTTGCGGCCACATAGTTATAATAGCAATAAATTTTTGTGCTTATTTTCCTGCCCTCATTTTTTAAAGTTTATTTATTTATTTTGAGAGAGACAGAGACAGTGCGAGTGGGAGAGGGGTAGAGAGAGGGAGACAAAGAATCCCACACAAGTTCCACACTGCTAGCACAGAGCCCAACATGGGGCTCGAACTCACGAAACTACAAGATCATGACCTGAGCCAAAAAAAGAGCAGATGGTTAACCAATTGAGCCACCCAGGAGCCCCTCCTGTTGTCATTGTATGAGACTATGTATCTATAGACCACACGTGTATGCGTTTTGTGGGCTTAGTAATCCAATCTTATTAGTAACAGTTGAGAATACTAACCCGTTTACATGCTCCATCTACCTTCTCTAAACCCCCCTATCCCTCCATCTTTGTTACTTTGATTATTCTGCCAACCTGAGATCCTCTCAGCATCTTCTCTTTAATCCTGCCATCAACCATGCCAAATACCTCCACACACCTGCCCCAAAGCATCGTCTCCTTTGTAACTTACCCCAAAGTTCACAACTCCAATATTCATCAGAGGAACACTGCTATACTCATTCTCCCTTGTCTCTAAAATAACCTATCTATTATTTGCAGTTGAGATTTTTTTCCATTGACTTCTTTAAACCATTTCTCCACTTCTGTTGGGAAGGGGGATGTTTTAAAATTAATAAGATCACTTATTAGATTGTCTTGCTCTCTTAAACCTTGTCAAAAAGTTGATGTTATATATCTAATGACCCATGTAAACCGCATGGATGTAGTACCGGAAATGAAATGCTATCCCCATTTTCATAACTTTATTTGAAAGGAGACACTCTATGATGCATTAAGATGCTTATCCTCTGATGTCATCAAGACAGATTACCAGCTAAATTCTTTGGTACCACACCCGATTTTTTTGTTACTCCATCCATCTATCTTTCTTTTTAAAGAAATTCATCCTTTGTATAGTTAGTCCACATTTCTTCCAATATAGAAATGATTTACTTAATATTTAAGTCATGTCTAAAAATGTTCTCTTTGAAACTTAGGCTTTTCAACAAGACAATATGATCATTGGACACCAGGAGTTATCCTTTTTTCCCATTGCCAACTGGGAGGAACAATTATCTGGGAGTTTTAATCATGCAGAAAGAGTCCTGATTGCTTCGCAGCTAGAAGGGATCATAAAAGAGTGATATGGGCAATGTCTGCTCCTGTCTGAACCAGGAAAATGTATTGTCCCTGTTCTCCATCAACTGAAGGTCAGAACTGAGCCTCATGCTTTCATTCCACATTTACTGCACATCTGCGTGCCAAAAACTGTGCCGGACAGAGTGTACGTGGGGGAGGCAGATATGTGCACACATAAATAGGGTTCAAAATAATAAAGATTATGCTAGGAGCAAATGTAAAATGTTATTAGAGGCTGAGTGAGAGAGTTGTTCACACTGTTAATGAATCTTTTGGAAAGGTTTCTTACAGGAAGTGTACATGACAGTTTCCAATTGAGAGGTGGAAAGACATAACACCAATAAGAAACAAAAAAAGCATGTGAGGGGCACCTGCGTGGCTCAGTCGGTTAAGTGTCCAACTTTGGCTCAGGTCATGATCTAATGGTTTTGAGTTCAAGCCCCGCATCAGGCTCTGTGCTGACAGCTCGTAGCTTGGAGCCTGCTTCAGATTCTGTGTCTCCCTCTCTCTCTGCCCCTCACCTGCTCATGCTCTGTCTCTCTCTGTCTCTCAAAAATAAATAAATGTTAAAAAAATTTTTTAAAGGAAAGAAAAGAAAAGCATGTGAAAGGCCTAGAGGAATAAATATCCTGGAGTATTTAGTGAAGAGCAAGAAGCTTGATGTATCCAGAAGCTTGAAAAGGTGGGAAGGAAGAAGCAAATAAGATGCCTTAAAGACATATACAGGTAAAGGCATTTATTTGTTCAAGCAACAAATACTTATTGAACACATACTAGAGCCAGCCACACGATAGGGCTATAGCAGTGAACGAGGACTTGTCCCCGGCCCTCGGGAAACTTGAGGTCTAGTGTAGAAGTCAAGCTTAGAAGAAACCATTGACAAGAGTGGTGAGTTCTGGACAGAATTCCCATGCCTCAGTACTTTATGGCTTCATAGTGTAGGAAAAATCAAACCAAAAAATTTTCCAAACCAAAAAGATTGACACAACCAGCTTGTCAAATTTTTAGTGTTATATAGCTTCCCAAGTGTGGAATTTTCTTTGCCCCTTGACAATAGTGATAACAAAAATGATAAAATGCCAAAAATCCAGTGTAATGAGAAGTGCTCATCACCTAAATGGAGAAAGATTCAGAAGTCGACTGCATGGCTTCAAAAGAGGTAGCATCGCCATCATCATTATCAGCAGCAGCAGTAACAGCACCCTCATCATGAAGAATCCTGGTGGTACTAGTATTTTCATACTGAACCTTGTGCCAGGTGCTTTTCTGAGAGTTTTGCTTTTCCATTTTCATGAATCCTCAAGACCAATCTTTTGGTAGTTGTGATATTTCTGTCCATGTTACAGATGAAGAAAATGAGAATCAGAGATGAAAGGAAAATCCCCATATCTTCCAGGGATTATTAGATGTTGGCTCTGAGCAAATCTAAATTCCAGGGGAACCAGAACATCATTGTGGTCCACAGTCAAGTGCAGAGTTAGAAAGATAAGGTTTGTGATCTGTGGATCCATCCCCTAGTTGGCGCCTCCTTCCTAAGTGTCTAGCTGAAAACGATGTGCTTGGAAACTGAGCCACGGTACGTGGAACCAAGTGGAAATTTTTGGAACTGGGTTGCCATACCATTATCTTCACACAAAATGGTAAACCAAAAGCAATACCACACATCACAGGTAGAATCATAGAGATAAGAACCGCCATCAAAGACCTAAAAGATTCAGGATAATTCATTCTTATCCTAAGCCCATTGAACTCAACCACTTAGTGTATGCAAAAAAAAAAAAAAGGTCTTAAAAATGTTTGGATTTCAAAAATTTTATCAGATTGTGATATTAAATTCCCTTGCTGCTCTTAAAATAATCTTGTTATTGGAGCAAATCAACAGATCCTTGTAACTAGTATACATTTATGAATCTGATGAGGTTTTTTTCTTTCCCAATAACCAAAATTCACTAAAAGTAATTTGCTTTTGCCCAGAACACAAATTTTATCTCACCCTTTTATCTCACTCTGTCATAATTGATCCCCAGAGATGTTGATCTTCTCACATTGCATAAGGCAGAAACCCTAGGTTTCTTGGTGAGACACAGGAGTGCCAGAGTAGGAGATAAAAATTCAAAGACTTGGCCCTACATCAAAAGTTCAGCAGTTGTAGTTGTCTGGGACATACTAGGAAAGCCTTTTCGAAGTTCAAGAGGTATGCCACATTGTGAACTCTACAAGTAAGAAAGTGGCCTCTTTAAACTTTGGAGATGATATAGACTACATTCATTAGTGTTGCTTCGATCCACTTACAAATGAACCAAAAGGACACCACCTTTTAGGGAAACACAGGACAAGAAAAGGCTTTCCATATGGCCCTGGTAGCTGAAAACATCTAGACCTTGAGATATAGAAGGTCAAGTTGTGTTCAACGTCTCTGAGGCAGGGCTGGATACTGTGAAGAGCCTAAGAAGTCAATAATGATCCAAGCTCATAAAACTTTGGAGCAAAGTTATATTCCCAAGAATATAATTATTCTCCTGTTGAGAAACAGATACTTGGGTTACTTCTGGATTCTGGTAGACCGAATACCTTACTATGGGACAATGAGTAACCATGTGTCCTGAGTTGACCATCCAGGACTGGGTGTTATCTGAGTGGCCAAGCCATAAGCTGGATGTACCCAGCACTCAAGCATGTCAAGTTCAAGCTTCTTGGGGAGTTCTCTATGGAGAGCTTCCTTAAAAAGAAAAAACAGGGGTACCTGCATGGTTCAGTTGGTTAAGCATCTGAATTCAACTCAGGTTATGATCTTACGGTTTGTGAGTTCAAGCCCCTCATCAGACTCTGTGCTCACAGCTCAGAGGCTGAAGCCTGCTTCAGATTCTGTGTCTCCCTCTTTCTCTCTGCCTCTCCCTCATTCACTCTCTCTCTCTCTCTCTCTCGAATAAATAAACATTAAAAAAAATTTTTTTTAAACAAAGAAACAAAATGGAGCCTGTTTATAGACTGGCCTACATGATAATACTAGTAACAGTCACAAGTGGACTTTGAACACATCGCCTCAGAACTCCCTGAAAGACAACAAGAAAAGCAAACCCTCTCTTTTGGCAGAACTTCAAGTGGTACATCTTGTTGGTTTATTTTTGTTTTGTTTTCTTTTGGTTACTTTGTCTAGAAAAATAAGCACAGGTACAGACTTAAACTAATTTGTGAGAGATGTGCAATGGTTTAGCCATATGGTAAAAAGTTTGGAAAAACCAAGAGTGAAGGATTAGTGACAAGGATGTTTGGAGAATAGGTGTATGAACGCATATGTTAGAATGGTCTCAGAGTGGGATGTGAATGATCACCCAAAGGTCTCCTTGTGAAAGAGGTTCTCAGTAATCAGAGGAACAAGATAGAATCCCAGACATCCATCAGCCTTGTTCTCCATCTACCCCAATGCTTTCTCAATGGACTCAAGAGTTAAGTAGTTAGGGTGGCAAAAATGGAGATCATCATGGATTTCTCTTCAACAAAACTGGTCTAGCTGGCCTCACACTCAAAGTCTGGCTGGCCACCAGGTAGCAGATTAGTCATAATTGGGCCCCTTCCAAAATGGCAGGGGCTTCAATGTCTTCTCTCACATAGAGACATATGGAAATGGAAGTTTCCTTTGCTTCTCACCTTCCTTCTACCAACAACCCCCAGGACTTATTGAATGCTATATGCAGAGAGTATCCAACACATTGCTTCTGATTAAGGAACTGACCTTACAAAAAAGAAAGTGAGACAATGGACTGGCACTCAAAGGATTCACCAAGATTAACATGCCTCGTATCCCCAGAAGCAGATGGCCTTAAAGCATGTTAGAATAGCCTACTGAACCCTCAATTGTGGCACCAACTGAGAAACAACAACCTTGCAAAGTGAAGATTCTGCCCTATAGTTGCAGTATATACTCTGAACCAGCAACCAGTATGTGGCACTGTACCTTTCTCCCTGGAACATATTGGTCCAGCATGTAGGAAAAAGGAGTAAGGCTGGCATTTTTCAATCTTCCACTTATGAATGCACCCTCAACAGCACAAGGAATATGGTCAATGGTACTGTAATAATAGCATTGTATGGTGAGAGATGGTAGCTACACTTGTGGTGATATATAAAGTTGTTGTCTGATGTTGTACACCTGAGACAGTTGTAACATAGGGTGTCAACTATCTTCAAATTTAAATATACACACACACACTCTAAAAATTATCTGTTTTCTGGGACTGCAGCTTTGGGCCTTATTCTTCCAGAAGCCCTAGTATGCAAGAAGGAATGCTCCCTTTCTTCCAGAAACAAGAATGCACCAATGGGTGAAGGCTGTGTAACCTGAAATTGCTGCCTTTCCACCACTCCAGAGGCACCTGTTGACCATTGTCGGTTGACCTGATGAGACATCCTTTCAACAGCACAGATGTTAATGGAGGCAGTTCGAGCAGCTTCTTTATCTTGCAACTTCCTACCACAGCACTGGCTGCTTTCTTAATGACAACACAGGTAATGAAATCCTGGGGTCTAATGGTTTCCCTATAGGCGCAACCTAAGAATGGGTCCTCCAGCACTCCAATTACTGTAAGCACCCAATAACTGGGAATAAATTCCTTTTTGCTAAAACTTGCTAGGTGTGCTTTGTTTGTTTGGAACTGGTCAATAACTGATCACATGGTAGAGGTACATTTTGGTAACATATCAAAAACCCCTTGAATATGTGTGCTCTGTAACACA
Source organism: Cryptoprocta ferox (assembly GCA_028646485.1). Lineage (NCBI taxonomy): Eukaryota > Metazoa > Chordata > Mammalia > Carnivora > Eupleridae > Cryptoprocta > Cryptoprocta ferox. The sequence continues at coordinate 52,015,453 of CM053576.1, read as the reverse complement.
GAACACTCTCTAGGGAATTATCTGAAGAAAATGAATGGACAAGACCACAAAAATGCATATGCATAAAGTATCTTTTTCCAATTCAGAAATATTGAAGTTAACCGCAATCTCTAACCAATGGTGACTGATAAATGAACAAGAGCAATCCACATAAACAAAGTCATCCCAGAAACCTCAGAATGATATTCTACCTTTCACCAGAGAAGAAAAACCTAGAATTTAGAGTGAATATGTGTTTCTCAAAGAAAACACAATCCAGGAATACACGTAGCTTAGTATTGAACTTTCCATAGATGCTTATAATGTTTTTACATCCTTGGAGAAGAGGGGAAGGAATAAAGAATAGTAGACAAGACTCTAAAGTGTTTTGTATATTTTGGCAGATTTCCCATTAAGAAGTAATACATGCATTTTTTATAATTTAAATTATAAGAATAAGTCAGAGTGAATGTTCTGGTCATCATTTATTTCACCACCATTTATTGAATACGCACTGTATACCATAAACATTAAGAAGACCAAGACAAAAAAGATGTAGGCCTGCCCTATAGAAGTGTTGATTGAGTAGGAGGGACTACACATGATGATTAATTTCAAAAGTTAGTCCTCATTACACTGGTGCTTTATTCTGGCTCTCGCCCTTTCTTTCCCCTTCCATGTGTCATGAGGAAGCTGCCAGTGATATGAGAAGGTGGTCACCGTTCAACTGTAATGTATGACAAATGTCTTAAATTATTTCCTTCTGCTATATATTTTTTAAATTTCTTAATGTTTATTTATTTTGAGAGATAGAGAGACATAGGGTGAGCAGGGGAGGTGCAGAGAGAGAGGGAGACACAGAATCTGCAGCAGGCTCCAGGGTCTGAGCCATCAGCACAGAGCCTGATGCAGAGCTTGAACGCACGAGCAAGATCATGACCATATGATGTGAGCCAAGGTCTCATGACCTGAGCCAAGGTCAGCCGATCAACCAACTGAGCCACCCAGGTGCCCCCTCCTTCTGCTATATTTTAGATCCAGGAATGTTGACACAGAAGAATTTTTAAATATTTTCCTGATTTTTTTTACTCTTTTTTTTAATAACTCTGGATTTTATTTCTATCTCCCTCATCTAACTTCAAACTACCACGTCATCTAACTTCAAAAGTTGGTTTCCTTGGCTGGCACAGAGCAAATGCTGGTGCAATCGGCAGCACATCCTCTCCCAGTTGTTGTGCGTTGGCCCTAGAAAGTTCCTTTCAGTTGACTGGCACCTCCACTGCTGTATTCCATGGCACACAATTCTTGATTTCCTGCCATGCCTAGAGCTGAGACAAAAGACATTGAAATCCACAGATGTACTTGATGGATAGAGGACCACTATAAATAAGCCTTTCTTTGCCTGAACGTCATGTTCAGGTATTAAAAACTTCCTGGGCCTGATGTCTTTTGTCATTGCTTCACAACCAAATTTCTTATGACATGGAGAAAAGAGCAATGTCATCGACTGTGTATTTGGGTTTTTAACACTCAACCATTGGGATATATCAGTGAATTTACTGGTGCAACCCTCCACATACTGCCCATATGAATTTGGGTTCCACACAAAAGAAAAGTATTTCCTCTACATCCAGAGATTCCTTTTTTAAAAAGACAACCAATCTATATTTATTTTTCACATCACCTGAGCCCTACCACATCGAAGACATGATCCCTGTACTCAAAAACACTCCAGCAGAGTGGAGAGGAAGAAGACACAGATTCAAAGATGTATATAATCATTACAGTTTAGGCTAGATGAGCTCAATGTAGACATGAACAAAGATAGAGATGGAGAGATAGGGAGAGAGATTGAGAAATCAATAGGGATTGGAGAGAAGGGAAAGATAGATAAGATGGAGATGGATAAAGAGAAGGTCAAAGGTGTTCCAGGTAGAAGGGGGCAGTAACCTTGAAGAGGACCTTGAGTTGAAGGCAAACAACATTGAAACATTGTCATCCAAGTTTATTATGCTAAAAAAAAAACACAGCCAGTGTGCTGTAATTATACCTGTCCCTGTGTTCTGTCTAACACTTGTCCTAATTAATCCTCAGTATGACGCTTACAAGTTGGCACGATTACAAGACAGAGAAACTAAGGCTCAGAGACGTTACACAGGTTGGCCAAGGTCAGTAACCAATAAATGCTACAGGTAGAATAAGACTCCAGATTGGTCCAGCTCCAAATACTGTGTTCTTTTCCCCTCTCCTCACTACCTCTCCAACAGAAGCTTAATTTCCCATGCCATCAAATCCATGTGCAGGAGAAATCCTTCTAGACTGCTATAGCTGAAATCAAATCTACCCTAATTTCCAGAATGGTCCACATCTGCTCACATGGTCCCACATGGTGGGACCCTGCTCACTGCCCAGGTTTTCAGAGGACAAACCTTGCAGGAGACATGTCTTCTGATAGGTAGGTTGACTGGTTTCTAGGTCTGTCTCCTTGAGGTATGCTGGGGGGTACGGGACAGGGGGTGGGGAGAGGGGGTGGGGAGGGGCACAATTAGCCACCAGCCTTCAGAGACACCTCTCTTCTGCTTTGGAAGAATCACTCTCACTGCATCCCCCTGGGCACTTAAGGAAACAAAGAAATTCATTAATTATCATCACTGTGATTAATACTGTAGGGGCGCCTGGGTGGCTCAGTTAAGCGTCCAACTTCAGCTCAGGTCATGATCTCACAGCTCGTGGGCTCGAGCCCCTCATTGGGCTCTGTGCTGACAGCCTGGAGCCTGCTTTGATTCTCTCTCTCTCTCTCTCTCAAGAATAAATAAACATTAAAAAATTTTTTTAAAAATACTTAAGGCAGGTGCTGAACCCTCGGCCACCATTTTGAAAATGAATGATGTTTGCCTAGAAATTCTGTGAATATAGGGAGCTTTGTCTCTCTCCACACAGTCATCAAGAGGGAAAATATTGCACAGAAGAGATATTGGCGTGTTTAATCATCCCATCATTCACCCTTGAAAGTGAGCTCCAGTCCCCACGAAAGAAAGAAAGAAAGAAAGAAAGAAAGAAAGAAAAAAAGAAAGAAGAAAAAGAAAAGAGAAAAAAAGTCTGTAAAATGAGAAAACGTAAAATAAATTGATGGATTTTTCGCTTGTAGCTAGGATGGCCATATGACTTCTCCAAACCTGGACATTTCTAACCATGAGTGGGGGTGTCATTAATAAAGCTCCTGCAATTACAGGTGTAAAATCATCTTCCTTCCACTTCTCAGATGCTCTGGGAAAATTAGATTTTAAAAATCGTATTATTTGTCCATTTATTAACTTATCTGCTTAATAATGCTATTAAATGCATTATTTGTGACCAAAAAGAGGTAGGGTTTGGAGAAAGAAAGGGGGATAGGATGATATTTCAGCCAAGATCTGCAATCACACTGAAGTAATAGTTGATGTATAATTATGTGCCATCTGTTAAAATGGTACTAAGAGGCAATGGTTTCTCCTCCTGTTCTTTCTTCAGTACTCCTCACCTTCCAGGATCACCTCCGCCCCATTCCCACCCCAAGATAGAAAGGCTCAGCCCAGAGCAGGCCTGGAGTTCCACAAACTATTCACCTTCTCCTCAGCCCTAAGCCTGAATCGAATGTCCTGAAAGCTCTTACCCTCCAAGGATGAACCTGGAGGCCAACACCACCCAATTTCCAGGACCTAGAGCGTAATGAGTTCAGCAGTAACTATGTGGTTTATTACTGAAGTCCTTCCCAGAAGGAAGCTTGCTATGTATAAGTTATAATGCAATCTAAAAATGTGCTTAACATAGAGAAAAATGCTTCAGATCTTCTCAATTCAGACACACTTTGTTTTATGCAACAGGTGTATTTCTTTAAATTTAAAAAAAAAAGAGGAATTAACTTTAAAACACACACACCAGCAATTTAAATTCACTAGAGAGTTAGCTATTTAGAGGAACCCTGTTGTAAATCCTTTCACAAACTGCAGAACATTTAAGTAATTACCCTCTAATTTATGTGCTCTGTAAGGTCAACTATTTAAATGTCTGGCTTTCTTAATTCGAGGCACACCAGAGTTTTTAGAACCTCTCTAAAACTCATTATGGCTGACAAATGTATTTTTCTTTCCTTTAGCAACAACAACAACAAAAAAAATATTTTGGTGAAATAGGTAGAAGATATTTACTATCTTGGCAACTGTTATAACATTCACTTATTGCAAAAAGGATTTCTGTTGAATTGATCTAGGCTTAATATGATCTAGAATCAAACTGTCTTATATTTAAGAGCATATTGTGAGCACATACATCTTAAATCCCTGTAATTTGTCTTTAATCTTTAAATTCCTGCAATTTGTTTTCAACCTAGTCATAATGTCTTTGGTGTTTATCCATGATGTCTTTTTATGTCTCTGTAAACTTAACAAAAAAGCTATTAACTGGTATTAGTTAATAATAGGAATATTAGAAAATATTTGAAATATTTGAAAATGTTTGGAGTATTTGTAAATATCCTTAAAAATATTTCTTTAAACAACAAGCTACCTTTTACATGTCATGAAGCCAAGACAAAAAGACTCAATGAAAGGGCATCTGGCTGGCTCGGTCAATTAAGTATCCAACTTTTGGTTTTGGCTCAGATCATGATCTCACGGTTTGTGAGTTCAAGCCCCACATTGGGCTCTGTGCTTACAGTACAGAGCTTGCTTGGGATTTTCTCTCTCTCTCTCTCTCTTCCCCTGTCCTGCTCATGCTCTCTCTCTCGCTCTCTCTCTCTCTCAAAATAAATAAATAAACTTTAAAAAAAAGATTCTCTCTCTTTCTCTCCCTCTCCCTTGCTCCACTCTGTCTCTCTCAAAAAAAAAAAAAAAAAAAGACTCGATGAAAATTTTTCTCCTTATTTGTGACAGTATAGCTTTCCAAATTTGGTCTTTAATTGATGGAAGCAAGTGTGCTGTGGCAGAGTATAGGAGATTTTACACAGGCAAAAGGAACAAAATGTTGTCTATAACTGGGAGTGGCAAGAGCTGTTCAGCCAAGAGCTTGAAAAAAAAACAAAAGCAGGCAACAGACGCATACTGCTCAGTCCTGCGAACAAGACCACAGGAACCCAGGAAATTTCATATCTCCCTTGTGACCTAGCCAAGGAACAGAGCCACTGGCCACGTGACCAGGAGGGTCATTAACACACCTCCAGGGACCACCCATCCTGTGGAGTCTGGTGTGAATGGCGCCACCTAGCGCACGGAGTAGGAACAGCCTCTCCCATATGGGAATCAGGTCCCCGTGCAGGTAGTCCACGCCCGCCCTCCAGTCTCCACTCTCTACAGACTCAGTTCCACAAGGATTGTTCTGACGGTTCCCAGTGTACCCTGCCATGCTCAGAATAAAGCGGTGGCAACACTCAGACCACAGAAGCTCTAAACTCCTCTATACTATCAGCAACGACTCTGGGCACACCAACGTCAGGACTAATGAGAGGATGTCACCTGACAGGATAAACCTGGGAAGCAATGGTTGGACTGGAGAGCACAGCAGAGCTGTAGCTGGATAAGACAGTGCAGCTCCTGGCTCGAGCCGTTCAAAGATGTATAGTTTAAAATTGCGAATTGCGTGGGAGACCAGAATCAGACAAAGGGCTGCCAAAAACGGGCTGACATCTAGGAGCATCAACACCCTTCTATAGTATATGACAGCTTCCCAGGAGAGAGACAAGCACATTCCATGTGTAAGTTGCTGGTTGGTTCTTTTTTTCTCCATGTAATGATAATAATGAGAATGACATCATCACTGTCGTCACACCCTCCTCATCGATGTCACCATAGTCACCATCACAACCAATATTCTTATTTTTAAAAATATTTATTTATTTTGAGAGAGAGTGAGAGAGCCTGTGTGTGAGTGGGGGAGAGGCAGAGAGAGAGAGAGAGAGAGAGAGAGAGAGAGAATCCCAAGCAGGCTGCATGTTGTCAGTGCCGAGTCCAAGGTAGGGCTCAATTCCACCAAACTGTGAGATCATGACCTGAGCCGAAATCAGGAGTTGGACACTTAACCGACTGAGCCACCCAGGTGCCCCATCTTTAGAGCTCACCATACACCAGCAATGTTCTGAGTACTTTATACCTTCGTTTGGACTGTACACCCGACGCCCCGTGAGTTTTACTACCTCCGATCCTCCCGCCCCCACCCCACTCCCAGCCCAGCACTGCCATGGAACAATCCCATGTGGGCTACAAGCTCAGGTGCCCCGTGACTGGTCTTCTGCCCCCTGCACCTCTTACCTCCCCTCCTGGCCTCCTCTGATGCTGCAGGTGGCCCCACAGAACCCTGCTCAGCAGTCCTCCCACAACCCATGAAGTGCAAGGCTGCTGACCATTCTGGAGTGAAAGGCATTCAGCTCTGAGGCACCTCTCACAAGGAAGGTCCGCAGGACTGAGCAGCCAGCCACGCACCATGGTCTCCTCAGTAACCCCCTTGATACAGGCTCTCCACTGTTCCAGGCCTTTCTCCCCTAGCTCTCTCCACTTCTATTCCCATACTGCTCACAAGTTAGCCTTGTTTTTGACCTCTGCTTTGGGACCATCCAAGCTGGGATGCTTGGTAACAGGGCGGTTCTAGTAAGCAGTCATGCAGAATAACGTATTTGAGCTAGATCACTGGGCATCAGATGGTCATCAGGTGGCAATAAGTCATCACTGGGAGTGAGTGGGGTGATCTGATTACAGTCCCCCAGACTCTCACCTGTGACTGCCTGGGAGAAGGGACAGGTGGAGGGTGAAGCACAGGTTAGCAATAGCCTGGCATTTACATGGCTCGGGGCAATGGCGACTGTAAATACGGTGGGGGGTGGGGGTTGTTCATTGCTTTGGAAATCTTGAAAAAACAAAACAACACATGTCATTATGCGTTTGTCAAAACCCACAAAATGTACAACACAAAGGGTGAAGCCTAATGTAAACTAGGGACTGCAGTTAAATAGTTTTATTGGTATTATTGATAGTATCGATATTTTGATACAATGTCAATTGGCTCATCAAACATAACAAATGTGCCACACTGATGCAAATATGACTAATCGAGGAAATCCTGTCAGGGGGTATGAGCGGGCGGTGGGTAGAGGGGGTACATGGGAACTTTCTGTGGTTTCCACTCCATTTGTCCATACACATAAAATTGCCTCAAAACATTAAGTCTGTTAATTTAAAAAAATGAATATGAGAAAGTCCCAAATAAGAGAAAAATTGTAGACTTAGATTGGTCAGCTCTTACCTCAAGATCGGCTTCAAAGCAAGAGACATTTTACAGCAGCAGAGCAGGAGAAGAGGCTGCAAGCAGACTGCTGAGAACCATACTCACGGTCAAGTTAAGGGTTGCAGGAACACCGAGGAGACAGAGTGCACAGCCAGGGCAGGTCTCCTGGGTCTAAGTCAGAGAAGGGGAGTTGGTTTGGGGTCACTGAGCCTGAGGGTCTTGAACCGCAGGCTTCTGCACTGGAAGAAGCAGTGTCCTTCTCCTTGCCTTCCTCTTCCCAGCAGACGTACAAAGATCTCATCTAGGGTGTCTTTGTACCATGACGATCTGACCCAAGTCCATCCCAAGTCCATAGCCCTCTAGGAGAACACCTCACCCTGCAGTCATCTCCTGGGACTGCTAGAATGTCACTGGGATATAAAACCTTAGCAACTGACAGACCTTGGTTACTTACTGTGGAATAAGGGCCACTGTGGTAAGAAAAGCAGGTGGACATGCCTGATACTTCCCCCCACCACACACACACACACACACACACACGCACATACATGCACAAGACAGGAGACCAGAAGCAATACTGCATCCAAGGGGGACTGGCAAAATCAGTGCCACCATCCAGGACTAAAGATGGCAGGGTAGTGGTTTCTACCATCTCCTCACTCAACCCACATTTCTGGGTCCTGCCAAAAAACAGATGGGCTTGGCAAGTGCCCAGGGACTGCTGTAAGCTAAACCAACCACAGCTGACGTGCCACATGTGGTGTCTTTACCAGACAGATGAAGTCCCCAGGATTGGAGCAATCTGCCACCCACAACGGTGGCTGTCCCAACCAGCACATCCTTGGGTTGGCCCTCCTCTGGCCCTGTGATGCTTCCCCTGTCCTCCCTACCTTGCTGTCTGGGCTCCCGTTCTTATATAAACACCTCGGAGATATCACTTTGTTCACACTCAGCCTCTAGGAACATCCAGCATAGGACACTTTATCATTACACCCATTTTGCAGATGAAGAAACTATGCCACGGAGAAGCCCAGCAATCAGACCAAAGTCACATAGCAAGTGAGTAGAGCTGAGCAGGAATGTGAGCCCAGGCAGGCTTATTCCAAATCCATGCCTTTCACGGCTATGATTAGTTAGTCATGTGAGACCGAACAATTTGGAAGAACAGACTTCATTTCTGGAAACCCTTACCCATAGACTCTGAGGTCCTGAGTCGGTATTCTGAATAATTCTAATCTAAAGTTTTCCAATCATCTAAAAATCTTCAGGTCATTAAAAAAATTAGATTTTTTTTCTCTTAAAGCATCCAAACAATTGCCTCAATGCTTCTCTCTCTCTCTCTCTCTCTCTCTCTCTCTCTTTCTCTTTTTATTGTAGAGAAGCTGCCTGTCTTATCTCTCATAATGTATCACCTTCTGTTTGATAACAATAAAAACTGTTAGAATTATGGTAGAAGATCAAGAGTTGGGCACCACCTGGACAAACACCATTTGAGGCGGGGGGCAAGTATTTGGAGTAAGTGGGCCCTTGTGGGGTGCTCCAGGCTCTTGCTATGGCTTTTGGTTGGTCTAAACTAGCTTTTAGGATCTGAGAATAAAGTAGCTATTTTTTTCTTTAGATTCCCTTTGAAATGTTCTTAATAAGAAACTTTCTCTTGTTTTAATGTTAATTTATTTTGAGATACATAGACCGCACGTGAGCTGGGGAGAGGGGCAGAGGGAGAGAGGTAGAGAATCCCAAGCAGGTTCCATGCTCAGTGTGGAGCCCAACACGGGGCTCGACAGTGAGATCATGACCTGAGCCGAAATCAAGAATCGGATGCTCAACCGACTGAGCCACCCAGGCGCCCCAGGAAAATTCTTATAGAAGAAAAAATAAAGCATCATTCCCATCTCAGAAAAGAAAGAAATGCAGCAGCAAACCTGTGCTGATGGAAACTTCCTCCTTGGCTCCATGAGACCAATGTGTCCTCCTAATATTGTTTCTGATTTCTTTAACTCCCTACACTTTGTCTGACCATCCCCCAAATGTTAGCCTGCCCTGAAAATCTAGCCTGAGTACTATTCTCTTCTTGTTCAGTGTGAGGCCTCCTGTCACCCATGGCCCCCCGTCCTGCCCCCAGCCCCTTACACATACACACACACACACACACACACACACACACTCATTTCCACCAAACCCAACTACCTACCACCCTCTGGACACACCCAGAAATGGCTTTATGGATTTATACATCCAGGACGCTGATAAGTGAACTCCTACTTCAAGGCCAAGTTTCCATACGACTTTTTCTCTATAGCAATGCTTGGCGGGGCTTATCTTACATTGCTTGTCACCTTGTTCTTTAGTTTGTGTGGTCTGGGCATGGTTTGTAAGATTGTATATGCTGCCTTGTCACTACTTAGCAAAAGGGAGGGCCATGACTATGTTCGTATAAATAGGCATATGATGGTTTAGTGGTTTGCATGTTGTAATAGGCTGAATTATGGCCCCAAAGATGTCCACATCCTATCCCTGGAACCTATGGATATGTTCCCTCACACGGCAAAAGGGCTATTGCAGATGTGACTGAGTTAAGGATCTTGAGATGTGGGGGAGGGTGGATGGGATTATCCTTACTTATCCAGGTGGGTCCAATGTAACCACAAGGATCCTTATAAAAGGGCAGCAGGAGGCTCTGAGTCAGAAAGGGAGGTAAGAGGACAGAAAGGGAGATCAGAGTGATGCAGCTATGAGGCAGGGGTATGACAGTCTAGAAGCTGGAGAGGACAAGGCATGGGTTCTCCCCTAGAACCTCCACAAAGAACATGCCTCTTCTGGCTCCTTGCTTTGAGCCCTAGGAGACCATTTCAGACATCTTGCTGTCAAAACTAACATAATGTGTGTGTGTTGTTTTCAGTAAACCACGAACTCTGTGGGTTTTTGTTACAGCAGCCCTAGAACACTGATACACACATCTCTCGCACAGGAGACTGAGTGTCTCAAAAGCAGAGATAAGTTATGGCCATGTTTTTGATCCCACTACTATCTCAGTATCTGGCAGAGAGTGGAAACTCCAGAGATGTTTGCTGAAAACCGCTACAAGACATCACCTCATACCTCTTAGGATGGCAATTATCAAAGAAATAAGAGATGGAAGCTGGTGAGGATGTGCAGAAAAGGAAATCTTGTACATTGTTGGTGAGAATGTAAACTGGTGCACCATTACAGAAATCACCATGGAGGTTTCTCAAAAAACTAAAAAAAGAATGGTCATCTGCTCCAGCAATCCCTCTTTTGGGGAATATACCCAAAGTAAATGAAGTAAATACCTCAAAGAGATATCTGTAGCCCCATATTCATTGCAGCATTATTCACAGTAGCCAAGATAGGGAAACAACCCAGGTTGTCTGCTGACAGATGAATGAATAAGGAAACGTTGGTATGTATGTATATATATTTAATGGGATATTATTCAGCCTTAAAAAAGGAGATCCCGTCATTTGCAAAAACATGGATGAACCTGGAAGCCATAATACCAATTGAAATACGCCAGACACAGAAAGGAAAAAACTCCATGATCTCATTTATTGGTGGAATCTACAAAAGTCGAATAGACAGAGGCAGCGAGTAGAACAACAGCTACCAGGGGCAAGAAGGTGGGAGAAATGGGGAGATGTTGGCCAAAAAGTGCAAATCTGCAGTTATGTAGGATGAACAAGTCTAGAGGATGAACAAGTGTAGAGATCTAATGGACAGTGTGGTGACTGTCGTTACTAATACTTAATTGAATACTGGAAATAGATTTCAGGTGACCTCATCACACACACACACACACACACACATACACACACATACACACACACAATGATAACTATGTAAGAAGATAATACGTTAATTAGCTTGATTCTGGTATTCATTTCACTAGGTATATGTATATCAAATCATCACATCATACACCTTAAATATAGACAATCTTTATGTTAAGAAATACACATTATCAGGGAAATACAAATCAAAACCACACTGAGATACCACCTCTCGCCAGTCAGAGTGGCTAAAATGAACAAATCAGGAGATTATAGACGCTGGCGAAGATGTGGAGAAACGGGCACCTCCTACACTGTTGGTGGGAATATAAACTGGTGCATCCCCTCTGGAAAACAGTGTGGAGGTTCCTCAAAAAACTATCAATAGAACTCCCCTATGACCCAGCAATAGCACTGCTGCGGATCTACCCGAGGGATACAGGAGTGCTGATGCATAGGGGCACATGTACCCCAATGTTCATAGCAGCACTTTCAAAAATAGCCATATCATGGAAAGAGCCTAAATGTCCATCAACTGATGAATGGATAAAGATGTGTTATATATATATATATATATATATATATATATATATACACGCAATGGAATACTACCTGGCAATGAGAAAGAATGAAATCTGGCCATTTGTAGTAATGTGGATGGAACTCAAGGGCGTTATGCTAAGTGAAATAAGTCAGGCAGAGAAGGACAGATACCATATGTTTTCACTTATAAGTGGAACAGGAGAAACTTAACAGAGGACCGTAGGGGAGGGGAAGGGGAAAAAATAGTTTGGGAGACGGAGGTAGGCAAACCGTAAGAGACTCTTTAATATTGAGAACAAACTGAGGGTTGACGTGAGTGGGGGAGAGGGGAAGGGAGGTGATGGGCATCGAGGAGGGCACTTGTTGGGATGAGCGCTGGGTGTTATATGGAAACCAACTTGACAATAAACTGTAAAAGAAAAAAAACAAAATAAAGTAAAATAAATAAAATAAATTAAATTTTAAAAATAAAAAAATATACATATATATTTAAAAAGAAATGACTTCTGAATTTAACCCAAGCGAATATAATGGTACAAATTACTTTTATTGGTTTCACTGCATACCTCACAATTAAAGACAGACATGGCCTTAACTGGAGATAAAAGTCATCTTCAATAGACAGAAAATCAGCAATGACCGAGCGGTAGGTTAACAATATTTGCTTCTTTGTAAGTGTTTGTTTTTAAATTCTCTGACCTTTATGTCTCTGTATTTCTGGGCTTTTAGGTTTAGGTGTTTTGATTCACTAATAATTATAAAAATTCTGAAATGTTACTCACAAAGCACAAATACAGTTTCAACTTAACTGAAAAGTATCAGAAACTTGCGTTAACTGTTGATTTCCTAAACACTGTTTTAGTCTGGGCTGTGACTAAGCATGGAAATTTCAGTTAAGCGGCAGAATGTTTTCAAAGTTACCAGTAAGTGAAAACAGGAGTTCTGCAGCATATTACTTTAAATTTTAAATAATAACCAAGCTCAAGCTGTTCTTAAAATTACTCTAGGTACCAAAAGGGCAAGTTATCACTGAAAATCCAATTCTAATCAAGCTGTATGAGAAAACAAACAAACAAACAAAAAAGGACAGAGACAACAGGCAGTGCTGTGATTGGCCAGAATTAGAATTAATAATTAGAACAATAATTGGAATTAAGATCCATATCCCCCAAAGTACCAAAGAATTGTGCCATTTCCATAGAGCAACCACATCCCAATAAAACAAAGTCAAAGAACTCCATCATTCAGTAATGTTGTCACTACGGAACAATTTAGACCACAAATCACTCAGACGATAACGAGCGATAACACCACTAGCTCTTTATCACTATCTTTGTGTGGTTGCTGTATAGTTTTTATCCATTCTCTACCCTCACTCCTCCTTCCTCATTGTACACCTATTTCTTTCTCTCACCCCTACCCTCTGTCTTATTAATTATTGGAGTGGGGGTCCCCGCGGGATCAGGAGAATACAGATAGATGAAGAGAAACCTTTGCAGGGCTCAGTGACCCAAGGTGGCCATGTGTCTACACTAGTCCTAACTCACCATCATTCCAAGACAGCCCTGGGCCACGAAATCACCATGCATCCTGATGCTCCAAGCTGCACGTCCATCTGTCATTCATATAGTAGCATGTGTTGATCATCTACTTTTTCCCAGGAGCTGGACTCTACCCTCAAGCGTACAGCGGTGAGAAAGACACATGACAGATCAGAAGTATAATTCAGGGTGCTGTGACATATGCCAATTACTGCAGAGGCATGTAGCAGGTTCATGAAGCATCTTGGAGGGACACTAAAAGATTCCTGACAGGTGACATCCAAGCCGAGACCTGGAGGATGAGGAGGCGTTAGCAAGGTTAGGAGGGTTTGGAAGCAGAGGAAGATGAGGATGGGAGACAGGAGTGAGGCTAGCAGCAAAAATAAAAGAAATGAGGTGGAAGACATTGGTGGGGATGAATTATGAACTCTTAAGGTATATGGAGTGGTTCAGACCTTATCATTCATTGAAGGATGAAATGGAGGGACATGGCATGCTTAGACATGCTTTAAAATGTTTTGCAAGAGGATGTATGGACTATAGAAGAGCAAGGCCAAAGACAGAGAGTGTGATTAGGCTAGAGCAAAAAGCTAGTCTGATTCAATTATTCATTCAAGAAATATCAAATATGAACTAAACTTCTACCAGGCACTAAACAACCAGACAATGGACCAAAATGGGTCCAGTCCATGTGCTCATGGAGCTCACATTTACAGACAGAGATAAGTGTCACATCATCATACAAGTATACAATTGTGAACCAAGGTAAATGCTGTGAAGGAAAAGTATGGGGAGGGGAATTGCCTGGATCCTGAAGCAGGAGGAAGGGGGAAATTTGAAGGAAAAGCCGGGTGGGAAATGATGGTGACCTGGAATAAAGGGATGCCAGGGAACATGGAAATTTGACTGATTTGTGATGGATTGATATGTTGATTGTGGAGAGGAGTTGAGGGAAGAGGAATCTTGGGCAACTAGATAAAGAGGGAGAACCAGGGGAGACAGAATGTTAGAAGGAGGATGTGAAGATGAAGTGATAATGTCAGATGTAGACATTTTGAATTTCAAGGGCTGTGAGACTGTCAAATGGACATGTTAATAGGTAAGTGAATCTGAAGATGCATCTGACGTTTAGTAGAAAGCTCTGCACTGGAGGGTGCAGGTGTGGAGTAAAAATGAAACTGAAACCACAGGGATGGATGAGATTTCCCAGGATAGGAGTCAAGTGAAAAAATTGTGATAGTCCATAAGATGCCGTGAAGAAAGCCCACTTAAGAGACTAAGAGCCCCAGAAGGGGCAGCCAGAGATGTAGGAAGAAAACAGAGAGATGTCACCTTCAAACAGCTTCATGGTATTCTTTTTTTATTGAAGTGTAACTAACATACAGTAATATATTAGTTTCAGGTGTACAACACAGGGATTTGACAATTCTATACATTACTCAGTACTCACAGTAAGCATAGTCACCATCTGTCACCATACAATGTACTATATTTCCATTTTTAAATTTAAATTCGAGTTCGTTAACATACAGTGTAGTCTTGGCTTCAGGAGTAGAGCAGTGATTCATCTCTTACATATGACATCCAGTGCTCATCCTAAAATGTGCCCTCCTTAATATCCATCATCCATTTTACCCATCCTCCCATCGGCCCTCCTCCAGCAACCCTCAGTTTGTTCTCTGTATTTAAGAGTCTCTTATGGTTTGCCTTCCTGTCTGTTTTTATCTTACTTTTCCTTCCTTTCCCCTATGTTCAGCCAAATTATGGAAAGAGCACAAATGTCCATCGATTGATGAATGAATAAAGAAGATGTTGTATATATACATATACAGTGGAATACTACTCAACAGTGAAAAAGAATGAAACCTTGCCATTTGCGACAATGTGGATGGATCTACATGGTATTATGCTAAGCAAGACAAGTCAGTCAGAGGAAGGAAAATATATGATTTCACTCACATGTGGAATTTGAGAAACACAACAGATCTTGCTTATATTTCTTACGCTCTACTTTCCATCTCCATGACTTATTTATTTTATAACTGGAAGTTTGTACCTTTTCATCAGAAGGGCTATATCGAGTTGTCTTGCCTGGAGTGATAACAGTTATCCACCAATTTGCACCTGTCTCTCATGTCTGTTATTCCCTGCAGCCCAGGGACAACATGTACAAGGTGGCTGGTCAGGTTTTGGATACAGGTGGTGGCCACAGGGCCAAAGAAACTGACCGCTCCATGGATGGTAAACCTACAATGTTTGTCTTAGTCTTATCAGATGAATAAATCACTCACTGGTTGTGCAGTGTGACCTTATAGGTTTATAAATCCATATGTGTTTATTTCTGTACCCAGACCTTGTGGCACTCCATTGTTATTTAATAGTCTAAATATTTAATATATATTACTCAAGTGACTGGTAAAGAATGGCAGTTTGGATTCTATGAATAACTGCTTCAACTACCTACTTTATTTTTTGTATACAAACACAACTATTTCATATATAAATTCATGAAAACAACCAGCCACAAAAATAGAAGTATCTACATATGGCCAACAAACTGGGCCCTGCTATCCATTCATATTGTTCCACTTTTTAATTGACTGATCACTGTAGTAAATCAATCATGAACTTTTCTACCTTGATCATTTCACTGCCAAGATCAACTCTTGAACTCACTTTGTTCTGCGGATGCTCATTTCAGCCATAACCAAGTCTTCTCACTCAACGCATTTTCTACAACCACACCTGACATCATTCTGGGCCAAACGTGTGATTGCCGGATTCTCAGACGGGCTAGAGATTGTCACGGAAAGCCACTCCTGATGCAGCTTTATGATAGATGTAAGCCTGATCATGACAATTTGTCTTCAGAATCAAAGCACATGAAAGATTGAATAGACATTGCATCACGGCCTTCACTGTCTTCACATCAGAGCTCACACTGTGTTTCTTACCACTTACCACGCTTTGCATAAAACCCTCCTCTGTACCATCTGATTAAACCATACAATGCAAAAAAGAAAAAAAACAACAATGTGGCATCTGTCTACAAAACACCCAGACAATGCTTTTTTTTAATATTCAATATCATTATAAACATCACACAAACACTACTGAGAGTCCCACCGAACGATGTGTTTGTATATTCAAACATTCCCTCAGATTACACTCAGTCAACCAAATATGATGCATCGAGTCAAATATGAATCCTGAAACTCTATGATAAATGCAAGAGTACGTAATGTATTTTTAATGTTTAAAAACATCTTAATTTTTTTTGAGATCTTTAAAAGGCTTGGCACATCTTGGTTCTTGAAATCTTAAATAAATCAGAAAGAAGCCAGTCTGGAAGCCCAGCCCCTCTGTATTCACTCTCATGGAAACACAGATCTTTGTCCTAGCCTCCACACCCAATACCAGGTAACCACCAGCAACAGTGGGAAGCTGTGAGTAGCTGCCTTCAACCTCAGAACACTGTTTATTGAACACATGCTATGGGTCAGATACCATAGAGACATCTGCCAAACATAAAATAAATGAGATGGGTGGTTTAGAGAGTTGAGATTAAGTCAGGTAAAATCATCGATGGAGGTCCTGCCAGATTTTACCTGCCCGAAGCCCAGGAGGAGCCCACAAAAGCGTGCCCCTGGGGAGGTGAACTGCTGGGAGATGCCTCCCTGATCCTCTTCCCTAAGGAAAATCTTAGGCACTTTGCGCTACATTCTGATGTCTGCACGCCTCCACTAAAATGATGCTGTTAAGCAACATTTACCCCATCATTAACTCGATTTTTAAACATTTCATGAGTAGGGGCGCCTGGGTGGCTAAGTCGGTTAAGTGTCCGACTTTAGCTCAGGTCATGATCTCACTGTTCATGGATTTGAGCCCCGCGGCGGGCTCTGTACTGACAGCTCAGAGCCTGGAGCCTGCTTCGGATTCTGTGATTCCCTCTCTCTGTCCCTCCCCCACTTATGATCTGTCTCTCTTTCTCTCTCTCTCTCAAAAATAAACATTAAAAAATTTTTTTAATCCATAAGTAGACTTTTAGAGAACAAACCAATAAAGAAGAAAAATGAGTTTCTAAATAAATAAAACTTTAAAAGGGGGGGAGGGGCAGCCCGGGTGGCTCAGTTGGTTAAACATCCGACTCTTGATTTTGGCTCAGGTCATGATCTCATGGTTAGTGAGATCGAGCCCTGAGTCAGGCTCCATGCTGATGGTGTGGAGCCTCCTTGGGATTCTCTTTCTCTCCCACTCTCTGCCCCTCCCCTGTTTGCACTCTAAATAAATAAATAAACAAACAAACAAACAAAACTTAAAAAAAAAAAAAAGAAAAAGAAAAAGTGGAGCACCTGAGTGGCTCAGTCAGTTAAGCGTGTGACTTCGGCTCAGGTCATGACCCAGCAGTTCGTAAGTTCAAGCCCCACATTGGGCTCTGTGCTGACAGCTTGGAGCCTGGAGCCTGCTGCAGATTCTGTGTCTCCCTCTCTCTCTGCCCTTTCCCTGGTTGTGCTCTGTCTTTCTTTCAAAAATAAATAAACATTACAAAAAGAAAAATAAAAATGTGTTCCTTTGTTGAATAAAGAATTCTTCTGGCTCTAAATACTATCTGGCTAAATAACCAGACTGGCTATTTTTTCCCAAATAGATCTATACATTTTTTGGTCCAGAAAACTGATTTCCTGTTCAATTCATGTCCCCACAGTCTAAGAATCTCTCTTGGTTCTATGTAGAAAAGGAATCCTTTTCCTTTAATTATGATGCATGAGTCCCAAGGTGTACACAGAATTTTAAAGTAAAAGCTAATTTTAAGGACAAAGATACTTTACTTTTAAAGTTTATTTATTTTGAAAGAGACAGAGCACAATTAGGGGAAGGGCAGAGAGAGAGAGGGAGAGAGAGAGAAAATCCCAAGCAGCCTCCATGCTGTCAGCACAGAGCCCGATGAGGGGCTTGAACTCACTAAGCCGCAAGATCATGACCTGAGCCGAAACCAAGAGCTGGATGCTTAACCGACTGAACTACTCAGGCACCCCTGGACAAAGGAGTTTTATCTCCTAATCCAGCAGTAGGATGGGTCATCAGGTGGCTTGCAGACATTAGAAGACTTCAGTTCTTTCCATTCTGTTTCTCCATCATCCCTCAGGACGTTCCTATCATCTGCATTCAAAGCTGGTTTTAGAATATTCTATACTTTAGTACCAACCAAGGGGAAGGCTATGTGTTAGGATATAGGACTTGAAATTTCTCCTATCCTTACTGCTCATATTTCATTGATAAGAACTTCAATACACACCTACAACTGAGGCTTGAAAGACAGTCCCTGGCTGAGAGGCCTCATGGCCAGCTACAACTAGATTATTACCTTGAAAGAATGAGGGAAAAGATTTGTGCAGCAGAAATGGAAGTCCAAGCTACACAAAAGAAGTAAGGAATCAAGAAAAAAAGAAGCCCTAATGAATCAAGGAAACAATAAACAAAATACTATTTCACCCAAGTATAAGTCTGTGAACTTGATTTTTCCATGTATATACTCAATTCTCTGTTTTCCTTAGAATGATCTTTTGAGAATGAAAGGCCACAACACCTATCTAAGCATATGGAAATGGGAATCATCTAAGATGAAGCAGAAGAAGAATGGATAACAAAAATATTGCCACATGATACAAAGGGTCAAGGACATACCCAGATGCCTCCAAATCTGAAAATGATGCTGAGTTGGAAATCAAAACAAAATCTAAGACTCTCCAAGCCCTAACATATGGGCCTTAGACACACATATGGTTTCCATCTCTAGCTGAAAGAGTTGGATCTAAATGGAGTTTCAAAGCACATATGCAGTTTCATAAATAGAATTAGGTAG
Source organism: Cryptoprocta ferox (assembly GCA_028646485.1). Lineage (NCBI taxonomy): Eukaryota > Metazoa > Chordata > Mammalia > Carnivora > Eupleridae > Cryptoprocta > Cryptoprocta ferox. The sequence goes on along the minus strand of CM053576.1, from coordinate 51,996,488 downwards.
ACCAGGATACCTTCCAACCCAGAAGTTTAGCAATGTCCTTTGCACAACTAAAGATCTGCTGTTCTAAAATTTAGTCTTTGTTAAAATTTCCTGGCTGGTCTCGGATCCTCATAAAGTTTGGTTTTTACACGTGTTGGGGAAGCTTTAAAGGTTTGCTTTGGGAGAAGGCTAATGAGAATCCCAGAATTTTCATTTTGGGGTAAAAGGATACAAACTAAGCCACCCACAATTTGAACCTCTGAAAAATGTAACTCAAGAATGTGAATTTGGGGGACTGACCTTTCAATAAAATGTATATCCCATCCAAAGAGCTTGACCAATGAGACAGTTCTCCAAGTTAAAACTAAGACATTTCTATGATCAAAAGTATTTACAGCATCTAGAATTGTAGCTCTTTCCGATTCCAAAATGTAGTACTCAGCCTCCTCCAAGGACCATAAACATAAAAATATAAATGAAAAAATCCAAAATAATGGATACACAGTGAATGAAGGAGATGAGGATGTACCCTGAGGACCTAATTGTCACTACTCGCTTTAAATTCATAGAGCCACTGGTCAACTCCCAATCTTACCAAGGTAAGGGAGATATATGTAGGAAAAGTCCTTGTTGAGGGATTGAGGATATGGAAATTTTAAATCCTGTCTATTTCATATCATAAGCTTTGCTCTGTTTATACATTGCTTCCCAATAGGCCTCTATTTGGGAGAGGGTTTTAATGGTTTGCTTTTTAACTACTCTTGGGCTGATTGGGTTTGGCTATATCATGATATAATTTCATGATATAATTTCTCTAAATGCTATGGTTCTAGAAAGAAAGGGGAGAAAAACGTAGAATGGTGCCATCCTTTTCATTGGTAAACTGACCCAAGCTTTATAATATTAATATATTTCTACCCAGCCAGCACTATCTAAATATAATAGTAACTGAAATAATTAAAGGGTTCTGTACAAGGTCTTGCAAATTAACCCTATTAGCTGTACAACGAACAGGTTTCTCGGAATGTCCAACCTTGCTCCTTTGCCTGACAGTAATTGTCTGGATTAATTAATCTACTTTGTTAGGAAAAGGATGGAAGTCAACCAGTGTACACGTTTTATGGTTACACTATTGGAACCGTGTCTTCGATATGAAATTAAGATAATGTTAGCACTAGGTGAATTTAGAACTCTCTCAAACCAGTCTACAAAAGCATGGCTAAAGAGTAAATAAGTAAACGTTTGCCAATATGTGTTCTCTCCTCTGGAGCACAGTTTTTAGGACTTCTAGGATTTGGTAGTTAGAACCATTTTAATCCATCCTCTTGTTGACAAGACTATCGTTCAGAGAGGCGAGATAACCTGCCCCCGTTTACAACACCCTTGGACTCCCATTCCAGTGCTCTTCCCTCATCGTATAGCTTGTTAGCAAACTCTTCTCAATATTCATAATGCGGAAAACTAATTGTGAGAATCCTAAAGCCCCATAATCAATGCTTGAATAACTTTAGTTTCTAAATCAACCATTTGAAAAACTGACAGGAAGTCAGAGCAGAGGAAGACGTGGCCATCAAAAGATATTGTGGAAAAAAGAGCAAATTCTGGAGGGTAACAGATTCACACACAGGCTGTTGTTCTTCTGAGTTAGGCTAACAGGAATATTCCTGGAGGGCATCCTGAGGGGGGAAAATGAGAAAGGTTTCACTTGCTCAGTCTCTCCTTTCTCGACAAGACAAGTAAACATTGGCATCCCACCCACCTGGAGAGTAGGAACCCTTGAGAATTCACCATCAGAGACAAGGTCATGGAACACATGGACAGTGCCCGAAGCTCCTCATTGAGGGAGATAAGACAAACCTTTCTGTCTCTGAGAGGTTTAGACTCAAGAGACCCTTTTCCACATTTTAGGTGAAACCCCAAAAGTCAGATTGGAAGGGAAGTGTTTAGTGAGCCAGAACCTTTGGGAGTTAGAAGCAGGTTTCCTTTTTCACACAGTACATCCTCTTATATCCCTGCATTAGATCATCACCTCCTTCTATAAAAGGGGGTTTTCTAGAAGCCACACAGATAGTACACATGAGTAGGCTGGCTCGCAAGCCCTTTCGCCAACAGTTTGGTTTCATCACTAGAAGGAAGGATTGCAGATGTTGCCAGCTGCAATCATGTGGCTGGAGTGTCCCGATCCCCAGGAATAGCATCAGAGAATATAGGGTGGAGAGTTAAACTTGGCTCATCACCGGGAGTCACGCACACCGTATGTAGGTTGAGCTGTGTGAGTCCTTTCTCTGTGCTGGAGAAGAGAATATGGACAGGGAGTCACAAACTATTTCTGCACAGCAGAACGTGCTTTTAAACAATCTCTACTACTCATTAACACAGTCATTCTTAACTGAGAGTCCCCACTGAATGAATAAATACTCACTTCGTGCCGTCTCAGGCACTATATGCGGCACTCTGGGAGCTGACTGTGCAAATTCTCTGCTACCTTAATCATCTTTGCGCTTGTCTTCCCCTGAAACCGCCTGTGCCACTTTGCCAATATTCACAACAGATTTTGGACTTGAACAGAACGGACACAGAGCATCCTCCTGGGGTTTCCTAGTCTGCTGTGATATGTGTTTAATTGTGATGTTTGGTGATTACTAATGGAAACAGAGCCTGGATTCTCAGCTGCTGTGAAAGGTGGGATGGCAGCAGATGGATTCAGCACCACGTCCTCCTTTTTACTAACCTGCGGGAGCACCATGTCAGACAGAATTGTTCCAGAACAGCATATCAATTAGGCAAAGCAGAGGCTCGAGGGGGTCTTTAGGAACCGTCCTACCAAGTCCTCCTCTCCAATTCTGTCTGTTGGCGTTTCTATTCAGTACCTGCCACCTTATCACCCAGTCTCTTTGAAATGACAGGGGGTGGGGGAATGGGAATAATAAGGAATGCGGAAAATCCTTCCTCCCTTCTAATCCTGAAATATCCCCTGATCATCAAAACTTTGGACTCTATTAGACATCCAGGAATATCTCAGTGGTAGAGCTGAGTACAATCTATATAAATTCCATATTACTTTTATTTGGGACATACACCACACCATGCTATGGTAACAAAGGCCAAAATAGCAGGAGCTCTTCTCTCTGTTGGTGTTTCTCTCAATACTCATCTCCTAAGAGAAGTTTCTATCTTATGCACGCCAGGTCCAATGAGGGTCAGCAGGGCCCTCATTCATCTACTGTCTCGGGAATCCAGGCTTCTGCTATCTTGCAGTGCTATCATTTCAACACACGGCTCCCAGGAAAAAGAGAGTATGGAAAACTCTTAACTGGCTCAGACCAAAAATGACACGTCTCTTCACTCAGAACAAGCCTATTGGGCAGTTCTAGTCCTATGTCTCCAACTACTTTCACGGCAGCTTGAGCCTTCCTGTGTGCTCAGGATTGAAGAGAGACTAGATATGGAAAGAGGTAGGCATCACCATCGCTTCCACCAATGACCAAACTCATACACTGAGAGCAGATGTGTTCATGACAATCATCTTCAAAATTGTCAGCAGCCACCACCTCTGAGGACAGCAGCAAGTCCCACTGCTTTAGGGACAGTGAACTCACCATGATCTCGAGGCTCTGCCTTCCAAGCCCACATGATGGGTCAAGACTCCCTCATCACCAACATCCAGGAGCACTGGGTCATCTCCTTCTTACCTGAAGGTATAGATTAATTCTTGCTGTATCAATCCAGCCACCAAAACATCAAGAGTAACATGAGGAGGAAACTTTAATTCTCCAGAATCTCTTATAGCACATGGAATCAGCTTTTGGTGAGGAAAATATTTTAATCAGTGATTGGATATAAGTTCACAAATGCCAGGGAATCGTGTGCTCAACAAATAAAACTGAAGTTACTCCGGAGGTGGGAGGAAAAAAAGGCAGGAGGGAGTGCCAGAGAGGATCCCAACCCAGAAAAACATCTATCTAGAAATCTAGAGATGAGCACTGGGCGTTGTATGTAAGTGATGAGTCACTGAATTCTACTCCTGAAACCGATACTGCACTGTATGTTAACCAACTAAAATTTAAATGTTTAAAAAAAGAGAGAATAACATCTCTCTAGAAATCCTTCTAGTCTGTGAAAAATCTACTAAACTCAGGAACAGGACGTGTAAGAGTGACCTTTGATGAGAAACAATGACGTAGGAAACGTAGCATTCAGGCATTGAGGCAAAAAGAGGCTTACAGAAGCAAAGGCTACGAAAAAAGACTTGGAATAAGGATTCCAGTCAAGTCTGACTGGATCCCCAAGGGCGGGAGCCCCGCTGACAGCTGGCACACACAGGGACGTGACCTTAACTGTGCTTGGAATGCGCGCTGGTGAAGGCCTCCAGCTACTCTCTATAGGGAAGGAGGTGCAGGGGAGTAAGGCAATTAGCTCCTTTTATAGTGTCCCTCCTAGTGCCTTAACGTTACATCTCCTGAATACCTACAGCAAAAAGTACACCTCCTTTCACCTCTTAGGGAACTTACCAAACTGCCTCACCTTCATGTGGGTATTGAGTGTAGCTTCCTCCACCTCACCTCCACTCCTCACGCATACACACTCAGAACCGGGACTCAGAAAAATGTGCCTCCTCCACTAGAATCAACACGGTGCCTGGCCCTGCCTGGAAATCAGACAGGATACAGGAGAAGCCATGCGGCATCATGGTTAGCACAGGGCTAAGTGGTTCAGTCGTGCTAGTGTGTGTCCTGGCTTTAGATCTACACCTCTATTAAGAGCACTTATCTAGCCGGGAGCTAAATGAGAAAAAGACTCTAAAACTGTGAGTATAAGAGCCAAAGTGGTGTAAGCCTCAGTAAAGTGTTGGCTGCTGTAATAGCTACTGCCCTCCATGAATATGGACAGCAGAAAAACACGGTATTATAGCCATACCAGCTCAGCTGGGCTGGGGGATGCCTGGGGGAAGAGCACTAGCACCAGGAACCCCACAAATGACCTGGAGATCACAGCATAAGAAAGTCCACTGCGTTTTAAAGAAAGACTCAATGCTGTTGAGAAACTTTAGGCATCAGCTAAGTGGAAGGGAAGGCAAAAGTCACTTTCCAGAAGCTCTGAAATTACATGATTGACAGAGACCATGAGTGCCCCCTCCCCACCATGTTCTCCACTTCTTTCATAGCACCTGGTCTTTGCAATGGGACAGAGATGGCTAGGTGTGATCATGTGACTATGGCCTGGGCGGGGGGGGGGGGGGGATGTAGGTGAAGGTGTTATGTAGGAGCTTCTGGGAAACTTCCATAGGTAACAGCAGGCATCTGCCCACTGCCCCATCCTCCCCATCCCTCTTTCTTGATGGCAGGAAAGCAGGTGTCATGGAACAGCTCTGTAGCAGTTATCTTGGACCAAAAGATGGCCTTGGGAATGGAAGCCCATGCAAGTATAAGAAAGCAGCAGCAAGACATGGCAGCTAGGCATCACTGGAGGGGAGCGTGCTAGACAGGCGAAGCCATTTTTGCTCCAGAGGAGAGGCACAAAGGAGTGGAGGGTAAGACATAGCAGAACCCTTGACCATCTATGTGCGGACATCCATGCAAAAGAAAAGTAAACTCTATCTCGCCGAAGCTACAGTTACGCTGGATCCCATTTTATGTACAGCCCAACTTTCATCCTCACTGCTGGTAACGTTCTCTACCTATGCGCCCACTGATGATATTCCCATGTAACCGGACTTGGCCGTTCATTCTATTTCTCTTCAATCGTCCGGGATATTAGTACTGATGATGCCTTTAATCTTATTTTAACAGTGATATCATCTCATACCCATCTAAATGCTCTTCAAAATGAAGCTGGAATGTCAGTCTATTGTTCATTGTGCCTGGATATTGTCACAATTTTCACAGACTTCATTAAAAAAAAAAACAATGGGAACCATGACAAAGCTTTGCCACGTTTGCCTAGAGCAGGCCCAATGAACCACGGGAACTTTGGGAGGTGATATGAAAACAATTATTATTCCAAAATGGCTTTTATCCTCCCTCCATGCAGAAGAGTCGGCCCAATCATGAATTCAGCATTCTCTAGGACACTCCCAGCGTAAAGCAGTCTTCTTTCTGAGTGGTCGCTGGAGGCAGGTGGCAGCACCCAGCCCGCACATTCAGACGACTCTTCTGCCCCAGATGCCAGGTCTTGGAGATACCAGCTGTTGGCTCAGTGGATCGGACTGCCGACTGGGGCAAGAAGGGGAGAATGGAAGGGGCAGGAAGCAGCTCCTGTCAGGTGTCACCTAGCACCCTGGCCATTCCACATGCCATTATCCTCCATGATTGATGGAAGGTCACCTGACGAGGTCAAGCTGCCATCCAGAATCCTGTGACTACCACTGCCAGGCATGCAGTTTGGCCCTGGGCTCCCAACTCACCTATTATTCAGTTGGCTGGGATTTTTTTTAACACCTGAGTATTTGTGCTGTTTTGTTCTTGTATTAACATTATCGGGTATTATTCCACTTAATCTTCATAACAAATTTTGCTAAGAAGGCATGGGCAATCCTGTTCTTTGTACTTCGAACCAAGGAAATAAGGCCCTGAGAGTTGCCAACCACACCTATACACCTGCAGTGTAGTAGGGAGATTCGGATTACATCTGAGATTCCCCCCTTCACTGGGCGGGGATTGAGGGGGCCGTCCAGGAGGGTGGGCTTCAGGTACCAGGTACTGCCATGAATACATGGAGGGAAGCGCTGGAGAAAAGCTTCCCCAGGCTTCACTCTCCACTCTGCCTTCCTCCCACCTAGGTCCCTGCTGACCTCCCCACAGGGTTTGGAGTTTCTCCCCAGCAGGACAGGAGACCCCGGTAGGCAGCCACCCAATCCTATGCAACACAGAGACCGAGGTGTGATGCACCAACCCCTTTGTGAGCCTGGACATTACTTGAGAACCAGGTTAGGTCTGTCTTATAATTTGATCACTTTTTCATTAAAGACGGGAAATAGATACAGGTTTTTTTGTTCTTTACTATAGTCCGAGTGCTAACATGAACCTGTTCTCTCTCTGTATCTCTTTTGGAGGAAGGAGACATTTCAACTGAAATACAAAGTGTGTAGTTTAGAACTAAGGAGTCAAGGGGGTGCCAAAGAAGCCTGACTGGAAAAAAAAAGAAATCAAGATTGTAATGTTCTCAAGCACAAGCCTCTCCATCAAGTGATACAGTGTGTGCTCTGCGGCTAATGGGCTTAATAGATCGGGAGCTCTCCGATTGATTTGGGGCTGTATAAACACTGTGGAAGGAAGGGCATGGGTGTCCGGGACATCTTAGCTGTTCTTTTCACATGGGCGTAAATGAGCAATGTGCATCAAGCTGCACGTTCTCTGTTGTGATTTCACCACTGAAGAGCCGGGGGAAGGTCGTGATGAAATGAACACAGCAGAGTGACCTGTGATAGGGGTTAACCTGCCAGGGGCAGAGGAAGCCATAAATTACCATCCTGACCTCATGCGCTCGCCTCGCCGGCAGAAGGCGAGTGTGCAAGGGCACATCGAGTCAGCCAAATGATACAGCACTACTATATCTAGACAGTGTTTTCTCTTCTGGAAACTAGAAAGGTCTTAGAGACAGATGGACTTTGGGTTTCTGAAAACTGTAAAACAGGGAGACAAGACGCATTATGCACAGAGAATTGATGTCAGTTGTATTTATGCTTTTTTTTCCTTGCCAAGAAAACCCAGTAGATTCAGTTTTCTTATGTGGGGAAGGATGTGCTCTGTTTTGGGTAAAGTCTAATGATCCTTTTGGTAACAGAATAGAAAAATCTTCATTTTCCTTCTTTTTCTTGTGAATTGATCAGAGCTCGTTTATGAACCGACATTAATTTATCCTGGTGTTAAGAAAGCAAAATCGGGGTGCCTCAGTCAGTCAAGCACCTGACCCTTGATATCAGCTCAGGTCATGATCTCACAGTTTGTGAGTTCAAGCCCTGGGTCTGACTCCATGCTGACAGCACAGAGCCTGCTTGGGATACTCTCTCTCCCTCTCTCTCTGCCCCCCTCAAAACTTGCGCATGCACGCATTCTCTCTCTCTCTCTCTCTCTCAAAATAAATAAATAAAAAATCATCAGTTGAATGCCTACTATGTGCTGAGTGTTTACATCTTTATCATTTAAATTTTTTCAGTGTCCCCTCTAAGATAGGTTGAATTGGGACCAGTCTGCAGATGATAAAGATGAGGTTGGGGAAGATTAAATGATTTTTCCAACACCACACAACTAACAAGTGTTAGAACTGGAATCCAAAAGTCCAGAGGACAAACCCCAGGTTTCCAACTCCAAGAACAGAGGTGGTTTTGCTATGTGGTTCTCCCAATACCGGATGTGGGTATGGGTAAGAATTTTGCCTGGGGTAAAGGCAACCCCATAATAGACTGCCTAACTGTTCTTGAAGGTTGATTCTGTGCCAACCATTTTCTTTGCATGGTTTGAGAAGGTCAAGATTAAATCCTTAGCGCGCCATCTTCCTCATGGTCCACACTCAATGTGTATTCTTGGTGTCCCTTTGTGCATTCCTTTTAACCCCCTGCCACCTATATATCTCCATACCCATTGTAGAGGTAAAGAAAGTGAGACCCAGACAGATGACCTAACTTACCAGATGTCCCATACAAATAAGCAAATAAGTGCAGACAAGGTGGAGACATGTCAAATTTTCTTGAAGTCTAAAGCCCATGTCCCTCTATTACTTCTCATAGATTCCATCAGTAATTAAAGATAGTGGAGACCTTGATATGGAGCATTCCAACCCCCTTTATTTACTTACTTAAAAAATAGAGCTTCCACAAAGGGGAATTGATCAAGGTGAGAGGTAGGCAGAGAGGGGGAGCCCAACAGGTGATTCCGCCCCCTTAACCCAATATCCAGGTATATTGCCACAATGCAGAGGCGCCAATGCATGAGTGCCAGGGGCTCAAAAGGAATACGTAGCATTTCATTTCGAAAACTACACAAGGATCCAGGGAAAGAAGATTTGGATAAAAAAGGAATGGACCTTTTACGTGAAATATGAGCTCAGAAATGCTCACCAGTGACCAGAGGCACTAAATAATTAATCAAGAGCAGGCGGGTGGTGGTTTGAAATGTAAATGGATGGATGAAGGTGTGAAGCTGTCATCCAGGGGAGGGTGATGTGACCAGAATTGTGAACCAGCCCCAACTGCCCCCACTAAGGGCCCAGCCACAAAGGAAGACAGACTAGCAGACCAAACCACCCCAGACCCCCGAATTCCTGACTTTGACCTGCCGTTCGCTTTCATGTCGTCCCTCTCCCCAAAGAGATGTTAAAAAATGATGAAGAGGCAGCTGGGCATGCGGGAGGGGAAGAGAAGCCATCTCAAGAAATGTTACCTGACAAGGCTGCCGGTGACACACTTGAGAAGACCTTTCTTTTCCTTGCATCTTCCGGCTTCTTGGAAAACAACGCACCTTTTGTCTCTCCTTCCCAGCCCCCTTCTTCCCAAATTCTCTAGAGCTCTTCCTGCAAGTGGCTCGTGTGACTCAAAGGCAGACAACAGCTGCAAGCAAAGGAACAAAAAAGAGTGACAATGAGGAAAGAGGCAGACAGAGAAACTCCTTTACCTTATCACACCAGATAAAAAACAAAGTAACAAAGTCGGCGGAAGACAGGATGTCTCTCCTCTAACTAAACACTGATCAAAAATCTCTGTTCTAGAAAAATGTGACAGCTTGGTGCTCAAGGCATAGATAGCATCTTAGATCAGGAACACATATCCATGTCTAGCACAGCCCCTAGTACACAATAGGCACTAAATGTGCCAGTTCTTTCTCTCTCTCTCTGACTGTCTCTGTCTCTGTCTCTCTCTCATCTACTACGTTGTTCCAAAAAAGCAAGAGGACCCTGAGTCTGTGAACCTCTCTAAGCTTCAGTTTTCTTCCCTCGAAAATGGATACAATCCCAGTGCCCACCTCAAAGGGCAAAAGGCTAGCCCGTGCCTGGTGCTCACAGGAGCTCCTCCTATAGTGCTGGTTGTTTCTTGGTTGGCCTGGGGGAGCCACCAATACTTCTGGGTGGCAGAAGTCCCAGGTTCAAGGTCAGGCAGCAGGAGAGACAGCTGACAAGGCGGGCGCAAGCTAGGAGCAGGAGCCTGAACGTTTGGAGCGCTGCTGTGAGCCCGAGGGGCCTCAAGGAAAGGGAGCAGAAGTGGAATGGAGCCGGATGGAGGACCAGGGAGGTCCTGAGCTAGTCCAGACCAGTTGGGAATGGGGACAGCACAGCTCCGGAAGCTGTTAAGGACACAGGGGCTGTGACCCCAATACCACCTATACCGGTGCCCAGAAGGAGAGCAAGGTATCAGGGTGGGAGGGGGTACAGAGTTGCCAGCTGGTTCAGGGGTTGAATCCAATGAGCAAGGTCTTAGCCCTGAGGCTGCTGTGCTTTGAGATGTCACTGTTACTTTCTGCTTCTGTTCCCAGAAACTGACAGCTCTTTCCCTGCCTCTCCCTGCACTTCCCCAGGCACCTTCCCTTCCCCTCTGCTCCTCCCTCAATCCACCTTTGTGTTCTCCTTCTCTTTATCATTCTTACCTCCTGTCCTTTGCACCAAAGGCAGAAGTGATCTCCTCCCCGAAAGAATTCCACACGCACCCCGCACCCCGGGGGACTCTCCAAATGTCTTCCAGGGTTTCCTCTCACTTTTGTGTTCTGCCGGGGGCTGTGATAGCAAAGGGCAATGTCAGGAGTGGAAAGAAGGGAAGGCCTCCGAGAAGACCCAGGAAAGTCATGTTTCATTCCAGAGACTCCCACTGCTGTCCCGGCACCTCTCTTCACCCCCACCCACCCCGCACCCATTACTTCCCACGTTGTCCAAGTGGAAGCCAACTGTTTACCCACTCAGTCCTGGTTCCTCAACCCATAATGGAAATAAAAAGAGAACAGAGCCAAGCACTGAGGCTTATCCTCTGATACAGTACAGCTGCTATGGTGCATACATTTTTCCAAATTTAAAAACCTACTTCCTGCTGCCTTAAGATTCAGGGAGACAATATTATACAAACCTTTAAGTTCATGGGCACTTTCTTTTCAAAAGTTTATAATTTATGACTTGGTTTTCCATAGGAAGACTTCTGGTTCATATTTTCAAAACATTTATTGACAGGGTGCCTGGGTGACTTGATTTGGGTTCAGGGTCATGATCTCAGCGTTCCTGAAATCAATCCCCACATCGGGCTCTGGACCGACAGCACAGAGCCTGCTTGGGATTCTCTCTCTCCTTCTCTCTCTGCCCCTCCCCTGCTCATGCACGCACATTCTCTCCCTCCCTCCTTCCCTCCCTCTCTCTCTCTCTCTCAAAATAAATAAACTTAAAAAAAAGTTTACTGGCAAGACTTCTAAACCTCCATAACTTAAGAATCCACTATTTTCCTATAAAATATATGTACGGAAATGATATCAGCCTCGGAATACTATTTTTGAGAAATTGAAAGTTAATTTATATTTAATCTGGGGAATATTTTCCAGAGGGGAAAAAATAATCCTAAAGGTAGAACGCTGAGCTTTTTGGGGTATGTGTGTGTGTGTGTCTGTCCATTTCTCTAAGGACTGTGGATTTACACACAGAAGATTGTAACCAGCCGTTCTTCATCCCTGTCTAGTAGGAAGCAAAAAGCTAGTGGCTTGGACTTGAGTGAGAAGGATTTAAGTTCAATAGGAAGAAAGGAGGTCCTGACAATGAGGATTGTTAAGACATTAGGAAGGTCGCCAAAGAGAGCTGTACAGTCCTTCCCTGGAGGTCTTTACCATTCCATGGATTCTCATCTCTCTGGGTGGGCTTAGGCTTGGCATCCCCCCCAGGGAGACAGCTTAAGAGGACAGCAAGGGGAAAACCCCCCAAGTTCCCCCATCCCACACATCTTCCTCAGGACCACCTCAATGTCCTCATGAGAGGGATGGTAGAAAGAGTGCCCTCAAAGGCTGAAAGCCAGCTTGCTGTTTGTGGAATATTGGGAGGGTGACCTAATCATACCATCTCAAGTCTTTGGCCACACAATAAACATGACAATCATTGAACATCCATCCTAGGCATAAGGTGAGGGTAAAAGTAGGAATGAAAATGGAGCAGAGGGTGGAGGCTCCTATGAGTGTTAGCCCTCACAAGATGCTACAATGGAACATGTAGATTGAAGGTCATGATCCCTGCCCCCGAGGGCATGATAGCCTGCAGAGGTGCTAATAATAAAATTTCCAGGTCTTTGAGTCTAAATGGCAGTTTTCCCCACATACAGGACATGTGTTACCTTGTACAAATAAGCAACACAGGGCCAAAGCAGCACACAAGCCCACTGTGCATGACCACAAGTCATGCCAACTCCCTCAGCCCATGCTCTTATTAAGAAAAGCCACAGCGTCCATTTGAGCAGTGACCCCCTGTTGGCCACAGACTCGGGGTCTGTCATATTGATGGCAAAAACCCCCAGTGTGTCGTTCACCCGAACCACATCAATGAGCTTCACTTGACCATCCCCATGGATCGAATGCCTCAGTAGCATTTCTTCAGGAAGAAAGTCCCACAGACCCATCACTGTCTTCAAGCCTGGAAAAAGTGGGGCACCGTGAGCGCCTGGCTCACGTGGCAAATTCTGACACAATAGCCTCTCAAAATCTAACCACAGACAAGGCCGATCCAGCAATCTGAACCTTGCAAATGAGCATCACCACCAACTGCCCTTTTGAACGCTTTTCAGATTTCTTCCCAGTCATCTCGTAGTGACCTGAGCAGCACGCACACAGTGAGAACAGTATCTGTCTGTCTCTCATCATCTTTGACTTTCTTCTGCATTTGACTTGATACTATCAGGCCCGGATAATTAACTTAAAGTTGTCAGAAGTGGCAGAAGGCTGCAGGGGTTTGTTCTCTAAGAATATTTTTCAGGATGTAATCTTAGAGCTAAGATTGCATCTAGAAGAGATACAGATGAAGGGGGGGTGAAGGAAACCTGTTGCTGCCTCTTGGGGATGGAACCAAGGAAGAAACTTGTCTGGGTTGCTCCTGTTGACCCCCAGGGTCCCCACCACTGGTGCCTTCCAGCCATACGAAGTCAGAACCCTGAGATGACAAAGAACCTTCTCCCATTGGCAGGAGGCATGGGACATAAGTCCAAACTTTGGGTGGAGGGAGCAGACCTCCCAATATCTCCTAAACCCATGGACATAGGCAGGCACTGGTTTCTGGAATCCACATGCAACCTACAAACTTCTGCAGGAGCTGATGGCCACTTGAGGTGACCGTTCTTCACCAGTAGTTCTTCTTACACCTGTGCTTTTTGCATGAAATACAATTCGGGGGGAACGTGGACAGGCTCCATGTTTTTGTGAATTACATATATAAATACACATATAAAGACTACTTTTCAGTGTGTACAAATATGCCCCAAGCTTCACACGCCCCTTTTGCCATATGAAGGACTTGTGGGATGCTTTGTTGGGGGAGGGGCAACTGGGTGGGGCAGAATCTGAACACTTTGTGTTTTAAACACATCTTTGTGCACTGAGAACTAATGAAGAGGGAGAGAAGAGAGGAAGACTTTGGAGAAGAATGACCTCTCACTCAATAACTATAAAAGGATAGGGGTGCATGGATGGCCCAGTCGGTTGGTTAAGTGTCCGACTTGGGCTCAGGTCATGATCTCGCAGTTTGTGGGTTTGAGCCCCGTGTCAGGCTCTGTATTGGCAGCTTGGACCCTGGAGCCTACTTTGGATTCTGTGTCTCCCCCTCTCTCTCTCTGCCCCTCCTCTCTCTCTCTGTCTCTCAATAATAAATGTTTAAAAAAAACTATCAAGGAATAAACAAATTTGAGATAAATAAGCATGAAAGTCCAACCCCAGAGCAGGGACACTAAACAGAGATCCACAGAGAGATCTCTAGAGAAGTTGGCGAGATAGAGAGGACCTGTCTTTTGGGTGAGGGTTTAGGTGCATCCCAAGAAGCATAACAGCACAGGGAAGGAAGACCAGCAACACGCGTTCTAGCCGGAATTTCCTCCTCCACTAACTACTTCTCAAATAGCGAAAAGGGAACAAATTGCTGAACTCTTCCTTGAAGATGTGTGCGGGAAGAAGAGAAGTCTGTGTCTCTTTGACTCTTTACTGGGGCGCTAGCTGTGTGCGCATGGCCTCACGTGTCCCAAGCCTCTGTCTACAGCTGCCAGGGTTGGCCACAGCTGGAGGGCCAGCTCATGCCGGAATGAGTGAGCATGCGTTCAATAGGGCTCAACAACCTGAAAGAACGTTTTTGTACCTGAAATTACTAGATCAAGGGCTGTCTTGCGGAAGCTTGAGGACTGCGTGCTGCTCAACACTGTTTTAGAGGAAGGATAATCCAGGTGCATGGCGCATGGAGTATGCTACTTCAATTCGGGAAGAGGGCTCATTTGATTTACAAATAGCCCGTGAAGTTGTCACTAGCCTCTCCCTCCCCCCAGCACCTCTTCCTTCAACTTCCCCCCAAAGCCTGCTGAAGTGCCCAACAAGAGTGGAATATAAAATCATCAAAAACCAAGAAATATGGAAGAAGAGATAGGATATATAATGTGTTCTAGTCTCAGACTCCAAAGATCACAGTTCAAAAATCATCTCCAGCCGGGACTAGCTGTGTGACCGGGAACCAGTTATTTAACCCCTCTGAACTCCAGTTGCCCCTGCCTAGACCACAGAGGCTCTCAAACACAGCGGACCCTTGAACCATGCCGGGGTTAGGGCCAATGACCCCCAAGCAGTGGAAAATCCATGTGTCACTTCTGACTCCCCCCCAAAACTTGACTACGAATAGCCTACTGTTGACAAGAAGCCTTAGTGTTCATATAAACAGTCGATTAGCACCGATTTTGTGTATTATATACTGCATTCTTACAATAATACCTTTTCCTTAATTTTTTTTTTTTTGGTATTTCTAGGCTACGCAGTTTGTCTGCAAGTTTTTTCAAATTGTTGCGGATCTCCAAAAGATTTCCAATCCACATATTTTCAAAACTCCACATGTCAGTTCAAATTCGTGTTATTCAAGGGTCACCTGTCCTCCCATCCTCGCGAGACTTCGTGGAGGGGGCTTAGATGAGCTGGCACACGACTGACAACCCAGGCCTTGCCCCTGCACAAAGTGCTCCGTGAATGGTTATGACACAGCACTGGAGAACATCGGCTGAAGCCACACCACTCATTACAGAAATCATTGGTTCAGGGGCACTTGGGTGGCTCAGTCGGTCAAGCATCTGACTCTTGATTTCGGCTCAGGTCATGATCTCACGGTTCAGGAGTCAAGGCCAGTGCCGGGCTCTGAGCTGACTGCATCGAGCCTGCTTGGGATTCTCTTTCTTTCCCTCTCTGCCCCTCCCCCACAACATGCTCTCTCGCTCTCTCTCTCTCAAAATAAATAAACTTCAAAAAAAGAACTCATCAGTTTAGACTGCTAAAGAATCTGCACCAGTCTGCAGAAGAGAAGGCAATATCCTCATTTCTTCTTTGAGGCCACACTCTTCTGCCTTTCCCCAGGAACATGTTTTTTGTGGGAGAACCTGGAGCTGCTCCCCCTAAAAACAGTTCCTTGGGGCCTTTGAAGCCAAGGCCCAGGGGAAGCGCTAGCAGAAGGCAGAGCAGCTGCGGTTTCAAAGCTGGAGGCTGAGCCCCTTGTTCTCAAAGCACAACCTGCTGCCTGCCTGGAATTTCTCTAGCAAGAGACCCAACCCCTTGGGCCTTGGGTGGAGAAGAGGATTGGAGCACCAAGCTCCTCTCCTGACCAGAAGCCCAGCGAGGACAGGGACCCCGTCTGTTTGGATCACCTCGGTGTCCTGTACAGAGCAAGGCACAAGGAGGCGCTCCTTGGGTGTTGGTGACTGTGTGAATAGGTAGCACCTGCAAGCCCACGGCACTAAGGGAAGAAGCAGGTGCATTGTGGGGGCGGGGTGGGGGGGCTACATGGAGCCTGAGGATGCAGCTGTGCCCCAACAGACCTGCAGTCTGAATGCCTGGAGGAGCACCTGCTGCTAAACTCTGGTCCTCTGACTGGGCTCAGCCCCAAACCACATAGTGTTCCTCTTCTCCCTGGATGGTGGCGAGCTCGCACCATCCGGGGCCTCGCTCCGAGCTGGGCGCACGGCTCAGGGACAAGCTGGGAATACCTGAAAGGGCAAACGGGCACCACCTCAGCAGTGACTTTCTGGACTGCGGGTAAAGCCAAGTGCCTCACATACACTTGGGCACCATGAGGGGGCAGTTTCTCCTCCGGATGAAAGGGTGGCTCTCCTCCCCACACCCTTTCTACTCAGTTCCTCCTTGCTGTAGTTTTTTCTTTTTAAATTTTTATTTATTTATTATTTTTAGATGTTTTTATTTATTTTTGAGAGAGAGAGAGAGAGAGAGAGAGAGAGAGACAGCGTGAGGGGAGGGGCAGAGAATGAGCAGAGGATCCAAAGCGGGCTCTGTGCTGACAGCAGAGAGCCCAATGCAGGGCTCAAACTCACAAACTGTGAGATCATGACCTCAGCCTAAGTTGGACACTTAACCGACTGAGCCACCCAGGAGACCCTAATTTTTATTTATTTTTTAAGTAATCTGTACACCCAGCGTGGACTCTCTCATAACCCCGAGAGATCAAGAGTTGCGTGCTCTACCGACTGAGCCAGCGGGGCATCCCCTCCCTGCTATATTCTTAATCTCAGTCAGTATCGTGAACCTCAGCATCATCACCAAAATCCCATGTCCTCCCTCTGACTCTCTCTCTCCATTTCTCTCTCTGTCTCTCTTATCTACCTCTCTCCCTGTGTTTCTCTATCTCTCTGACTGTGTCTCTGTCCCTGTACCTGTCTCTTTTGTGGCCCCCCCTCACTTCCTCCCGCCATTTTCCCATCTCCTTTCCTCTCTCCTTCTCTCTCTCTCTCTCTCTCTCTCTCTCTCTCTCCCCCCTCCCTCCATTTCTCTATCTCTATATATCTCTCTGTATACCTCTCTTTGTGTCTCTGTCTCTATCTCTCTTGTTCCTCCCAACCTCCTCCTCCCATCTCTCCCTCTCTGTCTCACTCCTCTGTCCCTCCTATTTTACTTTCCAAGGATGTCCCCAGTCTGGTCCTCCTTGCCGTCTACCAGGATGGGCCTTCACAATGCCTGGAGCAGTCTGCTTCTCCATCCTCCATACTGGTCTTTCGGCCACAGCTCAGCACCGTCCACCCTTCCCTCTCCTAACCCATGCACCAAAATATCTCCAAAGTGTTCCTCACAAAACACACCCCTAAAAACATCTTCCCCCTTCTGGGAAGTGACCCAGAGTGACCCCCACCGCCCCTGAGGGGTACCTCTCCAAGCCCGGCTCTCACACCCCCAGTTACTCACTATCACCAGGGTCCTGTGAAGCTCTCTCCGTAAAACTCCCCACTGAAGCCTCAGTACATGGTGGCAGGAGGCTTTGTATCTCTGCCTTGTGAGTGAGGAAGCCATGATTTGGAGATGTCCATCACAGGTAGACGGCTAGGAAGCAGCCAAGCAGGACTCTCAGCCTAATGGGCTGACCCCAGGGATACTGTCCTCCCCACCTGCCCTCAGCAACCCGGGTCCCTTCGAAGGGTTAGTCCCTCCCAGCCCCACCCCCAGGGCCAAGGGGAAGGCGTTTCTCACCCCCTTCGAGGTATAAGCATCATTTTGTGTCCCCAGTGCCGAGCAAGAGCTGGAACTCACAGAGGCTTAACTGAATCAAGTAATGGGCACAGCAGTGAGTGAGTGGGTAAATGAATGCCAAGCTCTCAGGGGGTCATACTTCTCTGTCTCCTCTACAACAAAACTCAATTTATTTGCCTGGCCACGTTAGAAATTTCGGGAGGGAGACTACTGGTTATAGAACAGCATCAGAAAGTCTAAATTCCCATCACTGAAGGATAGAGTCACCATTACAGTAAAAATGCCAGTGTGTTATCACTGTTGTTGGCCATTGTTGTTTACTGTGGAAGGTCCCCACGCCTGAATTTTAAGCAGATGGGCATGGGCTCAATTCATAATTTCCCTGATTTATGAAAAATCATTTTCACAGACAGGGACAGTAGCACCTGCCAACTGCCAGAGCCCAACAGCACCTTTGGTCTTGGCACATGTGGATATGGTTCTACTTCACCGGGGATGTCTCCACAAGCTGCCTGTGCTGTGGGTCCCGATGACAACGGGGCAGAGGATGAAGCCGGGGCTCACCCTTCTTGGGGCGGAGTGGGGGGGGACACTGACATTCCTGGGCATTGTACCAACTCAGCCATATGTCACCACAGAAAGTAACTGCTTTTTCCATATATGATCATAACTACTGTTGCAAAGCCTGTTTTGCCTGGATCCTTTTACAGGACCTATGTAAAATATGCTGTGAGCTTTCACTCCAGATTTCTTCCTTAGGATGAATGGCTCTGCACAGACACGGGAAGAAGCTCTTATTCTGTTCATCAGGAGTGATAATTATTCCATAGGCTAATTCCCCAAGTGTTACTTCTATGGGGTGAAGTTCTGGCTCATAAACAGAAGCTGATGGAAACGGGGATCCTAATGGCCAAATACATCCTAATGTTCTCCTTTTAATTCTTTCTTTTTTTTTCCCTGCCTTTACCTTTTAGAAAATGTTAATGTATTCCTGATGAATTCAGTGTGAAAAAAAAAATATGTTTATCAGCTTGGGTTTAAAATTTTTATTCATAATAAGAATATAGTAGCACCGCCATCCCTCTCCAAAATCAATCCTGGACACTTCACCAGCTTATCGGGGCATTCTGAACACGATGACCACGCAGAAGTTACAAGTCAGGAATTCGGATGCCAAAAACAAGATGCAAGTGTATCTTCATCAGGTATCGGCGCTTTGTTCTTGCCAGGCATGGTGTCGAGGAAAGTGTGCTCTGGTGGTAGATAACCCTGCAAGATGTTATGTGGTAATTACAGAAGTCGTGCCTTTAGCCAGGGCCAAATGGATGATAAGGTTGTCACTGTTAACAGGTGCTAGCTGTTTGGAGCAGACCATACTTTCTCTTGTGAAACCAGGCTACTGAATTTTTTGATCACATTTCCCCGTCTATCCATGGCAGTGAGGGTCAGTGAGCTCTGTGGCTCTTCACTGCTCAGCCTCTGATCCTCAGTCCCCGAATATCCATCAGGTCTTGGGTTTCCTCCCCACCATGCATGGCGGCCCCCCCCTTCCACATGGGCCGGCTGGCACTTTATTGTACACGGAGCCCACCTTAGCAGTTGAACTGCTCTCCCCCATCAACGACTGCATCCAGAACCCTGCGGATTCCAGGGCTGTATCTAGCCCCACAGCTGGGTTCTTTAGTTTGTTGTGAAAAGAATTCCAGCATGACACAGCTCCTCTCTGTACAAAGAAGTGCTGAAGCACCAGGAAAAAAGAAAAAAAGAAAAAAGAAAGAAGAAAAAAATAATAATGCCCCTGAAGGCAGCACGGCCCCGGTCTGCTCCTCTCCACGGTAAACAGACCGCGCAGGAACCACGGGGCCCAGAACGCAAGGTCCTGGCCACAGGGGCGCCTCACACGCCTCCCGGGCGTCTGGAGCAAACAGTGCCACTTGCTCTGTGGTCAGATCAGGGACAGTCAGTCCTCCCGTTGTTTGATTGCTAAACTTGCCTCCACCTCCCGGAGGCCTCTGAGAGCTCAGGGCTTGCAAATCAACACAACATTTAATTAACTGCACATTAAAGTTTCCATCTTTCAAGGAAGGGAATTAGGGACAGTACACTTTCTGAGGCATTCATTAATGAAAATATAAATTCTAAAGCCTCCCGAGTTCCGGGTGGTCCCGCCCCCCAACCCGAGGTGGTTGCCCGCCCTAATTCTCGGGGTTGGGCCGGTTCCTCCACATAAGCTGCAGTGTCTGGGGTCCACTTCCAGATGAGCACTGTTAAGCCTCTGAGATCCAGCCTCAGTTCTGCCACACCCCAGAGGCCTCTGCATTATCCCCAAGAGTTTTCAGGAAACACTCAAAAATGTCTCTATTGATCCTGAATGGTGAGTGCTTTCTTATTAAAATGAAAGGTGTACAGAAAGCACTGTTGAGAGATGCATGAATAATAGGATTAAATACTGTCTGCCGCCCACGGAATGGGTGTAAGTTACTGTCACTCCCTGAGGATGACAGAGGCACCTGGGCCACCACAGAGGAGAGACAGGGGAGATGGGGACCGAAGCACAATGAGACAGACCAGATGATATCTAGGGCAGGTCCCCTCGAACAGGCTGCACCCTCCATGACACCAAAATTACCTGATGATTCAGGCTGGGGCCACACACACGCACACATACACACAAACACACATGCACGTCAGGGGATGCCGGTCTCATTACTGCCACAAACCCACTCTTCTTGCTTACCCTCCTCAGCTGAAGGCCTTACACCATTGCCAAGATCACCAGCAGTGCTTTCAATCAGAGTTGATCGCTGTATCCCTCTAAAAAAAAATATTGCCTTGCAATGGCTTGTTTTGTTACTTCTCAGTATATATGTCTCCCCCCCTCCAATATTATGAAGTCTTTGAGGAAAAGGAGTGGATCTTATTTAGTTTCGTACTCCACGTTCTGCATATTTACTTAGTCATGCTCATCTGTCATTTCTATGACACGCCAGGGACTGTGCATCAGGATCTAGATGCTGGCCTTGCCCTTCTCGAGGAGGCAGACAAATAACTAAACAGGTGAGTGAACTAATTATAAATTATAATCCATGTGAGGCAGGGAAAATAACCAGGGCCTAAGACAGGAAATGATGGAGAAGCGCAACTTCAACGCGGGTGTTTAAGGACGGCTTCTGCCGAGGGGACGTTCAAGGTGAGTCACAGAAGGAAGGGAAGGTGTTAGCTCTGTAGCCAGCGGTCGCTTGCACACAGCAGACACACAACCAGTGTTTTCTGATGTGTTGATCACTGTTTATCAACTAGATCTAATAAATTCAAATTAGGAAGAAAATCTAGTCAGAATATACTGGTGGAGAGATAATGCAACCAGGAAGTGAGTTCTTCACTCTCCAAGAGGAGGCACGGGCTCCTTCTACTTCACGGGCTCACCCAAACCAGCAAAACACACTCTGGGCTCAGCATTTGCTTACCCTCTGCCTCGTCCTCTACTTCTTGTTTCAGATCTCCGATCAGTGCTGGCCCAGTAACCAATGCACCAGAGAATTCTAGGTTCTCACCCACAATTCCTGGTCTTCGGATTTTCCCACTGGCGTGGCATCATGCAGAAGATGGCATCTCGGTGCCTTACGTTCTGGTCCTTGAAGTCTCCTGTGGCATCATCCCCTGTCACAAGATTGTGAGGGAGGCACCCATGGTCATCAGACCCCACAGCCAGTGCAGCAGGCTCTGGGTCACGTAAGTGTGTCACATCTTGTGATGGGAGAGTGATCTGGACCCCTGTAGACCACTCAGCCACTTGGCTCTCTCCGCGCCTGTCACCGAGCCCCCACTCTCCTTTCCCTGCTTTATGGCCGTGAGGCTGGGAGACATTCTCTTGCTCTGTTTAGGCTCTGTCCAAAGGAAGACTTAGGTGGAGACCGAGAGGTAGGAAATACCTAGTGAGGCAGATTTTCCTGACTGGACCCTGACTGATACACTCATATAAGTGCTTCTCTTATTATTTAATCAATAATTACTGCCCATGTGCCCAGGGACCTGTGATGTGCATGTAGGGTTGGAGAGGGGGAGGTGAAAACATCTGTATCTCTGTTACCTGATGTGGACAAACAACATCTGGCTGCAAGATGTGCCCACCCACTCCTTGAATTTATCTGATGCCACTGACTGCCTTCCTCCCTTCTTTCCTCTCTCCTGTCCTTCACCATCTAGGGTGCCCAGCCCTGCATTGCACCATTAGGGCCATACATATGATGATAAATCCAGTCCTTACTCTCAAAATCCCAGTCTAGTGGAGATCCATGAGCAGACGATGCCATGGCAGGGACAGAGTTGTCACTACAGTGATCAAAATAGAGGTGGCTAATGGGTATGGAGGGAACACAGCCGATGGCCCCATTACCAGCCTAATGTGGGGGGCAGATGGAAGGCCTCTTGGAAGAGCTAAAGCCAGGGTCAACTTCTGAGCTGGTAAAGAGTAAGACTGATGCTTAGTAAACAACAGGAAAGTTTAGGAGATGCTGCATCAAGAAGCACATCCCTGAGTGCGTAGTCCTTTTTGCAGGTCTGTGGGTTGGTGAAATGGCTTCTGATGGGTGAGCCAAAGTCAAGGAAGGCCCTCCCCTTCATTCTGAGAGTCTAATCAGCAGGTCTGTGTTATGGGTCCAGAATCCACTTGTCTTACTTCTCTAATGGGGTATGTAGTAGGCATCCAATTATTTCCTTCTTGTAGCATTTCCTCAGGAATCAGGGAGCTACTCTGCCCCATTAAAACCATCAGCAGGGATCAGCCACTCCAATGGGTAGGGAGGCTCTAGGTCAGACCCAGCGATGGTACAATGGAACCCCAGAGGTCGGCCAGATGCTTTCTGCTGTAAAATTTTGATGGCTGGTACTTCTTTAGCCTGGGCCAAGATTTAATTTGTGTTGCGACAGAACACTCTCAATTGTTACCGACAAAAGGCAATATTGCCAATATTCCTTGAGAACAGGCTTCAAAGGTTTCAGCTCTTTTTTTAAAAAAGCTTTTCAGCTTTATTTTGACGTGGCAGAAAAGTTTTGCATGCATCCCCGCATCCACTGTTGTGACAGCTGCATTTAATGAGTGCAAAATGATCAGAAAAACATCCTTTGCTGTGGGTTGCCAGTTGGTGACAGGGGAGAGGTGATGCTGTAATCAGAGTGGTGAAGTCACGCACACATCTGCTGAGGAAGAATCTCTGCCTTTCTGGTCTAAACCAGGCAGCTCAGTGCATGGTCTTGAAGCCAAATCAGACCCAGCGAACCTATATCCAATGGACCCCCTTCTTCAAACAGCAGGGTAAGACTCAGTTGGGCCACATCAGGCCATTGTTGCTGGAGATTCCTTCATTTATCTTTCTAAATCTTCCATATAGTTATCTTTCTGAGAGGTCTTTCTGGCTATTCTAACTATTTATAATTAACAAACTCATGGGGGGGGTGGGGATGGGGAAGGCAAACTTTAAATAATTCATGTGTGAAGGCCCAAATCAGACAATGAAGGTCTTCCTTTAAATACAGATAGGTATAGTAGATTAAATTATTGTTTGGCAAGTATTCACTTCCTTGCCCCCCAACACACACACACACACACACACTGACCCCCATGGGAAGAATTTACTTTCTTTTCGCACTGATGGTGAGCTTGACAATGGGACTTCCTTTGGCCAATGAAAGATGGGCAGACATGACCATATGCCAATCTGGAGCCTAGGTTGTAAGGCATTGCATGTTTCCACTCATTCCCCCGACAGCTTCCACTTCTACCTTGATTATGAGCCAGATGATTGTCAGATGACCCTTACAGAAAAAGAGTCCAGTGAAACAGAACTGAAATTGACCTGCAGCGTGGTGCAATGGTTCCAACAGGCCCATACACCTGCAGAGCACCCTGGAGGTGAGTTGCTCACCTGAACCCAGCCGAGATCAGCCAAGCCACAGATGACCAGCAGCCCAGGAAGCATGGGCGAAAATGGTGGTTCGTTTAAGTTGTTGAGATTTGGAGCTGTTTGTTATTCAGCATCATTGTGTTGTTTCCTAAGCTTTTCAGAGAGATCGCCAACAATGTATGCCTGATTGTGTGATAGAAAAAAATATTCCAGCTGTGCTAGATGCCTATAGCTCCACTGACATGGTGTAAGGGAAAGCAGATGGAGCGAATACTCAAGCCAATCAATCCTATTTATGCAAGGCACGATGAATAACAACACCGTGCTTAACTGCATTTTTCACCTTTTGGCTTCATGTTGGGGTCACGGAGTTGCACTTAATATTAATGGGGGTACGACTTCAGTAAGGTTTCCAAATCATGTCTTTGGCATCAACGCTCTTTCTTGGTTGTTACCTTCTCACACCTTACAGGGGAAAATTACAATGACCTACCTGTGTCTGTCTCTTCGTCTGGAGTCCCTGTTTCATTCCCACACATGGCTCCATTTCCAATCTTCTCTCTTTCCTCAATCATGGAAAGACAATGAAAATAAACCGTCACACGGAACATTATGACAATTTACTCTTGAGGGGAGAATCCTGTGGGTGTCTAAAAGCTTACTGTAAGTTATATTTGCTTAATTTATGCTTCTACTGACAAATAATTAGGGCAGCAATTAATTTCAAAATGCAAATGTGCAATGGGTCTCACTGTTTTGTTTTGTTTTTTTTTTAAATAGTCTTTGTCCTCAGTTCTACTTGTGTTAGGGTCTTAATGGATTTAGTTTAGCAAAGGAATGAAATTATTTTTTCTAATGCTTTATTTACTTGATTGAATCAGACTTTTTATCAAATATTGACTATAAATGTTTGTTCAAGATCATATGCCATACAATTTAATAGAAATAAAAACCTGTGGTACAGACCATCATTTTTACGTGTCTTGCGTGTAATCTATCTGAATGATGACTCGATGACAGGCAGGAGAGGTTTATAGCAATGTGCCTCTCTATATGGACCAGCTGTTGTTTTCTAGTAAGAAGGAAAATTTCTTATTATCTCTGAAAAGGTCACAAAGATATTCTTTGAGAAGAGAGAACTTTCCATCTGTAAACACAAGTAAAATTAGCTTTTATTCCTTTTACATCCCACTGTGCTGGGAAGATTGGGAACATAGGTAAAGGTCCACTGAATGCTCCTTTCCTCTGTTCATTTATTCAATAGCTACCGATGCCTATGCTAGATTCACCAGCACCTTCTCTGGTTCGCAGCGTCCTGGGAAAGTCAGACAGAAAAAAAACTATATATTTTGTCAACGTAATACCCAGTGTCATTTTATATTCCTGTTTATTATCTTTCTCTTCAACTAGAATGTGAGCCCTGAGGGCACAGAGTGGGTCTACGTTCTCATCACCTACCACAGGGGAGGCCCTCACTAAATATCTAGGGGTGTCATGAGAAGAAAAGTGGTATTTTGGAAACACAAGGCACATGGATGACACGGGACCCCAAAGGAGAGATGCCTTTCTCAGCATAGAATATGGTAGGACAGTGGATTGCTCAGAAGTGTATAGAGGAAGAGGAAAGGAGTCAAGCATGGGGCTTTCCAGGAGAAGATATGCAGGAGGTCGCCCAAAAAGCAAAGTGAGGAGCACACAACAGGTGTAAATCAGTCATGGAGGAAGAAGTGATCTGGACAGGTTTGGGAACACCAAGATCTCCCCAGAACATGGGACCCCCTGGGAAATGGCAGGGACTGGGGAGAGACAGGTAGGGAGGCCCCAAGCAGATGTCATCTTACGCCCAGATGAAGAACCTTCATCTTTCCCTGTAATCGGTGTTGATTGCTGACTGATTGAAACCTTTAGGTGCCAAATTACTAACCAGTGTGAGCATGGAAGAAAAACAGTTGTCCACCTTGGGCAGATAGCTGGGGCCTCTTTGATGACAAATCTGTAAGGCTTCTCCAGTGTTATGTGACTTGGCTTGAGGATACAGCCAAGACCTAATCAACTAGCTCAAAAACCGTACTTCGTCACTAACCACACAAGGCAGATGTAGCTACATTTTTCTTCCAGTATCTAAATATTTAAAGGGAAATCAGCATTTTGGTCTGAGTCACCTAGGAATCCCACAATGCTCTTGGTACACATTCAAGGTCAATTTAAAAATAAATACCTTTTTTTTAAAATTTATGTTTATTTATTGTTGAGAGAGAGAGAGAGAGCACAAGGAAGGGAGGGGCAGAGAGAGAGGGAGACACAGAATCTGAAGCAGGCTCCAGGTTCTGAACTGTCAGCACAGAGCCCGATGCGGGGCTCGAACCAGTGGGCAGTGAGATCATGACCTTAGCTGAAGTCAGACGCTCAACCAACTGCACTACCCAGGTGCCCCCAAAATAAATATCTTTAAGGCTAAACATCATTCATGTAAAAAGTCTATTTTATAACAACATTAAAGTCATTTGCCTCTCTTTTCACCCATGTAAGAAAATATTTCATGCACCAAAACCTAGTGAAAGACTATCACACAGGCTGGTTTTCTGAATTGCTTTCTTTTGTTTCGTGGACTTCTCTGTTTTATTAGGGGAAACCCCATTAAATGGAGCCCATACGCAACCACAATCACTTGCCTTCTGCCTGCCGCAGATTGAGGTTGTCGGTAAGTAAGTGGTAGCAGGCCACTTCTAATCTAATTGTGAATTCCTGTCATGTATACAGACTTCAGCCCAGGGATGACAAGGATTTTTGAACTTCAAAAAAAAAAAAAAAAAAAAGGAAGAAAATCACAATAAATATTTCATTGTCTAGTCAACCCAATTTGCTAAGCCTGATTATCCCGTTCAGCCTCCAGAGATTGCTACAGGAAGTCTCCCCAGATGTTCTCCTTCCAGCCAAAATCACCATTGTATGTCAGAAAGGTGGCCCAGCATCTGCACTGTGGAAGCCCAGCTGTCAGGGAAGGGAGAGAAGAGGGAAGGTCACACCCACTGTGGGAGAGGCCGGGACGTCACTTGCCACCCTGCCAGGCCACTTAACCAGTTCCTGAATTGGGTTAATTGACCAATGATTGATCAGGCCTTTTTCTCAGGTTTATACTCTGTTCCAAATGGCAATGGTCAGAGAACATGTGGATGGAGAGTTCCTGAAGCAGCAGGGAGCTAATTACCCCCACTTCCCTAAGTCAACAGAAATCCTGAAAGAACGATGCTGCCTAGCGAACAAAAATTGGGCAAGAGCCTGACAAGCTCTTTGGGGGTCCTTTCTGTGGGCTGAGGCTCTCCTCCTTTCTCTTTCTGAGCAACGCAGCCCAGTGGTTTTCAGTAACAACAGGACCCAATATACTTGCGTTATTTGTTGTCAAAATAATCTTTTAAATTCATATTACTTACTATGATTCTTCAGATACTGGCACTTGTAGTGGGACAAAATTAGGACTTTACTTTGTCCTCTTCCCTACCACTCTTTGGAGGTGATCACAGCGGCTGTATCCACACAAAATCTGTTCCCAGCAAAGATCTTGGATGTAACAGGAAATAAGACAGAACCTAACACCCTTACAAGAGCTTATCCTGCCACAAACTAGCCCCTGGGAGTTGGACCAGCCAAGCAAAGATTCCTGCAGGAGCTATTCCAGAAGAATTTCTGTTTGGGGGTTGGAGAAGCTACAAAGCCAAGATTTTGAAGGTAAATTCAACACTCCTATAGCATGGCTGCATAAAATGAATAGAATAACCTCATGACAAAGAACGTCAGGCTTGCAGCAATGCCATGGAGGGGGAGGGAGGGCGGCCAGAAAACCTGAGTTCACACAGGTTATCAGAATGAGTTCAACATACCACCTCAGAGAACTCAGACCGTTCCCACTTGCTTGGCCATTTCAGGACAGATGGGAATTTGGGGTTCCCTGCACATTTCAGTTTTCCAGCCCAGTTTTCAAGGGATGAAGAGTTTTCTAGTGCTGTGGGTACTGATAAATTACCTACAGATAATTACCTAAGGTAAGACACAAATGGTGTCTACTAATGATCAAGTTTTACTAAACATTGAATTAAGACATGAATGAAATTATTTTGTAAGATAGCATATTTCTGTGTGTGTTTCTCATAGGAAATTCCATGGAGGCCCTATAACTGAATTATTGAAACCAGAATTTTATAACACTGGTATAAAGACTGAACTATTTTACCCATAAAATAACAGTTTTAGGCAGGCCCCTATTTCTTTGACATTAATGAAGGGGGAAGGCTTTTGATCTTAAAAAAAAAAAAAAAAAAAAAAAACTCTTAAAAAGGTGAAATAAGACCCAATTGCCAATTACCTATTTAAAAATGTCCTAACTGAAGTTTTGAAAAAAATTTTAGCTGGCTCTCATGGGCCTCAAATAGAAAGCTTTACGTCAACTGTCCCTTTTAGAGATGCCACTTTCACTAACATCACTGTGATCTATAACTAATAGCAGGTAAGTATAATTATAAGAGTATTTAGAAAATAATTGTAAGACAGCATTTTGGGAATGAGCTTGTGCTACTCCCCTTCTGTTTTACCCTCATCTCTACCTACTTCCAGCCTCTCAAAACAAACAAACAAAACACCACACACACACACACACACACACACACACACAACCTACAAATATCAGTGAGGACAGACAATTCTCATGCTTTATGTTCTTACATAATGTTCCATGTTGTTTTTCCTTCATTTATGACCTAATTCTTTAGGCATGTCTTTCTGAATGGAACTGATTACATATATAAATAAAGCATTGATAAAATGACCTTAAGTTTTAAAGTATGGTTTGACTTTAAAAATAAAATTCCTGTCTTACCAAATGTCTGCCGGGTCTGTTTATTATCCTTTTGTTTTATTGCTTGTTTGTTTTTTTCTTTTGCACCAGTCACCAGAGATGTGCTTAACACTTGCATCTACGTTGCACAGACTCAGAAAATACCCAAAATGAGAAGGTAGAATTGGCATCCAGGGGAATGTCAAGTTCCAGTTACTATTGTTTTAATATTGTCTCAGTGATGAGTCACCATAGTGAGCAGTTGCACAAAAAAGGAAAAGATTTCAGAATGAGGTTTTTGAGGGATATCTAGGAGGTTACTTAGGGAACTGAGAAGCGATTAAAGATAGTGAAGAATCCAAAGAAAAATCAGAGAGAAATTTTGTAAATAGAGGCCTGGGTGATCATACAAGAACAGAGTCATGTTCTCTTAAACAAAACTCAGAATAGTGAGTGGTAGAGGAATCAAACATGTTTTTAAAATTACTGTGTCACAACATATAACATATTGACAAAAATCTTTATCCACAGTTTTACTGAAGATTTGGAGTATTGTCAGAGAGCTGAAGATTGAGAAATTTAACAGCATCCAGGAACTACATAAAGAAGAGCATAAATATTCCACATTAACAAAATAAAGGACAAAAATTACATGATATTATCAATTGATGCAGAAAAAGCACTTGAAAAAAATCAACATACTTTCATGATTAAAAAATTAAATAAACTAGAAAAGAAGGAAACTGCCTCAACATAATAAAGGCCATAAAGAAAAGCTCACATCTCTCAATGGTTAAAGACTGAAAGCATTTCATCTAAGATCAAGAACATGAGAAGAATATCCCATCTCACCACTTCTATTCAACATAGTACTGGAAGTGCTAGACAGAGCAATCAGACAAGAAAAAAAATTAAAAGCATATAAATTAGAAAGGCAACAGTAAAATTATCTCTGTTCACAGATGATAGGATCTTATATGTAGAAAACCTTAAAGACTGTACACACACACACACACACACACACACAGATACTGTTAGAACTAATTAACAAATTCAGCAAAGTAGTGGGATACCAAATCAACACACAAAAATCAGCTGTGTTTCTATACACTAACAATGAACAACCAAAAAGGAAATTAAGAAGACAACTCCCTTTATTATAGCATCAGAAAGAATAAAATAGAATTCTATTTATTTAGAATAAATTTAGAATTCTATTTATTTAGAATAAAATAGAATTCTATTTATTTAGAATAAAATTTCTAAAATAACTTAGAAATAAGCTCAACCAAGGAGGTGAAAGACTTGTACACTGAAAACTAAAAACCATTACTGAAAGAAATTAAGGACACAAAATATGGAAAAATATCCCATGTTCATGAATTGGAGGATGATATTGGTAAAAGGTCAATACTATCCCAAACAATCTACAATTCAACTCATTCCTACCTAATCCCAAAGGTATTATATATAAAAAAAAATTTGAAATCCTAAAATCCAAATGGAAACTCAATGGATCTCAAATAGCCAAAACCATTTTGAAAAAGAATAGAGCTGGTGGGTTCACACTTCCTGATCTCAAAACTATTACAAAAGCTATTACAAACTATTACAAAACTACAGTAATTATGTGGCACTGGCATAAAGACAGACATATAGACAAATGGAATGGAATAAAAAGCCCCAAAATAAACTCTGTCTATATGGCCAAATGATTTTTGACAAGGGTGCCAAGATCACTCAATGCAGAAAAGAGTTTCTTCAGTAAATTGTCATGAGAAAACTAAATGTCCAAATGCAAAATTATGAAGTGGACCGTTGTATATGTTTTACAACATATACAAAAATTAGCTCAAGATGGATTGCAGACCTCAATGTAAGACCTCAAACTCTAAAACTACCAGAAGAAAACATAGAGGAAAAACTTTATGACATTGGATTTGGCAATGATTTCTTAGAGATGACACTAAAAACACACATAACAAAAACAAAAATAGACAATTGGTACTACATTAAACATTGGGACTGCAGCAAACTTTAAAACTTCTGCACATTAAAGGAAACAATCAACAGAGTGAAAAGAAAATCTACGAAATGGAAAAAAATATTTATTAATCATATATCTGAGAAGGGGTTAATAGGCAAAATACATAAAGAACTCCTACAACTCAACAACAACTATATTGTACATCTGAAATACTGCCCACTGTAAGTTAACTAACTGGCTTTTAAATAAAAACATTTTTAAATTTTTTTAATTAAAAAAATAAGTAAACCAAATAAAAAATGAACTAAGGACTTGAACTACCATTTCTCCAAAGAAGATGTGCAAATGGCCGACAAGCATATGAAAAGATGTTCAACATCACAAACCATCAGAGAAATGTGAATCAAAATCACAATGGGATATCACCTTGTGCCCCTGAGGGTGCTACTATCAAGACAAAACAACAAAATCCAAGGCAAAACAAATACAGAAAACAGCAAGGATTGGTGAGGATGTGGAGAAATTGGAACCTTTGTGCGCTATTAGTGGGATTGTAGAACAGAGCAATCACTATGGAAAACAGTATGGAGGTGCCTCAAAAAATTAAAAATACGATGAGATATCACTTCACATCCATCAGGCTGGCTACTGTCAAAAAGAGAGAAAATAACAAATGTTGGCAAAGAATGCTTGTGTGCTCTTGGTGGGATTGTAAAATAGTCCAGACACTATAGAAGAAAACAACATGGCAGTTCCTCCAAAAATTAAAAAGAGGACTAGCATATGATCTAACAATCCCATTGCTAGGTACCAATTCAAAAGCCTGTAAAGTAGGGTCTCAAAGAAATATATGCTGCCCATGTTCGTGGCAGCATTATTCACAATAGCCAAGAGGTGGAAGAAACCCAAATGTCTATTGAAAGATGGATGGATAAAGAAATATCATATATACATACAATGAAATATTATTATTCAACTTTAAAAAAAGGAGGAAATCCTGTCACAGGCTACAGCAAAGATAAACCTGAGGACATTGACTCTAAGTGAAATAAGCCAGTCACAAAAAGACAGATACTGTATGATTCCACTTATATGAGGAACCTAAAATAACCAAATTCATAGACACAGAAATTAAAATGGCCACTACCAAGGATTGGGGAAGGGAAAAAAGTGGAGTTATCATTTAATAGGTATCAAGTTTCAGATTTGGAAGTTCTGGAGATCTGTTTCACAACCATGTAGATATACTTAAAGCTACCGAACTACATGATTAAAAATGGTTAAGGTGGTAAATTTCATGTTACCCTTTCTACCACAATAAAAAATGTACTTGGGGTGCCTGTTAGCTGAGTTAGTTAAGCATCCACCTCTTGATTTCGGCTCAGGTCATGATCTTGTCCTTGGTGAGTTTGAACCCCACATGGGGCTCTGAGCAGACAGCACGAAGCCTCCTTAGGATTCTGTCTCCCATTCTCTCTGCCCCTCCCCGACTTGTTCTCTATGTCTCTCAAAATAAATAAATAAAAACTTTTAAAAAATTACTTAAGTTTTAATTCCTTTAAAGAGGAAGGGGGTGCAACAGAAAGGAAGTTCATCTGTGAGGGGAGGTGGGGGGCAGAATAAGGGGAGAACTAAGAGACTTTTGAGGCAGAGGGGCACAGGTCAGCAGGAAAAAATAAATGTGTCCAGAGATACAAGGGAAAAAAAGCATAATGATGAAATCAGGTCTCAGAGGAAGCAAGGAGTGTCAATGGAGACTAGCACAGCTGGATAGAGAAACTGCTGGAAATGACATTAAAGTCTTTCTTACCCAATAGTCTAGTTACCTACTTGAATAAATCAATGAGATTACACCCAAAAGCTGAACCTTGACTTCCCTGCATCCCTTTTCCCAGACTGGGAGAAAAACAACCTGCATGTGAATTGAGCTGTTTTTTCTGACCCCAAACCGAAGCAAGCAATGGAAGAGCTTTCCTGATTGGTACCACTCCAAGATAAAATGTGTATCATTCATTCACTCAACAAGTTTTTCCTCTGTGCCAGGCACTGCTCTAGCTGCTAAGGATAAACGAGTATCAGGAAAACTCTCTGCTCCCATGGGACTTGTACCTCAGAGGCACCCATCAGTTGTGCTCCGTTCTGTCACACAGGTCCAGTCCATGTTGTGTGTCTCTCCAGCCTTTCTTTTCAAACTCTTCAAGACCTTGGACCAGTGCTGTAAGACCATCCACCCATGGCAACAACAAGCCAGCATTTGTACATACGTAGGCAAACAAGTCCCAGTTGGAGAAGGCTGAGGAAGCAGGGTACTTCCAAACAGGGGCTCTGCCCACGAGGCAGAGGAAGGCGGGGCTGGAACTGCCTGCATGGCTTAGGAGTTGGCTGGCCAAGTATGACTCTAGCAGAGAAACGGAGAAACGGAGACTCTTTCTCATGAAAGAGAACACAGTGTGGCTTAAAGAGCAGGGAAAGACCTGCAAGGGGCAGGGGAGGGAGGGCAGAGCATGAAAGAAACTCCAAGAGACAAAATCGTTCAGGTCACGAAGCCTTGCCCTGGATGAGGAGCCAAGAGTTTGCAGTGCTTTTGAGGCTCCTGAAGTTATAGACTTGTAAAGCCTTTTCCCCCTCTGGTCTACTGGTCATGGGATATGGCCAGAAAATATTAGAACTTCTGTACTTTATTAATGCCATCATTTTGAATTTTCATTTTTATGTATATTTTATAGTGTATATAATCTAGTAGTACAATAGTAGCAGTGCACAATCAATTAATCAATAGCATGTATTAGAAGTTTATGCTCAAAATATTTTAGTGATAAGGACAAGCAATTAAAAAGCTTGGTCACCGCTCTCAAGCAACCTCTCCTGTGTCTGTAAGTAGGACCAAGAACACCATGCAACTGGAAATACCATTGCCTTTTACACCAGACCAACTGGATGGAAGGAGCAGGGAGAGAAAATGGAGAGTGAGGTGGACAGGCCAGGACGTAGTCACCAGGTGGAACCAATTCCAAAGGAATGGAAGTGGTGGACAAGACCCCAGAGGTGCTTGAAAAGGAAGGCAAGAATTTCCAAAGGACTGAGTGATGATGATGGAGCTTATTGCCAAATGGCAAATTTTATCAGACTTATCTGTGGCTTCCCTTGGCTTCCCCATCAGCCTTATCTCAGAGGATAAAGGAGTCCTACAGGTAGAAAGGTCTTACCCTCAGAGAGACAGAACTTCTCCAGGTAGCTGGGGTGTGGTAGCATCCTCAGCTAGATGACAGGCTGTCCAAGGACTGGACACTTATAGGCGCAAATATATGCATGCATACAAACACACATGCACACATGTACATGCACAGACATGTGTGTACACACACACAAACTTAAGTCCATGGTTCTAACACGTGGATTTATATGTTTCAAGTCTTCTATGTTAGGTGTAATGTGTCTGGTAAAAATAAATAAGTACAATTTGTAGAGGCATGGAATAGCCCAGCGGTGTTACAAGGCTGGCAATGAGGTGAATTATGGTGTACGTTAATGGATCCAGAAGGTGGGTTTCTTAATAAAAGAGGAAAACGAACATAATTACAAGCTTGATTAAGGCATACTTAGAACTTAGAAAGAGAGTACTTAGAATCTATATCAATATTGAAAATTCTACCTCAGTTGCAATGGCTCCTGGGAAAACCATCATATGGATATATATCCCAACTTTTTTTTATCAAATCCTACTGAGGGGGTGGGGGAGGTGATGGTCAGGCATACAAGTTTCAGTTTTGCAAGATAAATAAATTCTAGAGCTTGACTATACAGCACAACACCTATAACTAACAATTCATTATTGTACACTGAAAACTTGCTAAGAGGGCAGATATCATGCTAAGTGATCTTACCACAAAAATATAAAATAACGACAGTAATAACAAAGGGGGCAGGAAGAAACTTTGGGAGGTGGTGGCTGTGGCTATGATCTTGTCAGTGATGGTCTCATGGGTGTACATTTATCCTCAAACTCACCAAGTTGTATACATTAAATATGCACAAATTTTACATGTCAACCTCCATAAAATGGGCTTAAAAAAAACCTGCTTGATAAGCACAGGGTGATTGATGTATGGAAGTGTTGAATCACTATATTGTGCACCTGAAGCTAATATTACATGATATGTTAACTAACTGGAATTAAAATAAACACCTTTAAAATTTTTAATAAAATAAATAAAATTAAAACCTGCTGATGAGAACCGAGATGGTTTCCAGCTTTTCACTGCAGCAGGGACCATCTTTTTTTTCTATTTCTGTTGTTTACGGTGCTAATTTTTACTCATGGGATCCACAAGGAACATCTCTATGTTGGTTTTCTATATACTAAATGCCCAAGATGTCAGGTTGATGACAGTACTTACAAAAGCTATTGATACTTACAAATGTGATGTGTACCATCAGGTTTCCCTCCAGAAATACTGAACCTAAGAATATATTACAAAACCTTTTTCCCCACACCCTTACCATCACGGTGCAGTCTTGATTTTTTTCATCTTTGTCAATTAAATAAACAACAATAAAAACGATATCTTATTTA
The DNA here is from genome assembly GCA_028646485.1 of Cryptoprocta ferox. Classification (NCBI taxonomy): domain Eukaryota; kingdom Metazoa; phylum Chordata; class Mammalia; order Carnivora; family Eupleridae; genus Cryptoprocta; species Cryptoprocta ferox. Next base: position 51,961,570 of record CM053576.1, on the reverse strand, counting down.
AACTAACATTGCATTGACGTTAATCATTTGCAAAGTTGAACATTTATAGTATCATGATCACTGGCCATTTGCATTCACTGCATTATTACTAGTTTGTATATTTCCCCCCTTATTTATTTTGTCCTTTCCAGATTCTCATTCATTTTTTTAAGCTTAGAGACATTAACCATTTGTCTATAACAAAAAATGCTTTTCTGAGGTTAATTCTACTCTATCTTTCAAGCTTTACTTGCATTACTTTTCTAGCATAGAAATTTTACATTTTAGCCAAGTTAATCAATTTTTTGCTTTCGATTGCCTCTTTTCTGTTAAGCTTAGAAGCTTTCTACTACATACTACTAAGGTAGTCACCAATATTTTTTCTGATGCTTTTATATTTTTTCTATACATTTAAATATTTTATTCTTCTGGAATTTATTTTAAAGGAGTAGAAGGAGATCCAGCTCCATGATTTCTTTTTTTTTACATAAATTTTTTAATGTTTATTTTTGAGACAGAGAGAGACACACACACAGAATACAAGGGGGGGAGGGGCAGAGAGAGAGGGAGACACACAATCTGAAGCAGGCTCCAGTCTCTGAGTTGTCAGCACAGAACTCAATGTGGGGCTCGAACTCACAAAACGTGAGATCATGACCTGAGTCGAAGTCGGACACTCAACTGACTGAGCCACCCAGGCCCACCCAGCTTCATGGCTGGTCTCAATGAAATGTATCTAACACTTTCTGTGGACGAATCCATCTCCTCCTGAGTGGCCTGAAATGCTGCCTCGATCTCAGCTTCTGGTCTTTTCCATTGACCTGCTTATTTCTGCACCAGCACCACAACCTTTAGTTAATATAGTTCCATGACACATGTATTATCTCCCTCACTAGGGGCGGGGCAAGTGTCCTCTCACTACTCTTTTGCTTCAAAATTTTCACACTTTTCTATCATATTTGTTCATCTAGCTGAACTTACAAGTTATGTCATGAAGAAAATAATAAACTATGTTGAAACTTCAGAATTTCCATACACAGGATTATAATAAAGATTCCTCAAAATATTATTTAGAATCAGCAAAGTTTACAGCAAGTTTTCCCTGTAAAGGGCCAAGTCATGAGTATTTTAGTCTTTGCAGGCTTTTGACTCTGTCATGACTACTCCTGGCACTAGAGTGCAAAAGCAGTCACAAATAGTACTTAAATCAATTAATGTGGCTGTGCCCATGAAAACTTTACTCCAAAACCAGGCAGAGATGCAATGGAATATTATGTAGTCAGAAAAGGAATGAAGTATTGAAACATTCTACAGCATAGATGAACCCCGAACACATTATGTGAAGTGAAAGAAGCCAGACACAAAGGGTGACACGTTTTATGATTCCATTTATAATGAAATATCCAGAGAAGGTATATTTCTCTTATTTAAACTAACATTGCATTGACGTTAATCATTTGCAATGTTGAACATTTATAGCATCATGATCATTGGCCATTTGCATTCACTGCATTATTACTAGTTTGTATATTTCCCCCTTATTTATTTTGTCCTTTTCGGATTCTCATTCATTTTTTTAAGCTTAGAGACAGAAATCAGGTGATTTGTTGCCAGGGGCCAGAGGGAGGGGGAAATGGGAGTAATCAATAGGTATGGGGTGTTTTTCCAGGGTAATAAAAACGGTTTTGAAGCTAGAAACAGGTAGCAGTTGCACATCCTTGTGAATCGGACTAAATGCCCCCGAGTTATACACTTTAAAATGGTCAATTTCATGTTATGTGAATTTCACCCAATTAAGCAGAACACTGTATGCTAAGAAAAGACCCTCTTCTCGGTCAGCATGTAGTTGTCTGCAGGAGAGGAAGAAAGGCAACAGGCTTAGGCAGAGGCTCCTCCTGCTTGGTACTAACGGGCCCCATTGCTAAGAAGTCCCTAGGAAGATGGGGGAGGACTCCCCAGCAGATTTGGGGGTGAATAAAGACCAAGGATGAGAGGCAGCATGTCCTCAGTAGCAGCAAGGCTGAAGGCATGGGCCACATGGTTCATCAACTTATATCCACATAGAATCTGGGCTCTGCCATACATTGGGATCACCTGGGATCTTTAAAAAATCCTGATGCCAGGCTCCCACCCCCAGACATTCTGACTTAATTGGCATAAAGTGTGACCTAGGCATCAGGATTTTTAAAAGGTACCTGAATCATTCTAATGTGTGGACATATTAGGGAATCACTGGCCTACAGACAAGGTGATGGGCTCCCCCAGCTTCTTCCTGGGGCTATGTGAGTCAGTCAGAAATTATTCCGGAGCTTCTGAACCCAAAGTTCACCTGGAATGCCCCGGGGGATGTTAAACATTACTGATGCATGGTCCCATCCCCAGACTTTCTGATCTGGAGTGTCACCCAGACACTGGGGCTTTTCCCAGGTGATCCAAAATGCAGGAACCCTGCACTAAACACTCTTTCTTAAACCTCTCTGAAAATAAGAATCAATTGGAATTCTTTGAAAAGCCAGAGAAAAAGAGAACAGGACAGGAGGATTGATTCCCAATGTCCCCTGCCCCCTCCGGGACCTGCTGACTCAGGGAAGCTCCCTGGAAATGGAGGAGCTTAACAAGGGGTCAAGTTGATTCTTATCAGTAAAGTTTATAGAATTATGTGCTAAGGATAGATTACATGCAAAAAGCAAACATTTCCAGGGCACCGAGGTGGCTCAGTCAGTTAAGCATCCAACTTCGGCTTAGGTCATGACCTCACGGTCCGCACATCAGGCTCTGCACTACCAGTGCCGAGCCTGCTTGCGATTCTCTTTCTTCTTTCTCTCTGTCCCTCCCCCATCCATGACCTCTGTCTCTCCCAAAATTAATCAATAAACTTAAAAAAAAAAAAGCAAACATTTCCATGTGTGTCAGAGAGAGAGACAGAGAGAGAGAGAGAAATAAGAAAAAGAAAGAGAAGGGAGACAGGGAGGGAGACAGAGAGGGAAGGGAGAGGAGAACTTGCTTCTCTAAGTTCATACCTGAGAGAGCCTAGGGTAGCAAGGGAAGCCTGAGGCAAGATCTCTGGCCCCCAGGGAGGACTATCCCTGGGACAGCAGAGTAAAAACTCAAGCTCACATTTAACCTACATGCTGAGTAAGACCTTCACAAACATTATCTCCTGTGAACTGTTAGGCTAGAAGGGTCCTTCCTACTTCAGAGCTCAGAGCATTTGATGAACCGACATTCACTGCCCTAGTTAGTGGGCCAGCCAGAATACTACCCATATATTTTGCCTCCCAGACCAGCGTTCCCTCCATAAAACGGTGATGTTTGGAGTCACAGTCATGCTGTATAGAACCCTGCACTCCCCTCTAAATAATTTGCTGTGGTTGAAATTGACATCAAAGAGAAACTAACAATAGGGAGAATGCAAGCATTTAAGAGTATGTGTTTGTGAGCTATGGCCTCCAAGTGATGAGTCAGGAGCCAGACGTGAGGCAGAGACACCTGCTTCTTTCCACCAGCGCCTGCCATAAGTCTCTGCCTTCCTCCTGCTTCCACACAGCACAGCACTCACTGAGACATCAGGCCAGCTTAGTGGAAAATAAAATGGGAGGGGCGCCCGGCTGGCTCAGTCGGTAGAGTGCGCAACTCTTGATCTCAGGGTTGAGTTCGAGCCCCAAGTTGGATGTAGAGATTGCTTAAAAATAAAAAAAATCTTAAAATAAAAAAGACCCAAAAAAAAGTAATATGGGAGATGGTGAGGATAAGACCTGAGCACAGGATCAGCTGTCCATGGCTTATCCTACTCTCCAACGCCCCCCTCATGAATTTATTCAAACACTGAAGAACAATGCACTCTGAGCCAGGCTGTGCCAGCACCCAGCACTGACCAAATCACACCAACCTTGGTGTCCCACTTCCGTTGGCTTCCGTGGGAGTTGGTACCAGAGAAAATAGCTCTTCAGCTGTTATATCCCCAACGGTTGTTAGAGTCCACCTAACCCAACCCCCTCATTCTGCAGGTGATGAAATCGAAACCCAGAAAGGTCACATGACTTCTAAAGGAGCAGCCAGGACCAGAACTGAGGATTTTGCTCTCAGGTCGTATGTGCCCATCTCAGGACTTCAGAAAGCCAGGCAACAGTATCTGCAAGAGGAACGGTGATAAAAATGACACAGAGAGGGTGGGGAACTCCATCACAGCAGATTCCGAGAGGTCCCTCAGAACAGGTGGGGGGCAGATCACTTCTGCAGCCCATTTTCAAGTCTGCTCTTTCACTCTCAACATTGATCCAAATAAAGGAACACTGATCTCCTTTGGCTTTCTGGCATGAATGCGCTTTTATTTTAAGGGTGATATTCTGGTCCGGGACACCTACCAAGACACAGGAAGATGGCCATCAGGCCTCACCCTGTCTGTATACTTCTAGTGGGTCTCAACAGGTGAACTCCTGGAGTCTAAGTCACCTCATAACGCCTGCATCGAAGTCCTCAAAACTTCTGGCTAGATTGCTGGAGACGAAGCCATATACTCTCTGTTAGGATGTGTGTAAATGACAGCACCCTACATGAAGACGTGCTACCCAAACAAGCTTACCCACCAGAAGTCCCACTTTATATCTAAGCAATTGAACAAAGATGGGAAGCTGACACCTCTCTACTCCCACCCCCACCTCCATTAATTGGAAGCATCCGACCCTGGACCACTCTAAAAGTCAAACTTAAGTCAACTGAAAGACTCCCCACCTAAGAACCAGCACATTTTGTCAAAAACCAGATAGATTAAAAACGAACACACATAGGCACCACACCTCGAGTAACAGCACAGTTTTCTGAGCTAAGGGACCGGGAGACTGGCAGATCTGAGCCAGGGGCATGTGATGGGCCTGTTCCTTCCTTTTCTTCCCACCCTAGTAATAAATAATGATTTGAGAGAGTTGATGCAAAAAGACAAGAGTGAAAAGTGGGCATGACACATTTATGAGGATTTTTCCTGGACTTCTTAAATATAGTTCCTTGAGTTTTTTTTCAAACATATTAAAAGTAGAAGGGAACACCTGTTTCATGTTACCTGACCACAGCCCAGATGTAGGATGAGGTGGATCACATGCTACCAGGGAAAAAAAAATCTGCATCATGGGAGAGAATGGCTTGACAAATTAACAAAAAGTTTGTATTGTTTCCAATTGAGAAAGAGAGAGAAAGAGAAAAAGAAAAGGAGAAAGAGATAGAGAAAGAGAAAGAAAGAGAAAGAAAAAGAAAGAGAAAGAGACAGAGAGACAGACACAGACCACAGACACAGGCAGACACCAAATGGTAGGATAGAATCACTTTGTTTCTAGTTGAATTCTCAGTAAAAGGCAGTTTCTGACATTGGAACAGAAAGTACCTTTAGGATGGGTTTTTTAACCCTTTCCCTGAGAGATGAGACTTTTTGGGTTTAGAACGGACTCCGTGCTTGCCAATCATGATGACTTAAGTAGAAATAGTGTTTGCTGGCTCCATGAGCTGGTGCTCTACTGAAGCAAATGGAGTTGAGGATTTGTGACTTGATCTAATGGCAATGGCTTTCCAATAGACATGCACGGAATCATTGATCAGTGTGCCCTCTCCTTGTTTGCACTGGAACACCGTTCAATTTACACCAATTAAAGAATGCTTGGTTTGGGTATTGAAGAATAATTAAGAGATGCAAATCCCCAAGGGCTTCTAAAGATGACATCTGACCAGAATGTTGATTACGGCATGAAGGCAGCGCTAGTATTTGAATAGTTTGACTGATATACAAAATCATTACACCGTCTCCCTAGGAAGAGCGACATTAGGTCAATGTATGTACTTGCCTGGTCACCCTAAACAAATTTGACAAGTCTAATTTTAAGTAATTGCTCAGAGTTGAGTGGCCGCCTCTGTCCCCACAAGGGCAGCTGTCTGGACCACATCTTGTAATTGAGATGTGTCTTTACACTATATGTGTCAACCCAACATGCAAATGTGCTCTCCAAAAAGGTTAAGGGTTGGTGACGCTCCAGTGAATCATTTTCCAGTCAAATTTCAACGTGAAAACTTTACTGTAGCTATCAGGCAACTCATCGACTAATTCTACTCCATTCCCCCTAGGAAAGATTAAATTTCTTAGCCGCATCAGACTCTAGAGTTCATCGAGAGACCATCTTAGAATGTGTTCCCTGGACCAACAGCATCAGCATCACCTGGAAACTTGTTAGTAATGCGAAGTCTTGGGCCCAACGCCAGGCCTGCTGAATCAGAGACTGCAGGGGTGACTCCCATCATTAATGCTTTAATAGGACTCTGGTGATCTAAAGCTCACTCAGGTTTGAGAACCACGGATCAAACCCACCAACTCACTTTATCAGTGATGTAGTGGTGGCCTGGTAAATTAGGTAATCTGCCTAAGGTCACATCAAATGACAGTGGAGGCTAAGGCTAATCATATATTGTGTTCAAACATTTAATTCCTGACTTGTATCTTTCAGTTAAAGTTTTGGAAATGGCTTGCTGCCCTCTTCTTTTTCTTTTTTCTTTTTTTTTTTTTTTTAATGCAGCTCTCTGCTTGTTCCTGAGAACATGTGCAGGATATGTTCTGGAAAATGGCCGGTTCTCCACCTTCTCCTGCACCCCAGAGAGGGTGCCTCCTGGCCCCAGCAATAGGGTGCAGCCACTGGACTTAGTTGTTAGGGAAAGCACCATCTGAGCCAGACATTTAATTGCCAGTGTGAGCACCTTGAGAGGTACCTTCTTCTGTCCATGGAGATCATGGATGAATCCATAGAGACTGACCCTTCATCAAGCAACTATGAAGATCAGAGCTCCCTGCTGCCCCCCCACTGGATGTGTACAGAGATAACAAACTACTGTGTTAAGCTCTCGGTATTCGGGAGATGTTTGTTACTACTGTATAACCCAGCATATCACGGGACCCTCTGGGACCTTTGAGTAGCCCCCTTGCACTTAAAAATGAGTGATGTAGGTGGGGCGCCTGGGTGGCTCAGTCGGTTAAGCGTCTGGCTTCGGCTCAGGTCATGATCTCATGGTTCGTGGGTTTGAGCCCTGCGTCAGGCTCTGTGCTGACAGCTCAGAGCCTGGAGCCTGCTTCAGATTCTGTGTGTGTGTCTCTCTCTCTCTGACCCTCCCCTGCTCGCGCTGTTTCTCTCTGTCTCTCAAAAATAAATTTAAAAAAAACATTAAAAACAAATAAATAAATAAAATAAAAAAGCGAGCGATGTGTGCGAGCGATGTGTAAGGCAGAGAAGTAAAAAAAGCATCTCCTCTATTTAGAATATAATTGAAATACGATATTTCCAAGAGGATATAAGGATGGCAACCAAATCGGAGTTACTACCCAAACAATAGATTTCAGAAGTAATTGTTTTACAAACCATTGTATCCTTTGTCATTTTAATCCCAGTCTGACCACACCTGAGCTACATTTACGTGACTGCAAGTAAGTCAACCAATTCAAAACTGAAAATTAAGGGCGGTTTCATTCTCAGGCTATACAAGCTCCCATTCCCAGTGTTTCATGAAGCAGCTCAGCCACTCAGCTCAAGCGCAAGCGAAAGGTTTTTCCAAGGTGCTCAGGCTCCAGGGAGATGGACAAAACCCTTTCACATTGCGTTGCGTGCTCCCTTCCCTCCCCCACTCCCTGTTCTTTTTCTTCCCAGACACCCTAACCTCCCAGGTAAGCCTCTGCACCCAGCACGCCACCTGCTCCTTCCCCACCCCCACCCCTTGCCTCTCTGCCTTGGTCCCTCTCTCCAGAGCAGCAATGCTGAGCCTTTCAGCCATTTCATCCCCGGGCTCCCCGTGCGGGGCGGGGGGTAAAAGTGCCTCTGAATGGGGAGGGGTAGACAGGGTGGATTAATGGCCGAGGCAGAAGAGTGATACAGCCCAAGCAGAACAAAACGAGGGCAACCCGGACAAAACAAAGCGTCACAATAGATCATTTCTGAAAAGTCATCCGGGCAGCTTTGAAACCCAGGGCTGTGTGTTGCAGGGCAGTTTCACATCCACGGGCTTTCAAGAGACATGAATGGAAAAGGAACAGTAACTCTTTTTCATACCTCTTTTCAGGGGTCTTGTCGGCACAGAAGGATTTACCATTCAATTCCCATACTTTTATGTGGGAAATTAGGAATTTGCCCCTTAAAAAGAAATTGCCTTTTAAACTCTCATAAATTGTGGGGACTTTATAGATTTACCAAAATTTCTTCCTCCTTCTCTTCCTTTCACTTCTATTTCATGTTTAAAAATACTCAGAAACACATACACACAAACATTTCCATCTTCTCCACTTTCTTCGGGTATCTTTTATTCAGAAAATCTCCAACCAGCGAGAGTTCCTCTTTCGGCCCCATACAGTGTTTGGGTTTTGTCCTTACCTATTTCTTCATTTGACCACATTTCATCACAGACCCAATTGCTTTTCTGAATAAAAGGACCTATCCTAGAAAATGTTAATCACTGTATATTTGGAAAGGTGGCCAGGGTTGGGCCAAGTTGGTGAAAAGGTCAGCAAGCGAAATAACATAAAATAAGGCCTTCACTCATTCATGGACCCAGCAGGCATTTACTCAGTAGCCACTGGCGTGACTCACCCTGAATACACACTACTTTTGAAATGTCTGATAAAAACAATCAAGTTTTACTAGAGGAAAGCCCAGCAAAATGTCCCCAACAAGAATGGCCCCGCCGGTGTTGCCCCGCAGTGGCCTGCACGTATCTGGCTCCCTCTCAGAAGCCTGCAGCGTTTGGCCACGTTAATCTTATTAACCTTCCCTATCAGTTTCAACCGGACAGAAATGAAGACTTGAGAACGTAGAGTCCCTGGTCTGAGACTCAGGCTGGGACAAGTCAAGCTTTGGCTCGGAGCCAGTACATTTGATCTGACTCCCCAGGCCTCTTCCAGGGGCGTTTTTTTTTTGTTTTTGTTTTTGTTTTTTTGAGCAGAGGAAGAAAGCACACACAAGGAAGGAAATCCAGCCACGTTTGACCCCGCTTCCCTCTTCCCTCCTCCTGCCCCCAGGAGAGCCCTGTTCCAAGGCTGATTCCCGGGAGCAGCTGTACCGAGGGCAGCCATTCTCCAGGGGCAGTCAAGCGTACCCCGGTTCCCTCGGAGAATCCTTTGGGGTAAGAGATGGAAAAGGCTGGGGGGAAGGGAAGAGAAAGGAAGGTTTTCCTCCCCAGCAGGTCTGTAAGGCGAGACTGGGACACACTAACCATTTCCTGATGTGCAGAAGCTAAAACTTGGACTTCTTTTCTTAGATTTCTTAGATACGCAAAAAAAAAAAAAAAAAAAAAAAAAAAAAAATCACCAACAAATTAGCATCTCACGATATCCTTATTTTGTTCTATCTCAGACCCTGATATCACTCGTTTGTCCAAAAAAAAAAAAAAAAGATAAACAACAATGTCCTATTTCTGAAGCCAACTATTAAAAACCTTAGAAATGGGCAGTATGTAAGTGTGTCTGATTCAGGCCCTATACACCTGAACTTACACAGTGTTAGAGGTCAGTTACATCTCAGCAAGGCTGGGGAAACCTAAAACCTTAGAAAGAACACCCCAATAATAACTGCATTGACATTGGCTAGTCTGGGAACTGTATCATGTCCTTCCTGAAAGAACTTGCTTGTGAATAGCTGTCTCAAAAGGAGTCAGGATATTGCCCTTTAAGAGGCAAAATCTCCCTCAGAAAAATTAATACGTGAAGGAAACGTATTTGTAAATACAGCCCTCGCTTGCTTGAGAAAAAACAGGTAGCTTTAATGGTCTGAGGAGTTTTATAAATTAAAACATGCCCATTTCCTTCTTCACTGTCTCTAAACCAGGGGTAGAAATTCCCAAGGCCAGGGCCCTGAGAAGCTTCTAAAAGCCCCACCATGGCAACAGCCCCTACAAGCCCCAGAAACGGCAGTGCGCAGTGTCTCTGGGGAGACCCCTTTTTCAACAACCTCACCCACACCCCTAAACCACAGATGTCGACAAGATGACAGCACCCCTAAACTCTAAACCAGCATTTCCCAGCCTGCGTGGAACTGAGAACATAGTGCTTACAAAACCCTCTTCCAACTTAATGCTTGAAATGACTGACTTGTACTTATTTTGTTTTTTAAGTAGACTCCATGCCCAACGTGGGGCTGAAACTCACGACCTCAAGATCAAGAGTCCCCTGCTCTACCGGCTGAGCCAGCCAGGGGCCCCTGTATTTATTTTAACTGAATTCAAATATTATATGGTTAAAGAAATTCGGAGCTCCTGGGTGGCTCAGTTGGTTGAGTGACCGACTTCAGCTCAGGTCATGATCTCGCGGTTCGCGGGTTCGGGCCCCACATAGGGCTCTGTGCTGACAGCTTGCTCAGAGCCTGGAGCCTGCTTCAGATTCTGTGTCTCCTTCTCTCTTTGCTCCCCTCCCCCCCCAATCCGTGCTCTCTCTCTGTCTCTCAATAATTAATAAATGTAAAAAAAAAAAAAGAAAAAGAAATTCTTCTGTGATTTTTAAAATATCTCCTGCATTTTTCATCTACGTGAATGTAGTTTTTTTAAGTTTATTTATTTTGAGAGACAGAGGGAGAGAGCAGGGGAGGGCCAGAGAGAAAGAGAGAATCCCAAGCAGGCTTTACACTGATAGCACAGAGTCCGGTGTGAGGCTCGAACCCACGAACTGGGAGATCATGACTTGAGCCAAAACCAAAAGTCGAACATTTAACTCACTGAGCCTCCCAGGTGCCCCTGTAATTTTTATGACTCATCTCAACCTTCACTGCTAGGACCCCTAGCGGCTACGGCAACTGCAGAAATCCTTACGTTTCCACAGTACTTTGTCTATCAAGCAGTAAAAGCAATCTTAAACAATAATGGAGCGCACCACCTCTCCCCTGAAACACACACAGACACTCCTTGCTAAAACCCTTCAAAAGCCACTGGTGTATCCGCCCCAGCCATATTGCCAATAGGAATGTATCTCTCCACTCTTCATTCTGGTCTCCAGTTCCTTGTGCTGAATAAGTCCTTCCTGGTGTGGGGCCTTTGCACATGAACCCGTCCACTTGGAAGGGTGTGTCCCTGCTTTCTGCGCACCTGGCTTCTTGTCCTTTAGGGCTCAGCTGACACACCACCTCCCTGTGGAGCCTTCCTCTGACCATGATGTCTGGAGTGGTTTTCTCTCACTCATGTGTCTGTATCCCAGCCCTGAGTTTATCACTCACATTGTGTCACAACACACATTCTAGTCGGAAGGTGTTTTAATTTTCTGTCTGTCTACTTGCTGTGTCTCTCTCTTCCCTGCTAGAATGGAGGCTATGGCAGGAGAGGAACATGACTCTTTTGTTACTTTGGCACTGCTGGTACAGAGCTGGTGCTCAGTAATATTTTTGGAATGAAGGAAAGAAGGAAAAAATGAAGGAAGACAAGATATTGACTTGAAATCATTTCTCTGCTTCCCAGCCCAGAAATGTTCTGTATTATTCACGGTAAAAAACCTCAGCTCTTCCATTAAACAGACCTCAGAATACAGTGGCTCCTAGGATTGAATTGTGTTCTCTTTCACACCCTGGAGTTGGACAGTGCAGGCTGGCAGGATGTTCTGTTTCCCAGAGTGATGAAGAGATCCAGATTTTTCCTTCTCGTTGCCCCCTCTCCTGCAGGGCACGTTGCATCTGCATGGTTTAATGGAGTGGCCAGCACATCCAGCTTCCAGCCCACGGGAAGGGAGGAAGAGAGGAAGCCTAGGAAGAATGAGTTCCAATTAGGACCGGAAACAGAAGTTGCACATCACTTCTGTTCACAATTCATAGGCAATAACTTTGTCTTACTTCCAGAAAGGGAGGGTGGGAAGTAGAGTCCCTCTAGCTGAATGACTTCACGTCCAGGGAGAAAAGAAGGGATTTAGGGAAAATTCACCATCTGCCACATGTTCTTCAACTCCTTTCTGAGTAGAAAACATTCTGGTGCCTACCCCAGGGTAGCAGAACCTGTGTGCAGACTCTGTCTTTGATTGGAGGAAGAAGACCTCCGCCCTGCCCCCAGATCCCCGACCACCACGTCAGAGCTGGGGGCAGTGGGTGTCACACCGTGTCCACGGCGGTAATCACTGCAGCTACCTTGAACACCGAGACTCCAACAATGCTCAATCCTCCCCCTTCCTCTTTGGCTCCGAAGCTCAGCAAACACCCAGATGTGTTTTGTTTTCGCCCCCAAATTTTCCCATCCATGTCTTCACTTGCTGTGCAAGAACATACAAAACACAATTGACCGGAGTGTCTGCTGCTCTATTCTGAGATCAGGGAAACAAAACAGGCAGATGTCTTCGGTGTACCTAAGACCATCCTATGCTAGCAGCTGCCTTCAAGGTGATCCTGAGCAAATTATTTAATATCTTTAAGTTTCGTTCTGCTCAGGCCCAAAATGGGGGCTAAAATAACTTGGCACATGGTTATTATTAGAATTAGCTCATGAACATAAAGATTGTAGTTCTTTTTAAAAAATACCTGGCATGTGGATATTCAATTTCTTTTTCTTTCAATCAGCGGCTTTCTCTTGCTAAATCCCAGCCGATTGATAAACCATCTCTTTTCCTCAACCTATACAAATCCCTCCAGCCTATACTCTGTGGCCTACAGCCTTGTGGAAACAGCCTAGTACACTCTGTCTCTCTCTCTCTCTCTCCTCTCAGTTCCTGTCCCATACTTGTTCACATTTTTTATTTAATACCTCGTGCTCTCCAATGATTGTTTTGTAAGAATTGTCCAGTCTCGCTGGCTGGATTACAGGCTCCCCGAAAGCAGCAGATTTCACGTTAAGTTCCAGCTCGCCACGTCTAATGCAACGGGACTGCATAACATCCACTCAACAGACACTCCACTGAGTCGTTGAAATAAAGACACCAGCAGACTGAAGCTAGATCGATGTGACCTTAGAAAAATAAATTAATTCAGCCATATTAGTCCCAAATGTTGGTTGATTCGGGATCTCTTTTTCAAATAGTAAAACATTCTGCTTATGTGAACTGAATGACTAACTCAACTATCCCTCTGTGGAAGAAGCTGAAAATGCTGCCTAAAATTATATTGCTCGCTGGAACTTCTGGTAACTCAGGATGCTGCCTTCTGGGTGGTGTTTATTCTATGCCACAAACACCTGAATTACTGAAACTGAAATCCATCCAGATTCTGTGTTTGGGGTTCCAGCATTTTGTGGACTGGCAAATGTGCCTGACAAAAATCTGGGGAATGCTTGGCCTTTCATCCCTCTGAGAATTATGCCATTTTCCAAGAAAAGCTAAATAGCTCATTCATGTTTCACCCTCTGTTCTTCCAGGCTGGTTTCCTGAGGATATTTTTTAGCCAGACTGCTGTGTGTGTGTGTGTGTGTGTGTGTGTGTGTGTGTGTTAAATAGGCTGCTGGAAACTGGGAGTTTTAAACTAAAACTTATATTGAATGATTCTTGAGTGCATTATCAAATGAAGAATATTATCCTTATTTCATCTATTTCAGACTAAGGGGAAAAAAAACAGAACATATGAATGGCATTCAATCAGTGGCTTTTGTTGACAAATTCCTCCAGAGTATAACTTTAGATCCACATGAAATCTCTTAGTCCTGTTTCTGAGGAAAGCTAACTAATAAGTACCATCAGGTAACAAAGCTATTACGCTTTTTTTTTTCTTTCCACGTCACTTTTATCAAGAGAAATGGGGAACTTCATATTTCAAGGGCTTTTCGCACAGGAAGCTCTAATGTGGCCCTAGCACATGCTGACGTCTGTAGTGGAGGGAGGTTACGGAGGAGCACAGCTCCTTGACCAGACAGCACCATTCAGGGGTTTCAGAAGGAAGGTGATAAGTACATATACCACCCACAAATGTGGGGCGTGCTCCAGGCCATCTGAAACCTTGGGCCCTGTTTGGAAGACGAGGGGATGCATGAACTGCCGAGCACGGAGCCTGGATTCACTCGCCAAACCTGAGCAATAAGCTCAAATGCAGACAAGGAAAATACTTAGTTTGGCTTAAGTGGGCAGTTCAGGCCAGTGTGAACCGGGCAGGCAGAAGAGTCCAAGAATCTATAAAAGTTCTTTAGAAAACAAGAAGGCATTGGTCAACGGAGATGGGCTGGCAATGCATAAGTGTGTTCCCCTCAAAGCTAAAGTCAAAGCCTCTTGAATATATCCAAAATGTTTGTGGTACCTACCTGTGCTAGTAAGATGAATTTTTCTGACTTCTGTATTTTATGTTCTCTATGGTCAGCATGAACTTTTTTCATAATTAGGAAAATTAATTAAATTACAACTTGTAAATACCTCTCTCTCTCTCTCTCTCTCTATCTATCTATCTATCATCTCCCTTTCCTCAAAATGATGAAACCAGCAAAGTCTTCTAAGAGGACTCATGAACCAGGTCTTTATCACAGAGGAATAAAAGTACATGGTGGGCTAGAAATGCACGAGTTGCCCCCACGGGCACAAAGCAAAGGGTAGGGCTTTGGGGACAGAAGGCAGGGCTGGGAAGGGTCCCAAAGACCACATCTCAGGGACCTTTCCTGTCGGTTAGCAGGGGCTTGCTGAACTGAACGAGCAAGACTGTGTGGCCCCCTCACACTGCACGAGGTATGGAAGGCTGGCCACGCGCTGCAGACCATGATCTCTGTCTTCAGAGAGCATGTAGAGGAGGCACCCTTGTTTTGTAACATATAATGATGACAAGTCACGTGGCTTCCATCAATGAAAAACTAAGTCCTAGGGGAGCAACGCAGCCTGGTGTCTGATGATATTTAGTCCAAAAGTATGCACAGGACAGCAAGCAATGTAGCAGATGCACAAGGGGCCTGGAAGAAAGGGCACTGGTCCATGGCACTGCCTTCTAACCTACTCTGCCAGTCAGGGTCCCAGTAAGAAACAGAGGGCTCATTCAAATGGGTGACTCAGGAGAGGCCGATGAAGGGTCTGTTTACAGACGTGTCACTGGGGTTAAGAAAACCAAAACTGTGGTGACCAGATATCACCCCTAGGCTTGAAGCAGCACAGGGGAGGGGGTAACTCCCACCACACAGAAAAGCAATTGTGTCACCCTAGGGCCAGCAGAAGGGACTAACCGGTCATCAGGACCCTGAGTGCACTCTCCTGTCCCTCAGTTTCCAGCTCCTGACCCAGCCATACCCTGATGGCAAAGAAGCCATTGATGCCACCGTTAGGGACCTACTTTCTCAGGATTCTCCACAGAGCAGGGTAGAAAAGGGGACAGAAGGGGCCTGGAGGGACAAATGGAAAATGTCCAGCCCACACATCGTGTACTTTACTTTCAAACATTCATTTCCTATTCTCCACCTTTCCTCACTAGAACATAAGCTCCCAGAGGACCGGGATTTTACTAGTATGTTCTCCACTGCATTCCAGGTATCTGCACCCAACAGGCACGCAGAGAATATCTGTTGAATGTCTGAACCGAAGCAAAGAAGACAAGCAGCATTTTATATAAGGTAAAAATAGTTCTTAACCGGGTTTTTCCCTATGGTAAACTGATTCTTATTTTGACCATTCCACCCAAAGCAAAATATAGCCAACATACATAAGAAGGAAAATACGATGGGGTCTAAGATTTGCTGAAAAGATTCTATTTATGCTTTGCTTGGAGTGAAGAAAAGTTTTGGGAAGCGGACCGAAGAATTTTAAATCGCCTTAAAGAAACACAAGAAATACATCTTTCCCCTAACTCTCAGACCTGTGGTCTAGGAAAGAGGGGACGGTTGCCAGGATTCTTAAAGAAACTCAGTGTGAAACAGTGAAAAGATGTCAGGTTGTGGGTTTCCCTGCCACGGGAGGTTTGGGAGACCAACATTGTCTGGATTTGATGACAGGTAATGACATTAACTAATTACAAAACTAATCACATTTGGAGCAGTGGAAGCTGAGATCACGATAAGCATAATCAAATCCCTGACTTGAGGGCTTCGGGATCAGAGGATAAGTTTTCCCCCCTTGCAAAGCTTGACCAGATGCCTTTCAGGGTTCTTTGTCTGAATATTTTGGAAGATACCAGTGAGAGTCAGAACAGCACTGTGAATTGCAAAGCCCAGTAGCAGGTCTGGCACTAAGGGAGGGCACTCTAGGGACACTGTGTGGGTCCCTACTGGCTGAAGATGAGCCTTGTCTACCCCATCTTCGGGAGCTCCATCAAGGGAAGTGCCTGGGCCTTGACCCCCCTACCTCTTCCCCTAAAAGCAAAAAGGCCTGTGTCCCCCTCACGGGTTGGGTCAACTTGGACAAATTCCAACCCATTGGGGCCTCAGTGCCTTCCTCAGCAAAGTAGAGATTAAAATGCCAGTTGCATTCGCCTCCCCAAATTGGCATGAGAATCCAGCGAAAGAGTTTACTTTGCAGATTATCAGCTGCTTTAAGTATAACAAGTATTGCTAGCATTCAGCCAAATCCCAGGCCTGAATCCCTATGATACGAACACCTCACTCATCAGAAAGGTGGAGAATCTTTGAAATAAAGAAGCTGACCACCTCCTGGTGGTAGGAAGTCCTCCACTGCTCGCTCCCTCTCTCCCTCTCTCGCTCTCTCTCTCTCTCTCTCTCTCTCTCTCTCGCCCCTCCTGCTTTCTCTAGCCCCATGGGAGGAAAGGGAAGAGGCCGGCCTCCTTCAAAGCATCTCCAGTCCTTCACGGAGAAAACGGAGCAGCGGCCCTGGTCATTCTTCGCATCTGGTAACATTCCTTAAGCCCCAGTGTAAAACTTGAAAGGAAATGAAATCCTAAATGCAAACACTATCTTTCAGTCTCTTGGAAAATTACCTACCTCCACTTTCTCTCTCTTCCCAATTCACTCATCTTCAATTAAAGCCGTCTTTGGAGTTAAAACCTCACTGTTCAGAAACCAAGCCATCGCTTAAGAAAGAGAAAAAACATTAAGAGATCCAGATTTCAATTAACTTTGCCATTGATTTTTGTGTAATTCTGGGGGGAGGCAGTATTCTTTCAGTAAAGTGGGGGCGCAGAATTCAAAGATTAACGGAGGTTCGGATGACGCCAGTGAGTAAGGACTAAAATATACTCAGTCCTGCTCCCCAGGCCCCGCTGAACAGCAAAAACATTTGGAAAATGGCCTAGAAGAGAGACCTGCCGAATTGCCCATAACAATGGGCCACTGCATTACTGCCACTCCAGTAACTACATTACGGCCACTCGGATAAAAAGCCTTTGGTAAATAGTGTTTCCTTGTACTTTTTCATTTTAATGTAATTTATATATTTGGTGTTTATGCAACTGTGTGATTTTTCTAACCAATCAATAAAATATATAATCCAATCTTGCTTTTTTCAAAGCTGCAACTGTTTCACAATTGTTGAATACCTACCGCTCTTAACAGGGGACCCCTGGGTTAGCACCGCTCACTTGCATACATGCACATGCGCACACGCTACGTAAATACAACAGAGGAAACAGCTGATACAGATATAATTTCTAATGTGTTGTGTCACTGAATGTCTATCAGAGGAAAAGAGTCTGTGAAAATAGATTTAAAACAACAGGCATTTTAATCAGATAAGTACCCAGCATTCATCTCTGTCCTCTAGAAATATGATTTCAGCATAATGAATGAAGGGAAGGAGCTCACTGGAATACAGCCCTTCTGAGCAATAGAGTGAAACCAAGTATCATGGCGAACCCTTTCCCCTGTTGGGGGAGAGGGGGTGCTGCTGTGATGAGGAACAAGGGATTGTCATCCAAACAAGAGAAAACTATTAGGATCGAGCAAAGGAAAGAAGATGTAACCATAAATGATCCAATCAGGAATTTCATTTTAAAAGATTTATTCCAACCATCCTTGACCTTCTGATGGGAAGTTCAACCCCGAGATAGAACCCGGCAATCTTCGGAAGTCCCTACGGGGATGGAGCAGGAGGTCCTTAGGTGATAAAGAAACCACCTTTCCAAGAAGTACAAGGGAGTGAATTGAGGCACATGACCTCCTTCAAACAAAACGCAAAAAATCATGGTATGTGGTACGCACCTAGGCAAAGCTATAAACATGAACCTGTTGCTCGTTGCTCTTGTTGGAAGGAAAGCATTACATTTGCATCTGATGAGGTAGCTTTTTCACAGTGATGCCAGTGCCCACTGTCTCCTAGGGAACGACAGGGCTTCAGGTGAGGGAGCCCAAGCACGGTGAGTGGCACATGCCAAGCCGATGCTCAGGCATGCACTCACCGCGTGCTCTATGTCAGCCCTGTTCCAAGGGCTTTACCTTTCACCCAACCCTGTGAGGAGGTCCTGTCCTCCACTCTGTTTTACAGGTGATGCAGAGATACATGAAGTGACTTGCCCAAGGTCACACGGTTACTAGGTGCTGGAAAAGCATTCACCAGCCAGACAGCCAACTCTGAGAGTCTGAGAGTACCAAATAACCACAGTGCGGCTGCTCAAACGAGCTGAACTGAATTGAATGGAAAGTTGGAAAAGTGGTAGCCTTGAAAGAAGGCAGGAAACGATTTGGCTTAATTATAATCATCTCCAAAATCAAACCCAATTTGCTGAATTTTCCCCCTCCACCTTGGCAGTGTTGAGCAACGTTTCTATGAGGACAGAGAGACAAACATCCTCTCTCTGCCCACCCTCCCCGAACCTCCATCTTGAATCTACCCGGTGAGTGGAACCAGTCCTGACACTGAGAAGCATTTTGGGGATTGCAAGAGAGAAGAAGGGGTCCATCACAAAGGTCAGCTCGAGACGCTAAAAACTCTGAGCCCCAGCAGCCCCATCCACCACTGAGCCCTGTGGTGTCACCCCCGCTCCCCCACGCAGAAGTAGAGGCAGGCAGATCCCAGGGTTCATCCCCTGTGACTCATCCATTTTGACCTTGCAAAGAATGTTTCTATGTGTTCTTCCCATTCGAACACAGAGCTGGTGCTAATCTCAGTCCTCAACTCAGGCATTAAAAATGTATACATTTTGGTGGTGCCTGGGCAGCTCAGTCAGTTAACCATTCAACTCTTGATTTCAGCTCAGGTCATGATCTCAGGGTCATGAGATTGAGCCCTGCATCAGGCTCCATGCTCAGCCTTTCTCTCTACCTCTCCCTCAGTCGCTCCCCCGTGCTCACCCATGCTCTCTCTTCCTCTCGAAATGTGTGTGTGTGTGTGTGTGTGTGTGTGTGTGTGTGTGTGTTTCATAACTTAATATAATGTGTATTTTGAAGCTTCATTCTTCCAGGGTGGCAGACACTCAGTAATGCAGTCTCCCTCATGCCTAAGTCATGGCCAAGTTCTGGGGATTCTTTAGTTCTAAGACATGGTAGGGGAGAGGCCAGCAGTGTCTCTTCAGGCAACCTCTGATATGTCACTCAGTACCCCCTCACCTTGGTTCTCACACATCTTCTGCCCAAGCTACCCTGGACACCCTCATGCTCCACCCATACAGCTCCTACCAGATGTCACAAGGCCAAGGATAGATCTCCTTCTCCCTGCCCCTTCCCCCACCATCATGACTGTGAAATGTCCCCAGAGACTTGTAATCTCAACTCTTTAGCTGGGCCCTAAGGTCCTTCTGTTCCCCCAGGAATGTAGCAAAACACTAAGGCTTACGTCTAGAAGGATATCACAGAAACCCAACAACAGAGGCTTGACCTAATAGCAATCCATTGTGAGACACAACCAAAAAATCAGGCACAGGGGCAACTGGGTGGCTCTGTCAGTTAAGCGTCCAACTCTTGGTTTCAGCTCAGGTCATGATCTCACGGTTCATGGGTTCAAGCCCCATGTTGGGCTCTGTGCTGACAGCACAGAGCCTTCTTGGGACTCTCTCTCATTCCCTCTCTCTCTGTCCCCCACTGTCAAAAATAAATAAAATTTTAAAAGCTCGGGCACAGTGCTAAACAAAGACGCAGTCAAGGAACCAAGCTCTTCCTAGCCTCCAGCCTGTCTAATGCTGTTTAACAACGGCAGCTGTCCCCTGGGCATCCCATATCACGCGAGCAGGACAAAGCTGGCTGGGAAAGAAGTGGCTATAATGGACCATGGCCTACATTTCCTGCTCAGCACTGGAGGCACCTGCCTACTCCAATCTGTAGGGTGGCGGGAAGGTGAGCTGTTGGTTTTCTAGCCTCCGTTACAGGAAATAGCCAGTTGGGAGGGGATTGAGGGTGTCAACCTAAAGAATCTGCCACAACCAGGGAAAGACTCATTTTTCACTGTCACTTTCCTCCCTGAAAAAAAAAGTAGGCACTGGCCTACTTGCTTGAATGAGGTAAAAGTGAAGAGAAAAAACTAGAGGTAAAAGATTGGATAATGCTTCACACAGTATTATCCAACCTCATGGGTTCAAGAACACCTTGGTCTGGGTGGATGCCCAGAGGAAGTTCAAATGTTACTGGCTTCTCAGCAGGATCAGAATTAACGACCTAGACATTTGACACCTTCATTCGAACTCCTGAACCCTCAGGCTGCATGACCTAAACCAAAGGCCCCTGCTCTTCCATTCCTATCTTGGCTTGGGGCAAAAGACCCAGAAGGTACTTAGTGAATGGATGCTGGGCCAAAGTAAGTCCCAAATTTGTGAACCGTGGAGGTTGGGCCAGAATGTGGCCGGGATGTTTCCTAACATGTATGACACTAGAAGACCCAGTCACTGAGGGAGAACTTATAGAGACTCGCCATTTAATGCCAACTGTGTTCTACCCAGCTCCTTTGGGTGGCCTGGAAGGGTCAGCTCAAGGCTCAGAGGTCCAAAGACCTCCTCACCTCTCCTACAGCTTCAAAATTACTTTAGCCACCACACAGTGTAGCAGAAAGGCTGACCCACCTGAATCTCAGCCCTAGGTCTGCTCCACTAAAACCTTGGGAAAGTCCCTTTGGACTGAGCCTTAATTTCTCTCTGTAAAATGAAGACTGCAATATCTACCTTGCAGGGCTACTGTGAACATGGCAGATAATAGATGTAAAACACCTGTCCACTGGCCTTCTTAGCCCATGGTAATCTTGCAGAAGGTCCTGGGGTCTTGGATTGGACCAGGAGTAGAATTCTGCCTGCTATGTCAGGGTATATTTCCTCTGGGCCAGGAGGTGTTCCAGAATTAGATTTGGTAGGTTTGTTGGTTGGTTGGTTGGTTGGTTGAATGAAGGATGGTGACAGGACAGGTTGGCTGGGAATGTCCTTCAGTCTCACATGGCCAACTGGTGCTGACTTGCAGGGATTCCCAACTGACCTCAACACTGCATAAAATTGTGCATATCTATGGGGCGCCTGGGTGGCTCAGTCGGTTAAGTGTCCGACTTCAGCTTAGGTCATGATCTTGTGCTTTGTGAGTTCGAGCCCCGCATCAGGCTCTGTGCTGACAGTTCAGAGCCTGGAGCCTGCTTCGGATTTTGTGTCTCCCTCTCTCTCTGCCCCTCCCATGCTCATACTCTGTCTCTCTCGCTCCACAATAAATAAACATTTAAAAAATTTTTACCAAAAATAAACTGTGCATATCTATGTGCCTTGACATGTGGGTGGCACTTTCATCTCTATGATTTGATCATACACTAACACCACTTGCAAAGTGATTCGTTCTCTGGAGCTCTTGGGGGCACATTTAGTACTAACATACACTTCCATATAGTCATCCATACACAAACAAGTATATGAAACATTGTGATCAACACTATGTTTAGTACAACCAAAAAATGTTGCGCTTGGCAAAAAATAAAAGAAAAAGAATCTCTGGCTACATTAAGTGACATAAGAACCAAAGAGGGAAGAACCCCATATGCTTGAGAAGACCATGCCTGAAGTTCTGGGGCATTCTGTGAGCTTCCCTATGGGGACACAAACTGAAACCTGGCCAAGAGGAGGGTGGGTGTGGCCACCAGGCACAAAGAGAAAGCGCCTCTGCTATTCCAGAGTTGAAGAAACGGGGCGTGCTCTGCTTGGCAGGAGGGAGAAGGATAAAAACTGTCTTCAAATATTTGGAGAGAGCTATCACAGGCAAGAATGAGCTTTATTTTACATTCCTCAAGAAGTAAAACTAGAGTCACTTGTGGAGTAGTCCATGAAGGCGGCTTTTGACCCAACTGAAGGAAAGGACTTCGTGACTGCATTTGAAGATGAGACGCACAGCCCTGAGTGTCAGCGAGTTCTAGAAGCTAATGCTCTTCAAGACTGGAGAATGAGTGCATGCTGAAGAGGTCATACAACCCATGCCTCATGCACCTGTGAGGAGAACCAAGGAGCTCATTGCTTCAAATCCCCTTATATGCCACCTCTCAGGTGGTGACTTGGCCATACTGCTCTGGACTGTCAGCTACTTGCGTCACCCTACCTCCACTCCACAGACTTGGTCATGTACAACCCAACGGAGCCTCTTCTTCTGTTCCCTTGGCTGGCCTCTGCCTTCCCTTCCCGGAGCCTCCCTATTACCTGTGAGGCATGAGACATTCCAGCAAAACTCCGCTCCCAACCATGCTCAACCCAGAGGTAAGAGGGGGAAGTAACGGAGGTTAATGTCCCATTAGGAAAACCATTCACCATTCGGTGGTTGGGAATGGCATATCAATTCTTTTGCCACCTTTCCTCTATTAGTCCATCCTGAGACCCAATAGTTTATGCTCTGGGAGGACAGTCCCTGTATTGGGTTCCCGTGGCTGCTATAACAAACTGCCACAAACATGATGGCTCAAAACAATAGACACGGATTACTGCAGATGTCCGCGGTCAGTACTGCTGAGGGGCCAGCAGGGACTGTGCTGCTTCCAGAGGCCCTGGGGGAGAGTCCCTTCCTCACAGATTCCAGCTTCCAGTGACTGCCCATATGCCTTGGCTTGTGACCGCATCACTCGAACTCCTGCCTCCATGATCACATGGCCCTCTCTTCTGTGTGTCAGATCTGCCTCTGCCTGTGCCACCATCTTGTAAAGACATTTAGCATCGGATTTAGGACCTACCCAGATAATCCAAGGTGATCTCTCCATCTCAAGATCCTTAGTCACACCTGCAAAGCCTTTGGCACATTAGGTAACATTCAGGGGTTCTAGGAATTAGGATACAAGAAATTTCTCTGGAGGCCAATACTTAGCCTACCACCATCCCAAAGACTGAGCAATCGGTTACGCCACACACCCAGTTGGGGCCACACCAATAATGCACCCTTGTATTTGCTCCTTTCATCTCAGCCTCACCACCATTCTCCCAAACCTGTCCCATTCTGGGACTGACCTCTCCACTAAAGAGACAGCACCTGAGATTTTTCCTCAACCTCTCCTTCCTGGGGAACCAAGAGTAATACATGTAAACCATCAGGAACATGACACACAGTAGCAGTAGTAACAGTGGCTGTAGTAATTTAAGAAGAGCTCCTACGGTTTTCAAGGAGATGTCACTTGTTTCCAGAGCATTGTCTAATAACTTAAAAATAGGCTATACACTGAGGAAATGGAGGTCATCTATTTCGGTGGGATTTTACACTGTGTTGAAAGATTTATTTCCCCTCTACAAAACATTTCCACCCTGATGACAATTATTCAGGAGAACACCTGCTAAAAGATTAGAATTAGAAAAGGAAGGGCTTTCCCACAGCAATGGAAGAAAATTCACTCAATTACAGGGACGTTAAATAAATTAGTTAACGCTTACAATTTCTTACAGATGAAAAGTGTTATCTGAATCACTACTCAGACCTGCTATGAATATGTTTTTTTGTGTGCTGAACCAAACTGCGTTTCTTAAAACAGCAGCATCCTGGGTCCTGGGACCATCTGAGAGGTAACATAGTTTCGTTAACGAATTACAAGAGCAAAATACCCCCCCCCCCCAAATTCAGTTGGCAGGGCTGTGACTGACTTACGGGAAGGGAAGGGGAGGAGAATAAGGCAGAATTTTCTACTGTACCTCTCAGAGGTCTTTGCAGGTGACAATTCTCCAGTGGAAGATTCTGGAAGGTTTGGTGTTTTTATGAGGCAGTTTCACTGGCACCTTTGCTTCAGAGAATCATAGACTTGGACTCGCAGATAAACCTGAAAAGAACAAGTAGCCCGCAATACTGAATACTGAGAAAATATTGGCAAACTTCCCTGTTAAAATAGAAAGTATCAAAAACAGAAACTTTCAAGAACTTCACTCCTCCTACCATGACAAGGCACATTTAATATTTTGGTGGAAGCTGCTTCCTCCAGGCACATTTGATAATTGTCATTTCAAAAATTACAGGACACATCATTGAA
Source organism: Cryptoprocta ferox (assembly GCA_028646485.1). Lineage (NCBI taxonomy): Eukaryota > Metazoa > Chordata > Mammalia > Carnivora > Eupleridae > Cryptoprocta > Cryptoprocta ferox. The sequence goes on along the minus strand of CM053576.1, from coordinate 51,937,395 downwards.
TGAATACAATCTGAATGAAGGCTGTATTTAAACAGTGTGATAAAATAAGTCCACATCTGGCATGTTTAATTTACGTCATTTAATTGAACAATTCGTATTTGAAAACTCCTCTGATCTGGATTCCCTTGGACTTCATATACAAAATCTTAACTTGCAAATCTTCCAAACCTAGATTGTCTCCGTCCTTTAGTTGCTGGTACAATCTGCTATCCACACTTCAGCATCTTTCTCTTTGCTTTTGTGGTATGTACACAAACATAAATAGTACACAAACGTGCACACGCACATGCACGCACACACACACACACACACACCATAAAACAACATGTCAGGCTTTCGAATGACAGGATTGCTCTTCCTTTCCCATCCCATCTACTCTCTCATTCTCCATATCATGAATAAAGGCCAACTCCTTAGGCAGGACAGAGGAAATCAAGAGGAGAATCTATATCCTTCTGGAGGATTCTCATCACAATGATCCAAGAACAAAATTATTCTAAGAGTCTTCCAATGTTTCTTTACATAGTCCTCACTCTCCCTGAAAGATTCAGCTCCTTTTTCATTCACAGCAGTCTCTTAAATAATATTCAATAGTGAGTGAACGAATGAATGAATGAATGAATGAACTAAAGAACTGAGCATTTCTGAAGCCATGGAAAGAAGCATGATGTAAAGAAGCATATGGTAGGGGTGTCTGGGAGGCTCAGTCAGTTAAGAGTCTGACTTCAGTTCGGGTCATGATCTCACAGTTCGTGGGTTCAAGCCCCGAGGTGGGCTCTGCACTCATTTGAGGAACCTGCTTGGGATTCTCTCTCCCTCTCTCTTCTCCTCTCCCCAACTTGCACTTTCTAAGTCTCTCAAATAAAATAAACTTTTTAAATAAAGTATATGGTATACTAGAAAGAATGGCGACTTAAATCAGGAAACCTAGCTTCCAGCTCCCCTGATGGCTTAGTACTTGACCTTGGGTAGGCTATCTGTTTTGTTGCTTCACAAGCCAAACAGAAATAACACTTATCCTGATGTTTTCATATATCACAAATATAGCATCTTATGGTTTAGAGACTCACATTCTCTTACTTGACCCATTCAATGACCAATTAGTGGCAATGGGTGTCCAACTTCCATAATGTTGACCATAAGGTCTTGAAGTAGTTAATAAATAAAAATGCACTCCAAGCCAGAAGTTTCAGCACCTTCTTCTCCATGTAGTAGACAAAGGAAGAGCCCAGCCATGACCAGTGACTTGCCACTGAGACAATAATGACAGAGCCTTTTCTCAAAGCATGACTTCCTGCCCCAAATCTGTGTCACTTCCTGATGTCTATACACCAGTATCCATAACATAAGCACATTCCCAAAGGCCCTCAGCATTTCATCAGTTGAGAGCTGCCATCCAAATTCCTATGAATACATTTCTCAGCATGGAGTAGTTATTTAGCAGATACTCAATAAACTGGATAGACAGTATCAAGAGTCAGCACACTTTTTCTGTAAAGAACCAGACAGTCAATCCTTTAGATTCTGTAAGCCGTGAGGTCTCTGTCGCTACTGCTCCACGTTGTAGTGCAAAAGCAGCAGCAGACGATCCATCAACAAATGGGTGTGGCTGTGTTTCAATAAATCTTTATTTACAAAAACAGGCACCATGTCAGATTTAGCCTGCAGGCCTGTGTTTGCCAAACTGTTGGACTGAATCAACTTCCAGAACCATCTTGACGTCAAAAACATCATTTTAAAACTTCCTTTTAGAAACAGGGTGCCGACAACCCTTGATAAACACATACATCCAGGCACCTTTGTCCCTCTTCCTCCAGTGGCCTCTGATAAATACCAACTGGCAGAGAGGACATGGGGCATTTATCCTTCAATTGCAGTTGTTCTGAAAGACAAAGCAGGGGCAGAGATTAAAACCAGACCCCCAGTCTTTGTGCCATGCCCAACATATCAAGTGCCCCTCTTCAAATTGTACTGAGTTCCCTGTCTACCTAATAGAGAAAATAGAACCATTCTTTCACTTAATAGTCTTTTAGTAAGGGGCTGGGGGCTGGGGGACAAGGTTTACTAAAGGCCCTTATAAAATGCCGGCTGAAAAGAATAATGCTCCTTGGCACCAAAGAATCTTTTTCATGTGAAGCTACATGATCACTTTTCATTTTGTTTCTCAAGCACCCCATGGCACCCATCCATGTATTAGGCTAATAACTGCATGAATCTAGTTAAAAGGAACCAAGCAATTATTTTAATTAGAAGAGAACAAAAATAACACTCCTGGATTCTGTTTTAAGGGGCAAGAAGGAAGTAGTCAGGGTTCAAAAAGATCCCACAAAATATTTTTGTGAAAGGAAAAATAATTAAGGCCAAATTTAGAATGTACTTGCAATAAATGGGCCAAATAAAATGAATGGCCCCACTGTGCAACTAAAACCCATTCATATATAAGAGCCCCAGAAAGTCCATTTTTATGTGATACCATTTTGAGGGTATAGCCAATTTTACAAAGTGAAAGTGAATGTCTAGTAGAGACTTTAATGATCCTTGTGAATCTCTTACACAATTTCTTATAGAGTTTCTGTGTAAACTCTTTTATTAATAAGAGAAAAGGGGAAGGATATTGGTCAATTTGCCTTTCAAGTAGGATTATTTTTTTCATTTAAATTCTTGGAGGAAAGTGTTCAAATTTGTTTCTCTGGAAAAAACTATCTTTACAGAAAATTCTTGTCACTAATCCATTCTACAAAAAAGTGAATTCCATCATAAGAGTCTTAATCAGGTGAACTGAAATCAGTCATTCAGGAAGAGATTGATATCTGCACATTTTCTACAGCTTTGGCTTCCTGCCTCCCTTCTGGTCATGGCATTTGGGCCATTTCATTCCATCTTGGGCTTCCAAAAAAAAGAGATGAAATGAAACTCAAACTAGTCAAATAGTATGTGCTGTTCCTTCTGTTTAAGTCTATATGTGTTTATTGAACACCTGTTATCATCCAGCACATAGTGAGTTATAGACACAGGAATAAGTAAGATCTGGACCCAGCCTTAAAGAAGTTCACAGTCTAATCAGAGACAGAGGCATGGACGAAAAGGAGACCAGGCAGCTCCAGTTGGATGGGATCAAGGGTCTCTGGCCTGAGTTGACTGTTAAAGAATGGCCTGCCCAGGAGAAAGACATGGACAGCCCATCCTCTGGGGAAAGATCAGCATCCACAAAAGCTGGGACACAAGGAACTTGGGGGGAAACACTGGAAACTGCAGCAGACAGAGGTGCTTGCGGGGTGAGGCAAAGACTAAAGCGGAGAAGAGAGCTGCTGGAGAGGTAAGCAAGAGCTGGGTCATGGGAGAATTCTTGTGCCATGTTCACAAGCCCGGACTTCCTCTCGTAGAGCAATGAGAACCACTGCGCAGTTTTCAACACGGACTAACGTGGCTGGCTGCCCATTTTAGAATGAGCATTTGGATGGCTGGGAAGGGGATGAAATGGACACTAGGTGCCCCACAAGTGCCACAGCCCAAGCAAGAGGTGACAAGGCCTTGAACTTGGACAATGGCAAGTAGGAATGGAGAGACGGGGTCAGGTATGAGATATACAGTATTAAAGGAGATTAAAATTAAAAAAAAAAACTCCATGGAACAGTACTGGAAGGGGTCAAAAGTAAATGAAATTGGCTTTTAAGGTTCTCAGTGGGAGCAGGTGTTTTATCTGAATGCTGGTCATATGTCCAAAATGCTTCTCATCTCATTGGCCCTCCTTTAAACCCAGGATCAGCGGTGATCGTGGGTTCCAGCATTGAGATGTAATAACGGACTTCAGCCTTGGGCACACGAGCAGGCTGTGAGTGCCCACGGAAAACTCCTAGAAGATTGTGTAACTTCCATTTTCTTCCCCAGGCAAACTCACACAAAACCAGTCTCCTGCGCCCAGTGTAAGTTAACATCTACAAAAGCCTGGAATGAAAGAACATGGTGGTGAATACTTACTGTGCTGGTTAGTTTTATGCATCACCTTGACATGGCTAAGAGGTGCCCAGATACCCAGTAAAACATTACTTCTGGATGTCTCTCCGAGGATGTTTCTGGAAGAGATTAGCATTTGAACCAGTAGATAAGTAACGAAGATCATCCTCACCAATAGGCATCATCCAATCCACTGAGGGCCTGAATCGAACAGAAAGATGGAGGAAGGGTAAATTTTCTCTTTGCCTCAGCTGCAGCTGGGACATCCACCTTCTCCTGCCCTTGGGCATCAGAGCTTCTGGTTCTTGAGCCTTCCAAATCCAACTAGAACTTACACAGTTGCCCCCACACACACACATCCCTGTGATTCTCAGGCCTTCAGACTTGGGCTGAGTTACATGACCAGCTTTCCTGGTTCTCCAACTGTCAGACAGTAGATCGTGGGACCTCTTGTCCTCTGCAACTGTGCTGTCAATTCCTATAATAAACACGCGCACACACACACACACACACACACACACAGAGGCTCTGTTTCTCTGGAGAACTTAATGATATACTTTGGACAAACTACATATATTTTAAGTAACTATATTAGGTTAGACTTATTTATGTTTTAATTTTTTAAAGAACGTACAGAGGACGCCTCTCCAACTCATTTTATGAGCCAGCTAAGCCTTGATAACACACCTGCCTAGGGTATTACATTAAAGAAAAATTACAGGTAAATTTCATGCATACATGTTGTTGTAAAAATTATCAAAACATGCAGTAATGCTTCAAATAAATAATATATCATAAGCACATTGGGTTTAGTCCAGAAATGCATAATTGGTTTAACATTCAAAAATCTATTATATAATTAGATTCTAACAGAATAAAGGGGGGGGAGGAAGTCATATGATCATTTTATAAATAAGTAAGTACTTAATTTATGACAAATGGATCACTTCAGAGCACTGGGGAAAGAAGTCTTTTTCATTAATGGTATAGAGTAAGTAGATATCACAGAGGAAGAAAACAAATTTGATCCCAATCTCACACCATATCCAAAAATCAACACCATGTGGATTATAAAACAATAAAGCTTCCAGAAGATAATGTAAAAGGATATTTTCATGGCCTTCGGATAAGCAAAGCTCTCTTAAATGAGACATAGACAGCACTAACTATAAAGGAAAATATTGCAAAATTAGACGACATTAAAATTAAAATCTTCTATCCATCCAAAGATACCATAAAGAGAGTGAAAAATCAAACTCAGGGTGGTATAAGATATTTGCAACATATACTATCAAAAAAGGATCATATCCAGAATATGTTACTTATATATCCAGAATATATAAGTAACTCCTACAAAACAGTAAGAAAGGATAAACAATGCAGGACACGTGGGTGGCTCAGTCGGTTAAGTGTCTGACTTCGGCTGAGGTCATGATCTCTTGGTTCATGAGTTCGAGCCCAGTGTCTCTGGCTCTGTGCTGACAGCTCAGAGTCTGGAACCTGCTTTGGATTCTGTGTTTCCCTCTCTCTCTGTCCCTCCCCCACTCACGCTCTGTCTGTCTGTCTCTCTCTCTCTCAAAAATAAACATCAAAAAAAGGGGAAAAAAGAAAAGATGAACAATGCAGTGATAAAACTACCAAGACCCTTAAAAAGTCCATTCACAAAATATCCAAATGGCCAATGTACATGAAAAGATACTCAACTTATTAATAATCTGGGAAATCAAATTAAAACCATAATGAGATTCAAGTACATACCACCAGAATGAGCAAAATCAAAAAGAGGAAGAATACCAAATGTTAACAAGGATTAGAGCAGCGGATCTCTCGCCCACTGCTGGTGGGAGTGGAAACTGATACAACCTCTTTGGAAAACGGACATCATTAAAGCTGAGCACAGTCATGCCCTACTACTTAGTAACTTCCCCCTTAGTCTATGTACCCAAAGGAAATGCATGCACACCCACCAAAAACGTGCACAAGGAAGCTTACGGTGGCCCTCTCTGAGATAGCCAAAAACCAAAAACAACCCAAATGTTCATCAAGGCAGAAATAGGTATTGATACAATGGAAGGAAATAAAACAAGGAAAATATAATTGCACCCAGCAACACAGATACAGCTCATAAATACACAGGAAGTTGAAAAAACAAAAACAAAACACAAATCTATGTTTTGTCAGACATCAGGAGAGTGGTTATCTTTAAGGAGGAAAGGGGAGTCCCATCCTAGGGGCCATCGGGCTTGGCGGCTCTCTTCTCCTTCTTGTCCTGGGAGGTGGTTACAAGGATGTGTTCTCTCCAGGAAAACACATTGGGTCCCATGTTCCTGCTCTTTGTAATCTTCCAGATATGGAACCTCAATAAAGCTTCCCCAAAACATTTCAAATGCTGACTTCCATTTCTTAGGTGAAGTAAATGGAAGCACTAAGTATTATCGAATATCTTTATTAAAATCAGTCAGAGGCTTGTTCTTACCTATGTTCAGTGTGTTCTCCAGGTGTCAGTTACAGAGCAGAAAATAAGAATCACATCTAGCTGGACTAGGAAGGAGAGAATGCCTTCCCCTTGAGGCAATGAATAAAACTGGGTCCCTTCACAGTTTAGCTAAGAGGTAAGTAATGTGTGAGAAGAAAAAGAAAAGGTAAAGGTCCAATGTAGAAAATAAAAAAGACATAATGAAGGTGCTCCTGGAGGCACATACGTTTCTAGCCTTACATAAAGTGGGATTAAAAGGTAACAAATTCAGGCTGGCTACAAGGAAATGCGTTCTGATGAAATGTATAATTAACCTGTAGCCAATGGTTTTGCGAAAATCCAACTCCTCCTTCAAAAAAAAAAAAAAAAAAGATTAGCTATTTATAGCAGGCAAACCAGCATCTGCAGTTACACTGACTAATATTGTATTACAAACATTCCCCTGCTTCCAGGCAAAAACTGATAGCCAGCTGAGGTCAGGAAGAAAATTTCCCCTTTGGTGTAGTATTTCACAGCTCTGTGATCTAATATCGGACCATTCGCGGTGCTGCGCGGTATTCGCACCCCCGTTCCCGGCTCCGAGCTCTGGGATCCAGGATGCCGCATTGAAACAGGCTATTGTTTTAATTCTGGACGGCAACACCTTAGCGCTGTATTTAGGCAACACCTTGTGTTTCCAAAAGGTAAACACAATGAATATAATCAAAATTGTTCCAACACTACTGTTTTTACATCAACAATCTATAAATATATGGAAGAACTCAATATACGTGTGAAATAAACAGAGCAGGCATACCTTCACTGGGGTAATTCAGAAGACAGCTCTATAATTTAGCAGCTTGGATTTCAATTGTTGCATTTTAAGGTACGAAAAACACAGATATTATTCATCAAAGTGATTGTCCTGCGCACTTGTATACCTTATATAATTTATTTTTTTTTCAGGGCTTTTTACTTCAAAGAAATCACTAGCTAATGACATTTCAGACTTAAGAAATTTTTCTGATAGCACGCGAGAATTCCCTCAGGGACAGGATTGTGAATAAGTGGATTTTTTTAAAGATCATTAACAGATATTACAAACCAATTCAAACTGAGCATTTTCTTTGCAAATTACCTTTAACTTTTAAAGCCATTGGAAAAAAAAAAAGACAGTGAGTGATTTAATTTACTTAACCTGTCTACAAATTGCAGCTTGGTGCTGGGTCGGTGACTGCATTTTCAACCAAAAAATATCTCTAACTATCTCTAATAGCGATATTTTTCTAAATTATCACGCTCGATGAGTGATATCTCAAAAGATAGTAATGTTTATTTTTTTTTCATTTAGCAAGTTTCCCTGGAATTGGGAATTTTATTTTATTGATATGTTTAAAGTAAAAACAGAGCCCAGCACTGTCTATATCTGTTGCTTAATTAAAACTCTCTGGTAATTAGCAGGTTTACTGTTTCCTGAGTGGATGGATGGTGGAGCTTTGGCGGTAGATGGTGGGGTTTTTTTGGGGGGGTGGTCGTTTTATTTAATGATCAAACCATAGTTTCTGGGCTAAAGAGCTAATATTTGGGGTGAGAAGCACCTTTATTCCCCACGTATATCAGGTCTGATGCTTATTTGCATCAACACCCCGTTGTGTATGTTTTCCATTCAAAGAGCTCCCGGGGACTTCAAAGGGAGTTGCCTGCAAAGGACGCTCTACGTGGGAGTCCTGAAAGGCTCCAGAACAGGCCCAGAGCAGGGAGAAACCTTGCCAAGACTAGCTCATGCTGGAGCCCCCAAACCATGTCACAAAATTAAAGGGTCTCCCCTGCCTACGCCATCCCACAGCGCATGTGGGAAATGTCCCCAGGCTTGCCAAGCACTGTGCTGGCTTCTAGGGCTACTACTTATAAATATTTGATGAGCAGCGCTCCATTTATAAGAAAGTATGTTAATAAGAATATTCTTTGAAATTGGAGTCCGATGCAGGCTTTAAAAAGGCTCATTGTTTGAGGTACTACAGATTTCCTTCTCTTCCCTTTTAAAGTGCAAAGTCAGCTTACCACAAACCAAACAAACAAACACAAAAAATAACCCCTAACATCCTTTTGGATGTCCCATCAACAACAACAAAAAATGGTAAGACTCTAAAGGATGTTCTCTTTGGGGAAGGATTGGTCAAATTGGGGGGGTGGATAAAGGAACATAGAAACCAGTATTTCTTGAGTATCTTCTGTGTACCAGATATTTAAATTCTTCTCTTTGAATCCGCACCAATATACTATGAGGTAAATTGTATCAGGTCCATTTTAAAGGCAGAAAATGGGCCTCTCAGAGAGCCTACAGGGTGTCTATTCCAACGCCCCACATCGGCAAGGGCAGAGCTGGTCTGGAAACCAGATCCACCCAACCTCAAAGCCCATGTCTGTCCTCTACCTCCCGCTAGCACCCAGGTGCCTGCTGGTTTCACAGGGATATGGCCCTGCCAAGTCTTTTCTCACTTCTCTGGGATCGTTTCCTCGTCTGAAGATAACCACGGAGATGGGAGGTGCACCAGCTCAGCCCAGCATGCTGGGGGGATGACACAGACGGATGGCATCACAGTAGCAGAAGCGCCTCGCACACTCCACAAGGTGGACCACATCTCATTAACCTTTCCTTTGATTTTGGACATGCTCTGCAGCATCAGACTTTATTGGCATCACCATAGCTCGGTCTTTTTGTGAAATTACCTCTAAATGGGAGTGATGTTTCATGTGACAGAAGTTGAAACCATAGCTTAAACATAAAATAAAAAGGAATAAAATAAATAAAATAAAGGACATTTTCTGACCCTGGAGCATCAATCTGTTTATTTATTTTGCAGTCACTCAACAAATCTTTACACATGCTGAGTTAAAGCTTAGTGCTGCATCATTATGTCAGATTTCTAAGCACACTTGACCTTGCCTTTGCACTGAGGATAAAATCAAATGTCCAGATATGGCCCACCTATAGGACCAGGTGTGATCTGATAACTGCTGGCCTCTCAAACCTCATGCTGACCAGTTCCCCACACTCGTTGCTCTCCAGACACACATCCAACAGGTTAAGCTGGAGTCCCGCCTCCTGGGTCCCCCGTTCTGCCAGCTACTACTCACCTGCAGGTTCCTACTCTTCATTCCTGACTCAGTTTAAGCATCCTGTCCTCAGGAAGACCTTCCATTACCTCCGGATCCAAAATAGGCCAGTCTTGATCTTGCCACCCTTTTTGGTTTCCTTTGGAGCAATCTTTCTCTCTGTTCTGTCCCTGGTGTACCATCTGTCCATCTCCCAACTCAAGTGTAGCTCTGGAAAGTCAGAGATCAGCTCAGTCTTGTTCCCCCACTTTGTCCCCCAATCACAGGACAGTGGAACAGCAAAGGCACAGGAAACGGCACTGCCTTAAAGCAGCTTTCCCTGATGTAACAAGTAACAAAAATGCCAGTCAGATACTCCGTTTCCTGGCAGAAGTGGCAGCCCTTGAACTCAAGTTCTCGTTTTTCCTCCTGCACCAAGCTCAAGTTCTTTCTCCTGCAATGAATCCGTGCATCCTTCCTGCCAGGTGGCGATGCTCACCTGATCTGGAAAGGCGGCCTATGTTTACTCCCAGCCTGGAAATGTCTTACCTGTTGGCTAGAGTCCTGCCTGCCAAGAAGGCACAGCTTCCCCTGTCATCTAAGTGGGACATGCCAATGAGCCCGGCACCCTGCGGGGCCCAGGTGTGACTGTCAGGTAGTTTCAGGGGTTCCTCTGTCCCAGTTAGCAGGGGCTCCGGTGACAGCCCACTCCACTGCCTAATGCTGCAGGGGCCAGCGCCAGGCCACACACACAGCAGCCATCGTTTTAGTCTCAACAATTTTTTTCTTTACTCGATCATTTACAGATTAAAGAATGAATACATATTTGTTGTAGTAAGTGAAACATCACCTAAAAATTTGAATAAAAGCAAAGATCATTCCTTCTCCCTGTCTCCCCTCATTACCACTCTCTGGAGATGACCATGGGCATGCTCATATATGCCTATAACTATGTATTTTATATATGCAGTAAAATATATATATTATATAGAATAATAAGCATACTATATATAGTATATGTATTACATATTACTATATACACATACACACACTATATATAGTAATATATCGGGTATATAACATATTAACATATATATAATTATATCACATATATTTATATATAATTTTATATAAGTGGGGTCATACACATGCTGGGCAATTTTAGTGTAGTATTTTATCTTTAATTAATTACCACTTACTGATGTATGTTGCTTCCCCTTCCCAGATGTGGTTATTCCCAGGACTTATAGGAAAGCACAGGTGTGCACACCTGTGGGCAGTGGCACCAGATACCTTTTCTCTTCTAAACACACCTGGCTTGGTCACACTGGACTGGAGATGAGTCTTCCGAGAAGTGGCACTGCTGATGTTTTCTCTCTTCCATGGCTGGTTTAGGGACATCTGAGGAGATGCCTGCACCCCAGCCCCCAGGGAGAGTACGGAGCACCCCTGGGCATGGTCTCCATTGTTTCCCATAGCTCCCAGGTCCATCTTGCTCTCTTTTGTTTCTAATTGACTCTCATGTGGAGCTGCCTGCCCCTGTCTTATCTCTGACCCTGTCTATTCCCAGTGACCTTCTCCAGGCAACAGATCTTCAGGCCAAGTCTTCTTTCTCTTTCTTCACAGGTGTCCCTCCCTGCCCCCTCCTCTGGCAGAGGTCATGCAGGACTTTGTCGGTACCCATTTACTCAGCCCATTTGTCTGCAGGTGACCATTCCCTCTGACCCTCACCCCTCCAGTTCACAAACCTGATCAACGTATCTGTGTATTGCTTTGTAGGTTTCAAGCATATTCAAATAGATTGCTTCGACTAATTCTTACAATAACCCTCTGAAACAGAGAGGAGTAAGTGTCCTGGCCCCCAAAATACCTGGCTCTTCAAAGATGTCAACAGCCAACTTGCAAAGCAGGCATTAAAATGGCCACATGAAAAAGTAATAGCTGTCGCTACTAATAAAGGAAATGCAAAGTATATGAACATTGATATCTTTGCCCGTGAATTAGCAAATATATAAAATAAAGATAATACTGTTCAAGTTCAAGGGAGCAGAGTTCGCTAGATTGTTGCAGGCAGGAGTTCATATCAGTGCCACCTCTCTGACCCATAACTTGCCAACACATAGTGAATTAGAAAACCACGGAACCATGCAATTCCTCCTGTAGGAATTCGTCCCAAGGAAATAAACAAAACTATGTAGAAAGTTTAAGCTACAAGATTTTAATATATGACTGATTAAGCTGAAGTCCAGTCATGCAATAAAATGCTCCGAAAAAAATTAAAGATAATAATGTGGAGGAATGTATAATATCAATATACAATATCATGCAAAGACTTTTATAGGAGTAAATACAAGATTACACAATGCTATGCATTGTCTGAGTCACATATAGATGATAGATATACATATAGATGTAGATAGCATGCGCCCCAAAATGTCAAGAAAGCCTATTGATGGGCACCTGGGGGCTCAGTCGGTTAAGCGGCCGACTTCAGCTCAGGTCACCATCTCACAGTTCATGAGTTCTAGCCCTGTGTCGGGCTCTGGGCTGACAGCTCAGAGCCTGGAGCCTGGAGCCTGCTTTGGATTCTGTGTCTCCCCCTCCCCCTGCCCTCCCCAGCTCAGGAGAGACCTCCTCTGTCTCTCTGTCTCTCAAAAATAAATAAAAGTTTAAAAAAAATGAAAAAAAAAAAACAAAGAGAAACCCTATTGATATTTATTCTCTACTTTCTAACTTTTTCCCATAAGCACATATAATTTTGTAAAGAGAAAAATAAAATGGTAACATTTAAAAAAACTGCCTCTGTGGAAGTGGAACCAGTTGCATAACTGAATAGTCAACAAATATTTATTGAACTTCTAAATACAAAGCAATCTGCTAGGTGGAAAGGGTGCAGTGGTTAAAAGTTTTAAAAATTAAAAAAAAAAAAAAAAAAAGAGGTGGCCTCTGGCCTAGAGGCGGATATTCCTGGAAAATGGGAGCAAGCCAGTGGAGCTTGCTGGTTTCAACAGGGAATGCCACCAGGCACAGCTGGAGCTCATTAGGCATTATTCTTCCCTAAACCCAAGAAACAGCCTCAGAGGATATCAATGCACCCAGTCATGCTTGGGAGAGATTTAGCCTTGGAACTGGACCTGGATCTGAAAAAGTGGTTTCTGAGAGTGGAAAATGGAGAGAAGGCGAAAGAGTGAGAGCCACCCCTGCTCTTCAAGCTCTTAGCTACTGTGTCTCCTGCCAGCCTGAGACAAAAGGCTGGAGTGGCCTGGCTGTGGAAGAAATGGTCCCACGGGTTGCATGACAACAAACATTAATGGGGAGGCCTGGAATGATCCATCTTTTGAAGAAATGATTAGTGAAAATTCAACTAAATTCCCCTCAAGGGACCCTCTGAGTCTGCTCCTCTGAGTCTGCCACCGCAGAGAAGCATCCGGCTTCCTACTGTTCCTAGATGACACTCCCCCTTTAACTTTGTAGGGTTGGAGCCTCCTACACACACCAAACCTGTTTCCCAGCCCGGAAGCTTTCCATAGTCTGCAAAATGTCTCTGCAAGCTCTAGGGTGCCATTTTGTTACCCCATGGGATCACTGTCATACTCAAGGCATCTGCTTTGAGTTGTTGTTTTTCCCACAAATGATGAAAAATTTGTGTTGAGTCTTCCCCCAGAAGGCCACTTGTAAGCAGTATTCATTTGGAGGCCTGGCTGGGGTTCAGAGGGGGACCATGGTGAAGGGAACCAGCCCTCCGAGGACTAAACTCGTGATCTCATTAGCACAGGGTTCTAATCAACTGAGCCACCAGGCACATACCTCATTTGCTAAATGTTAATTCTTAGATTAACTACAGATGAGTAGAGTTCCACGGGGGGAAAAATGAGAGAGAATTTGTTAATTCATGAAAGGAAATTTGGGTCATCAGTAGATGATTCCTTTGGTTAGTTTTAAGATACAATCCCCGCGTCTGAAGATGGTATTCATTGGGATCTATGCCGCCATGATTTTTTTTTTTTATCAGTATCTTGATCAGGAGAACTTCAAGGAAAAAGCAAATGGAATCACTTATGCATTTGCAAAAAACGTACACAATGATATCCACATAGATCCCTCCATTATTTCTATTTCAAACTCAGGCACAAACATTAGGTGGCAACATGAAGGAAAGGTTTCCATATATCTGAGGCAGAGATGGTCCTCCCAGAAGGGCTGGATCCCATTACCTTTGCCCCCCTAGAACTCTAATTCCTGTGGAGAAAAGACCCATCCTCTGTGGGGAAGGGAGCCCCCCGACCCACAGCCCTGTCTCAAGGCATGCTGTAATCCACCCCATTTTGCCCTCTCATCCCCCAGCCTCCTCCCTGAGGAGACAGTTTTACAAATAGCAAATATGGTTTGGAACAAAGTTTTGACACTGACTCGGTATCCTGTGCTCATATTACATTTCTATGAATATTCCACCGACTTTTCAACTCTGAAGAACAAAGTTTCCGCTCTCAGGCTACATTTAGCATTCAGGCCATTTCAACTTCAGCTGCTCCCACCCTGACAGCGATCTTTGAAACTGATATGGCCCTGAAAGAAGCCAGAATAACTTTTAAAAATTATTAATAATAATAGGCTAGGTTCCCAGTCTTTGTAATCTTGTGGAAGAACCTCTGCGAGAAAGCACAGTGGGAATTGAATTGAATGTGTGCCCACTCTAGCTTTTCCATGGAAAAGCCTGCTTGCAAATGCATGGTTGTTTTGCAGACTTTCTATGAACTGGAAGAGAATAGGAAAACGTAGCCCTGCTTTTGCGTTTATCACCTTTTGCCCCAGGAGCTCTAAGACCATCTTTAAACACCCAGGTCTCTGCCATTGTAAGGGAAGCCCCACAACATCTGGTGGAGAAAGCAAGCCGGCACGTACCAGGAGAACCCTATCTCCGCTACATGCCCACTAGAGGCTCATGGGAAAGTTAGGTATCTGCTCTGAGAGGTCAATTTCCTCACCTGTAAAATAATGATAATTATGGTTACTACAAAACAGTAACTGTTTCCACAAGAAATAAGGGACATAAAATTCTTTAGTCTATTGCCTGGAACACAGTAACCACTGATGGAAGCTAACCTATTGTAGCTACTATCTTGCGTCTTGAGCAGACATGACTCTCTCAATGTGATATGTCTGCATTCCAGACATCCCTTCCCTTATAAATCCAAAATAAAAAGGACCACGGTTGTCCATCCATGAAGAAGACACTAATGGTTGAAATGACCACAACGAAGCTTGAATATAGTATGCTCAGATCCCATAGCTAAGAGGGAGCAGCCCAAAATGAAAGTAGCGAGCCCCAATTCCTAAACAATGCGTTTAAAAATGTTTTCTTTTGAAATCCATTATAAAATGGCATAAGAAACTTTCCAAACTAGCACCATCAGGAAATCATAATTCTCTACAACAAAGCAAAATTTGAGTCAAACTTAAGGAGTCCCAGGAATTTCAAATTCTGTACCTATTAAAAAGAATTCACTAGTTCAAATAAAATCAAACGAGGCATATTTTTATCCGAAAATATAATTGGGGGCGACCCCATTTTGTATACAAGGAGCACTCTTATAAGCACTTAAGATGTTTACAATTGAAAACTTCCACTCAAGGTCCAGTTGATAGGGACTAACTAAATAGAAATTAAATGACCAAATAGCATCCACCTTACAGTTGTGGGCTCCATTTGCTACTTTAATCTCCAGCTGGGAATATTAGTTCAATAAAATAAATATTTTTAATTTCCTCTACGCATTTCCTCAAACCATGCCAATGCACTTATCTATGGCTCACTTGAAAGATTTGTTAAGCAACCCCCCACTTCCTTAAAAGAGGATGTTTGATTTTCTTATGAAAATGAAGGAATGGCCATGAGTGCTCATTGTTTTAATGCACTGAGCCCTTAATCACTTCCAGCTCTGATTCATCAGAAAAATAGTGCTCTTGAGGGATTTTTTTTTTTGGTCACTAAATATTGTCTTTCATTTTGAGATATTTATTCCTTGCCAGAAAATGATACTGTATTTTTCCCCTAATGATGAAGGATGAAAGATGGAGAGAATTACATTTGGTGATTATTGGACCACGAAGAAGTAAACTGACGCAGAAAACAAATCCCCAAAAGAAAAATAAAACGTATTATGTGAGGTGGAAGTGTGGAATTCTTGGCAAACGTTCAACTGCACCCAGGATTGGTAATGTGATAACGTCCTTGTTTTGTTAATATTGGGGGGGGGGGGCGGTGAGGGAGGAGTAAAGCTCTAGGGTGTTAGCTTTGGACCAGAATCTCTCTACTCTCCGTCATTACCTCAGCCAGCAAGGGTATTTAAAGACACAAATGCCTGGAGTCCTTGCAGAAGGTTGTAGCACTACACAGACCATAGGCAAGGGTCCAAGATGCCATCCTTCCCCTTGATCTCCACAGTTCAGGGGTCAATGGGAATCACCTTCAAAGAAAGCCCGCTCTGAATACCATTCCCAGGGGCCTAGAGCTTTGCATCCAAATCGGAGCAGACAGGTGCATTCATGAAGTGACACCTGCCGATTGATTCTGCCAAAGCCCTGTGATTCACTAGGCAATTGTGCCACCTCTCTTTGGACTGGTCCTTCCAGCTTCCTGGTGCTGGCATCTAAGCAGAATTTGGCAGGAAAAAAGTAGCCCCAACTTTGGAAATCCTGGCCACATCTGCGTTCTTCAAAGGGCTATACCTAAGTGGGGTGTGTGATGAAAGAGTTCAAGTCAATGCTACTGTAATAAACCACCCCTTTCTGGAACCTGAAAGTCAGGGAGTGTGGCATTTTTTAGCACTGGTTCTCTTTTAAGTTTAAAGGAAGAGGAAAAGTACCCCACGAAGAAAATTGAAAGGGAAAAAAAATGACAAATTGAAGTGGTGGGGGGAAGATAGGTTTAGTCCAAACCCAGGCCCCAAGGCAGTTCTGAGTTACTAATTCCCTTACATGACTTATTTTAAATTCCTGGATTGTAAAATGTATAGAAAAAACTTAATTGCTAAAAATCTTACCTAATTGTACGGCCCCCTGATGGTCTGAAAATAAATGTTATTTGGGCCATACAGGTTGTGTTTATAACAATAGTCAGTGGTAGTAGTGGTGGTGGTGAGGGTGCTGGAGGTTGGTTTGGTGACCACAGTAAAATCCCCCAAAATGAAGTCAACATGCCAACTTGCATATTAGAGTCCTGAGAAGTCCACTCTATCTTCTCTGAGCTTTACCTTCCCTACTCATCAAATGTTGATTAATTTGATCATGAAGATGTTGTCCTTTGATTACGACTTGAAAGGCATTTTCAAAAGAAAGAAGAAGTAGAGCTAAAGCACAGCTTAAGGGGTGTAGTTCTCTCTGTGGGTAAGTTTTCATTCTTCACTAGTATTTTCATCATAGTCATTGTCACTGAAAGCATTTCAAAGTATCGATAGCCCTTGAAGCTACTGTATTACAAGCTCCCAAGGATGCAGAACATTCACTTCATGGGGACTATTGCGGAAATACACGACAACACTTTTTGTTACCAGTGCTCAGAAATGTCTGGGGCAGAGAAATTAGCACTGGCAGTGCTAATTACCAGGAACACAGAC
The DNA here is from genome assembly GCA_028646485.1 of Cryptoprocta ferox. NCBI lineage: Eukaryota > Metazoa > Chordata > Mammalia > Carnivora > Eupleridae > Cryptoprocta > Cryptoprocta ferox. Next base: position 51,920,274 of record CM053576.1, on the reverse strand, counting down.
AAATCGCTTCCCTGTGTGATTACGTTTAATGGATGATGAGGTAATCATAGGCAGTTTATTAATTGCTCTTCTCTTCTGAGGCTCAGAGTAGGATTGGATGTCCCTTCCAGGGCTTTGAAGTTAGGCCTGGTCATGTGACTTTTTTTGACCCATGACATGTGAGAAATGGCAGGTGTCACCTCCGGGTTGAAGCTCTATCCAGGGCACGCTTCCCCATGTCCCCTTCCTCCTGCTGTGGTGAGTGTAGAAACAGGTGCAGAGAGGAGTCTCCATCATTCTGAGACCCTAATTGTCTACAGCTGGCAGACACCCCTTCTTGACCCACAATGGACATGGAATGGGATCAAGAAATAAATATCCAGGTGGGTGGGAGATGGGTGAAATAGGTGATGGCGATTAAGGAGTATATGGGGCACCTGGGTGGCTCAGTCAGTTGAACGTCCGACTCTTGATTTCACCTCAAGTCATGATCCCAGGGTCATAGGATCGAGCCCCACCTTGGGCTCCACTTAAGTGTGGAGCCTGCTTAAGATTCTCTGTCTCTTGCCACTCTACCTGTCTTGTGCTTGCTCTCTCTCTCTCTCTAAAATAAAAAAAAACAAAAATAATTTTTTTTTAAAAAGGAATGCACTTGTGATGAGCACCAAGTGATGTATAGAATTGTTCAATCACTATATTGTACACCTGAAACTAGTATGACACTGTATATGTTAACTATACTGGAATTATAATTTAAAAAATGATACTAGAATTAAAATTAAAATAACTAAGGAAAATACCAAAGACATAGGAACAAAAGAAAAAGAAAAAAGAGGGGTGCCCGAGTGGCTCAGTCAGTTAAGTGACAGTCTCTTGATTTCAGTTCAGTTAATTATCTCACAGTTCCTGAGATTGAGCCCCTCATAGGGCTCCGGGCTCACAGCGCATGGAGCCTGCTTGGGATTCTGTCTCTCCCTCTCTCTCTACCCCTACCCTGCTCACAGTCACTCTCTCTCAAAATACATAAATAAACTAAAAAAAAAAAAAAAAAAAAAACTTGAAAAAGAAAGAAAGAAACATACGTTTGTAGTTTTAAGCCACTGAGGTTTTGATGGGTATTTTCTACCATAAGGTAACCTTCACTATCCTAACCAACATTGATGGCAAATAGTCAAAACTAGAGAGATTAAAGTTACTGGTGGTCACATCAGAAAGAAGGAATCTAGGTCTTTCTGAGAATAAACCAAACCCTCCAGGTTTTCTGTGATCAAATCACTAACTCTGAGACATTCAATCATTCCCTAGTGAAGACGCAATTGAGAAAGTACCTAGGAAAAAGGCATGACGTGCCCCGTAAGCCACTGAAAGTCACTAGCCTGGTCCACACACAATGCAAGATAATTTGGAGCTCTCACCTGGGCTGAGTTCTGTTTCAAACAATGCACTGCCTTCTTACCGCTGTCCGGGCAGACAGGCGCAGATTCCTGACCATTTTCAGAACTATTCATTTAAAGACTACACTGCTCTAGATACAAGCCTGCTTCAAGAACGTTACTTTTAAGAAAACCAAATCTCGCAAAATTAGTACATTTACACATTCAAAGGGAGGTGGCAAATGTGAAAAACCCATCTGCGCCCACCCTCCCCTCCACCCCACAAGCTCTACCACCACCCAGAGCTGTAGCTATGCATGAAAAATCTCACACATGCAAAGTATAGAGGCTCTTTGAAAAGTTGGCCCAGCGTGTCTTATATGTGAGTTGCAGTCTCACAGAGTCTTGCCAGCAACAACAAAGAAGAAAAAGAAAAGGAAAGGTTTTCTTTTCTCTGAACTTGGGAATGAAACATAAAACTCCTCTTTTCTACAAGGCTGAATGGGTCCAATTTTCCAGCCCCAGGATGATCTCTTACTAGCCATTACCTTCCTAATATCCACGTGGCTTTTTAGGGGGCATTTCCTCCCTCCCAAATTAATCACATGACAGCAGTGGCCTAAAGATGTGCTCCAGCTCCCTGCTGAGGGGCCAGGGGACTTCACCAGACCTCAGGGTCATTGGAAAGATTAAGTGAAATGGACAGTACGACCACCTTGAAACACTAAAAACGCCACGGTAATGGCATTGTTTCTACCACGCCCAGCTTCTGGCACGTGCACCGTGTCTGCTGTGTCTGTTTCAAGTTTTCTGACGTCTCGACCACAGGTAAGTACAGAGGGAATTAGAACTTACTGGAAATGCTCCAAGTACAAAATACACACTAAAACCCTGTGAGCTGGGTGTTATGATCTCCAAGAATGCAGAGAGGTCCACGGAATTCAGTGGCTTACGCAGGGTAACATGCACAGTGTAACTGGAGGCCCCTGTCAGAACCCCGTCTGTCCATTGACTCAACATGCACACAGTGCCACCTCCCATCTAAGGAGTCTTTTTACTACCAGACAAGTCTGTTCCCAAAAGGATGGGTGTGGAAGTACCACCTATATAGCTGATGCGAAGAATGCATAAAATGCCCATTTGTTATACACCTGAAACTAATATAATATTCTATGTTAACTGGAATTAAAATTAAAACTTAGAACAAAAGGGGCACCTGGGTGGCTCAGTTGGTTAGGAGTCTGACTTTACTCAGGTCATGATCTCAAGGTTCATGGGTTCGAGCCCCACATCAGGCTCTGTGCTGACAGTTTGGAGCCTGGAGCCTGTGTCAGATTCTGTGTCTCCCTCTCTCTCTGTCCCTCCCTGGCTCATGCTCTGTCTCTCTTTGTCTCAAAGATGAATAAACACTAAAAAAATTTTTTAAAAAGCTTAAAACAAAAGAATGATCCAAATAATAAAATAAAATAAAATGCCCATGTTAAGTTGGCAAGGCAGAATTCTCAACCTAAAGTTTCTTAGATGCAACCAAAGCCTGCCAGACACATCCAAACACGCAAGGGAATAACACAGGGCTTGCATCCATTACGAAGCCAGAGGGCAAGGTTGAGCAACTGTGGACAAGAAATTAGAGGGGCGCCTGGGTGGCTCAGTCAGTTAAGCATCTGACTCTTGATTTAGGCTCAGGTCATGATCTCACGGTTCATGAGTTTGAGCCCCACATCAGGCTCTGTGCACAGCGCTGAGCCTGCTTGGGATTCTCTCCCTGTCTCCCTCTCTCTCTTCCCTTCTACCTTCCCCTGCTTGTACATGCTCCCTCTCTCCTCTCTCCCTCTCTCTCTCTCTCAAAAATAAATAAAAATTTAAAAAAAGAAATTAGGGAGAAAGGTCAATAAGAAATTCGATGAAAACTGCATGAAAAATGAGTTGTCCATCAACATATATTGGTTTGAAATTTCCAATAGCTTGGGAAATCCCCATAGAAAGAAGACAGTATGGCTATTTCCATAAAACAAAATAAAAGGGGGGAGGAGGAAAGATAAGGATACTATGGATAAAGAATAGTCAATAGATGCATAAAAGAAAATTGAAACTCAATGGTGGGGCAGAGAATAAATTCCAGCAATATCACTGGGAAAGAAGTGACCCACAGCGGGAAGCAAAACAAAAAGTAAAACAAATGTGAGACTGGGAGATTAATTTTATTTTTTTTTATTTTTTTAATGTTTATTTATTTTTGAGAGAGAGACAGAGGGTGAGTGGGGGAGGGACAGAGAGAGAGAGGGAGACACACAGACTCTGAAACAGGCTCCAGGTTCTGAGCTGTCAACACAGAGCCCGATGCAGGGCTTGAACTCAGGAACCCGAGAATCATGACCTGAGCCAAAGCCGGACACTTAACCAACTGAGCCACCCAGGTGCCCCTGGGAGATTAATTTTAAACTTTAAGAGGGGTGGGGGAGGCAAAAGGGAAGAAAATCCAAGGAACAAAATCAAAAACACTAAAACTCAGGAGTCTGAAAGGCTCCAAATTTATTTCTACAAAAAGTGAATGCATACTGTCTCCTTAGAAAACAAGCTGAAAATATTATCAGAGGCACTAGAAAAATCACCAAGGGGCCAAATCATCTGATTCAGGTTAAGAATGCTGATAAATCCGAGGTAAGTGGGTGGCATAGTCAGTTAAGCATCCGACTCGATCTCAGCTCAGGTCATGATCTCACAGTTCGTGGGTTCAAGCCCCACATCGGGCTCTGCACTGATGTTGCAGAGCCTGCTTAGGATTCTGTCTCTACTTCTCCCTGACCCTCCCCTGCTTGTGTCCTCTCTCTTTCTCAAAATAAATAGACTTAAAAAAAATTTTTTTAAAAGAATGCTAATAAATCCATTAGCTATTTAAAAAGGTATAACAAAAATAAGAGAAAGGAAAACCTTTTAATATTCAAAACACAGGCAAGTTTCTAAGAAATAGTTTTGTTGTAAACCTCCAGATTTTTATTCAAGTACTTTTCTCAACTTATTTTCCTACTTTACATACCCAAAAAATTATACAGTCTTCTCAAATAACTTAAAAATATGTAATCTCTTGCTTCACTTCTTTGGAAGAGGTAGCACAAGAAATTTCTCCTTTTGGAGGAAATGTCCATATGCCTTTGCGGTATTCTTTGATTTTGATCTATCTACTTTAATCACCCAATCTACTTTTTTTTTTTTAATTTCGCCCACTTAATTTGTTGACTGAGTTAACTGGTTCACCAACTTAACTGGAATTTATAGCTAAATTATCACTCATTTCAGTCTAAACAGGCCAGCCATTTAAGGATATAGACACATGATGTGCTTTCCTCAATTTTAATGAATTTGCACTGCTTCCTTATCGCAGATTATTTGCAAAATGGCTTTTTAAACAATTCTGGATCTACAATATGAACATTCAGTATTGCATAGTGAATGTTCACTCATAAATTCCTAACATTGAAGGGATAATTTAATAGCCTATGCTCCTTTATTTGGATAATTTAGTAGTCTATGCCTTTTCTTATGGAGAATTATACCTCAAAAAAGCACATTTCCTTATCTCTTTTAGCAATCTTTTCCATCAGAAAGATCTTCCTGGTTGATAATAGGAGGGGAAGAGGAAAGTTAAGACACTGCATACTGTTCTTAAAACAAATAGTAAAAAAGAAAACGTTTCTATACTTAAAATGAAAATGCTTTCCAGCCTAGAGCATAAAAACATAGTTTACAAAACTGTCCTGGGTCACTTTTGCAATGTCATGGTAATTTTTCTACATAATGTCTACAGAAGAATCCTTTAGATTTCTGGTTTCAGTGCCTTCACTGGAGGGGATAGAACATCAATGTGCTTTTTCTTTTCCATCCAGATGCCTATTTCATATTTTCATATTTACTTAACAAAACGGCCCTGGCAAAGCCAACAGTTTGCAGAGATAAGCCAGTGACCCTGTTGGGTCAGGGAACTTGGTGTGCAGACTGGCTAGAGTTGAAACAACAATGAGCTGTAAAGACATTAGGGTGCTGCTCCTGCTGCCCCAGGGCAGAGAATGTCATTCGTAGCCCCACTTATCACTGAATACAGCCTCTAACCTGTCCAACCAAGGAGCCCAACCAGAACCAACAGGAAGCCGCAGACCCCATTCAACAGCCCTACCAAAAGTGGCACTTGAACAGAAGGCAAAGTCTTGGCCTCCCCTCTCAGCAGAGCAAAACTGGTGGCCTCACCTTCCCAGGGAATTCAGAGAACACTCTAACCTGTTTTGGCACCCAAACAATGAATTGTACAGGCTCTGGGTCTGGTCAGCCTCATCAATTACTGCCTATAGTACCCAGGCTTGACCATCCAGTAATCCTGACCAGAGAATCCTGGCAATCACGAAGCCCATCCGACACCATCTTCTGAGTAGGAAACTGAGCTAGCAGGCCTGTCCAACTGTTCATAGCCAGTGGCATACCTGCCCGTCCACTTCCTAAGAGCTTGAACAGTTGCCTCACCCAAAACCAGACCATAATAGCATGCCCCACCTTCCCAGGGACATTACCAGCACACACACCCAGAAACCCAAACTGAGCTAACTGGTGAGGAACTGTCTCTGCCGAAGCAAACCCGTAAAGTCTGGAAGAAGAGCACAATTACTCAGATGCGAAAATACCAACAGAAGGAAGCAAGGATTATGAAGAATCCCGTAAATATCACCAAAGAAAACTAATAAAATTCCAGTAATGGACCCTAAAGAAATAGAGATCTATGAACCGTCAGACAAAGATTTCAGAATAATCCTCTTAAGGAAGTTTAGTGGACTACAATAAACCACAGGCAGGTAGCTAAACAAAATTAGGAACACGAAGCATGAGCAAAATAAGTAGTTCAGTAAGGAAAGGGCAACTATCGAAAGACAGTGAGAGAGAGAGAGAAATCCTAGAGTTGAAAAAACAGTAACTGAGCTAAAGAATTTAACAGAGAGTTTCAAGAGCAGATTAAACTTTGCAGAAGAAAGAATCAGTGACCCAGAGGATAGGACATCGGAGAGGATCCATTAGGGAGCAAAAAGACAAAAGAATAAAAAAAGAATGAAGAAAGCCTACATGAATTATGGAGCATAATGAAAAAAAAACACACCAATATTCCCATTATGGGAATTCCAGAAGGATTAGTATAAGAGGAAGGGACAGAATGAATAAAAACCTCCTAAACCTGGGGAAAAAATGGACATCCAGATTCATGAGGCCCAAAGAATCCCAAGTAGTTTGAACCTAAATAGGATTATACCAGGACACATTGTAAGTAAATTGTCAAAATCAAAAACAAAAAAATGAATTTTAAGAACAACAAAGAAGAGAGAGAGGTTACTACAAGGAAATTCCCAGTAGACTATCAGTGGGTTTCTCACCAGAAATTTTTGGGGCCAGGACAGAATGGGATGACATATTCAAAATACTGAAAGAAAATAATTGTCAACCAAGAATTCTATGCAGGCAAAGCCATCCTTCAGGAGCAAAAGAGAGAAAAAGACTTTTCCAAGCAAACAAAAGCTGAGGGAATTTATCACCATCAAACCTCCTTTAAAATAAATATTAAAGGGAGTTCTTTGAGTGGAAGTAAAAGAACACTAATTAACAACACAAAATCATAAAACGGTATTGTAAATATCACTGAAAATGGGATATATATATATATATATATATATATATATATAGTCATAGATTCTGCAATATGGTAATAGTGGTGCCTTATTCACTTACAACTGTAGTTTAAAAGTTAAAAAAAAGAATTTAGTAAAAGTTACCATAACTACAATAATCTGCTATTGTTATACAATATGAAAAAACACATAAATTTATGCACCCAACAAAGGAACAAAAACAAATAGAAATAAAGGTAGAAATAAACGGTAATACAATAATAGTTGGAGACTTTAATACCTCACTCTCAACAATAGATAGAATATCTAGACAGAGAATCAATAAGGAAACAGAGGATTTAACAATGTTATAAACCAAATGGACTTCATGAACATATATAGAACATTCTATCCAACAACAGCACAATACCCATTCTTCTCAACGTGTGAAACGTTTTTCTAGGATAGGCCATGTCTTAGGCCACAAAACAAGTCTTGGCAAATGTATGAAGATTGAAATCATACAAAGTATCTCCTCTGACCATAATGGCATGAAACTAGAAACCAAGAACAAGAGGTGAACTGGAAAATTCATGAACAGATGGACATTAAACAACACCCTCCTGATCAGTCAATGGATCAAAAAAAGAATTAAGGGAAAATTAAAAAGTTTCTTGAGGCAAATGAAAATGGAAGCACAACATATCAGAACGTGTGGGATGCAGCAAAAGCAGTTCTAAGAGGGAAGTTCATAGCAATAAACACCTACATTAAGAAACAAGAAAAACCCCAAATATATAATCTAACTCTATGCCTTAAGGAACTAGAAAAAGAAAAACAAACTGAGACCAAAGTTAGAAGACAGGAAATAATTAAGATTATAGCTGAAATAAATAAAATAGAGAATGGGAAAACAATAGAAAAGATTAATCAAACTAAGTCTTCGTTCTCTCAAAAGATAAGTAAAATTGGCAAGTCCTTAGCTAAGTTAACCAAAAAAAAAGAGAGAAATTTGGGTCTTCTGACCCAAATCAACAAAATCATAAATGAAAACGGAGACATTACAACTGATACCACAGAAATTCAAAGGATCGTAAGAGGCTGCTATGAACAAGTATATGTCAACAAACTTGACAACATAGAAGAAATGGAGAAAGTCTTAGAAACATATAACTTACCAAGATTGAATCAAGAGAAATAGGAAATCTGAATAGACCAATTACTAGTAATGAGATTGAATCAGTAATCAAACATCCCCCAACAAAGAGAAGTCCAGGACCAGGTGGGGGCTTCACTGGTGAATTTTACCAAACATTTAAAGAAGAATTAAGGCCAATTTTCTCAGTCTTTTCCCAAAAAATCAAAAAAGAAGGAACACTCCCAAAGTCACTTTATAGGTCAGTACAATCCTAATTCCAAAACCAGAAAAGAACACTACCACAAAAGAAAATTACCAGTCAATATTCCTGATGCATATAAATGTAAAATTCTCAACAAAATACTAGGAAACAGAACTCACCAACACATTCACCATGATCAAGTAGAATTTATCCCTAGGATGCAAGGATGGCTCTACATCCACAAATCAATTAATGCAATCCATCACATTAATAAAATGAAAGAAAAGAATCATATGATCATCTGCATCAATGCAAAAAAAAAAAAAAACATTTGACAAAATTCAATATCCATTCATGATAAAGAAAACTCCTAACAAATTCGGTATAAAAGAAATATCTCTCAATATACCAAAGGCCATGTATGGCAAGCCCACAGCTAATATCACACTCAGTGGTGAAACATTGAAAGTTTTTCCTCTAAGATGAAACAGCACAAGAATGCCCACTCCCTCCACTCCTATTCAAATGTTTAGAGCATTTAAGTAAGAAAAAGAAATAATAGGTATCATAATTGGAAAGGAAGAAGTAAACTTGCCTGTATTTACAGATGGCATAATTTTATATATAGAAAATCCTGGAGTCAGACAAAAAGCTGTTAGGTCAACTCAATGAATTCAGTAAAGTTGCAGAATATGAAATTAACATACAAAAATCTGTAGTGTTTCTATACACTAGCAATGAATTTTCTGAAAGATAGATAAATATAAATCCCACTTACAATAACATGGAAAACAACAAAATACTTAAGAGTAAATTTAACTGATGAGGTGAAATATATCTACTCTGAAAACTCTAAGACATTGATGAAAGAAATCAAAGACCCAAATAAATAAAAACAGTATCTTATGTTCATGGATTGGGAAAATTAATATTGTTAAAAGGTCAGTAATATCCAAAGCTACCTATGAATTCAATGCAATCTCTACCAACATTCCAATCGCACTTTTTACAGAAGTAGAAAAAACACTCCTAAAATTTATATGGGACCATGAATGATCCCAGATAGCAAATAAAATTCTGAGAAAGAAGAACAAAGCAGGAGACATAATTTCAAGCTATACTATAGAGCTATAGTCATCAAAACAGTATGATACTGGCATAAAAACAGATAGATCAATAGAACAGAATCAAGAGCCCAGAAATAAACTGAAGCATATACAGACAACTAAAATTTGACAAACGAGCCAAGAATGCTCAATGGGGAAAAAAAAAAAAGACAGTCCCTTCAATAAATGGTGCCAGAGAAGTGAATATTCACATGTAATGAAACTGGACCCGTATTTTACACCACCCACAAAAATTTACTCAAAATAGTTTAAAAACATAAATTTAAGACCTGAAACCATGAAATTCCTAAGAGAAAACATAGGAATAAAGCTCCTTGGCATGGGTCTTGGTAATAATTTAGGGGATAAAACACCAAAAGTACAAGCAACAAAATCAAAAATAAACAAGTGGGACTACACCAAACTAAAAACCCTCTGCACAGCAAAAGAAATTATAACAAAGCAAAAAGACAAATTATGGAATGGGAAAAAAATATTGATAAACCATATATCTGATAAAAGGTTAACATCCACAATGTATAAAGAATTCATACAACTCAGTAGCAAAAACAAAAACAAAAAAACCCAAATTACCCAATTATTAAAACAGGCAAAGGACTACTTTTATATCTTCTCCAAAGAATATATATAAAAGCCCAACAAGTACATTAAAAATGCTCAATATCACTAGTCATTACAGAAATGCAAATTAAAACCACAATGAGATAACTGCTCATACCCATCAGAATGGCCATCACCTAAAAGACACATTCCACATCCTATTGATGTGGTAAAAAGGGAACCTGTCTGCACTGCTGATGTGATTATAAATTGGTGCAGCCACTACAGAAAACAGTATGGCCATCTGCAAAAAGTTAAAAACAGAACTACCATATGATCTGGCAATATTACTGAGAATATATCCAAAGGAAACAAAAACACTAGCTCAAAAAGATATCTGCACCCCCATGTTCATAGCAGCATTATTTATAATAGTCAAGACATGGACACAACCTGAGTCCATTGATGGATGAATGGATAAAGAAGTTCTGGGATATATGTAACAATGGAATAGTATTCAGCCATAAGAAATCGAGGAGATCCTACCACTTGTGAAAACATGGATGGACCCTGATCGCATTATGCTAAGTGAGGTAGGTCAGAGAAAGACAAATACTCTAAGATCTCAATTACATGTGAAATCTAAAAGGAAAAGAAAAAAGCCCTCATAGGAAAAGAGATCAGACTTGTGGTTACTGGAGAGGGAGACCAGGGGAAGGGAGAATTGCAGGAAGATGATCAAAGGGCACAGACTCTCAGGGGGGTGTCCAATGCATGACTGATGACGGTATGATGTATAAGAAAGTTGTTGGGGCACCTGGGTAGCTCAGTCAATTAAGCATACCACTCGATATCAGCTCAGGTCATGATCTCACGGTTTGTGAGATTGAGCCCCTCGTTGGGCTCTGTGCTGACAGTGCAGAGCCTGCTTGGGATTCTCTCTCTCTCCTGCTCTCTCTGGCTCTCCCCTGCTTGCACTCTGGTGCTCTCTCTGTCTCAAAAATAAACTTTAAAAAAGTTGTTAAGGGAGTAGATCCTAAGAGTTCTCACAGCATGGAGGAAAAAAACGTATTTTTCCCCCTTTTCTCTCTTCTTTCTTTTCTTTTTACTGTATCTATATGAGAAGCTCCATATTAGCTGAACCTATGTGGTAATCGTTTTACAATATATGTAAATCAAACCATCATGCTATATGCCTTAAACTTAGATAGGAATGCATGTCAATTATTTCTTAATAAAACCAAGGAGGAGGGGAGAAGACACAAACTGCCCTGTGATTCACATAAATAAATAATTAAATGAATATAAAAGTTCAGGAGACATAAGAAAATATTCTCTAGGTAGACACCAGTCCAAGAAATCCGAGTTGAAGGATTTCAATTCTCACCTCTACAAATCATAAGCTCTCCAAAATAAAATCCCATCCCCCTGAAAATGCTATCCAACTGAAAAAAAATTATCATGATAAACCAATCGTGTTTCCGAGTCAAAATAATGTATGTTAATTACAGCAGGAATACTGGGACTTCAGGGAAGGGACTTGAGAAGTCCACGGCAAAAGAGTGCCAGAGATCTCTTTTTTGTGTTTGTTTTTCTGTCACTTTCCATTTCATGGGATGTCTTATGACCTCCCACAGCACAGTAACACTGAATCTCTGTTCTATAAGGTATCTTTTCCTTAGGTGCTTCTGACACACTTTATTTCATCTTCCAAGGTCCTTATGATACTGAAGTAAAATATCATTTACCCAGTGTATATGCAGGGAAATAAACAGATATGGGCTACAGTTAAACCTAAACTAGCTAATGTAATCAATGGCATGTCATTCAGTTTTATTGTGGTTGTTTTACCAATATGCTCAAAGAGGTTCCCCCGGAGAATATTCCTAGGTAGAAAGCTCAAGTGTCATTTACCGAAGCAGAGTTGCTGCATGGGGCTGGGGGTGGGGGGCAGGGCTCAGGAAAAGCAGAGAGGACAGAACACAGGGCACTCGCAGGACAGCTTCGGTCATTCAGATCTCTTCCGGTGGAGACAAAATGGCATCAGTAGTTAACACCTGTCTTTTATTTCCCTTCATTCCAAAAATGAAAATGCAACATCATTAGCCAAATTTACTCTGACCTCCCTCCCACCTCCTGGGGTTGCCTAGCACTCAGGTAGAATCAACGCATCTTTCCACAAAGGTAAATAACCATAAGAGGCAGATCGATGACTTAATTGCTTAAGGAAACATTCAGTACAGGATGTATTTCTGGTTTTGACAAGCTTCGGAGCATTATAGTTATGGTCTTTGGGGGAAAAAAACATATTTCTGTTTCCTTCCCCACCGAAGTTTGGTCTGTGATATTTCAATCCTTAATCGTGTCTTTTTTTGTCATTTCAATTGGTCATGAAAAGTTCTGTCAACCATTAGAAATGTGAATTAATAATAAATAAATCTCAGGTTTCCTAGTGTCATCAGGATACATCATCACGTATATGAGCCAAGTCAGACTTCATATGAAGTTCATGACTGCAGCCATCTCGGCTCTACTGGACCCTTTCAAGCCATGCTCCCTGAAAAATGGTCTCCGTGGGGCTTTGAACTCAGAAAAAGTTATCACTTATTACTAAACTGAAAGAGTTTTAACAGATCTACAACAGAGAAAAATATCTGGGGAAAGAGAGAAGGGAAGAAAGGTGGGAGCGAGCGCTTGCCTGTGAGGTTGGAATCTGGTTTGTAGCGTGCCTGTGGCGTTAGTCCATACACACAGCTGCCTCACTGACATGATTGATCTTATGGGCTCAAAAAAAGTAATACTACTACTAATAAAAACGTGGGAGAATCTGTACAATCAATACCTCTCAAATTAAGAAATTTTGCGCAATAGATCATATCCGCTTTGGAGGTTTGGTCTGTAAAACACCAGAAAAACTAACCCTAAAGTGAAAATTTTAGAAAGCCTTCTAGATGTTGGAGATACACCAAGCCGAATATATGAAACTACAGAGATATCTTCTAGCCTGAGGCCAGCGGTGCCACTACAGTATTCCACTTAGGAATGGCAGGTCTCTCCTAGCTGGCCATGTCACCAAAGCCTGCTGAGGTGCCATTCTCCCAACGGCAGATTCCCAGCCACATTTCCTATTCTTCACCGGCCCACTCCACGAATCCTCTCTGACCTCTGGGGTTGAAATATCAAGCTGAACCTTTTGGAATTTATCATCAGCCTGGCATCTGTGCTCAGCAGCCTCTGAATTCAGCCTCTGAATTCAAAACAGGACTGTTTCCTGGCTCAGAACTCCAGCTCCAAATTCCTTAGGCTCAAAACTGATGGGAAAACAGATCTTCAGCATTCTTCTGATTTAGAAATCATTCAAACTGACAACAGATAAGAAATTGACAAGGAGATACAAAATCCTTAATTTACATAGCTGTCTCTTTCTCCCTTCTACATAGTAAAGAACAGAGCGTCCTTAACCTTGCTTTTCTCACTTCTCTCCGTTTAAAGCACAGCCCTTAACATTAATTAAAGTGTGTGTGAGCTTGAGGGTACAAGTTATATTTCATATGCTGTACCACATGGCATTCTAAAAAAGCTGTACAATTTAGGTGTTCTTTTTTCCCAACTCGATATGTATGCAGCCCTGCCCGCCACTGAGTATAACTCACCTTTACTCCACCCAGAAACTGCACAGTAACAACCTAAAAATAAATGCACAGAATAGAGCAAATGCTTATGGCACTGGTGGCTTCAGTATTTAGGTGAATGGAGGTAAGTTTCCCACCTGGAAGTACAGAATGCGGGTGCTGGAAAGAGCATCTGAGATGATCTAGTGAGACCCTTGTATTTCACAGATAAGACCTACAGCAGACAGGTGGCTACAGAAGGTAGGTTAAACAAGTAGTAGGCAGTAACCCCAAGTATTTTTTATTATTTCAAGTCTTTCCACTACACCACGGTCATAAACCTCTTTGAGATACTGTTGTAAGTTAGGCTTTTACCAGGAAAAAAAAATCATATGCACATATATACACACACAAATGTTTGTGTATAAACTCAGGAGTTTCAGAGAGCCTTTGAAGTTTATCTTTGGATGTTGAACTTGTCCATGATCCCCAGATTAAGAACTCCTGTGCCAGAGGAAGGGACTTGCCTCAGTAGAAAGTGCTACTTTTAACTCCTTTCGAAACTTACCTCCTCTAGAATGTAAACTAGATTTAATGATGTGATCTACAAAATTCAAGAGAAATGCAATTCCAACAAGTCCAATAGATGAATTAAGCCCTAATCAATATTTCTGTATCTTTAACCCGTGTCAAGTAAAAAAAAATGCATGAGAGAAATTTAAACCTACGTGTATTTTACTAGCGATTTCACATATGGACATGGAATATCTTTTCTCCTAATATGGAGACGGCTCAGCAGTATTTAAATGATTCCTTATTCCAAGTCATATAAATATGCACCAGATGTATCTTTTGTAAATGTTATGTTTTTCAACTTCTCAGCATTTGCAAGTAGTTGAAAGCTATGTCAAGCATGCTTTAATGGGGCATAAAAGTGTATTGTATTCAAAGAGATGGCACCACTCTGTAATAGGTGAAAATACAAATGTTGTCAATGGATGCATTTTCATTTTATTGATTTACACCGCATAATAGAATGTCCTGTATTCTTTACATGCAAGTTCTATAGCAATTGAAATGTAACTAGATATTTAAAAAATCATGCTTACATTAATGGATTCTCTAGATGACAGAGAATTCAAAACAACAGAATTTTATGACTAGAAGGCAGCTAAAGACCAACTAAATCCCTCACCTTAGTTTAATAGATTGAGAAATCAGAAAGCAAAAGAGTTACATGAGGCAACCAAATCGCTAAATTAGTTGTGGCTTAGTGCATGAATTTATATACCCTTCTATCTAAGGAACTTCACTGAGCTGTTTATACTATCTGCCTCTTGACTACCTAAACAAAACAAAACAAAACAAAAAACAGAAGAAACTGTAAAACATATATCATTTATTGATTTCCTGGGACTCACTGGGAAGAAGCAGATATGATCTATATTTTGCAAACTGTCAAATTATCTTATGGGAAGTAAATATAGGAAGTAAAATGCCAATTGCCAACATTAAAAATTGCCGAAGAGTATAATAATGCTATTTCTCCGATATAAGTTTTGAATGGACTCAAGATGTGCTTTTTTTGTTTTGAATACAAAAGCTATTGTAGTAAATTCCTTTCGGAACATTTTCTTTGAGGTAAAATATATCAAAGTTGTTTAGGAAATATATTATAGTCATATGTAATTGATAGTTCATCTTGAAAGCAGTGTCTTTTCAAATAAAAGTGAACATAGATTGATAGCTTATTGTAAAACTTTTTTTATTTTTCTATTTCTTTTTTTTGCTATGGAGAAAGTAAATGCTGTCTTGTGTCATTTTATGCGACTTTTCTAGCATCTCTAAGGAGAGCACAGCATTTGAGGGTATACATTAGTCTAGCTGACTTTCCCCCAGCTCATTTTTCCAACTTTAGTTTCCACCTGTCATGTGTTTTTATAAATGGCATCAAATTCCTTCTTGGAATGAGGTAGAATATTAACTAATTAATAGCTAATTAATTAATTGGTGAAAGTCATTTTCCAAAAGCCAAGTAACCTTTTCACTTTGACCTTTACAAATAGCATTTTGCCCTTTGTGGGGGTCAGGGGCAGCAATGAAGATTTCATTTAGAATAAAATTATTATTTGAGGGTTTTTTTTCAACCTCTATGTCACTGTTACTGTGAGTAGAGCACTAGTGTTTCTCAAAGTTCCACAGCTGGCTATATTTCCTGTTAGACCCCAACAAAAGCACATATTTCCCTCCAGCCAGGAACCGGCATCGGCACTCCATGCTCCCTGCTCAGCGTAATGAGGAGCAGTGCCCAGATTCACAGCTCTCCCTTGGGGGACACAGAGTCCACTCACTGATTTATCCTGGGCTCCCTGAAACAGCTCCACTGTCTCCCAAACGATGCCAAGAGTAGTGAGGAGGCTTAAGACAGGGGCTCTGCCTGTGACTTCGAGGCATCCACTCAGTCCCTGTGAAGGTGTTCGTGAGCTGTGCCCAATGAGGAAAAGACCAACCCAAACAGCCCATGGGTTCTTCTGGCAGCCTGGAAGCCGGGGTAATCTCCAAAGTCTTAGTCAACACCGTGTTTGGGTATAGTGTTTCCCATCGATGTGTTATTTTCTTCCTCAAGGTACACATATACAGAGAAACCGACACATTGCTCTATGTATTACCTAGCCCTGGAATTTACACATATACACACATGCACTTTGTGAGATCCTTATAACTTGCTATACTGCAGTGTCAGTGGACCATCCGAACCAAATTGTGATAATCAGTCCAGGTTAATATGTTGCGCCTTATTCTGTTCCCATATCACACAGGGCTGGGAGATGTGGCTGACTGTCGCAACGCTGTGGAAAGAGGCCCTAAGACCATACAGCCTTGTTTTAATATGAGCCTGCCGGGGTGGGTGGGGGGGTGCATTCACAAATGTCACAGGACTGCTTTGCCAGCGGGGACATCTGGGGAACTCCAAGAAGGGGAAAAAGCAGCAGAGTCCCCCCAGAATTTGGAAAGCAGTAAAGCACTGCTGTTAAAAACACATTGTCTCTAAGAGATAGGACCAAAACCAGGTACCACCACCACTCGACTTTGGGCAGGTGATTTAACCCCCAGGTACCTGTGCGGGCTCTTCTGTCAAACCCTGAATACAAGTAGTACTTCAAAGGGCCTTTAGAGGCTTAAATCGGACGATGCACACTGGGTGCATGTTAAGTCCTTAGTAAAATTTGCTCATGATTATTATTGCTGTTCACTGTTGTTGTTGCTGTAGAAAATCTCTTTTGAGTCATTGTGCTTGGAAATGAGAAAAGATTTGCTTGGAGGAGCTCCTCTTTTCTCATCTCCCTTTACTCGGAGATTGAGCACAGGGCTGAATTCTGGTGGACCATTCTCTCTCCAGCCTATTTAGAGGCGCTGAAAATAGAAGAGACAGGACACAGTGCCCAGTGCCTCCTGTCAGCAACAGCTTTGAAGTCCGGCTATCTGCATCCCTGAGCGTGGCGACTTTGCTCCCACGACAAAAGTCCAGGAGACTTAAGGTTGGCAAGAACATTCTCAGAAGGAGCCAGAGGAAAATCTCATAGGTTGACACTCTCCCTGGTTCCACACCCAGTTTATTGTAAGGACAGAGGAATCCCTTCAGTTTCCTCAGGGCAGGAAGGGAAAATCCCACCAAACTGGAAGTGATGATAAAAAGGTGTCTGTTGGGAGGCTGGAGGGAAAGGAGAGTCCATACAAAACAAGCTCACTTACCTCCAGTGGGTTAGCACCCCATCCCACTGTGCATTCTCAATAAACAACATGCACACGCTAAAACTGATAGCCAACAGCAACGGTGGCCAAAACATGTTGCTTCTTCGCAACATCACCCACCCCACAGCCATCTCGCTGTCTTCAAAGTTTCTCCAGGACCGTGGGAAACCAGTTCAGTGCTTTCTCAACCCCTGCTGTACGGACCTATGCATCTTTAAAGCATAAGGCATGCCACAGGAATGCTTAAAAATAGACAATAAATCTCTATTCAATCCTCAATGCACCTACCCCTTAGGAAAATTATATGGAACTTTTTTTTTCCTTCTCCACAAAAACCAATTTAGCTGTTACCCAGTGTCATTGGATTTAGTAAGACTGCAAGCTAAAATCAGTTCATTGGCACAGCCAAAGCTGGTCCTGCATTGGCTTCTAGGACCCAGAGTGCAGAGGGAATGTATGACAAGAGACTGTGTGGAGTTTTCTGTGAGCGTGAGGAATTTGCTTTCGCTTGTACTGCGACAGCTCCCCCCACCCTCGCCTAGCACACACACACACACACACACACAGGGTGCTGGAGCTAGGCCTGGCGCGCTGGTCCTATTTAACACAGAAGAGTGAGGGAATGGGCTCTGTGTAACCTGAGGAAGGGAGAAAAGAGAAACATGGCCATGCCTGTGCGCTTCAATGGCTTGTTCGTGTTGCTGCGATTTATTTTTTGTTGGCCACTGATTTTACCTCAAGGGCACCTCATCATACGGGGTCTAGAGCCACACAAATGAGACCTTTACTTCCAGCTAACACAATGGTTGCTAATGCACCCAATTCACCAGAGCCGGTATTGGAAAACAGCATTATTTTCAAGATGCTTTTATATTCATTATAAAAGGGCATTTAAAAAAAAATCATGACAGAACTGTTTGGATGTCTTGAGGTTTTTTTATTTTTTTCTTTATTTAAGGACTCCGAATCTTGGGCTAAGGGCTGTTAATAGTAGCCAGTCCTGATTGGCCAACATCTGTTTCTTTATAGGAACCTTTCTTGCCAAGTAGCTGGACAGCAAAACCCATTTGGTATTCATGGGAAGTACTTGCTGAACAATAATGACAATAATTGCCTC
Organism: Cryptoprocta ferox; assembly: GCA_028646485.1. NCBI lineage: Eukaryota > Metazoa > Chordata > Mammalia > Carnivora > Eupleridae > Cryptoprocta > Cryptoprocta ferox. The sequence goes on along the minus strand of CM053576.1, from coordinate 51,901,795 downwards.
TGATTCTTGTGTTTACAACACTGCCAAAGTATCATTAGGGCCTTATTTATAGATAATAATGCTTATTAATCACAAGTATTTGAATTTTGGAATGTATTAGATTAATATTCTTTTGTACCTCAGTTCTGTACTAATGTTGTGAAAGACATTTACTGAATGCAACTCATTGGGAATGCTTATTTTGAGCTGCAAAATAATGTGTGTAATTTGCAGGTGAAAGATAAAGAAATTACACGGCTACCTCGCAACAACGTCCACCGTGATCAATGGCCAACATGGAGAGCTGGGCCCCAACTCCAAAACGGGCAAGGAAAGCAGCCAAGGAAATGGCCCAATAGGTACTATTCCCCAAAAATCTTGTAAATTCTCATGACAGGAGAGCTCCCTAAGAATAAGTTCATTATCCTGTTTGGCCATAAATCTTTGGTGGATAGCATCACTTTATTGAAAAGGGTCTGAGGTGAGGAATAATTAGTGAGTCTGCAATAATTTCACATGATATAAGTTCTTGGAGGCTCAAGGGAACAAAATAGGGTCGGATGACTAATGGCTGTAAACAACAAAAGTACAATCTTAGGTCCAACGGCCCAGCTATTAAACATCATTCATTTACCCACTGAATCTTTCTATAGGTTTAATTTCTGCGCAAGTGAACATGAACGCTATTGAAAGTGTTCCTACCTTTATGTGCATTTAGAAACAGGAATCATTAAGAATTTCAGAAGATGATCTCACTTGCCTAAGATTGAGACAAAGAATATCATTTCGGGGTCATAAAACTTTATAAATAAATATGAAGCGTTACTGGCTCCCAATTTTTACCTGACCACTTCCTCCCTGAGGTTATACCAAATAGGAAATCAGTAATATTTTATTTTTATCTAGCCTACATTTTTATTTGTTCTTGGAGTGTTCATGCTTTATGTGTTAGAACAATACTTCAGCGTGTTTAATTACATGAAGGCAAAACGTAGTGACATAATTTTCCAGAAATTTTTGAGAAACCAAGGCTTATTAATAGAGATTCGTAGTTGCTATTTTTAAAATAAGATTTGCAACGAGGTATCCTTTTGAAATTACTGGTAATTAATGTTTATTAATGTTCTTTAGATTAAACCCAAATCATGCTCAATCTCAGCCTACTGTACCAAAGACTACTTTAAAATAGTCTGTGGGTCTGATTACCACCTACAATACCTAACACTGCCCTCTCGTATTTTCTCGATTTTTGTTCCCCTCTGGCCTCCAAGAAAGTAAAGGAACAAAGTAAAGGGAGATCCCCTTTCAAATTACTCTGAGAGAATCACTCTCCCCAAAAGGTCCTTGAAAACGTGTTCAGCAAATGTGTCCAAGTCAGAGCAGACAAGGAGACTAAGATTCTAGTTCATGAAATGTATAATGCTAACATTTTAATCCATTGCTAGAGGTAAATAACTTTAGCAATCCCAGTTGGACTATTTAACATTAATTTAAAATATTTTATAATATGTGTGTGTGTCTCCTCTCATGGGGCTAAGCAGAAAGGTGAACAATTATCCAATCAGTGTACTCAGCCAAACCTATCAAGTCAGGCCCCCCAACACTTTTTATTTAAATCTGGTAAATACCTCAACCAGAGGGGTCCATTCAGGTGTGTGGGCCATCTCTCTCTCGTCACATCGGTAGAATGAAGGCACAAGCAATATCTCATAGAATTAGTTGCGATCTTACAAATTTAATCATTACAGAGAGCCAATCTAGACGGTTGAAATTTCACTATGTCTTCTCTCCTTTTTTTTTTTTTTTCTTAATAGCTAGGCAGAAGTGAGAGCAGCCTGAATTCTCCAGATAATTAATTCAATTCTCTGATTTATTTTGCCTTCAGTAGACCTCGCCTGGTTCTCTCTTTAAAAGACGCCGGTAGTTGGATGAGGAAAGAAAATAAATGTTTTGAGAGAGCACAGATACATCTCTCCTCGATGTGTGGCATTGGTAGTGTCTAAACATTGGGGCTGACTACCTGAAATCCCTCTCGGGTGTCTCTCTGAACCTTTACTAAATTAGCCTCACCCAACTTCTTGCTTACAGACTTGAAAAGGAGAAAGAGAGAGGGAATGGAGGAGGAAGAGAGAAAATGGTTAGTCTATGAAGTCGGTGTTTAAATTTGAAGGTATTGAAAAAGTAATTCACTATGAAAAATGGTTTGATAGAATAACTTGTAATCCACCAACATCTAGCTATTTCCTAAGAGCCTAGTTGGATATGAAACTTGAGATCTGTCAACATTTTATAGTTGCCCTGATTTAATAAACATTTTTCCTTCTTTTCTTTAACTGCCAAATTTTTTAATAAAATTGAATCTTGGATGCCTACCTTCTGGGGAGTTTTATTTGCTATATTACAGTTCTGTCGGCTGTTAGGCCACAGAATGCCAAAGTATTTATTCTTACAAATCTTTCTATATGTGTAACTTGAGCCTACTAAAATAGTTCTTTACCCACTTCATTAATTACATCGGCAGAAAAGATTCTTTTACATTTTTGTAGTGAATGACTCTTGGTCCAAATTTTTGAATGAACGTTGTGCATTTTAAAATCATTGCGTAGCCTGTGTCTACTTATATCACGCCACACCATCACACAGAAAACTTTCTAAAATAAAAGACTAGTTTATTTCTGCAGTTGATTTCAAAACCCCATCTAGAGTAAAATGTTTTTACCTCTTTCCAAGCAATATACCCTTTTCAAGATTTTCACTTGTGGTATTTCCATCATTTTAACATCAAACTTTTTAAGAGATTAAGAAACAAACCTGAAAAAGCAGTTTGCTAAACTGATTTTTGTTTTCACAGGCTCACCACTAATATTTAGATACCACCAATGAGTTACCAGTCTTTGAAATACTCTCTCTGCAATAAACAAGCAATAAATTACATGTGAGAATACCACCATAAATATTTTTATGTTTTTCAGTAAAGAAAATATACATTTATATAAACATAGAGAAGCCAAAATAATATTCTATAATGCCAGTAGAAACAACTCTCATTATGTGAGAAAGCTCTCCCTATCATGGTCTTCAAGAAAGTTTCAAAACTTTATCATTTTGATTCCTTTACCGACTGGGACAAACAGCTTGTAAACTACAACATCTGGGTATAACATTTCTTTACATTTGCTCGGCACAAAGGTGTATTTGGATTCTTGCCAGTGTATTCACTTTAACTGTAATTCTTATTTTAACCAAAAATAATTTTTAAAAAAAACCTTTGAAAATGCCAAGATTCAGAATACTATCTAATAAGAGCAAATAGGTAACATGTCACCCCATGTTATACAAATCATTTCAGGTATAAATATATGCTTCAAATTTCCTGTTTATACTCTGAATTATCGGTAGACAACTGAAAGTCTTTTGAGGATATGAAGGCCCATAAAATTTAAATTACTTAAAAATGTTTTCTTTACAGTAGAATGGAAAAATAACATTGATGTTCTTTTTCATTGCATCCAGAATTTAATTTTTATTCTAAAACAACAGTATTTAATTTGCGGGGGGAAAAATACCCAAATTTAGATAGAATATTTATATTTTAAATGTGCATTCTAAAGTATGATGTCCTTTTTATTTTACATAAAACAAGTTAAGTTCATAGTACTTTTAAATGGGGTGTAACTAAAATATTAATACTACACATGTATTATTTACTGATTTCTGTGGTGTCATCTACAGTTAGCACAATTCAGTTTTCAAAATAAATTTTGAACTTTTTTTCAATAGGAATATGCTTTACTCACTCTCCCAGCTATTTTAAGACTATCTGTTGTAGAATGTATTGTTAATCGTAGAAGTTTGCTATATTACACATGGACATGTTATATGCAAATGTATTCAGTTGGGGTATGTATATATGTTGTTATGCTATGTACATAAACATCTACCCATGTGCATATGTATATTTACATCGTGTATAAATATGTGTATATTACCAAAGGGTACTATACTGAAGGAGGAGGAGGAGCTTCTAAGGATTGCCAAACAATATTTTAGTTAACTGTTCACTGAGTGCTGTTTTCTATGGAAGTAATTAGGTTTTCCTTTTTGTTCACAGTCCCAAAGGTGGGTGTTTATAGGCATGGTTTAGTTATTTACTGTTTTCCAAAAGGCTAGTTGTATAATCGTATGTCCACATAAGCTTTAAATAAATTAGTGATAACCCTCCCCTGCACCTTCGCCTTCTCTTAGGAAAGCCTATGGGCAAGCAGCTTGATAAATAATTCAAAGAAAAGCTAATTTCTGATTTTCCAAAAACAAAAACTCATCTCGTTAAACATTAACATCTCACCATTAACGTTCTTTATTAAAATTTAGCTGTCTATAAATTATCCTATGAAAAGGAGTAACTAAAATTATATCAAGATACTAGCTGGTTCAGTCTCTTGAGGTGAACGTGTGTAAATTTCACTTACAGCCTTTCTCCAGGACAGGAGGTCTTATAAAGAATTGTGCCTAATAGTAAAAACATCTAATATTAATAAATCCAAGAAATTCAAAAAATATGTACCTCTGGGATCTCCAAATTACTGAAAATCCTCAGATGCAAAGATGAGGACAAAAAGAGGACAACTTAAAGTATTTATAAAGTTTCTTTTTAGGGGTCCTCTGACTCTCGCGTCATAAAAAATACAGTTTGGCATTTGGGTTCATATTCTCAGTAATAGAGAGAATATTTAGCCTTTTTCTGAATTTTCTCTGCCCTGCCTTCCCTTTGAGAGTTGAACGATCTGGATGGGACTGGTTAATGTTTTAGGAAGAAGGGATTGCATCTGGCCCAAGTTTCCTTCTGCTAGTCTGCTTTTCTCTCCTCAAATGAGAGATAACTGACAGCCCTGTTTTGTATGAAATTATGGAAATCACAGACTGGAGGAAAGGGGAGTCATTATTTCAGAACTGAAAAGGTGTGGGTGTCTTCACTTCCCCCCAAAATTGCCCATTACTGGAAAGGAGCCAGTAAACTGGAAAGGGGCTGAGGGCAGTGGCACAAAACAGGAGCACAACTATTCAGCTAAAGAGACAGCCAGAAAGTGATTTTCAATGGATTGCTACCTCCTACCTAAGCGTCCAAAAATAAAAACAACCTCCAAGCAATTTTCAAGGCTAAGACAAGAGAAGAAGCAGATACACAAGCCGCTGAACCCTGGGTTCCCGGTGGGTGAAATCCAGTTTAAGGAACAGGCTGGATTAAGGAAATGCTCTCGATGTCATTATTAAGCGAACATTGTCCCTTTCAGCCTTACCCTCGCTCACGTGAGTCAGGGTGTCCATGAATATCCCCAGACCACAAGAGGGATCTCTTTGGGAATCAATCGGGGAGGAAGGCAAAAGTAGAAGACACACGTGTAGAGAAGGAAGGGGGGGGGGGGGAGAGGATTGCGGATGAGCTCCAGGCTTGCAGATTTAGATCTCAAGGGTGAAGAGGTTACGCTTGCACCAGAGCATCCCGTACCGCCTCCTGCCCTGCCCTGCGCGCGCACCCGACTCACACGCACACCTCACACACGCACACACTCGCACACGCACACGGCTCCAAGCCGCTCCGCTCGTCACACTGCAGAGGAGGCAGCCCCTCCGGGGCGCGCTCGCCGGAGGTGAGGCGGCCCAGCCCGGCCCAGCCCCCGCGAGCACACCGCCCGGCTCTCGGGGCTCTAGAGCCCGCAAGGCCGGGAACGAGGCGCGCGGCCGCCAGCAGGAGCGGGGGCTGTCCGGCGCGGACCGGAGAAGGGGCGGGAGCAGGCCAGGGAGGGGGTGACGCCGGCTCCTTCCCCCACCCGCGCCTCCCTGCTTGCCCTCGCTACCTCCTCCCGCCCCGCCCAGCCGCTCCTCCGCGGCGGAGAGCCGGCGTTCCAAAGAGGCGTTGGCGCCGCGTGTGGGTGTGTGCGCGCGGGTGGGCGTGGCCGTGGGTAGCGCGGGGAAGCCCACGCGGTCCCGGCGCTCGGGCGAGCGGCGCTCCGGCTCCTCCCGGCGCTGGCCTGCAGGGGGCGCCGCGCTTTGGCGCCCTAGGGTTGGGAGGGAGCAGCAGTGGGGCCCAGCCGCCAGCCTCTCGGCGCGGAGGAGGGGCCGGGCGGAGGACCCCGGCTGTAGCGGGTTTCCCCCGCACCTCGCCGAAAGGATCGGGCGGAGTCCTGAGGCCCGGGCTCACCCGCCGCCGGACTGGGTCAGGGTTTGCACGCTGATCGCCAACGAGAGGCCGCGGGGCGTCGCAGCCCGCTCTCCGGTCTCCGAGGCTGGAGGAGGCCTCGAGCTGGCAGGGACAGTTTGCCACCTGGCTGGTTGGCTGGGTTTGACTTAATCCTTTCTCTGGGGTTGGGAGGGGGAGCCTTTCTTTTCCCCGCGCACGGCCTCGCAAAGCGTCGCAAAGTTTCCTACCACTCGGGGGAAGAAGGCGGATCGAGTTCGAGCCTTGCTTCTTCGTTGGGACGACCCGAAAGTACCAGAAGTCTGGCCGGCGAGCTGCGCCCTCGGCTTCCCCAGCAGTCACCCTCAAACGCTTGCCCCTTCCCCGGCGGAGCACGGATCCGGCCGGTCCTGGGATGGGGGGATCGGGAGACCCGGGAATCTGCGGCCGGCGCCTCGCCCTCCCCTGCCCAGCTCGCGGGTCGCGCCAGCGTTCCCACCCTAGGGAACTTGCCCACCTTGCAGTATCATTGGAGGCGGAGAGTGGAGGCCCGGCTCCCAGAGGAACAGAGTTGAGTCCTCACTGGCCACTGAGGGGGACTTGATCGTCCCAAGGACTCTGCACATACCCCACGGGGGCGCCCAGGACCGAGAGTGACTTTGGAGTAGACCTGACTTTGTGAAACCTTGAACCCTGGGGTGTCCACGTCCCTTTCTCATTGCAGAAGTTCAGCCGAGCTTTCGGTAGTGACTGTCCCCCGTCCCGGTCAGGTCCCAGCAGCCAAGCAAAGGCCAGAGATGTGCGGATTTTTTTTTAAGACCCACATCTTATAAATGTGAGATTTTTATCAGGCAGTACAGATTACTTAAAGCGTACCATTTCTCCGCGATCCAATTTTATTAGGATTTACTCTCATTTGTGCTCCACTTCTCTGGGGAAATAATGCTTTGATTAATGTAATCCTGGCCCGGGATCCGCCACATGCCCCTCGCCCCGCTCCCAAGAGAAAGGGCCTGTTTGACAAACAATAACAGAGCAGTAACTCTTACAATCTGCCCACACCTTTGGGGGTGGCTGGGGAGAGGGTGCCACACGTTCAAACCCCGTTTGCTAAATGTAATGGCGAGAGGAAGGAGCGGGCTCTGCAAGGAGCGAACTTTCCATACTTAATGCCCTGGGCTCTGAGGATCGGGGAGCTCTTGGGGAGGGACTTCGGATGGGGTGCGCGCGTGGGTGCATGTGCGCGCCTGCCCTCTGATTGCTCCCAGTGTCTGCCTCTTTGTCCCCCGCCACAGGCCTCCGCCACAGGAATCTGCGCGCTCTCCGTGGACAGTCCCCGGACCCAGGGCGCGTCCACAGCGCCCACCCGCGGCCCCAGAGCACCTCTAGAGTAAATCTTAGGAGATAACCAGGCACCGATCTGTGGTGCCCTGCAGCTGCCAAAACCTCGGCTAGAAGCCTAGAACGTGGGACCAAATTAAATGGTTCTCCTCATGCATGCATGCATACGTCTATCCATCCATGCATACATGCATACAACACAAATCCTCCGACTCAGGCAAGGAGAGCTGCACCTCGCCCTTGCTTCGGGTTGAGAACGCGCGCCCCCCTTCCCGCTCTCCCTCCTCCCGCGCAGCCCTGGCCCCCTCCCGAAGGGAGAACAACAGCTCAATTACGAAAAGGAACCAAGGAAAGAAATCCCAGGCTCGGAGGCGCCCGCTGATGCTCCTCCGGTCCCCTTCCCTTACGCCCTGTCCCCACCCCCACCGTCCCCAACTCGGGGAGGGCGGGGACGCGGCAGTGCGAAGGGGTCCTGCCCTGCTCCGCCAGAACAAAGCCCACCGCGGGAGCCCGCGGCCGCGCACGAAGCCGGTGACAAAGGCGGGCGGGCGGCGCCGAGCTCCAAGTCTGCGCTCCTACCGCGGAGCGGGAAGGAGGCTTGGAAGGTGGGGAGCGATTTGCACCCTGTTTTTCCTGGGCTGCACCCTCTTGCTCCTGTGTCCCCAGTGACCTGTTAGGGTGACTCAGCGTTCACCTCTTCGCTGTCCGGCACCCCTATCTCCCTCTCTCTTGTCCCCTTCCGTCTCCGATTTCCCTTTTTCCTCCACCTTACTCCTTTTATCTTTCTCCTTCTTCTCCCTTTGCCATTTTTTAAGTCTCTTTCCATTTTTCTTTTCCATTGAAAAGCAGTGCTAATTTGACTTCTGAAGGCCGCTGTGGGCGTTCAGACAACAGTTTGAAAGACCTTACAGGGCAGTGCTTAGGGAGAATGAGAGTAATGGGATCCTCTTAATTTTATCACACAAACTGGGATCTAAATAAAATAAAATCCAGTCTAAGGAAGCGGAGCTTGGCCCTGGGACCCCCACAAGTTACCTCCTATTCGAGAGAAGTCGCTTCTGAGAACACAAATTTGGGGCGTCGGTGGGGGGCTGGTGAGACCTTGCTGCTGTGGAATGGATGGAGACCTTGAGCATTGGTGTCTCCCAAGGCCAACGGAGTTTCTAGGGGAAGTTCCAATCTGACTTTATAACTCTGGCAAGGAATTGCCTGCCAGACCCCTACAATGAAATCGCAGTGTTTTCTAACTTAAGATACTCCAATAGGCAGTGTTCTTCCAAGTGAAGTTTTACTTGTTTGGTTTTGAGATGTGAATTAAAAATAAAGGGAACCCCCTCGGTCATTTGGACAATACATGCCGTGACTTACAGGGATTTTCTGCACCCTGATATAATACTAAATTAAGATTTGAGGGCTGTCAAGCATCACTGTAAGCTTCGGATCCTCCCCCTTGGGCTTTATTGAGTAACCAGGCTCCCTACAGAAAATTGGAGAGGAGGGGAGCCTTCAAAGCAATAGAGGATACATAACTCTTAACTTGGGACTAACAAACCCCAGTTACATGAAGCGACAGTGAGCAAGGTCACTTACATCTACTATCAAAGTTTCTACCAGGTATTTTAGTGCTGAAATTATGTTGCTGCAAACCATGTAGTAGTTGAAGTATCAAATATCAATAAACATTGGTAATCTGTTTTAAAGGTGAACAAAATAGCAACGCTTTCTTGAAAACCCCATGTGGCTGATGGGTGCAGGGTGGGCCTACGGAGGAAGTCAGGCATGAAGTGGGAATTTCCACATTCACAGAAGAGACACTACATCAGCACCATTTGGGGAAAATATCCAAAAGAGCAGCCTTCAGCCTGATAAGCTGAAATCTGCACCCAGCTCCTCAGACAATAGCGAAGTTCAAATGCGAAAAATAAATCTAATCATAAAAAACAGAGACACCAAAGTGCAAGAATTCTTTCCTAATGTGCCACAATGACTCTTACCCATCACAAAACTAGCCAGCTCCAAGCCAGAAAGGAGACATTTATCATGTACAGGGGACATTTTGGATAAAGAGTGTCCCCAAAGGAGAAGGGAGCTCAGTGCTATTTGAACCACAAGCTCAAAAAATCCAACCACCCCTCTGGCAAAGCTGAGTTAATATTTCTGGGTTTTGTTTTTAAAAACACAGACACAAATACATGCGCACTTCTGTGCGCGCACGCGCGCACCCTCTCTCTCTCTCTCTCTCTCTCTCTCTCTCTCTCTCACACACACACACACACACACACACACACACACCCAAGTTGACCTTGGAATATTTTTCTAGCTAGGACAAATCCACATGTTTTGGTTAATAAATCATCATCATCACTCTGGTCAGTCAGCTGGGTTCTATGTTACCTAGCCCTGTGAATTTAAATTCGAAGAAAACCATTGTGTTGGGGGGTGCAGTGGGGAGGTGAGGGGGGCAAGCAAGAATAGTCCATCACATTGTGTCAGCTACGGCTTCCCTAGCGATTGGTAGCTTTCATTACTGGACTTGTCAGGTGCAGACACACAGCTAGAGAGGCCAAACAGTTGGAAATGGGTTGTTTTAAAAGCACGCACTCCACAACCAACTTAATCGTGCCTTTTTCATTTACATTCAACAGTCCACAATGGCCTATAGTTTAAAGCGGTCCTAAGAGCATCAGAAGTCAACCTTCTTACTATTTAGGGTGAGAAATCATAGTGTCTGAATTTATAATTGCTCCTCCAAACCCATCTTTAAAAACTAAATGCTTGCTCCTTTCCTACAGATCAGATAAGTCAGTTATACAGTGATACAAAGAACAGGACTGGGTAGGGGATACCCGCAGGCTTCAAAAAACTTAGCAAGACCAAGAAACAACTCCTCCACTGCCAAGACAACAAATACTTATTTCCACCCTAAATCTGCTGTTGAAGAGCCCTTTCCTTTGTATATGGCACACAGTATAGGTGGTGAGTATGCTTAACATTTTAATTTGTAAATGCTAATGGAAATGTGCTTCTACACCGCTAAGGTATCAGAGCACCTTATCATTCTCAAATGGAAGCAAATGAGTAAATACCCATTTTGTGTTTTGCATTTGACCCAGGTAATGTTCTTCATTCTCTCCTTTGGCAAAAGCAATTTTGCCATCCCCAACAATTAAAAGTCTGTAGCTTTGCCCAGCATTTTGGATCTTAATTCGTACCCAGCTTGATTGTTTCCACCTCCAAATCATTACAGACTCCTAACATGATTTCTATAATATGTCAGTTCTCAAATTAACTTGTTGCTTTACCCAGAATTATTATGTTCTGTTTCTATTACTTCAGGAAACCTAAGACTATAGATATCATGAGGAGCGAGCATTCTTTTTCATCTGTGTGTGTGTGTGTCTTTAAGTACCTTTGTAAGAAAGGAAAGTAAGTAGCAGTCAAGATAGTAACAATCACAGATCTCCTAAAAAATGATACCAAAAAATTATGCTCTACATATGTACGATTATTGCTTAACTAGTCTTTTTTTAAACTGTCTGGCTAAATAGAAAAAGTTTCCTTTCTCCTTAATAATTTTTAAATGCATTTAGCAACCCCGGGCGCATAAAGTAAACTAGGGCTTTGAGCCATTTGTCCAGTTCATGTGAATCTCACCCAGAAGTCTTTTGTCTGGAAAGTCCAGAGAGCTGAAGAAAACGCAATGTTTGGACTCAGATTACACAGTTTCCTCAAATTTCCACCTTGTTTCATTAGCACAAACCTGACAGTACATTTCCTGACTCTAAATGTGAGAGCTTGGGGACGAAAATCGTGGAATTAAAATGTTGTTCAGAGTATCTGCTTTGCCTGTGTTACTTCTATCATCTCTCAACTCTCCTGGAATGAAATACCATTTATAAATCCAAACCTTGACTTTTTAAAGTTAGTTTCAGAGAAAAATTTATCATGACTGGAACCTAGTTGACTTGGGAGTTGAGTTAGGAAGAATGAGGTATCTTTTCCCCCATCTTCCAGATGGGAATTAGAAATGTGTCCCCTTCCTAACAGGCGCAGTGACACATTCGCAGGTGCGTTGAACTAGTGAACCGTGGAAGCCAGCTTCTCACTTCCAGTCACTCATGGCGTCCCTAAATCTCCTTGGGAAAATTGTTAGTGACAAACTGACTAATTCCTCAGAACCGGTCAGGATTTGCCCTCCACTATTTGAGGAAGTTTTCCGCACATCCTTCTCATCCTTTGCCACAATAAAAGTTCAGTCTTCATTGGCAGTATCTAAAAATCTCTGAGGCGAAAGCTTGTGCTGGGTTAAAACTTTTCTTCAACTGTGTCAAGTAAAATTGCCCTAAAAAGTTTCAATCCCACAGTTGCCTCTCACCAGTGGCTACTTAGTATTTTCTTTTCCCTAACAACGCTTTCAAGGGTAAATTCAAAATCTTTCTACTATAGGAGGTACCAAGAATTGAATTAGCCATTAAATATCAAATGGAGTAAAAGAGACCTTGGAAGCCTTGACTGAATCTCCAAGAGCTTGAGTTTTATTTAGAAGTCAAAGCATGTATCAAGTTGAAGAATGTTGATTATTTAACAGATAATACCTAGGAGGCATTTTTGCTCTCTTGAGTGCTTCCCCAAAAATACAACCTGAAACATAGCTTCTTAATTAAGTAACTTATTCTTTACCCTTAATAATTTTTTAATTGTTTTGCCTTCACATCCCAATTCTTTTTTCCAGTCTTATATACACATTACTGAGAGAAATGGACAAATACTTTTTTTTTTTTAAACTGTATTTCCTCCCTCGGGGCCATTTCACAGACAAGGACAGGACGAGTGGGAGAAGGAGAGATCATTGTCCTTATATTTAAAAGCCTGTGTTATGCAATGAATTCACTCCACGTTGTGAATATGCATAGAAAGGTAGGGGTGTTTGCTCCTTTGGCAAGTTTGGAGGAGCAGATTTGCTTTTGAAACAGCTACATTTTACTCAGTACCTGCTAAGGCGAGTCAGTGCGCCCCCTGCTGACGAGTCAATAGTGCGACTACTGAGCACTTCCAAAGTTTATTTTGTTCAGTAAACCGTGTCATATAAAATTAACAACAACCAATAAAATTAGCTTATATGTTTCAACTGTAAAAGTCCAAAACAAAATAGAGCTAGTTTTAGTGGCGCTAGAAATCTCTACTTTGGCTTCTTCTCTTTGGCTGAACCAAGGTCCTTTTATCTAAAGCCCAGTGCACAAACATATAGCTTAATGTGACTAGTGTTCTTCCTTTTATTTCTTTCTCTATGGCAACCAATATGCTCTGCTCAGAAATGTTCCCCATCAAGGAAACAAATGATCTTCAGGGAGCAGCTCTATATGGCATCTGGTCCAATGGAGCACAGAGAGTTAACCCCAGTCAAAAGCGACGCTGCCAAGCACGTAAACAAGGAGTGGAAAACTGGCGATTCTTACCCCCTCCCCAACTGAAATCTCTTCCTCCCTCCTCACAAGCCATTTCACTGACTTGGTATCAACTGTTTCCAAAGAAATTACAAATTTTTAAATTGTAAGGTGTTCCGGAGGCAAAAGTGCAATAAAATTCCAGCCATTTAATTCTACCCCTTCATCCCACCAGACGCGTCTTCCTTTTAAAAGAACAAAACCAAGAAGCTTTTACAATCCTCTCCAGCCTATTTCACGAAGGTAAGGTGCCCACACAGGCGTGGCCTTGGCCTAGCTATTTCCTCCGGCCATATTTATCTAATTAACTGCACCTAGCAAGTAACTTCCCCCTGGATTTTTACAAAACCCAGGGACAGTGGCAAGGAGGGGGGCAAGGCCGGCTGTCAAAATGGAAAACAAAGTAAAATCTAGTTTTCAATGCTAAAGCTCCAGCTTCCTTTGGGAATAAAGTGTAGGATGTACTGGTTAGTTTTGATTGATCACCCTCTTTTCAGATGGGCTTTCACTACCGAGCTGGGAGGCAGCAACTAAGACTGTTCCCCAGACCCGGCATTAACCAGGGGTGCACTCACTTCCTGCCTCTTCTTCCTCCCCAGCTTCCTTCCACCCGCAGCTCTGGGCCCTCCCTTTGCCAACCCCCCCCCTCCACTATCCCCCTGCTCCCAGCAGGAATCCTCCTCCCCCCCAACAATCCCAGACATGCACACACAGGTCACCACTTCAGCTCTGGCTACAGAAAGGGGGTATCTTCCCCTCTAGTCCTGATTCTCTAGGAAAAACAAAACAAAACAAAACAAAACAAGAAATATGTATAATACTTAGTGCTTTCTAATCGCGTTTCTAGGATTTTTTGCCCCTCACAATCAACAATTAAAATTAACAGGACTCTCCCCCCACCAAAAGTGAAATGCCTCACTGTGGGGAGCTTTGGAATGAGTCCATCTTTTTATGTAATATTTTAGCAGGGTTGGGATTTTTTTTTTTACTCTTCCCGAACACACTTTCCCTTCCTTCAAAACAGTTGCTCTGTGAACCCTCTCTTGTCCCAAGCAATAAAAATAAGCTCCCAAACCTACAAGAGCATAAATAAGCCAGAAAAGAGGGGGAGAAAAAGAGAAAGCCGGTAAAGAAAATGAAAAACACTTACCCAGCAAACTTCCAGGGTTAGATTTAAAATAAAAGAAGATGTTTTATTATTTTTTTAAAGGTGCCTGTGGGAAAAAGGCATATTCTCAACTCCCCAGAACCGATGCATCCTTAGTCTTCCCTTTACACTGACTCCTCTAAACCCAGCTCTCCACCAGTCTATTATTTTCACCAAAATATATGAAAATGTATGCAAATGAAAATCAGCACTAACTGTTCTCCCCTTGTTATATACTTTGGATTTTTTTTTCCAGACAAAACAATCACACTCGGCAAAGGGAGGGGGCGGACGGGGTGGGGCCGGGTGGTGGGAAGCTGGGGAGCGACTCTCGAGAACTAAGTACACGGAAAGGGGGTGGGGGGGACGAAGGGGACAGACCTCGGAACAGAAGTGTATTTCTGTTATCGAGGAGCACAGGGTTTTGGGGGGCTTCCCATACGCACACACACCCTCCTTGAAAAGAAAGAAAGTGGATCTGTTTGCAGAGGCGCTATCACGTTTCATCAGGCCACCTGAGACTGCTTTTGAAAGCGTGTACTGTGAAATTCATAGCAGTAATTTAGACAAAATCCTCACTGTATATTAATGAAAGGCGGCCCCATGGCTCTGTTCCTATCCTCCCCATTCAGTGTAAACAAAACCACGAGACTCTCTCGGTTTTTGAGCCGGATCCAAGCAAAATCGGCAGGAAAGGAAAACACGGGGTGCTGGCACCGACTATTCAGACGTCTGCACCTGGAGATCTCAGATGTATTCAATGAAATCTGTGTTCCATCTTTTATATATACATACACACACACATAAATATAAAAAGGAACCTTAGGGGGACGTAGAGAGAAAAAAAATTCCGTTCTGTTTGGGGCTTGGTTACCGATGCCTTTCAGATCTATACCTTAGCAATAATGGCTTTGCTAAAACCTACCTAAGACGGTATCTCTCACCCGGCAAGCAGGAGCTGGACGAGATCCTACATAAATCCTACGCGTCTACTGTTAATCTTGAGATCACGCAAGGGCTGCGTAGCTGCGGCTGGGCTGGAGAGCTCTGGCTTTAACTGAGTGCACCTAACTGCGTTCAGCCGGAGGAATTATTCATCGGGAGAGGGCAGCCCCGTTCACATTTTAGTCGGAGCACACCAGTGGCTCCGCGTCTACCTCCAGGGCCGCAGCTCCGCGGCGGACGCCGCTGGAACTGGGGACTGCCGGCTGCAGGAGCAGGCTGGGGACAGCGAGCGCAGGGATGGCGCACCCGCAGCCAGAGGTGCGGGGTGCACGCCCACGCACACTCATTAGGAACGGTGTATTTGTTGAACGTCCGAGTCGGGTTAGTTCATTGGAAATCCCCGAGGAGGGTTCAATTTGCCCTTGTTTTCGTTGCCACTTTCTCTTTTTTCTTGGTTCGCCGAGGTTCCTCTGTGCAGCGTTTCCGCTTGGCCGCGTCCCCCCCCCCACCCCCGCTTCTCCCGCCTACCCTGCGCGCGCCCCCTCCCGTCCCCCTTAACTCTTTCAGTCGGGCTGGGGCTGGGAAAGCGGTTGTCGCCACCAACCCATCCACTACGCAAGCCCATCTGAGACAGAAAAGAAAGAAAAAGCACCAATGTGTCTAGCGAGCAAGCAAAACACCACTAATAACCATAGTGAATACATATATATACATATATATATATATATATATATGCATACACAAGCACAATGTAAGCGGTGGAGGGCGCGTCCAGTGCATCCTGGTTCTTTAGACCGGCTCCTGCTCCAATTAGGACTTCCTAGAGCCTTTGGGGTGGAATACACTTACGCCGGATCTATAGGGAAAGGTCGACTGATTGCTTTTCAAATATATCGTAGGGCTCTGCTGACCGGCACCCTCCAAACACACAAGGACACGCACGCTACTTGCTAGAATCCCAGAGGAGGGGGGAGGGAAGAAGGGAGGGAGAGCAGAGAGGCAGAGAGGGGGTGGGGGAGAGAGCGAGCCGCGGCAGCGAGCGGTCCGTCTCGCACGCGCGGGCACCGCGCTGATCCTGGGCTGCAGGTTTCCCAGATGATGGCATCCGAGAACTTAAACAAAGGGGGACGCCGCCGGCGCAAAGCGGCTGCGGAAAGTTGCAGTGGCGGATTTCCAAGGAGCGTGGCCACGACCCGAGCCTTTGGCGATGCGAGCTCTCCCTTTCCACCCCCGCCGAGACAGAAATGGGGGCCGGCTGGTGAAAGAAAAAGGAAACTTTGAAACCACTGGGAATACATCTGCCTATAGGTATTAGCGTGAATGGTGCATTCTTGCCGCGCGCTTTACAAATCTCTGGGATGGGGGTGGGGAGCGGGGAGGGCGGCAAGACAACGCAGTACTAGGTGAAGTGGGTAGGTTGCTATTTTTCATGATTTTTTTCCCCTCTTCATATTCCTTCTGATTCTAACTCCCCCCTCCCCCTTTCTCCCATCCCTCCCTCCCTTTTCTCTCCCCTTTCATCCCCCATCCCAGACCCGTGGCGAACCCACAGAGCCGCGGAGGGAACGCCTGCGCCTCGGCCGGACACTAAGAGTTAAGATGTGGCGGAGGGGGTGGCGGGGGAGGGGCGGAGAGGAGAAAGTGGCGGGGGGGGTGGCGGGGGGGCGGGGGGGGACGACAGATTTCCAGCTTCTACGACGCTCTGCCTAAATTAAAAAGCAACCAATCGGAACGGCCGGAAGGGGGGCCGCGCGTCCTGAGCCAGTCATTCCGGGCCTGCCAATCACCCAGCGGGTAGCCAATCAGCGGGGGCCCTGGTGCTCGACTTCCTTGTATTTGGGAAAGTGTGGTGGTGGGTGCGCGCTCGCGGCGGAGGGTAAACATTCGACAGTCCCTGCTCTGAGAGGGAGGGACAGAGAGCGAACTGTCAGATCCCAGCGAGAGCGGGCGGGCGAGCGAGGGAGAGGGAGTGAGAGAGAGAGGGAGGGAGAGGGAAAGTGAGAGAGGGAGAGAGAGCGCGAACGAGGGCGCAGAGCTAGCTCCCGCTGCAACTCCTCTCCGGCTCGGCCAGCGCCAGCGCCGTCGGTGCACTCTACGAGCCGTGCAACGTGCCCACTGGAGTTGGTTGTGTATCAAGGATCCCCTATATGCACACACACACCTCCACCTCCACCAATGCACTCTTCTTCCTCCTCCTCCTCCAGACAACTGCTGGGAAAAAAATAAAACACCAACCCCAACCGTCAGCAACAAGGTAACAGAGCCATTCGACCTCATTTTTCTCCTGTTCAATTTTTTCCTTGTTATATTTGTTTCCTAATTTCTGCCCAAAAGGAAAGATGTCGCATCAGACTGTGACTGTTGCGAGGAGAATGAAAAAGGACTCTTGTTTCAGAGGCAACCAAGAGCTCCGGCAATAGCAACTTCAGAGAAATGCACCATCGCAAGAAGTTTTCCTAGGACAGAACAAAACTTGAAACGAAAGGACCAGAGGAGGAGAGCAGGAGCCAGCCTCTCCTCTCCGCACACACGCGAGCAGCCAGCATCACCACGCCTTCAAGGACGGGAAAAAGTTTTACTACTCTAAGGGAAAACGAGTGAAATGTGTTCCTGAGGAGGAGAGAAGAGCGCGGGCAAGGGAAGCAGCGGTCCGGTTGCTGGTCATCCATAATTTGGTTAAGGAAGAAAGGAACGGCTGCTTTCTTTGTTGTCTCCCGTGAAATCCTCACTTAGCAGGTGGACTGAGCCCCGCGCCCGCCCGGTCAGAGTCCGCGCTCGCCCTAGGACACCAAGAGGAGCACGAGCCGGCGCGCCCCGCCAAAGAGCCCGGAGCGCAGGCCCGCACCCTGCCCGGTGAGCCCCGCTGGAGCGAGCGGAACGCGCCGGGGCTGGGGGGCGGCCACGACCCCCCCTGAAGGGGGCGGCCACGGAGCGCGCCCCGAAAAGCCAGCCCCCCTCCGTAGAGCGCTGCTCCTGCTGCTCCTGCTGCTGCTGCTGCTGACCAAGGCCGGCCGGCGACCCCCGCGCCCTGCCCAGCGGCCTTGCAGCTGCAGCCGGGGGCCTCGGCGGCGGCGGCGGCGGCGGCGGGGGCGGAGGCGGCGGCGGAGGAGGCGGCGGCGAAGGCGGCGGGGCCGACCAGGGCCCGGGGCGGGGGCGGGGGAGGAGGGGGGGGAGGAGGCGGGAGGCGGGGGGGCGCGGCGGCGGCGGCGGCGGCGGCCGCGGCTGCTGCTGCGGCGGCGGCGGTGGTGGCGGCGGTGGGGTGGCGGGAGCGGAGCGGCATGGCCACGGCGGCTTCTAACCCCTACCTGCCGGGGAACAGCCTGCTGGCGGCCGGCTCCATTGTACACTCGGACGCGGCGGGAGCCGGCGGCGGCGGGGGCGGCGGCGGCGGGGGCGGCGGCGGCGGCGCGGGCGGCGGCGGGGGCGGCATGCAGCCCGGCAGCGCCGCTGTGACCTCAGGCGCCTACCGAGGGGACCCGTCCTCCGTCAAGATGGTCCAGAGCGACTTCATGCAGGGGGCCATGGCCGCCAGCAACGGCGGCCATATGCTAAGCCACGCGCACCAGTGGGTCACGGCCCTACCCCACGCCGCCGCCGCCGCCGCCGCCGCCGCCGCCGCCGCCGTGGAGGCGAGCTCGCCGTGGTCCGGCAGCGCCGTGGGCATGGCCGGCAGCCCCCAGCAGCCGCCGCAGCCGCCGCCGCCACCGCCGCCGCAGGGCCCCGACGTGAAGGGCGGCTCCGGACGCGACGACCTGCACGCGGGCACCGCGCTGCACCACCGCGGGCCGCCGCACCTCGGGCCCCCGCCGCCGCCCCCTCATCAGGGCCACCCTGGGGGCTGGGGGGCCGCCGCAGCCGCAGCCGCCGCCGCCGCCGCCGCCGCCGCCGCCGCACACCTCCCGTCCATGGCCGGGGGCCAGCAGCCGCCGCCGCAGAGTCTGCTCTACTCGCAGCCCGGGGGCTTCACGGTGAACGGCATGTTGAGCGCGCCCCCGGGCCCGGGCGGCGGCGGCGGCGGCGCGGGCGGCGGCGCCCAGAGCCTGGTGCACCCGGGGCTGGTGCGCGGGGACACGCCCGAGCTGGCCGAGCACCACCACCACCACCATCACCACGCGCACCCGCACCCGCCGCACCCGCACCACGCGCAGGGGCCTCCGCACCACGGTGGCGGCGGCGCGGGGCCCGGACTCAACAGTCACGACCCACACTCGGACGAGGACACACCGACGTCGGACGACCTGGAGCAGTTTGCCAAGCAGTTCAAGCAGCGGCGCATTAAACTCGGCTTCACGCAGGCCGACGTGGGGCTGGCGCTGGGCACGCTCTACGGCAACGTGTTCTCGCAGACCACCATCTGCCGCTTCGAGGCCCTGCAGCTGAGCTTCAAGAACATGTGCAAGCTCAAGCCGCTGCTGAACAAGTGGCTGGAGGAGGCGGACTCGAGCACCGGCAGCCCCACGAGCATCGACAAGATCGCCGCGCAGGGCCGCAAGCGCAAGAAGCGGACCTCCATAGAGGTGAGCGTCAAGGGCGCGCTCGAGAGCCACTTCCTCAAGTGCCCCAAGCCCTCGGCGCAGGAGATCACCAACCTGGCCGACAGCCTGCAGCTGGAGAAGGAGGTGGTGCGGGTCTGGTTCTGCAACCGGCGCCAAAAGGAGAAGCGCATGACGCCGCCCGGGATCCAACAGCAGACGCCTGACGACGTCTACTCGCAGGTGGGCACCGTGAGCGCCGACACGCCGCCGCCGCACCACGGACTGCAGACGAGCGTGCAGTGAAGGCAAAGGGGCGCAGCGCGAAGAGGGCCGCCGCCGCCTCCGCAGCCGCTGTCAGCACCGCCGCCAACCCCCGCCGCCGCCGCCGCCGCCGCCGCCGCCGCCGCTGCCGCGCCGACCCCGCACCGGGGCCGCATCGGGCCCAGGCCGGTCCGCCGCTCTTCCCTCCGCCCAAAGACAAACATGCTCGCCCTTGGAGGAAAGCGAGAAAGAAAGAGAGACGGACCAAGGAGACATTTCTGAAGTCCAAGGAAGGAGGGGCAAAACAAAACAAAAGCATAACAAATACCAAGACTGTTTTGTATACGTATATATAACAAACAAAACCGGAAGAGAAAAAGGAGGCGATCATGAGATCTCGTTTATACTATGGTGGTGTTTCCTTTTTGTTTTTCTTTTTTCTTTCTAAAGAAGGGTGAAGATGCCTAGCGCACCAAAACTGCACTCGTGAGGTTTTCCCCACCCTAGGAAGTCCTACATGGCAACAGTGGACAGCACCTAGCACCTGCCTTTTCCTCGCCTCTTAAAAAAAACAAAAAAACAAAAACAAAAAAAAAAAAAAGAGCTCTCCCCCCACCCCCGCCCGGCTCTCCTTTTCACTCCCCCCTCCAAAGGGCTGACTAAAGTGATCTACCGAAACTTTCTTTCCTGGGAGCAACGTGAAAGAAAGCAGAGGCACCGGGTGTAATCAGGGGATGACTCTGCTCCGGGGCCCTGTTTTTCTTGGCCATGTTAAAGTCATCTGGGGACAAATGGACTATGAAATTGGAAGGAGAAAACAAAGAACGATCTTCAGGAAAAAAAGAAAAAATATTCACAGCTTTTGAAATTAACAGACTGAATAGTAAAGCCAAAAGTAAAAGTATCCTCAAAGTAACCTTGGAAATAAAGCATCACAAAAAGAGCAGAGAGGGATGGGCGAGGGAGAAGGGGACGTCTGCCGAGGAGTGGGAGAGGCCAGGCTGAGTCGGGCAGGGCGGGCAGACTGGGCAAGGAGCAAGGCCCCGCCACCAACCCCGGCTTTAATGGCGGTCACTCGGGTGGATGAGGCCTAAAGATTCCACCGCTAATATTTTTTTTATTAATATTTTTTATTTTTTATTTCTGGACTGACTCAGATAAAGAGATTTAGAAGGACTGAGCACCAGCCGCTGCACTCCTCTGGACTTCTCTCCTCAATCCGTTGCCAACTTTGATTGAATGGGTGCTGTGGATGTGATTATATAATACTGCCATTTCCAAGCAGTGTTTTTGGTAGGTTTTAATAAACAGACTTTTCAAAAGACGGCAATATAGAATTGTTAGATCCGTTGTTGATCTAAAAATATTTGCTTTATATTTTCATTAAATGACTTCTTTTAATATTTTATTCAGAATACTTATGAACTGCTGCAAAACGGTAATTTATTTTTCCCCAGATCTTGTATTACGTGTTTTTTTCAGACGAGCACAAATCAAAATGAAATGAAAATATGGACAGTTGCTAGGTAGTAAGGGTATCTTTTGATGTGATCATTTGATTGTAATTTAATTTGAGTAGTGATTCCGTAAGAGCTGATCGAGAAAATAAATTTGTTAGAATGAAATAGTCTGTGTCTGATGCATAAACACTATGTGGGAAGAAAAGAGTTCTTTAGAAAATATTTTTTTACTAATGCAAATCCTTAAGTGATAGCACTGAGGAAGTACAGCCCTGCTCCACCTAAGGTATATTTGGAAATTCTGAGTCAAGGACAGACGTGACAGAAACTGCTAGTACTTTAACATAGTTGTCACTCCTCGTTAATTCATAAACTTCACAACATTTTTCTCTCCCTTGGTTTTAGTGGGTGTTTTTAGTGTTTTTAGGTGAGATTGTCTAAATACTAGTCCTTTACTCGGAGATACCTGTGTCCTTTATCATCTTGACCAGAAGATTGGACTACATCACCAGTAAAAATGTGCCAACTGATTGGTTATTAATGGTTAATACAGAGCTCCCCCTCCCCACCCAAGTTCAGCCTCACTTTTCCTCCCTTCCCCTCACCATATTGCTAGGTCTCTTTCCTCTTTTTCTGAAGACTAATAGTTGTAAAGAATAGCTTACAAGTCTATAAAATATTTTTATGTTAATCACTTCCCATTAATAACTATATGAAGTTCAGTTTAAATTATTAAGCTGTGTTGGGTTTTCTGTTTTGTTTTTGGTTGTTCTTGTGCTGAAAGAATGTAGTTCTTTAAAAAAAGTATTTGGGAGTGATAAAGCAATGATTTTATGGATTAATTTCCTCCTGATCTCATTTAGCTGTCACTCACTCTCTGCCTTCTCTCATCTTCCTCTCTCTTCCTCTGATATCGATGCAGGGGTTAAAAAACCCGGAAAACTGTGAGAGCAACAAGGAACAGTTATTTCTTCCAGGCAGACCCTGTGTCATTTTCATAAATCAAGCCCAGCCAGATGGCCGTGTATTGGGTTGCATTATTTTAAACACCAAATTGTACTAAAAATCACAATCATTTTGATTTGTGAAATCTGAAAAAGGCCATATTTATTAAACAGAGAGAAGGAAAAAAATGAAAACAAGAAACCACAATTTACTTTTCTTTGCCTCATGTTTCCTACTTCTCTTGCTATTGTAATCTCTCTGCCCAGCAAATTTACAACCTGGAGTGGATGTCGGGCGTGGGGACAAACTTTTCTAAGGGTCTACAGGAGCAAGCAAAACAGGCCTTATGAAAAAGCTGAGGACTGGGTGTGGTTGTTTTTATATGGTGGGTACTACGGGCACGTGAGATGAAATCCTATTTTCCCTACAGGAATGGTAGTGGTTGATTAGACAGCGAATGGGTCTATTTAAAATTTTAGGAGGTATTTGCTTACTTGATTTGGCTGACAACAAAAGAACTAACATTAAATTTCACACTGTTTTCTATTAAAAAGCAACCTTTTTGCTGATTACTTTGGAACGAGCCCCAGATTTAAGGGTAGCCGAGTAACTTTTCACTGGAGAAGATGAGAAAGAAAGCCCATTTTATTTCATCAGTTTGTATTTTTTAAAGTGAGCTCATGCTTGCACTCCATATTTTTTTTTAAAAAAATCAACCCTTTGAATGTATTTACAAGATGAAATTCATGTTTGAAAAACAAAAGAGGGCAGATATAACTGAGAGGTTTTGTGCTAAGGCTTATATTGTTACACATGTAAATAATGAAAATATTGTTATATATCACCAGATCTTTTTAATGAATTTGGTCATTGTGTTCCTTTGCAGCGCAAGTGTCTTGTGCTTCGTAAAGTACCCATTTGTTTCCTCCATTTCAATCCACCCCCTCCTCCCCTGCCAACCCAAAGGAAAGTGACAAAGTTCTGTTCCATCAATCTGGCTAATCCTGAGCTAGGCCCATTTATAGTTTGCAGTGTCCTGTGGCTTCTGATCAGTTGTCCAAGCCCCTGTCACCTCATTTACCCAACCATCTTCCCCTGCAAGTCTGGGCTATAAATCATTCAAGGTGTATTTAAAATAGTCACTTTACTGTTGTTGCTCTGCCTTTTTTTCTTTTTTAAGTACTTAGCCAAGGACTACTTCTTTGTTCCAAAATAGAACTGTTCATTATTGATCTTAGAGATTCCCTCTACTTCCCTGTAGCCTCCAGTGTTCGCTTATTACCATGCTCATAATCTGTTTTGTATGAATGGTTTTCAACATTCAGAGAATAATTGGTTCTAATATTAAATGCAGTATATACTATTGATAGTTTTATCGATAAGTGTAATATTTTAAATAATTTTAACAATTAAATTTGTTTTTTAAATTATATATTTGTAAAGTATTTATCCTGTTGGAAACAACAATATATTGTTGTATTTATTCGTTTATTTTTGTAATAAATGATCAACCTCTTCAAGCTAAATCAAAAATGACACTTTTATATATTTATACAAAATGCTTTTTAGGATATGGGCATATTTGCACCAATTTGTATGTAAATAGAGTAAGAGCCATCAATAACTTGTAGCTTTCAGAACTAAATTGAAGGAAGAAACATTCTCTCCACATGGAGTTTAGTTTGCCCAAGTTCCAGGGTAATTAATCAAACTCTAAAATGGATGCAACAAGTATTGGCACTGAATGCAGACTTGAAATTAATTATTTAGGAGGTGGACCTGGTTTTTTTCAAGGCAGAAGGATAGAATCGAAAGAATTCTCTTCTTTCATGAAATGCACGTGGCTGACTGGACTGATTAGAACAGATGCCATGTATGGGTGATAAAACCTAATACCTGGCTGTGCTCAGACATCTCTGCTGGGGGTGTGGGGAGGAAGGTGTTGAGAGTTAAGACTTCGAGGCTATCTGTGACTCAGAAGCAAGGTGATGTAGGAGAAAAGAGTTGTGTTATGTTTTGTTTTTTAAAAATAGTTCTTAAAATGGCTGTGAGTTAAGAACCTCTCCTTCCTAGTCCTGTACTTGACAGCACCAGCAGTCAGTACAGGTGTTGCTCTTGCTGATGTTGGTAAGAGCGCTGCGCGTCAGAAGTGTGTGGCTCCCATCTCCAGCTGTCCGGTTCTGTAGGTCACTTGGTCACCTCTCAGTTCCTCAGGGCGACTGTTCCGAGGGCCTGAAGTTCACCCACGTGACCTCCCGGCCGCTGGAGCTCCACCGTGGGCTTGATCTTGATTTCAATACGGAGATCAGAGGGCTCTGGGTTTGCCTGAACTTTCCAGTCGAGGAAAGGAAATAGTGCGGAGGCTGGAAGGCATGGGTGGGGGTGGGGGAGCGGAGATAGCAAGAGGGGTACTTGTGTAATCAGATTCTTTGATTTTGTTAGCCTGGCTCATGGCCTATTAATTAGATTACTCTCTCTTTCATTCTTGATTTCACATCCGTGTTTGTTCCTGTATCCTAAAATGTGGGCGCGAGCGTGGCGAGCAGGAGCCAATGAGGTCACTGCCGGCCAGCGGCGGCCGCCTGGCCTTCTGGAGGGCTGTGGGCTGCGTTCTTTATGAGTCGGGTCTTCCTCAAGGAAGAGTTGACTCTGGAAGTGACCTCAGAGGGGTCTGGGAAGAGGGCAACTGGCATTCTCGCTGCGGCACGTTGTGTGTGCGCTAGTGTGTGTGTGTGTGTGTGTGTGTGTGCGCGCGCGCGCGCGCACACTGCGCGCCTGTGGGTGCGGATGAGGGGAGGAGGCTGCGGAAACTCGCGGCCTGGACTCTGAAGCCCTAGGGATGCAGATGGCCGGCTCAGGTGCAGGGCCTGCCTCAAGTGGAAATGGGGATCAGAGGAGCGGAGGAGGGTAGCGCCGGGGCAGCGGGCGGCAGAAGGCCAGC
>CM053576.1:51767827-51876182 GCA_028646485.1 Cryptoprocta ferox | reverse complement strand
CCCCCCCCCCCCCCCCGCCCCATGCAGCTGCCGAGGGGCCTTGAGAGTTGATGAGAAAGGCCTTTTTTTTCTGGGAACTCTGAGTCCTAGGAGGGAAGCTCGGGAGACAGGAGAAAAGGAAGAAGCCCTCAGGCTCTGAGGTCAGGAGGAGGAGTAAGTAGGGAGAGGGACCCGTCAGGACAAGTGCCCCTCCTCTGGCAACAAAGGAGGTGATGAGAACAAAACTTGGGAAGAAGGGCAGAAGTGAGTATAAACTGTGTTCAGTGACCATCCCTGTCTTTCAAGGTGTCCTCTTTCTTTAATTCAACCCAGAGGAGCCCCTGAGAATAGCTGCAGAGTCGGGGTCTTCCAGCTGCTTGTGCCCACCCAGCAGGGGCTCGCAGCCCAGAGAGGAAGGTCTGCCAAAGTTGGCTCAACCTTTGGGCCTGGCCTCCGGAGGCTTCTGCCTCCCCACCTCCCCCCACCCTGGCTGGCCTGGGCTGGACTTGGGGCTCCGACCTCACAAATGGCCTCTGGAGTGGGGCCGGCTAGGAAATTCCAGCCAGGCAGCCCAGCATGGCAGAGGGAACTGGAGGGAGGGAGTGACACTACCTCCTACCCCTGGCTCCGTACAAGTGCAAATGAGATGCATTCTGGCTGATCAGTCCACTGTATTTTATGCAACTTAATGTCTCTGTCTTGTCAACCCTTCCCGTCGGGAAGAATAGCAGAAAATTTTAACGAGAATTTGTGTGTGCCTGTGGTTTCCGACTATGGTTCCGCACAGGGCAATGGGGTGAGGCTGGAGACAGGGAGGCTTGCTGACATGAGCAGCAATATGTAACCCCCTCCCCCCTAAAATGCAACCTTAGGCCACAAAGAAGGAAATAAGAGGCAGGATGGGTGTGGTTGCTGACAAGAGACCTTGATGAAACTAGTTGGATTTCTGGCTGGGAAAAGTTTAAAGCTGTAATGTTTCTTTTCAAGAAATAAAATGTATTTGTATTTACTTGGGTGCAGGGAACAGACCAAACTCCTCCTCCCAGCTTACCTGACATCTAGAAGGTCTACGGGCCACTTAGGAGGGGAGTCTCAGGAGTCCACCACGAGAGAAAAGGGCCATGGAGGCCCTACCTGGGTGACAGAGTGTTCACTGCCCTCTTTATAATGTCAGTTTCAAAGCAAGTTGTAAGTTGAGGAAAACTTGCCTCCTCCTCTCCCAGACTCGCCCACCATGTTTCCTGAGAAAGCAAGTCCTGTCAGACCTAGGTGATGATGGAACCTCCTGTAAAGGGAGGGAACGGCAGGGCAGGTCCCAGAGACCAAACGGGCCTCCAGTGTCCGACCCCAGGGCCACCTCTTGTGGTTCACATGGGCACTTTGGGAGAGCTCTGGTCTTTTTCTTTCTTTCTGTTCTTTCTTTCTTTCTTTCTTTCTTTCTTTCTTTCTTTCTTTCTTTCTTCTTTCTTTCTTTCTTTCTTTCATTCTCTTTCCTTCCTTCGTTCTTTTTCTTTCTTTCCTTCTTTCTTTCTATTTCTTTCCTTCTTTCTCTTTTCTTTCTTTCCTTCTTTCTTTCTCTGTCTTTCTCTCCCTCTTCTTTCTCTTCCTTTCCTTTCTTTCCTTCTTTCTTTCTCTTTCTTTCTTTCCCTCTTTCTCATCCTTTCCTTCTTTCTTTCCTTTCTTTTTCTTTCTTTCTTTCTTTCTTTCTTTCTTTCTTTCTTTCTTTCTTTCTCTTTCTCTCTCTTTCTTCTTTTTCTTTTTTCCCCGTAGCACACAGCCCTAGAAGTCCTGATAGCACAGCCAGAGAGGACTGGAGAGTCAGCTCCACCCTCCTCCCCTGCCCCTCCTGAAAGGTATTGTTGTCTCAGGCTTGTCTGCAGCTGACCCAAGGCAGGGGAACAATGGGTTTTCTAAGCCCTGTTCCCAAGCCCTGTCCCTCTCCCCCCTGCCAGGCTCAGTGGTAGGCAGGGCACAAATGGCTGAGAGTAAGAGGAGCTTCATGCCAGCTCTTGTCTGTCCCCTCTTTCATGATGTTCTCAGGGTCAGCAGGGAATTTGTTGTTGACATACGAAGCTGTCCTGTGAAGATCTGCCTCTGGGGTCGGTCGGCTGCCCACTCAAGGAAGCTATGGTAGTTTTACTCTCAGGACCCGGGGTTTGATGTTGGTTGCTAACAGTCAGGGCCAGGCAGAGGAGACGGGCATCCAGGGAGCCAGCGAAGGGAGACTTCCCCAGGACCATTTCATTCAGGTGAGGGTTCTGGACCCTTCGGGTGTCCCAGATGATTCTACGCTCTCCTGTTACCTGTGGAGGATTCCTTTCTGGGCAGTATTCCTTGGCTGAGGTGTGAGATGCCCTCACTGCTGGGCAATTAACTCTAGCAAAATAGATGGGAAGGGGGTGATCATGTGCTTCACATCAAGACAAGGGGCCACCCAGCACTCTGAAACTATCCAAACTTTTACGCTGCTTAGCAGAGGATGCTGCTTGTCACAAGCAGTTCAGGTTTCCGCCATGCAGCATGGGCATTTCCATGCCCGCCTGGTAAATACATCAGAAACAGATGTATGCTGCTGCTGGGGGCTTCCACCCAAGAGCCGAGGTGCTGGGGAGATGTCCCAAACAAGACAGACTTGAAATCCGTTGCCCCAACTCACCCAGTGGCCTGTGAGGCCAATATGAAGGGCTGAACAAGAGGGCAATGAGCAGCGGAGGTGACCTGCACCAAGATGAACAGCTGGCTCCTCTCCAACGGTTTGGCTCCCTGTTTCACGGTGGCTGACCAGAGCCCCTGCAAAGTTGCCCCATCCTCTCTGCTTGCTCTGGAATCCCAACCAGCAGTTCATTCCCTTGTTCCCTCCCAGGCTGGTTCTCTCCATTTGGGATAACAAGGGTGTCCATAAAGAGGCAAGGAGGAGTGACAAACCATCTTCACTAATAAACAAACCTAGTCACAGCAGCCTTTACACCAACAGACTCTTCTCACTAACCTTTACGTTTCTAACAGTCGCTCAGCTTTTGACAGGCCGAAACCATTTCAACCCGTGAGAAAAAAGAAAATCTTCAACGTAGGCCAAGTTCCTTATTTCTCCTTTGCTCCCCAAGTTCACCATCCCTCACCTCCTCACCTCCCAGCCATCTCAATATTCATTACCCCCCTCCGAAGATTTCAAATCCTTGCTCCTTAAAATCATCTAGGGCTTTAGCTTTGCCCCAGTTAACTGGTGAGGGAACACACCTTCCCTATTCCAATTCTGCATCCAAACCTTGTAACCACCAGCAGCAATTACACATCATCGCATAACTTGATGCCCGCCAGAAATGCAGATTCCGTCATTTATCAGAAGTAGCCATAAACTTTACTGAAAGAAAGACATTCAGCATCGACTGTGTATGGGATACCTACTGATGAACTCTTTGAAAACATCCTCTCTAGCTTCTTACCTCCTTTGCTGAGGTGGAGTGCTGTAAAAATCTTAGGTAGCAGAATTCTGAAACAGCTTGATTACCATCAGTAGCTTTGGAGTCCTCCACTCCAATCATTAGTAATAAAGTCATTAATAGTCATAATTGGTATTTAATTGCTTGATCTGATTGGTGCTTTCTTCCTGACCCCATTTGGTTTCTTGGGGGGAAGTACAGGTGGTCCAGAACCAGTAAAGGGAAGCCATTTGCAGGCCACTTTTTCAAGCAGAAGGGAAAGTACTTTTGTTATATTTGCAGACATGTGTCTCACACATTTTTTCCCCCTGCTTTTTGTAAACTATCTAAGAATAAACATTACAGATCTGGGTTTTAATTTCTCCAGATGGGATCATAAAGCACCTAGGAGATTTTATATATATATATATATATATATATATATATATATATATATATATATGTAATAGAATTGAGGACACAGGGCTGTTCACACTGAAAGCCGAAAAGAGGCTCAAGGGGAAAGGAGGAACAATTGAACCGTCCGTGGGACCGAGTATCTGAGCAAGTCGCTCTATTCCTTCTCAGGAAGAGGGTCTGCGGCGGCGAGGAAAAGTTTCCCCGGGTCTTTGAAAAGGGACTAGGCAAGGCTGACCAGATCTTCCCACCAGCCAGGCGACTGGGCTGGGGGCCTCGCGACCCCTCTTCTCAAATCTTGCCCCCCACCCTCCTCTGTCCTCGGGCTCTTAGTTTCATCCCGGCGGTCCTTTCGAGAACCCTACCGGAGAACTTCCTCCGCGGGTCCAGGCTGCGCTCCCTTTCCCCTGTCCCTGCTCCTCCCGCCCGCTCCCCCGCGCTCTGGACTCACCCCGCGCGGTCCTTCCACTCCGCACACAGACAGGAAACCGGCCTCAGTCGGGGCAACATTTGAAACCACATTTTATCAATACCATCAAAGACAAGCGCGTACACGTAGGGCTCTGAGCTCCCGAGCCCGCTTCTTGCAGAAAACCGGGTATAGGGGGAGGGGGTTAGGGCGAGAAATCCTCCCTCCAACCGCGATTTCAGCTTTCTTATGGAAATGAACGCGACGGGCCGCTCACCCGGCGCCCGGCTCCCCAGCCCCAGCCCTTTCCCCCCAGCCCTTTGCTCCCGTTAGCCCCCGCCCTCCCAGCCCCGGGTTCTCGCCGGGGCCGGCCGGTGTGGTCGCGCTCGCCGTGCGCCCCGGCCGCGGCGCTCGCGGGGACCCGGGCCGGTGGGCTCCCCTCCGCCCGGCTGGCCGCCGTTGGCGTTAAATATTCGGAGATAGCTACTTTCTTAAAGGAGAACCGACCGCGCGGCAAAGTTCATAGTCATGGGGAGGCACAAAGGAAGGTCTCGGCTCCCGTGTGTTCTCGAGGTTGGGGCGACGCATCCCCTCTCCGCCGCAGTGCCCGCTCAGACTGCATTGAGGAGAGGATTCAGGGGATGGGAGCGCCTCTGGTCGAGCCACTTTTCTTGGAGGGCGTGGAAGGAGAGATTCACTGGGTGTATGGAGACCAAGTTCCCACCTGGATCCCTAATAGGTTATTTTAAAATTAGCGATCGCAGCTTACGCCCTAGGGTACCCAGGGGCTTATTTAAAAAGGAGGCTGTGAGATTGCACCACTAGGGCTCAAGGGCAGCAAGAAAGTTTGCCCTTGGTTGTTGGAGACGCACGCACGCACCAAGTTTATTAAACCTTGCAGCACTAAACCGTTTCCTTTGAACGGTTAAAACAACAAAACCACCACCTGCCCCCTTCTTCTAAAAAGAGAGCGGGGGCGGCAAGTCGGGACAGACGAAGGGGTTGTAATGAGCGCGTCACGAGGCTGGTGTCTGCGCCCCAGTTCGCGACGCGGCCCCAGCCCCTCTCCCCGCGCGCACCCAACACCCGCGTTCGGGGGCCCCGGGCGCCGGCTTCCCCAGTGCCTCCTCCCGGGGAGCGCCGCCAGGGCCCCAGCAGCGAACCCGAGTGTTTCCCAGTTGGGCAAGGAAATGGCGAAAGTTCTCGGCTGGGCCTGCGGAGGCCCTCCTAGAAGCGCGCTCCCGTCCGGGGCCCGGCTGACCCGCGATGAGGCTCCGCGTGGTGCCAGGGCGACGCCCGCGCCTGTGCCCGGCCTCGCGCGCGCCCTCCCCATCACTCACACTCCTACCCCGCGGTGCTTTTTGTTCCGGGCCAGGCTCACTTTCACAAGTGGTTAGAAAGTCTTGAGCGCCATCTAACGGGAGCAGCAAAAAGTTGGCGCTGGGTGGAGGTTAGGACCCATGAGGCGTAGGGGCCTGGCGTGGAGGGTTCTCTCCACCACCTTCCTCGCACTACGGGGCTAGACACCACCCCCACCCCGCCACACACATACATACACGTTGGGGAATCCAGAGCCGCCCCTCTGAAGCCCGCTTTCCGAGGGAAGCGATGCCCGTCTGGCCTGCCTGCCCGCCAGGGGCTATGCTCCTCTCCCTTCCGCGTTCCCACCGAAGAAGTCGGATCGCCGTGCACCTGCTGTGATAGGGCCCTGGTGTCGTTCAAGTTCTCTCTTTTCCCTTTTGGGCTATGAAGGAAAGTCCCAAGAAGCCTTGGGAGGGCACACCTGTTTTCCAAAGGAACAGCCACATAGTGAAGAGGTCTGCAGCCAACGCTTCCAGAGGGATGGGGAAAGGAGATGAAAGAGGATAACGGTAATGAAACAAAAAAGAAGTGCTCGGCTGAGGGAGGTTTGGTCTTGGATGGCCTCAGGAGAGATTTAATGTCGCCAAGGAGGGAGAGATTGGGTTCTGAGGAGCTGTCCTGAAAGTGGGAGAAATCTGACCAGTGGTGAAGCCCAGGAAGGAGGGGTCTCTAAAGAGGGCAAAGAAGGAGAGTGGAAGACAGGGACCCACCTACCCAGGAGGTGGGTGGCAATTTGAGGAGGTCTAAGCCTCTCCTGAAGGTTCCAGGCCACTGTGAGGAACTTGGTCACATGAGATAAAAACAGGGGGCACGCACTCTTATCAGGTCAGGAGATCTGCAGAGACTGGGAAGGTAGGAAAGGGGCTGATATGTCTGACCAGCTGTGAAGCAAGGGCGACAAGGGGGAGAGGTGCCAGGCCCGATATCCCACTGTCCTACAGGGTAACAGTGGAGGTGACCTGTCTCCAGTGCCTCCCAGCAAAGGGCCAGAGGCAGGGAAGGCCTGTGGACAGCCTTAGACAGGATGGCTGAACCTAGTGATGTGATCAGAGGTGGTGGTGCTAGAGTCCACATTCCAAGGGGAAGGAGTGGATCTCCTCCACAGCCTTCTGCACTGCCTTCCTGAGTTTACAGAATGGAGCTTAGAAAGCTTGTCCCTCCCTGAAGTATGTTATGAGGGTAGAACACGATGTCAGACAGACAAATGTTTTCTATTGTGGTAAAATACACACAAATGTATCATGTTAACCATTTTTAGGTGTATAGTTCAGTGGCATTAAGGACATTCCCATTATTGTACAGCCGTCACCACCTTCCATGTCCAGAAATTTTTCATCTTTCTAAACTGAAAGTCTGTCCCCATTAAACACTAACTCCCCATCCCCCCCTCACCGAGGCGCTGGGAGAACCATTCTACTTTCTGTCTCTATGGATTTGACCCCTCCAGTTACCCTATGTAAATCCTACAGTATGTGTCCTTTTGTGACTGGCTTATTTCACTCAACTTAATGTCCTCAAGGTTCAGCCATGTTGTAGCATGTGTCAGAATTTCCTTCCTTTTCAAGGCTGAGTAACATTCCATTGTATGGACAGACCACATTTTGTTTATTTCATTCTTCCATCAATGGACACTTGAGTTGTGTCCACCTTTTGCCTATCATGAATCATGTTCCTATGAACATGGGTGTACAAATATCTCTTTGAGATCCTACGTTCGATTCTTTGGGGGTCTATACCTAGAAGTGGGATTGCTGTATTGTATGGTAATTCTACATTTAATTTTTTGAGGGTAGGTTCATAGGGTTCTCCACAGTGCCTGCTGCATTTTACATTCCCACCAGTAGTGAACACGAGTTCCAGTTTCTCCACATTCTCACCAACACTTGTGATGTTCTGGGTTTTTCTTCTTATTTTTTTTTTATAATGGCCATGCTAATGGGTGTGAAGTAGTATCTCACTGTAGTTCTAAAACTTTTTTTAAGGGCAACTACACAAACGTAATGAAATGACACTAATAAGGCAAATTAGCCACAGGTTTTTCACAGACTACCCTGGTAGTTATTTCAAATCTCTGATAATTTAGCTTTGAGTCCAGTTCTAGAAAAGGGAGAAGAGAAGAGATGGCCAATATAGAGGAGAACACAGAACACTGTTTGATGACCATGTTTTGGCGTCTCTTTTTAATCACAAGCTGGAATCTTGAGTGGATATAAATTAGTAGGCCTTGTTCCTTTATTTCCAGAAGGATACCAGAGATTCACCTTCTCTTAAGTAGAGAGGAAAGAGAAAAAAAATAATGGTGCTTGTCTTTCTCCTGGATTCTTTGATTTCTTCCAACTGAAAGAGATGCTAGTGTCCCAGACATTGGCCTTGTGGACCGGTGGAAATCTTTGAAGTCCTTTCTCCGGGGTGGGGGTGGGAGAGCAAGTGTGCAAGTGGGGGGGGGGTAGGGGGAGCTGCCATTCTGCTCCCAGAATTCCCTTGTTGGGAGCTCTCTCTCGTACAAAGCATCCTTCCACTTCCTTCCATGCCCTGATCTGCCAGTCATCTCATGCCAACCTTGTTTAATGCTTACATGTAGTGTATTTGCAAAATGCTCTAGTATCCTTTCTTCCTTTTTTACAGTAGTGCCTGGGGAAACAGGTTCATGTTTTGTTTTTGTTTTTTCTTAGTAAACTCTGCCCCCAACATGGGGCTCAAGCTCACCACCCCTAGGTGAAGAGTCATGTGCTCTACCAACTACGCCAGCCAGGTGCCCCCAGGTTAGTGTTTTTATTGCCCACATCTTAAGTGGAAATATCTAGAGCAGGCACAAGATCGTGTATGCAGAAGACAGTGGTGGCTGGGTCATGGCCGAGGCTCCTAGCCTGAGCTCTCCTTGGCCCACTGAAGCACACTGTTTCTGCCATCTGACAGGAGGGTTGGCACAGGACAGAGATGAGAGAAACCAGAGCAGCAAGCCTTGGCAGCGACCTCGACCTCCCTTCTGCCATCAGGCCAACTTTGCCACTTGCTGAACAGCCCCCACTTTTCAGTGCCGCAGCTCTCTGGGGTTCAGGGAGTACAGGAGGGGGCTGGGCAGCCCCTTGGGGAAGGGGGCTGAGGGAGGCAGTTCCCAGCACCTCACCTCCAGGAGGATTCCAGGATTTGTCTGGCCCTCCCCTTTAATTGCTGCATCTGCTCCCCAGAGAGAAGGATGTACTGCACATCAGGAGCTCGGTTACTTAAGACAAAAGAAAAAAAATCACTCCTGTGACACACGCAGGCACACACAGTCATTTCCTCTTCCCTTGTTAAAGCTACTTCCACGTGAAAGAGAAGAGGCAGAAGGATTACTTCCTGGGGGCGCTGGGACCAGGAGACCCCTCAGCATTCTGAAAGGGCTTTGTGGTGTTTGGATCCAAGCCATTTGTTTCTAGAGAGAATCGCATTGGGTACGAGCTCGCTTTTTCCATTTGCAATGGCTTATTAAGTATAAGTATCTCTCTTCTCTCTGTTTACTGAGTGATTAGCTCTCCCTCCAACTGACCCTGCCAGGGGAGATAGCCAAAGTATATCCTTAACACACAGTTACCCTGCAAAATGTCCTTCCCATAAACCCAGATACCACAGACAGGACCCCCCTGGTTAATTTCGGTGTCTTCTTTTTATAGTCAGCAGTGAGGCTCTCCACTGATGGTACAGTGTGTACTAATGCCACCCATATTTCTACAGTTCCATTCCAGTCACGGGAGAGAGAAGGAGGATCTAGTGGTAACAGAGGCAAGCTGGTGTGTGCCCTCCGCATGGGGCTTGGCTGGGAGGCCACAGCCTCGGGGCTCGGTTGCTGCCAATGAATCTTTTCTAAGTTGCACGGTGCCCCTTCCCACAGAAAACCGTCCTTCATGTCCTCGTGGCACAGGACACAGACGAAAGGCAAAAGCTCCTTCAAGCACCTGGATGCAGGCAGTTGAAAAATCTGGGAAATTGTAAGCAGTAAAGATTAACCAGATACTGAATGATTAGTAGCTGGTTGCCTGGCTTCTAGTAGATCAGTTTAGTATAAGGACAGACCAGCTGCACTTGCAGACTAAGCCTTAATCAGCCAGATTCCAAAGGTCAGAGTGGAAACAAAATCATGCAATTTGCCCAAATTTCAGAGACTGAATTCAATTGTAGGGTTTGGTCTGGAAATAAGAATGAGTTATTTCCAACTAAGTGGATTCCTTTTCCTCCCTGCCATTTTTTCTTATTGTGCTATAAGGACAGCTCAAGAAATAGCATCGATATTGTTATATAAATATTATGTATTTGCATATTCCATAGTGTGGACTGTAATGAAATAATTAAATCACACTATTCTCAACCTCCTCCTTATTCTCAGTGGCAACTCGGTGCTGGTATTCTGCATTATGCTTTTGTAATAAGACTGCACTCTTACTCTTCAACACTTAGCATTCATATGTTAGTGCTGTATTTATTGCATGAACCTCGTACTATTTACACATAGAATACAGAGCTGAGACAGATCCTGTATATGGTTGTTGGCATGTCGTCTAAGAGTTAGAATTCTTTTTTTTTCTATTTTTTTAACGTTTATTTTTGAAGGAGAGAGAGACAGAGCATGAGTGGGGGAGGGGCAGAGAGCAAGGAGGGCACAGAACCCGAACCAGGCTCCAGGCTCCGAGCTGTCAGCCCAGAGCCTAATGTGTGGCTCAAACTCCTGGACTGTGAAATCATGACCTGAGCTGAAGTCGGACGCTTAACCGACTGAGCTACCCAGGCACCGCAAGAGTTGGGATTCTTTAATCTGCCAGTCACCCCCTCCTCACCATCTCCTGATGAAAAAGAGACCTCTCAGATTGCATGACTAAGTGGGAGGGTTCTTGGTGTGTGGCGAAGATTGGACTTGAGTTCTGTGTGATCTCAAGATTCACCTCACTGTGTCTCCAAATTTGTGTGTCTGTGTCATACACCCCACACACGCACACACAGCACACACATAACACGCACACATGGCTCAAGTCACACACGAGCTCTGATGCAGTTCCTTCTCCTCTGAGTGTCCAGGGGACCCAGTCCTAGAAGGGGGCCATGAGCTGGCACAAGGATACAATGGTTGCCACACCCCGCCAGCCCTCTGAGGTGAAGTGTGGTTACCTCAGGTGACAGCGTGAGGAAGGGGCGAGAGGGCTGGCTTTTTGTGTTTCTCATCCTTAATTTCCTACTTGTTTTCAAGTCTTTTGAGAAAAAAGAATTACCCATCTCAGCCAGGCTAAGAGAAATCATTAAAAGGAAATTGCTGGAACCCTTGGGCCCTGACATTTAAAGATAGTCCTTTGGTGAGCAGAACGGGGCAGCAGTGGCGAAGTGAGAGGCACCCGTGGGGAAGAAGACATGTGTGCCCTCCTCTCTGTGTACCCTCCTCCTGTCACCATGGCCCCTGTACTTTGTTTTCATAGCAGAAACCCTGTCCCGTGGCTGCACGTGTTCAATTCAGACCTACGAGTCGTGCAAGTGATGTGTCCAGGTTACAGAAAGCAAGTTGCAGATGAGCTCAGTGTGTCTTCCTGGAGCATCCCTTTACTGTAGGACTCTTTGGGGGACAAGTAATTTAACCGATAGATAATCTCAAACTGTATGTTTATATCAGGATGAGCCTGGATCTATAATTACATGATAGCACACAACATCATCATATAATTGCAAAACGAAAACCGAGTTGTAGCTGGAGACGGTGGCTTTGGACCAGTACCTGCCCCTTCTCATCCACACACATGCAGTTTCTTCTGACATTAGTGGTATTTTGGTGGAAAATTTTGAGAATACTACCTTATAACTTATTCCCCCTCCTCTCTGTGGTTCGGATTTCAGCTTCAGGACATTATATTTTCAGATTCATCCTCTCCCCACCCGCCTCCACCCCCCACCACATAGACAGATTTGGGGCCACCTGTTCACTCCACAGCCAGGAGGATGGAAAAGATTCCTCCTGCCAGATTCTCTCCTTCATCCTGCGTTGTCTACAACAATGCCCTCTCCAACGTTCTGGGAGGAGAAACCCTCCCTTGGCTGTGTTTGCAGGGTATGTGCTCGTATGGAGTGCAGTCTGTACCATTAACTCCGTGGGGCTGGCGGGAGGGAGACCATGATGCTCCAGGGGGAGTAGCTGAGGACCCCCAACCCCTTCCCATTTCCTGCCAGCTCCTAGTTATGCTCTGTGCCCAACGTGCTCCCCACCAAGATGGATACATTGTTGCATTTGTATCTGCTGCCGGTGCCCTTGATTTCAGACCTGTAAGTGTTCAGATAAGTACTCTTGGTTCTTCAAGGCAGTGCCAGCAAATCCATTCTGATTTGTTCACCTCTCTGGACCAAGGAATGGGGACCAGAGCCCACAAAAGAAAACCTCTACACTCTGCTTTCCTCTTTTCTCCTAAAAATCAGAGTGTGTTTGGTTGGCCCCGTCCTATGAGAGTACTGTGGCTCTCACCATGCCCCAGAGTGATGCCTGTGAGCAGGGTACCTGCCTCTCCCCTTGGCCAAGGCTTTGGGACAGGATTTATCTGTTCTGGGCAGGGGTGGGTTCGGGGACGTTCCACTAGATAAACTGGTACAAGTCCGCCCTTTACCCTGTGCAGAGACTGTGGAATTTTATCGGTTTTGCACTTAAATGCTCTAAAAAGTCAATGAGGCAAAGGGTGCGTATGGGAAACAACTTATTACATTAATAGGGCAAAAATATTTTTCTTATAGGCTTTAGACTCTTAGAAGATGAAGCACATCTAGTTTATTTCACACAAAAGCTTTTCACATACCTTTTATTCAGATCTGATCTTCCTTCTTCATATACAATGGTTACATAGAAGTTCAATGTGTCATCCCCCCATATACATATATATCGCACTGTATACTTATATTTCATGCTGGCTCTTTGCCCAGTTGCCTTAATTTTCTTCTGACATACCCTTACGTGTGTCTATAAAAGCCAATACATTTGCCTGAATTCAGTAGAACAATCTTGATTTATAGTTTTAACTATAGTGATTTGTCGGGAGGGTTCAAGGGGAGGGGCCCTGTGGTTCTCAGGAATCAGCGTATTCCTCTGAGTTGGTGCCGTAAGCACATCTCCTAAGGAAGAAAGAACAGTCTGTTGGTCTTGGTCCCCCTGAATCTGTGGACTTGGATGGGATAATTCTCATGCCTGGGGTATTTGTCACTAGATAATCATTGTTCCCTCCACTCCACCGTATCTCAAGGTGGCTCTTCTTTTCTTCCCCCTTTGAAAATGGGAGAAGAAGAAATAAAATCTGCACTTATGGGGAAATAATGAAGCAAGTTGATACCTTGCTGCCTGTCCAGTTGGTAGAGCTATTGACTCAGCAAAAGATTATTGGAGCAGATAAAATCTACGGTGAGCAAATGGGTTTCTAAGAAATATGCAGCATCTCAAAGTGAAAGGTTGTTTGTAAGTTTTTTTAAGTCTTATCTGAGTTTAAAATTTCAGATAGTGGCCTGACTTAATAAGCACAATCTTTCTGGTGGAGAGGAAAATGGGGATGGTCTCATTTACCCTTTCCTTCCTTCAGCCTCACATAGTCTCTCTGTAGAGCAGATATGGGAACTAACATGTTCTCACTGACTTTTGAAATCCTACTCACTGATGCTTTGAGTAATCCAGTGGCTCTCACCATCTTCATCTGCCATGGTGTGATGTTACCACTGGAAATCTGAATTCAGAGACAAATGCACACACTAAGTGCTTTGAAAGGTATGTACACAGTCTTACATGACTCTTCTTTTTAAATTTTAGTTTAACTTGCTCCCCTAGGAAAGAACCAAGAAGAAATGTCCCAGCATAAAGGGGAGGCTTTACAAAGTGGATTAGGATAAGAATTGGATACCAGAACAACAGGT
Organism: Cryptoprocta ferox; assembly: GCA_028646485.1. Classification (NCBI taxonomy): domain Eukaryota; kingdom Metazoa; phylum Chordata; class Mammalia; order Carnivora; family Eupleridae; genus Cryptoprocta; species Cryptoprocta ferox. The sequence goes on along the minus strand of CM053576.1, from coordinate 51,862,700 downwards.
GAAAATGACAGGTAGTAGTCAGCTGGAAGACTATTGAATATCCAGAAAATAATAGCCTTGGAAATGTAATTTTGTACCCAGGTGGGTCCTAGGGGGAAAGTTATCCCCACATCAGTTTCCGAGGCAAAGCCCTTGCAGAGAGGAGGAGATGACCAGCTTAACTTCTTTGTGGAAAGCAGGTCTTTCCTGTGGAGAATGGCGGGGATTACCCCTAAATGGATTAAGGAGAAGCAGTGGAGAAAAAGAGCCTGCATTTTCTGACCTGCATGCAATGAGAGGCATACCCCGGGGGCCCGGGCCATTAGTGGGGTAGAATTCCCCAGGCGTGTGATGCAGAGCAACACAGCATCATGAATGAGCAGCACCTTTCCCTGCCGGTTGAAGCCTTGGCCTTGGGGCTTTGTGAACACGTTTAAGACCCTGGATTAGCTCTGGGCCATAGACACCACACACTGACAGCTCTGGGTTGTTTTTTTTTGTTTTTGTTTTTGTTTTTCATTCAAACTGGGCATACACGCTGGTTGGTCTGTCATTAGGCAGGGCTGGAAGGAGCAGGTCTACCCTCGGTGGGAGCCTTGCACACCGTGCTATCACTTGCAGAAGATCTGGCAAAGGAGAGTCAGAAAGATAACACAGCAGCTTTGGATTCAGTCCAGCTCTCCATTCTCAGACCAGCTCTCTTCTCTTAGCACCAGGGAGACTCTAACGAATGCAATTCTCTACTTCCAGAACAGAGGGGAGACATATTTCCAGGACGCTCCTGTACCAGGTGTGCGTTTCTTGTCAGAAAATCGGCGTGTTGTGTTGTAACGTTGCAAACATTGGAGGGTCACTGTCATCCAGGTTCTCGCTGTCGGGGAGGTGATGGAGGGTCGGAGTGAGGGGATGCTTGCCCCTTCACTAATAAGAAGTCAGAATATACTTGGGATAGTAAAGAGCTCCGTTCCCAAAGAGATCCTTTCCCAGCCTCCCTAAGCTTGCCATCGGCTTGTGGACAGAGGGAAGAAAAAGGCGGAAAAGGGGAGGAGGGTGAAAAGAATATTTTCTGTAGCTCTTGCTTCCCTAGGTGAGTCCTCAGGGTCCCTTTCAAATTGCTGCCGATGCTGTAGAATTGCTCTCACCTGGAGGGGCTGATTAGACTAGAGATCATGCTCATTAAGTTAGGGATGACACCAATCTGGTAAGATGGATAGAGAGAGGACTCTGGGAGGGGTGATGGAGAAGGACGTGAGTATACAAAAGATGGTATCTAATCACAATCAAAATTTGTTTGAAACGGTGATGAAAACCCAAACACATTTGGTTGAGGGTAATATCCGAAATACACTGGGAGGAAATTCGGGGTAATACCAGAGGCTGACAATAGCCAATGGTAGAGAGTGCCTGGTCAAGTGAGAGCTTGTGGGATTCAATGCCGCTGCACCTTGACACTGCTCACAGAGCCCCTCTCGGGTCTGAGTGGCCAGGAGGGAAGCATCTCTCTGTGTGTCCCATTCTGATTCCTAAAGGCGGCAGGGCATGTATCTACCCCAGGGAACCAGCCCCTCTGCTGTTCTCCAAGCATCCCACTGATGACCGTGTGCCAACTGAACAAGAACTTATCTGTGAGCCTAAAACCAGCCCTTGAAGTATTTTGGAAACCCGTTCACCGAGGAAAGTCAGAACGCACTGGCCGGCTTCAACATACCCAACCCTGTAGCTAATGGAGGTCATTTCAGGGCACACGTGTCTCAGCTGAATTAGGCAAAACCGTCTATTTCTGCAGATCCCACAAGGGTCTGGTGCCCCAAGCTAACAATGAACTCCTCTCTGATTCAGAAGGGCTAACAGGAGATGGCCATACTTCCTGGCATTGTGGCAGAAAGAACCAGCCCCATTCCAAGATGTATTAAAAGGATTGCAGGTAGGAAGTCTCCATCTCATTGTGGAGGGTCTTCAGTCCAGAAGCCACAACTCCAGAAGGATAGGAAAAACCTAAAGATACTCCAAGGAACAGTGAGGCAAATAAATCAGAAAAGGAGGTTGTCTCATTCAGAACAAGGAAGGTAGGGATCATTGAAAATTGAACGGTTCAAGACACGTAATGATGCTTATTAAATTCCTAGGGTGTCCTGAGAACTGCAGACATGAGTGAGAGGTGGGAGAGCATTAATGCAAATACAAAACCCAGAAAGAAGGCACATCCCAGGTTGTTATCAAGCAAAACGAAACAAAAACATGCGTTTCTGCCCTTAATTAGGGCAGGAAAACCAACCTCAGCATTAAGCATAAAGGATTTAGGGTAAATGTCTTATTACTAAAAACTGGCTGTCCGGGGACTGAAATGGTAGAATATTCTCTGCTGTCAACAGGCCCAACCACTTTTTTGTGAAGCTGCTGTTGATATTGACTGAAGACACTCAGCCCACTTTCCCTCCAGAGGTGGAGGGTAGGGGTGCACGGCCTGGCAACTGAAGAATCCACGTGAGTGCGAAGAGCTATGGAAACTTTCATCTAAGAGCTTGTAATGCAGGCTGGAACCACCGGGGTGGAATGTGACATGGCTTAGTGCCTCCAGCCTGGATCAGACAGCACAACCGGGGGTATGGTTCTACCATATTTTACCACTGAAACCTGGGGTTAAGGCAGAAAATCTCATCTTGTTTGTATATCCTGCAGAGCCTCGAAACAGCCAGCACTTAATAGGTGCCCAGTAAATGTGGACATGTGGCTGGAAGTGCCTGGTCCCCCAGGGCCTTCCCCAGTCCCCCACGTGCTTTGCTGGGTGTGATGCCCACTATTCGGGACCCCCAGACCTGCCCCCAACCACCAAGACAGCTGCCCAGGAACGTAGAACTCTCCATTCACATGCAAAAGCATTTTATTTTCAGGCTTTCAATGGAGGAACTAAAAACAGTGTTAAAAGGGGGAACACTTAAGAAGTACAACCTTTTATTCTGACTAACAATTAGGAACAGTTAGGTATTGAAATCGCCTAAAATTTTTCTTTTGTAGGATCACAGCAAAGCTACAGAGCTCCCGCTTTCAACAAGAGTGGAGAGTGGGTTCCAACAATAAGGAAGTGCTATCATTCATTACCTACCCAAAGTGCATCCATTGCAGATATAATATGCCTTCAGTAACAATGCTACACTTGAAAAAGACACTGTTCATCTGAAAAGCGCACCCTTCAGTCTTTCCACCAGCAGCCTTGCTACAAGTGCAAGATGCGCATATTTCTACAGGCTCTTGGGGGCAAATATGAAACACTTTCCAAAGGGTTAAGGTTTATTGGGAAGGCTTAACAGATTACTTTCTGTCGTGCAAGAAATCAAGAAGCTGATGTGGGCTTTGGATAGGATGCTTGTGAACAGCGACTGGGTAAGGTCAGACACTCCTGAATACAAGGGCAGCTGGGATGCTAGGCTGGCAGTAGGGTTTGCCGCCTTACCATGCTTTCTCATGCCGTGGTTTGGAAGGCGTTCAGAACACAGCAAGTGCATTTGTTGTTGTTTATCAAGGATTTCTGCATCTTGGAAGGTATTGGCCTTGACTGTGGGCGGGGAAAGTGAAATGTCTTTTAAGGCATGGTTTTGTTATCTGGACTCAAGAAAATGCTTATGTAAATCCCACCCCCACGAGAAGGAAGGAAATATGAAAGGAATATCTGTTAAGATTCATCATATGGAGTTCCTTGGTACCCAGCCTGATTCTGCCACTCCTTACCCACCCGTCCACCCACGCACTTCCTTCCCCAAACTCAGGACAGTCACACTAACCAATTTGGGGTTTATATTTAACACCTGCAAATCTTGGCTAAGAGACCTCCCTCTTTTCTCCCCCAACACCACCCTCCCTCTCAGGGATCCAAACACTTTGAGTCAGCGCTTCCCAAATTATGCCACTGAAAAGGCGGGGGTGGTGGGGGGTTGGGTGGGGTGGGGAGAGGATAATTTTTGCATCAAAACTGCAAAGGCCTGAAATGTTTGTGTTCGATTGTCCTAGTTGGTAACCTTTAATCAAATTCTGATAATGCCTTGTAAAATAAGCCGAACCTGCTTCTTTTTTTTTAAGTTTATTTATTTTGAGAGAGACAGAGACCATGTGAGCGGGGGAGGAACAAAACGAGGGAGAGAGAAAAAAACAAGCAGGATCTGCACTGTCAACGCAGAGCCCAACACGAGGCTCGAATACATGTACCCTGAGCTCATGACCTGAGCTGAAACCAAGAGCCCAACGCTTAACCAGCTGAGCCACCCAGGTGCCCCCAAGCAGAACCTGCTTCTAGTAAATATTTTGAAATCTTGCTCAGTTTGATACATGTGGAATTTGGCCTAAGAGGGTGCCACTTTCTTGGCTGTGATAATAAGAGTGTCTACTAGGAACCAGAGACCGTGCTACTGAATGTTTTCCACCCGTGGTCTCACTGAATCCTCAAATGTATGTGCAAAAAAACAAATAGTATTTGTATGCTTTATAAATGAGAACATTAAGTCAGAAATTGGGGTGCCTGGGTGGCTCAGTCGGTTAAGCGTCTGACTCTTTGATTTCGGCTCAGGACATGATCTGACAGTTTGTGAGATTGAGCCCCGTGTCAGGTTCTACACTGACAGCAAGAAGCCTGCTTGGGATTCTCACCCTGTCTCATTCTCTCTCTGCCCCTCCCCTGCTCATGCATGTGCGTACGTGCATGCTCTCTCTCTTTCTCAAAAATAACTAAATAAACATTAAAAAAAAAAGAAATTAAGTGACTGGACCAAGGTCTCATAGGTAATCATAGGAGTATGTGCCCCGGAAGCTGAGAACTTTTCCACACTGGGACCCCTCGCCTCTAACAAGATGGTCCACACTTCTGAACCCGAGACTCACACTGAACCAGGCACTGTTGTGGTTAAACTGCCCAACAGGTAACTGGTCTTCCTCACCTTCCTGTTTCTACCTGGTCTGTTCAGGAGGACACATAGGAAGTACCGGGGAAAGGCATGCTAAAGTAAATTAGTTTACAACTTTTACAGAAACTACTAAGTCTTTAGCAAGGAAGAAGTTTGAAATGTCTAACTAATGGGTAATTCTAATATATAGCAAATTCCCAGTGGACCCAAGAACTGCATGGGGTTTGAACTGCATGGGTCCCTTACACACAGATATTTTTGGAATTTCTCTTCCTTATGATTTTGTTAATAATATTTTTCTTCTAGCTTACCTTACTGTGAGAATGCAGTATATAATGCACATAACATATAAAATCCATGTTAACCAACTGTTTATATGATCGCTAAGATTTATAGTCAACAGTAGGTATACGTAAGTTTTCAGGGGGTCAAAAGTTATATGTGGATTTTCAAATGCCCCTAGCCCTGACCTTGTTCAAGGGTCAACGGTATTATTAAGTCATGTTTTCTTGTGACTTTTGATTTTTTTTTTAATTTTTTAATGTTTATTTATTTTTGAGAATGAGAGATAGAGACAGAGTGTGAACAGGGTAGGGACAGACAGAGAGGGAGACACAGAATCCGAAGCAGGCTCCAGGCTCTGAACTGCCAGCACGGAGCCCGACGTGGGGCTCAAACTCACAAACTGCAAGGTCATGACCTGAGCCGAAGTCAGATGCTTAACCAACTGAGCCACCCAGGCACCCTGTGAGTTTTGATTTTTAATCACTGACCCATCAGGAGCCCAAGGGAAGGTAAGATATTGGACAAGGAGGTCTCAGCACCTCTCTTCTTCACTGTGTCGAGCACCTCCCCCCCCCCCAGTTTTGTGAAGTGCCACCTTTGTACATGTTACACGAGTGGACTCTTGGGGGGCATCACATCTCAAGATGTATCCTTCCTCCCTTCCCTGTCCTCTCCAGGGCCACGCTACAATGTCACAGGTGAGGGGGGCTTTACTAGCCCAGCTCCCTGTCTGAGGAACAGCCTGAGTCTCCCAAGAAAGGGAAAGTGACAGCAAGCACCCCTGTGGAAAAGAAAAAGTGCCACCACCAAGGACTTCTAAGTACATTGTATTTGGTGTAAGACACTTCGATATTTCACTGTTCCTTCACTCTGGCTGGACGGGGTCTCGTGACCCCTGATTCCAGGCCTTTTCAATTACTCTGGAAAGTTATGATCCCATGGGTTCAAACCTGCTGGGTGCTGGCAAATAGGCAAGAAGGTAGCCAGCCCACGGACATGCTCCTTAATACCCAAGTGTGAGAGGTGGAGAGATTCCCTCCCACCTGCTCTACTCAACCGCCACGGGTGTATATGTTCCTCATGGAATTCTGGAGACCCGGTCCAAGCTTTGCTTTCTTGCCCCACCCAGGGAGCCTAATGAGCAGGATACAAGTCAATATTGAAGGTCTGTAAGAGGGCTGGTTCAAGGGAGCATTATGGACTTAAAGACATGGCCTTCTGAACCAGATAGGCCTATGCTAACTTCCAGGCTACTTCAGCTACTGGCTGTGCAGTCTTGGGTGAGTTCCTTCCCCTTTCTGAGCCTTGAGTTTCCCGATAAGTAAAGCTAGAAGCAGTAGGCTCTACTCCCTAGGTTTTTGTGAAGATTAAATGAGCTTATTCATGAGGCCTTTAGCACCATACTTAACATCTACTTACATATTCAGTAAATGTGGGCTCCATTCCATTCAGGATCGTGTAGCTTTTTGAGTCACTTTACTTAGCCATTTATATTAGCCCTGAGAGATGCAACTGGATTCAATTTAATATATTTTATATTATTAATTATATATTAATTTACATGAATATTATAGTACTCTACACAAGTAATTATATGTTAATATCCTAGTATGTTAAAATTAGTAAATATTTAATACTGACCCAAAATATATACACCTAATGAATTGGGTGTCTATTATGTGCAAAGCATGGAGATCAGTAATGGCCTATTTTTTGCCGCCCAAGTGACTTGAGTATTTTGACAGAATATTCAGCCTTGTTTATTCAAAATTACAGTGGCAACAATTGGAAAGCCAATTCCAAAATGGAATAGAAGGGTTTGATGTCAGCTGAATATGGAAGAAAGGTTTAGGAGCAAATTTCCAAAGCAGGAGTCAGTGGTCATGACTTTGGAAAATGAACCTTTAGCTGGTCAGGGAGGAAGGATCATCTTCTCAGTCACTGAACTTCTGTTCATCGTCATTTGGTGAAGCATAAAATATTTATGAAAAATGAAACTTTATATAAATCTTTTCTTTCCCCAGAGAGGATTTTAAAGGAATGGTCTCCCCAACGTCAAACATTTCTGTGAAAAATTAAAAATTCAGTCAATCAACCAGCTGTTTCTAAATATACAAAAATATGGTACAAGCCATCTGAATTTTCCACTTTTTGGTTGGAGAAATACATCATTTAGACACAGCCTAAAGCACTTATGCACATAGCTTACTGAAGAACACAGCATTCCTGAGGTGTAAAGAAAGAAGTATCAGCAGCAACAGAAGCAGACACCTGTGCTTCAGTCAAACCCGCCTGGACTCCAAGAGGCCGAGATGGGGACCTGGGGTAGACGCCCCACAGTGCCCAGGACCTTCTGTGTGTTTCTGGGCCGTGGACTCTTCACCTATCAACTGGCAAGATTGGGAGGAGCGAGTCATGAGTTCTAACGCTCTTGCTCTGTGATTTTGTCACCAGGCCCTATGTGAAGATGGCCCCTCTGTCAGGTCAAGGACTTAGAAATGCCTGTTTGCCTCCCCATGTGACCAGGAAAGCCGATAGCATTGAGCCAGATGGCTTCCTCCAGCTTGTTGATTTCACCAGTGCTGCAGCTTTTGAGTTTCTTGAGTCATTTTAGCATTCAGTACTCTCAGTCATGAAGATCTCAACTTAGGAAATGGAAGATAACAATGAGGGCTGAAGAGGACAGCTGTCTTTGAGAAGTCTACTGGCATGTGTAATCTTCACTCTATGGTAGATCCAGGACTTGGTCATCGACATTAGAGCAATGTCATCACATTCAAATGGTACGTTTGTTCACAGAAAACTCCACATGTGTAAGTGGATACACGACTTGCGCAGGTGCTAGCTTGCAGCTTGAATTTTAGAGTCCTCTGAGTCACCCAACAGGGTGTTCAGAAGTCTGATACTTGGTGACACGTGCCCAGGGTCCCACTCGCTTTCTGAATGTGAAATAAACACAGATTGGCAAAGAAGAGTTAGAAGTATTCCTAAAATGATTGTGATCCCCAGTGACGGGTCCATCATTAGTGGGGTGGCTTGCCCTTGCATGCACTCTGGGTCTGGATTTTACCCTTAAAGGGCCTGGGCCAACACCCAGAAGAGAGTGCTGCCTTTACCAGCTCTTTGGGCTGTAGAGAAAACAGAGCATGCCCAGAACAGAGCTGCTGGGCTATGAACACATGGGGAAGTCAACTAGTCTCTGGGTAAGCTGCACGGGGCCATGGTTGACCTTCCACTTAAGGGAAAGAAAATGTCTTGGACCAGAATTATCCAAACAGACTGTCTACACAGCTTTTAATTATGATAATTGCACTGACTTCGCTAAGTTGAATGAAGATTGAACAATGTTCATGGAAGGGAATTTACACACCAAGTAGGTACACTAAAAATGCTTAAATAATATTAGCTCCTATGGCATAGTTATATATATTATACTACAAATATTATATAGAGATAGATATTAGCATAATAATTATGCAGAATGTTTACTATGGAGGATGGTGTGTTACCTGGTGGCCTCCAGAATCTGACTATCGAGTTGGGATTCTGGATCTGCCACTTCTAACTCCATGGTCTTGGGCCCATTCATCAGCTTTTCTATGCTTCATTATCCTTGTGTGTATGATGGAACTTCGGGGAAATCTCTGAGGTTTTAATGGGATCGGATGTATACAGCAAACCGGCAGTACCTGGTACACAGTGAGCACTCAATGAATGTTAGACAGTGTTATTAAATTAATAATTCTACATAGACACCCTTCTCTGCATTTGCCATACTGTCACCTTATTTTAATCAAGGATATGACTTTTAAAAGAGATTTCTTCTTCTGCTAGGAAAGGATTCATTGACATTTCCCCGTTTCTCTTGTGAGATACACAAAACAAGAAATTTCCCCTTACAGGTGAAAAAATCCAAGATGGTGCATTCCACAGAGTTGACTGGTCACACAGCTCACGGATCTGCGTTGGCCACCTGCTGGATCTGCGTCCATCTGGGGCAAGGAAAGGGTGTTAGTCCTCCTCAGTTCCTTGGTCACTTCTTAGTGCCCCAAGGAGCTGGCTGGGTAGCTGGGCAGAATTAACATATATAGACGATAAGAGCCCTTTGAATGACAGCATCTGTCATTTCAGTAAGAAGCAGACCGCCTAAAACATCTACAGAGATAGGGTTTCAAACATTCTACCACAGTAGACTAGCTGAGGGGGGGCTGGCCTTATCTTGTGTTCTCCTAGAGACTCAGTCTCAGCTACATGCTCACCAGATGCGTGCAGGAGCAATGGCGTGGGGGTCCCCACTCCCCCAGGGCTGCTTAATCTCTTTCTGGACCTCAGTTTTCTTTTTCCTGTGCATATGCTCATCTCTACTCCTAAAAATGCTATTTTCTTTTTTTGTTATTATTATTTTCTTGAGCGACTTTATCTAGAGTATTACCAAAAAATTCCAATAAAGTAGACCTACCAGCCCAGATTACAGTTATTCCATGGTGTGTGTGTGTGTGTGTGTGTGTGTGTGTGTGTGTGCACCCCTTCTCCCTGGCACCATCCTTCAGGCATCTTTCTTCCTTCACATGCAGCCGCATTTCAGAGAGTTATTCTCAGAGCCTCTGTTTTGTTTATTTCTCTCTGGAGTCTGACAATTACAAAGCCAATCAGACTGGTTGGAAATTCAAGGCTGTTTTCCTGTTTTCTTTAGTTTAGTTTTGTTTTATTTCTTCGCTACCAATTGGCTATGAATTTTTGGGTAAACAACACAATACATATAACCAGGTCACTGAATCTCTTCACTTGGTTTAGCTCCTTTGGATGCTATAATTTATAGGATTTTACTCTCTACCTTATGGTTGTTTATTTTCCTTAATAGCCTTTTATGAGGGGCCTTATCAGAAGCTTTCTGAAAAGTACAGTAAATTATGTCCACAGGGTCAACTTTGTCTTCAGTTTTATTAATCTGGAAATTATAACGGTAATATTTCCTGCACATGTCTGATACTACGGAAACCACAAATGCGGTAATTAACATGCAATTTGAAGAATTTATTCCCAGATATCCAAACACAGGGAAAAACAGCAGAGCCACGGGAGACAGACAAACTCAAATGAGAAATTCTGCCACTCTGCTTCTGCCATTTTTCATGTCAATTCCCACTTCCTTTTAACCTCAGAGCCAAAGGTTGGGTCCTATTGGATAAACACATTGGAGAGAAACTTGTCCATTTGGGGGTTTTGAGCATTTCCGTAACCACACAGGGTTTACTGGGTCAGAAATGGCAAAAGCAGGACAGTGAAGCTTCTGACCTAGGACACAGGGCTGAAGTCCAGGTACTCTTAGGGAGTATGGATGCATCTTTAGGAAACTTCCAGAATAGTCTCCAAGGGGCCAGCTCTGACCTACAGTCAGGGATGCTTACTTTCAGCACAGGGGACTTGGTAGATGGACAGTCAGCATTAGGAAGACTGGGCAACTGGGAACAGGAGCCCCAAAGCAGAGGCAAGAGTCTAGTCCAAGAATAAGGAGAGAACAGGTAGTAAAGTGCCGTGCAGAGAATCAAGCAAGACATCAGTGACTTAAGGACTCAGGATTTTCTGACTGTATGTTACTCGGCCCTCCCCAATCCTCATGCCAGTTAGACCTGAAAATGGCTGGGGAGGGAGTTCCTGAATTCATTCTTCTTCCTCAGCCCTGTGCCCTGTGCGAATGCTGGCTGGTCCCTATCACCTGCACACCTACCACACTTGTACTCCCAGCCTAGTATTGCCCTGGCAGCACGGGACAGCCCAAAGGAGGTGGGCCTGAGGTCAGATGGGATCAGATTCTGGCTGGACTGAAGAGTCCCATATGATCCTAAGTCAAAGATCCCTGGACCCCAAGAGCTTTGATGATGACATGAGATAACGCAGTGGCTCTCAAAGTTCAGCCAATTGTATAACACCTGCATTATTCCCCCACCTTTTATTAACTGTAATTTACTTAATTTTTTGATTACCTTATAAGCTCGTCCATCAGTGACATGAGAAACACACGTTGGGAAACACTGAAATTATGTCAGTGAGTCACCTGGCACAGAGCCTCGCTTACAGTCAAGACTGGGTAAATGTCCATTTCTTCCTCAGCCTCTCTGCTCACTTTCCTTTCAGCACTATGGTCTACCTTCCTTTCCCCTTCTCTACCTCACCTCCTCCTTGAACCTGGGTTGAATCTGTACACTCACCCATGCCCAGAATCTCCTGGAAGGAGGCCTGTTTCGACTAAGATGGACTTGGGTAGAATTATGATGGTCTCACCCCAAACTACAGGCATCACCTCGGCCCACAGAATCTGGGTGCCCAGACTGGTTTGCCAGGGTGCAAGCATGCAACGGACCTATGAGCATCAGGCCTACTGGACTCCACCCTTCTTTTAGGGCAAGACATACATCTGTATTGGACTTTTGACTCCCTGCCCTAAATATCCCTATTTCCTCCTTTCTCCTTGCAAGTGTGCCATTCAAATCCCAGCAGCCCTGTGTCAGAAAGTCCAGATGATACCAAAATGGAGGTGGAAGTAGGGACTTAACTACTAAAGTAGCAGTGGAACAAAAAGGTTTCCATAGCCCTTAGGGCTGACAGGACTTGACTGCATGGCTGAAGGAAAGGAAGCTTAGGATTTTTCAGTTTTGTAGGGACACACATGAGAGAGGGGCACAAAAGGAGCACCTCAAGTCCCCCTTTGCTCACCCATTCCTACTTTCCCATCTGGAAGAGGGGGTAGAGGGGAGCTGAGGGGACAAGCCACCACACAACCACCAAGCTGACCGCCCCCAGTGCCATGTGTCAGCCCACAAACCCACTTGGCGGCGAGCAGCACAAAAGCCCTTAAAAGGCCGGAACTAACTCAGAGATGGGATGGCCCTGCCCTGCTGACAAGGGAAGTCACCCAAGCGTTCTGGGGCCTCAGGCAAAGCCATCACAGATGCTAGAGGGGAATAGAGGGTCAGTCAGTGACGTCTCAGAAGTAGATCTTTTTGTCTGCACACCACCAAAACACTTAGATAAAAAGTGAAGCATCACCTCAAACTAGATGTTCTAGTTTATCTACAACCAAATGTGTAGATATTCGGAAACACTAGATGTGTACGGACATTTCAGTATCCCTTCAAAGAGCAAAACATGGAAGCCAATAATGGCTTCCCTCCTGAGGCCTTATGAAGATGAAGAGATAAACTTGGCTAGGTTTAAAACTCCAAGCCATGTTGGAGCTCCATCACTCTCTTCCCACCATGTGGGAGAACAGGAAGTTGGCCATCTACAGCCCGGAAGAGGGTCCTCACCAGAACCCCATCGTGCAGGCACTCTGATGGCTGACTTCCAGACTCCTGTTGACAAAGAAATTTCTGTCATTTATAAGCCCTTCAGTCTATGGTACTTCCTTAGGGCAGCCCAGACTGACTGAGACACTAAGTGATGATAAAGCTATAAATGCATCTTTTACTGGAGATATTGTTGCTGAGGTTAGACACATACAACTATGATTACAAAATAGAGTAAAACAATAAATTTTCATACCATTGTGATGGATTAGGCCGTCAATTTAAAGGCAATGATTGTTAAGTAAAATGTCAATACCTAGGTGAAAGTCTAGTATCAAAAATGTGAAATTTTGGTACTAGGATTTCTATTACATATGAGGAGTCTAATGCAGATTGTTTGCATGTATGACGTAAAGCATACCACAGTGGTTCTTTGGTAGCTCTAATAACCTACACGGAGAAAAAATATTTTTAAAAAAAGAAACTTTGAGTATTCTGAATATTTTCCTTAGGTGTTAGATGTAGCATGGCCCACACTTTTTGTACCTTCCTCTGCCTGAGCTAAAATGCTCACTGAAAGTACACATTTTGAAGGCTGATAACCACAGGACACAGAGAGACTGTATTCCAGTAGTCCGCATGGGGGAAATCAACATTTTTTTTCCTGTTAAATTTTTCATGGAATTCCCGCTAATAGTATGACAGGTATCTGACAGCAGAAACAGAAGATAAAATGGATACAGAAACTTATTCGATTAGTGATTGGAAGGAAAGAGGCGAGAGCGTAGTGAGCGACTCCTGCAAATTCTCCTTGCAGAACGAATGGGAGTCAGACAAAATCAGTGGGTTTGGACCAGGTTAAGAAATCTGAGTTCTAATTTGAGAAGCATAGTGAGCATATGATGCCGATGAGACACCAATAGGACCAACCCCTCCCTGATGGAGGGAAATTGGCAGCCACACAGTCGACGGATCAGAGGGGTTGAAGTGTGTGCCCAGGCGTGTGTATGTTTACACACAGAGGGGAGGCTTTGCTGCAGAGCACAGCAGCATGAAGCCAGAGCAGGGCTTGGGGACAGCCCCAGATCCTTCCTTTTCCCTTTTCCAATAAAAAGGAGAAACTGGAAAGAGATCCACTCCCCCCCACCCCCGCTTTGTGCCTGGGGATATGGTATTTCTGGCACAATGGGGAGAACCAGATTCGTAAGCACGAAACTCACGTCTCACTATAGAATTGATCTATATGTGTTGTGTCATAATCTATTATGAGTTTGCGTGGGGCTGGATCAGATTAAATACCCTGAATCCAAGACGTCCTTCGGCATACGAAAATACTGGCTTGGAAGAGATTTCTCGGTAATGAATATAATGCAGAATAATGAACGGTGGCCAAAAAGAGAAAAGATGTAAAGCCAATCAAAGGAAGGGCAGATGTTTAAAACGTCTTTTGCTATTTGGGATTGTGATCCAACAAAAGCAATTATGTTTCTGCTTTTCTCAATTTCCAAACAGGAGAGAGGCACTTTGAGGTCTTCCCGTGCTCTGGCCCCATCTATGCTTTGGACACTGAACAGGGGGATCAGGGATGCCACACATAGCCAATGGTCACGGATGACAACCAAGGCTCAGAATTTGGGACAGACAGTGAGGTGAAGGTGCTCCATACCATGGAGGAGAAATACATATATTCAAAGACTGCAGATAGGCTCATATCCAGAAACCCAATTAAGCTCTGCTTTCCATCAGATGAAAGAATGACGAAAACAAAACCATGGTTCCACACACAAGTGGGAAATGATGTCAGGTGGTCTGTCTGAAAGGTCAGGAAGAGGGATGGCCTAGGCCTTTGTCACAAGGGAATGGAGCAACAAGATGCACTTTTCTGTGTCTAAGGCACCTGGTTCAGTGACCCCCACGATCTTCCCTGGTGGAGGGCTAGGTGAAATAACAGTGCTGCGGTGCGAGCGTATCTCAGAATAGGGCCATAAAATATATATACCGCATACATGAGGTTACACATTAACAACTGACAATTGCCCCGCAAATAAAGGTGTCCTTACTCTCCACACAACTTGATAGAAAAACACGCGTTGAGTAAAGAAGAAAGAAGAACCGTGCACGGGAGAACCATTTTATTTTATTCCTTATATGTACAAACATGAATAATTTGACATGATGTTTAGACAGTTTCTCCCCAACTTAAGTCTTTTAATTAAAATGAAAGGAAGGAAATATGCTTTAAATATGAATACGAGAAGGTGTGAGTTGGCAACCCCAGCCGGCGCGCTCCTCTCTCTCTGTTGTTAGAGAGCACAATCAGATCTCGTCTTCCTGCGCTGCCTTTTCATAATGTTTATGGTTGTTTGAGGTAACACATAAACCACATCGAGTGTGATAGTCCCCTTATTACATGTCAGGGGCGCGTATTAAACTAGAGCCTGTCCCTTATTCTGCTATTTGCTTTTGTGGCAAATCGGTCAATGTATTTTCCTCGACTCACCAGGCAATATTGCAGGGGCCGCCTGCGGCCGGGAAGGTAAATGCTAACTTTTCAGCCAGTGCCAAGCAGCATGCCCTGGGCTCACCACGCACTGAATGAGAGCAGTATATTCTGGGCCGAAAAATGGGTTCAGATGTTGGTCCTAATAAATTATGTGATTATTAAAATGCTGCTCAGCTCCAGCCCGTATTATTTTATTTTGCCTTTTGCTGGCTCCCTGGCTGCCTGCTCTACCTTGCTTCTGTTTTCCATGCGCTCTACTTGTAAAATGCTAAACAAGTTTTGATATTTACCTGTTTATGATTAAATTGCAAAATGATCTGCTTCGTTCTGTTCTAAATTAAGGTCTGCATTAAATGTCATAGCATTTATCTTTCATAAAACGAGACAGCAAGGACACTAATTTCCGAGGTATTCAATCACTGCCCTGTGCCACTTGAGAGACAGCCCAGAAGCGAGCCTGCCCACAGTTCACAGCTCACTGACAGCCCTGAGATGGAATCATAAAAGTCAATTAATCATTAAAAGCTGTTACAAGCACATATCGAACCAGTCTGGCACAAAATGTTAATCAGTCCAATATCAATATAATAAATTCCTGCAAATTGGAGCGATCGATACGTTTAGGGCCTAATGAATCAATTTGAGGGCACTGGGCCGCTCCTTGGGGTCCCCATGACATGGCGGCCGGGCAAACGCTCCATCTCCAGGCACAATGCCAGCAGAGGTCACCTATCCTAACAGGCTGTTCACTTCAGCTGCAGTTACCACGGTGACAGCATGTCACCGTTGCCCTAGTGTCCTTCTAGGTAAGGTGGAAACCAATGCATCACTGCCCTTGATGGATTTGTCAATAATACTTAGCAGGGGAGGGGGACCAGTCACATAACCCTCGCAGGTCTGCAGTCCCTGAGCAGTTTGGTGTGATTTAATTGTCTGAAGACGTGTGTGCTTCCGCATATATGCAGGAACTAAGCGGTGGTCGCAGGAAGGGGGAGTTGGCGGTCCGGCCGACTGCGTTCGGAAGCCTTGGGAAAACAGCACAGGGAATAACAGGTAGCCGGGGCCACGGCCAGGTTGGTGTTACATTAACCAAGTCGCTGTGTAAGTAAGAAATAACCTGGAGCCTCTCAGATGAAGAATTTATTAGCTACAAAATTTTAATACATTACTCATGAGTGGAAATGGAGTCGCGTATTAAATCCCCCCAAGGCTCAGACTCCGCGGCAGCATTTTTAGACACCTGCTTACAGCCTGTAGATGTTCGCCAAGAAAAGTCCGTCAGGATAAATTTGGGGCAGCAGGAATGATTGGTGGGGGTCCCTATCTCTCTCTCTCTCTCTCTCTCTCTCTTTCTGCCTCCCCTCTCCCCTCTCTCCTCAGCACCAATTATCAGCAACCTCCCCCTTTGCCCAAACAGAGCCATGACTCTGAAGGCTTGAAGCAGACCAAACACACAGAAACGGCATTTTAAGCCAATCTCTTCATCATGTTTTTAAAAATCAGAGTTTTTCATGTTTCAAAGCATTTTATCTTTTGCTATGCCTATTACAACTGACCAGTGAATGGAGCCAAGAGCAGTTTCAGGATTGCAGAGTGAAATGAATCCTCTTTAGAAATGAAAGACATCTCAGCTACCGAGACTCTGGGGAATCACCGTGTTCCAGAACCTTCACTGTCATTTAACATAAAACATAAAGGTTAACACTGAATAAAATAATATCCTGGCTGATTATTTTCAGAGTCTCAAAGTGCAACTTTCTCCTCTGGATTGCTGTTACGTAAGGAACAGGCTATACCTCCTTCTAAGGTGTTGCTCCAGTTTCCTGCTCTGCCAATAGGGTGTTTCTACTCTGTTTAGTCCCCAGACTGTGGACGTCTTCCTTGCAGTCATTTATTCCCTTATAGAGAAATGGAAGCTACGCCAATCTGAAGAAATGTTCATTTCTACCAGCTGGTTATTTTAAAAGATTTTTTTTCTTACCTGGATAAAAAGGACAGAAAAAAAAATCATTTTTCATAATGGTGGTCTGAATTAGAGGAAACATCAAAATAAATTACAAATTCTACGCTAAAGAAATACCTATTCAACACATTGAGACAGGGCGATGTTAAGGGTGTGCAGACAAAGGTAACGCAGTGCTTCCACTTAATTGCCCTGACACCGTGCTTAGTTCCTCCAGCTACACTCTGAGAGCTAAAAATCTCTCATTGTTATTAATTGTATTCCTTTTAGAATGTAATGTCATATCGCTGCAGGCTGAGCTAATGAAACATCCCCATATTACCAAAATAGGCATATTTCTTTTTGTTCAACGCATTCTATCAAAACTGTCTACTAAAGACATTGTGTTAAAGATCCTTTCAGAGAGTAATATAAAGAATATCTCAACTACCTCAACATTTCTATTACACGATTACTGAAATGCCCAGGAGGACCAAACAATATAGTGTGAATTCAGTTATCCTATAAGACTTTGGAAATATTGCTAATTCCTGCCTCTGATTTATGTTAATATTAATGCTAGATTACATGCTATGACTTCTGAACAGCCACTGCATACCAATTCACACAAAGGCAGGGTGCTCCCATGCACCAGAGCTATATGCCTCTATTATAATGAGAATCTGAATTATTTATCTCTATTTATCCTACAGGAGTTCGCTCGACCCCAGTCCCATTTTCTCTTCCTTCGGAACATCAATGCATGTAAACATGACTTCATAGCGGCTGCACTCTTCATATGTCCTGTCCTTTTTCAGCCACAAGGCACAGCAATAGGCAGTAGACAAAAATGTTACACCGCTAAGAGAATTCATTTAAGCATTTATTTGAGGTAAGCCCTCCTAATTAAGTCAACTTTAACACAGACACGCAAATGGCAGCATGCATGTGTATGTGTCTGGCGCCTAAACTACGTCTGGTGAGCCCAAAGGAAGTCAGGCAGCAGCAGACCAAGGAGACAGTTAATAAATTCAGTCTCTCCCTTCTATAACCTCTCTGTTAGAAAAACAGTTGTCTGTGGGGGGCTCTGTGGGTTCTTGTAGCAGGATGAACTTTCCATTCTTTGGCTCGCACCTACATCAGCCTCAGAAGATGATTTGGTGATTTGGATTTTGCTTTGATGCTCAAGTTGGCCCAGTGAATGGTGGAACCAGTATTTTGGGCTCCCCCTTGCTCAAGGACTGTGTTGAAAGGCTGAGGAGAGTTGGAATGATTAAAACCTTTAGGAAGGATTGGCCCCGTAGCTATGGAATGGTGTAGTAGTCAGGGTTCTCTAGAGAAGCAGTCCCAGTGGAAGATACATATGTATCATAAGAAATTGACTCATGCAATATGGAGGCTGAGAAGTCCCATGGTCTGCAATCTGAAAACTGGAGACCCAGGAAAGCCAATGATGTAGCTCCAGGCTGAGTCTGAAAGCCTGACAACTAGGGAAGCCAACGGTGTGAGTCCCAGTCCGAGGGAAGGAGAAGACCGACGTTCCAGTCAGAGACTACGCAAATTCTCCCTGCACCTTTTTGTTCTCTTCATGCCTTCAACGGGTTGGCTGACGCCCACCCACTCTGGAGAAGGCCATCTGCTTTACCCAGTTCGCTGATTCAAATGCTAATCACATCCAGAAACAACCTCACAGACACATCCAGAAATGATGTCTTACCAGCTATCTGGCCATCCCTTTGCCCAGTCAAATTGACACATAAAATTAACCGGCACAAATGACCTTAGCTTTTTGGGATGGGACAGATTCCGGAGGGCCTGCTATGTGAACTAAAACATGTTGGGGAAACTGGCAATAAGGCATTTACAGACCTTTACAGAACTGATATTTTCATCAGAAGAGTAAGTTGTCAGTGCTGCGGAATTCTCAGCATTTTAGGTAGCCCAAAGTGGCACGTAAAAAGAACACCCTTTATACTGCTACTGTTCAGGGGCTGTTGGAGGGTCAGTTACTCAGGGATAATAATAGTAGGTTGAACAATTATTCAAACCTATTAGAGTATAGTCTGTCAGATGCCACTGACAGGCCCAATGTAAGGTGTACACACAATAAAGCCAAAATAGATAAACAAAAAATTCTGGAACCTAAGACTGTACTTATATATAAAAACAGACAAAAAATCAAATGGTAGGGGCACCTGTCGGCCCAGTCAGTTAAGTGTCCAACTCTTCATTTTGGCTCAGGTCATGATTCCAGGGTCGTGGGATCGAGTCCTGCGTTGGGCTCCACACTGGGTGTGGAACCTTCTTAAGATTCTCTCTCCCCTCTCTTTCTCTCCCTCTGCCCCTCTCCCCTGCTCATGTGCTCCCTCTCTTTCTCTCTGTCTCTCTCAAATTAAAAAAAATGTTTAATAAAAAAATCAAATGGTTAAGTATTAATGAGCATATAGGCAAATGGCATTCTGGTGGACTTAATCCAGTTAATAGCCAATGATTTGTGAAAAGTGAGTCTAAAACAAGAAAACTGATATATTAGGATAGTGGGACTGGTGCTGAGAATCACGTGGGACACAATAATTTAATATTATTTTACAATGTTCCTTGTCCGACTCATGGTACAATACATAATACACACACTTCCTTAGTATATCCTGTAGAAGTGCAAACTCAGACGTGTATTGAGATTGGCTATTGGTTCCTGGTTTTTATGCATCCCAAGATCCCAAAGAGGGTAGGCTGGAATTCTCAAGGCTGTGGCACCCG
Source organism: Cryptoprocta ferox (assembly GCA_028646485.1). Taxonomy (NCBI): domain Eukaryota; kingdom Metazoa; phylum Chordata; class Mammalia; order Carnivora; family Eupleridae; genus Cryptoprocta; species Cryptoprocta ferox. The sequence continues at coordinate 51,843,053 of CM053576.1, read as the reverse complement.
TGGTTTCAGGGAGAGGCATGGAAGGATCGGGAAGCTAAGCCAATAGGCAATGGCAGGAAGTGAACTTTGGAGAGGAAAGAGAGAGAGTCTGAATCTCCGTGTCCACTGAGGTCCTCGAGCTCAGTCTCTCCAGTTGAGTGCATGAAACAGGTGCTAACTAACTGGGAGATTCCAGGAACGGAGCTATTATTCCAGGAATGCCAGCCAGCCCAAGCCCTCAAATCAACCCCACGGATATTTAAGCGATACAGACAACCACCATCACAGCAACAAGGCCCAGCTGGGACCAAGATGGGTTTGGAATGAGCAGCGGGACACCTGGAACTCTTAGCTGGCTAGCAGCTCACGTCCATCCTGGTCTATTAATCCCCCAATAACATGACCTTTCATTTTACACAATTGAATTTTTGGATTCCATTCTTGGCATTATGGCAGGCTTTTCCTGTACATTATCTTCCTTTGAAAATCTCTTCCTACTAAAAAAAAAAAAAAAAAGAAAACACATGCAGCTTGTAAAATAGTCAGACCATACAAGTATGTATAAAGTGAAAATCCTCTTTATTCTCACCCTCCAGAATTAACCATGGTGACTATCGGATGTATGTTATTTCAGATTTTTTATTTATGCTGGTAAGTTTGTTTTAACAAAGCTCAGTATGGCTTAGTATTAGACATCAATGGGTGTATCAGATTCCTAGCACTGCTGTAAGAAATTACTACAAACCAGGTGCCTTAAAATAGCAGAAATTTGGGGTTCCTGGGTGGCTCAAGTCGGTTAAGCCTCCGACTTCAGCTCAGGTCATGATCTCACGGCTCATGGGTTCGAGCCCCACATCCAGCTCTGTGCTGACAGCTCAGAACCTGGAGCCTGCTTCGGATTCTGTGTCTCCCTCTCTCTCTCTGCTGCTCCTCCCCCTCTCATGCTCTGTCTCTCTCTTTGTATCAAAAATAAATAAAACATTAAAAATTTTTAAAAAAACAGCAGAAATTTATTCTCTTGCAGTACTGGAAGCCAGAAGTTCACAGTGAAGGTGTCAGCAGGACCACATGCCCTCCAAGATTCTAAAAGAGAGATGGTTGCATGTCTCTCTCCTAGCTTCTGGAGGCTTCCAGAAATTCTTGGCATTCCTTAGTTTGTAGTTTCTTCTGTTCATTCCTGACTCTGCTTTTGCATGACTGTCTTTCTCTCGTGGATGTTTGGGACTACATTTTCCTCTTCTTGTAAGGACACCACCAAGTCACTGAACTAGTGTCCACCCTCATCCCGGAGGACCTCATCTTAACTTGACTACATCTGCAAAGACTCTATGTCCAAATATGGTCATGTTCACAGGTTCCTGGAGTTAGGGCTTGAATGTACTTTTGGAGGGACACAATTCAACCCACAACAATGTGGAAATATTTGGCTGGAGATAGCCTTTGGAAGTCGTGAACAAATAAATGGGATTTAAACCCACAGAACTAAATGAGTTCCATTACATTTTAAACTTTAACTTTGTTTGCCTTCTTGTTTCTTTTTTTCTAATTTTTTAAGGTTTTTTTTTTTTTTTTTTTTTTTGCAGTGGTGGGGGATGGAGAGTGAACAGGGGAGGAGCAGAGAGAGAAGAAGAGAGAGAGAGAGAATCCCAAGCAGGCTCCACGTTGTCAGAGTGGAACCCAATGTGAGGCTCGAACTCACAAACTGTGAGATCATGACCTGAGCCAAAACCAAGTGTCAGATGCTTAACTGCCTGAGCCACTCAGGCGCCCCTGCCTTCTTGCTTCTTTGACTCACAAACAACTTTTTACATTTATGTCATCTAATAAATGTTGACAGCCATTTCTTTCATGGTTTCAAATGTTGTACCACGCATGGAAAGGTCCTCCTCACTTTAAGATTACAGAAATATTACTCCCCTCCCCCTCCCCGTAGAGCTTTGGTTCATTTGAATTTATTTTTGCCAAAAGTAGACTAGAGATCCAGCTTTATTTTTTTCAGAGGCTTATTTAATCAGCCTAACAATAGGTTTTTAATAATCCAACACTTCTGCGTGATATGCCACTTTTGTGATATAGAAAATGTGCAAATATTTTTGGGTCAGTTTCTTGACTATCCATTTGAAGCTTTAATGTGCTTGTCTACTTCTCTACCTGCAGGATCTCCCTGTTTAAATCACTGAGGCTTTATTCACATTTTTGCAGCTGGTAGAGACTGTTGTCTGTCACTGCCATTTCTGCCCCCCCCACCAAAATGTCATGGCTATTCCCAAATAAATATTTATTCCCTCAGATGAACTTTGGTATCGTTTTCTCATGTTAAAAAAAAAAAAAAAGAACACTTCTGTTGGGATTGCCCTGATATCCTCTGTGGGAAAAAGTTGTTTCTCCATTATGTAAATCTTTTCTTCCCCCTTTATTCCATAGTCTCTCAGCAGATTTTTTTTACAGTTTTCTTCACATAGGTTTTGGACGTTTCTCGTGTAATTTATTTTTAGACACTTCATGTTTTGTTTGTTTTCTGTTGTGAATGGGATCTCTGAATTACACCCTGATTTCTCCTCCTACTCATTCTCCACATCAATCTGTTCACAAGTCCTGGCGATTCATTCTGCATCTGAAATATATGGCAATGCTACACACAGTTCCCTGATGCCACCCGCCTTCTCCTCCCATGTAGGTCGAAGATTATCCTCTTTCCACCCTTACTTCCTGCCAGCCATTCATTCTCTACATAGCAGCCAGGGCCAGCTTTTCAAGGGAACATTAAATGACATCACCGCTATTCTCCTGAAAGCCCTTCCTTCAATGGCGTCCTCTTGCACTGAGGAGAAGCTCCCTGTCCTGAAGGCATCCTGTGTGCTCCTGCTCTGAGCCCCTTCCTCGCCAGGCTGAATCTGCACTGTCTCTCGAACACGCAAAGCTCTTTGCCTCCAGCACTTCTCCTTCCCTGTCTTGCGTTTCCTTCTTCATTCCCTTCCCTAGCTCTTTGCGCCACTGGCTTCTTCTCATCCTCCATGTGTCAGCTCACATTACACCTCGTAGGAAGGAGACACCTTCCCAGCCACCGTCCCTAATTCCGTTATCCCAGCCCATCATCGTCCTGGCTTCCTTCACAGCACGTACCACTGTCTGAAAAGTCTGATTTGTCTATGTACATCTTTGCTTGTTTGCATATTGCTTATCTCCTCTAATCACCAGGTGGGTATTGGAGAACAAGGGCTGGGTCCCCAATGCTGGGCACAAAGGAACCCCTCAGGAAAAATGTCTTGAATAAACAGAATGTTGTCTCCCCTTGTTTCCTTCTGTCTTCTGTTTGGTTAAAAGCTATTATTTTTTTTCCAGTGAGTGGCCACATAATTCTTTTGCTTTTAAATAAGATTTTATTTAATTCCCATGGGGTTTCCAAGGTATACAGTCAAATCATATACTCTGCAAATAACACTTATGTTGCCTCCTCTCTTAGGTGGACTATTTGTACCTCTTATTCTGTGATTTTAATTCTTTTGACTAGTACTTCTGGAATAATTGTAAATAATATTGGTGATAATAGAGACCCTTGACCTGCTATTGACTTTAACAAAAACACTTCTATTTTAGGGTTTTACCAAAAAACACAATACTAGGATACTAACATTGAAATGAATGTGTGTGTGTGTGTGTGTGTGCGCGCGCGCGCTTTTATCATTTTAAGGAAGTATGACTCTAGACCCATTACAGGAAGGCTTTTTTAAAAATTAGCATAGGATATTATCTCTAAGACACATTTTAGCCTTTATTGAGATCAACCGATGATTGGTGATTAATTTATTAAAGTAGTGATTTATATTAACAGATTTCCTACTATTGAATTACTACTGCATTCTGGAGTGATCTCCACCTGATTTTGTTAATAGACTGCCATTTCTATTTGCTAATATTTTATTCAGAATCTTTGCAGCAATATGCATGAGTACCCACACATGTAGGTGGTTCGTCATATACGGTTCACTTTCCAGGGCTGTCATTGATGAATGCACTTTGGAAAAAGAACATCTCTGGAAGTGGAGTCAAGATACAGAAGGGGAAAAAAAAACACCCAGGATTCAGAATCATGTCATCACATAGGTTTATAATACAGTAAAAATTTGATAATTTTGTCGAAATACCTAAAGTTCAATCACAGTTGATAAAATGCCCTGCTGAATTAGTGTGTCAATTTCAAAACATGGCTCTGGGTCAAAAGATGCGAAGGTACAATCATTCTTTAACAGAAAAAGTACAGGATTGCAGAGGACAGGGTGGAGTGATCTTTTAAGAGCATGTGACCGCCCGGTCTAAGGAGAGAGGAACGGCAAGCAGTCTCCATGGGCATAGCCTTCCCAGTGATGATCTGGGTCCACTGTGATTGCATGATCCTCGATAAACTAAAGGTGGTACACAAGCAGAGTGGAAGCTCAGACTGAATGTAATCAAGCAACAGGGAGGAGGATTTACCTTTTACCCTGCAGTGTAACCAGTCAGGTTTGCTCAAATTCAGTTTAAATGTGGTTTCACTAAAGACTCTCCAATGGTCTATAGCAAAGAATGCAAGAATCAATCCCTAATCTAAGCAATGCATGTAGACATCAATCATGCTACAGTATTTAACTTATTTCCTAAATTGCTGAGACTAGATAATGATGCTTAGTTCATTATGGGCTAATGATAATACTAGAAAATACTTTGTTTGGCTGAATGGACAGAAGTATATCCCTTAAAACATTTTTGTCTGTTTTTCCTCTTTATTTTTTAGTGCTTGCACTCTTTAAAGATTCCTAGAGGACCAGATGGGTAATGGAAAGTCTCAAAATACCAGGTTTCACATGTAATACTAATATTAGGAGAAAAGGAGTGATGCTAGAAATTATTTAGTTATTCTGAAATCTGTCACTTTGGGAAACAGCATCAGAGTTAGAAGAGAATTAACCATGTAACACTGTGTTCTCACATTCTCAACACAACTAGTGAATCGCAAGCCAAAAACCCCTTCAAACGGTTGCCCCAAGCCCTACTCTGAGCCCAGGCTTCTGCCTTCCACATGAAAGAGAAGCCCCAATCTGCCTGATGAGAGGGTAACCATGGTCGTGACTGTCCAGGGGATCTCCTGAAAATCGGGACAGGAGCCTGGAAGATGTGCGGAAAATGATCCAAAGATGCTAGCCTGGGAAACCAGTTGACTACTGTGTGAGTTGATTCAAGAAGGCAGGTACCATTAGATGAACTGTCTCAGGAGCCCTTGATCTAGAGTCACCCAAGTGGTTGGCCCTCTCACTGGCCTGGCTGGCCGTGACCTTCTGGATCTGTGCTTGTCCTTCGGCCACTGCTACCACCTGGCTGTGCTCTGTTGCAGCCGTCTGAGAGTTCCCTGTGGCCACCCCTTGCCCTGGCCGCCCGGGCTGTGGGCTGGGCCAGTCAGGCTGCTTCCCAGCTGGGCCCCCTGCAGCCACACCCAAATCCCATTTTGACATGAAACCATTTAAATGGAAATCCAGTTTTACAAAGCACAAGTGACCAGTAATGAAGACGTGAATGATGCTTATGAGAATTTTATTTAATTTTAAATCAATTGTGTATTCTAATTCATTAATAAAGGGGGAAAGAAAGAACATAGGAGTGCTTAATCTCATGTCGTTATTCAAATAGAAGAGAGTATTCTTCATATAAGATTCTTAGGGAAATTGTCAATTTCCCATTTTCCCTGAAAAATCTATTTTTATAGAAGAACTCGGATCCAGGTCATTCTGTAAAAATTAGATTTGACTTTACTGGACATTACATAAACAAGAAGAAAAGGTCCAACCGAGTGCTTGACTGTATTTTTCACAATGCATTTTTGTTACCGTATGGATGGTCTGAAAAGAACATTATTAGGAACAAGAAAACTTGGTTTGGGTAATAATAAAGTATCTGAGGGAAATAATATCATAATACTGTTATGACAGAATTAAAGGTTATAAAATATGCTGTAATAGGGAGTCTGCGAGGTTCTTTGTGGAGCTGAAGCTCTCGTCTTCCTTGGGCTGCTCTGCTTTCTTTTGGGACTTCAAGGTCAAGGTCGGATAATGGCAATTGTTCCAAGGCTCATGGGCTTCTCTAAGACGTAAAGGAGCAAAACATCTACCAGCAGTGTCTTCTCTGCAGTATAGATGAAGTGGGCAGGAAGGGAAAGCACCTTCAGAATTCCCTCCGCCCCACTCAGCAGCCCTTGGGGGACATTCTTCTGCCTTTTCACTTAGAGCCAGGCGATGTGGGCAAGTCACTTATTCTTCCTAGCCCTTATTCCACTCGTCTTTGAAATTACAGTACCTGCCTCATAGGACCACTGTGAGGATTAAGTGAGAGGTTACTTATCACCGCTTGCGGCAGGGAAATGTTTAGTAGACTTCCAAATATGGAATACAGTCACTATTTCAGAAATGTTAGCTGATCCTACAATTGCACTTGAAAGACAGGATAAAACTCCTCAAATGGAGGAAGGATTTTGAATTCATTCAGAGTTTAGCAAATGGTTATTTTATTTATTTATTTTTTTTTTGCTAAATAAGATCCAGTTGACTTTAAGAAAGAGAGTTCAACTGTACATGTTTCAAACATGCTGACTGGTCATGTATGAGTTGAAAGGGAGTTGCTGGTAGTGATAGCCCATGAAGGGCAGGGCCCATGCGACATAATGGTCAAGGGGTGGAGAGGGGCAGAGGGGGGTTGGGATGAGGAGTATGGTGGGACCCACATCCGGGGTGGGAGGGGTGAGGAAGAGCATTTCCCAGCAGGTGGTAGCTAGCTTTAATGACTGGGAAACCCCAGCCTACCACCAGTGTTTCAAGTTAGGTTTAAAATGAAGGCCAGGAGGCACCTGGCTGGCTCAGTCAGTCGAGTGTCTGACTCTTGATTTCCTCTCAGGTCACGATCTCATGATTTGTGTGTTCAAGTCCTGCACTGGCTCTGAGCTGACGGTGTGGAGCCTGCTTGGGATTCTCTTGCTCCTCTCTCTGCCCTTCCTCTGCTCATGCTCTCACTCTCTGTCTCTGAAAAATAAATAAATAAACTTAAAAAATAAAAATAAACAACATAAATTGAAGGTCAGGAGGAGAGTGGAAGAGGAAGGGAAGGACAAGCATAAAGAGTAGTCGATCTAAGTAGGTGCAGGAAAAGCTGATTGAGGAAATCTGGCCTTATCAGAGACCCGAACAAGCAGAGCACTCAGTCATTAGGTTTGGGGAATATGATCTCTTCTACTTTGGGAGAAGGAAGGAAGGAAGGAAGGATGGAAGGAAGGAAGGAAGGAAGGAAGGAAGGAAGGAAGGAAGGAAGGAAAGAGGGAGGGAGAGGAAGAAGGGAGGGAGGGAAAAGCTATAATCAACATATTAAAAAGTATGGATAGGACTTTGTTTGAACTAATATACAAGTGTAAGCTGTTATATATTATTTATTATATTGAGAATTTAAGAGCTAACTTTCACTGGGTGCCTGGGTGGCTCAATCGGTTGAGCGTCTGACTTCAGCTCAGGTCATGATCTCATGATCTGTGAGTTCAAGCCCCGCATCGGGCTCTGTGCTGACAGCTCGGAGCCTGGAGCCTGCTTCAGATTCTGTGTCTCCATCTCCCTCTGCCCCTCCCCTGCTTGAGTTCTCTCTCTCTCTCTCTCTCTCTCTCTCACTCAAAAATAAATAAACATTTTAAAAAAATTGACATTTAAGAGCCAACTCTCAGGAAATCTTTACACAGCAACCAAAGCAGTCAATATAAATGTGCATGTGATCAAGAAATTCCTATTCTCAACCCTTTGGAGTGTTCACACTGCCCACAGGACCTCTCCTTCTGAGCCTCAGCATCGGTGCCTTGAGTCCCATAGCACCCAGGGCACACCCTGCCAGGGAAGCCATCCCTTCTAAGGCTCTGGGGTGGTGTGTTTGATGGTTGTCTCTGTACAGAGGAGGGACCATGTTTGCTCAGGTTGGTAGAGCAAGTGCTGAACATGAAACAGCATGTTGTAGTAGCTCAAAGCCTGCTTTTTGAATAAAGAAAGCGGTTGGGGGCTGGGAAACCTTTGCCAGGGTTCATACCTCTTTGCCTACATGGTTGACCACTCTGTCTTCATGGAAGGTTGGCCCTCTGCCCATTCATGACCAGTCTTTGTATTCCCACACCAGAGCTGTTGAGTGCCATTCACAAGAATGATTTTAAAAAGTATGTGGTGTGGGTGACCTCCACAGCGGTCACTAATAGGTGGGGCAGGGTCCTCCACTCAAGTCAAGTTCATGGGCAGCTTGACCCTCACCCTCCCTTTCCCTCATGATTCCAAAGGATCATTTTTCTTCCCACTCTTTAGGATTTGAAAAGAAGACTCAAGATGTGTGTTTTGTTTATATTGTTATTTTATCTTATCTGACTTTGTTTTGATGTCAAGGCACTCCAGTCCTGAACACTGAACTGAGACCTGTGTCATATCTACAGTAGCACAGGACTGGGCATAAATGTGAGGCCATCTGGCTTGCTGAGGACGATCACTGCCAGCCAGAGTGGGTACACACCGCATGAGGAATTGTCCCGTTACTCCACAGGACAAAGACGCGATGATGTCAGCCTCCCGTCTGATCCTGAGGTATATGACATTCACTGTGTCAATGCCATCATCACCTTGCACTGGGTTGCTTTGGACAGAAAGTTCTGGAATGTGTTCAAGCATTACTCATCTTCAGACTTTTTTCACCCAATACATTCAAGTACTTGAATTATTGCTCCCAAGATTCGTGCTTTTATTTCATTTACCTAAATGGAAAAGAGTGGAAGGGCTTAATGAATAGCCTTTCAAAGGGTTTTTCTTATTATTTTATTTTAATTCCAGTATAGCTAACACACAGGGTTATATTAGTTTCAGGTGTACAATATAGTGATTCGACACTTTGGTACATCACCTGGTGCTCATCACAACAAGTGAGCTCCTTAATCCCTATCCCCTATTTCACCCATCCCCCCACCTGCCTCCCCTCTGGTAACCATCAGTTTGTTCTCTATAGTTAACAGTCTGTTTCTTGGTTTGTCTCTCTCCCCCTTTTTTTCTTTGCTCGCTTATTTTGTTTCTTAAATTCCACATATGAGTGAAATCATATGCTAGTTGTCTTTCTCTGACCAACTTACGTTACTTAACATTATACTCTCTAGCTCCACCCATGTCATTACAAATGGCAAGACATCATTCTTTTTCTTTTTAAAGCTGACTAATATTTCAGTGTGTGTGTGTGTGTGTGTATATGTGTGTGTGTGTGTGTGTGTGTGTGTGTGTGTGTATCTCACATCTTCTTTATCCATTCATCTATTGATGGACACTGGGCTGCTTCCGTAATTTGGCAGAGCCCAAGTGTCCATCAGTAGATGAATGGATAAGGAAGATGTGCCTTCCAAAAGAATTTAAACAACCCCGGTGCTATGCAATGCAAATGAGGCTCTAGTTGGCCTTATTCCCATAGGCCAGAGGTAAAGCTTTGTGACTTGTGACAAGCAGAGAGTTGGTGGGCTTGTTTTCTTTTTTTTTTTTTTAAAGTATAGAGTCCCAGGCTGTCATTAACGTTACTGCCACTTTTTTCCATACCTAGTATTGTTTGGAAAGCATGTACTATCAGAACATTTAGCCTGATAACTCTGAAATAGTCACTTGGCCTAGAGATTAAACAATTAGGAGCTCTGCTGCAGGATGTCATCCTGGAAAAAGCATTTTATAAAAGCAGATGTGAATAATGTTCATATACCAAAGTCTAAAATTTTTTTTACATTTATTTATTTTTGAGAGACAGAATGAGACAGAGTGTAAGCAGGGGAGGGGCAGAGAGAGAAGGAGACACAGAATCTGAAGCAGGCTCCAGGCTCTGAGCAAGCAGTGCCTTCCAAAAGAACCCACGGACTGTGAGATCATGACCTGAGTCGAAGTCGGATGCTCAAACGACTGAGCCACCCAAGCGCCCCTACCAAGGTCTAAATGAGAGTGGAGATCTTCAGCATTAGCACTATTTAAAAACTTTCAATCGAGGGGCACCTGGGTGCCTCAGTTGGTTAAGTATCCGACTTCAGCTCAGGTCATGATCTCATGGTCCGTGGGTTCGAGCCCCGTGTTGGGCTCTGTGCTGATAGCTCAGAGTCTGGAGCCTGTTTCAGATTCTGTCTCTCCCTCTCTCTGCCCCTCCCTGGCTCTCTCTCTGTCTCTCTCAAGAATAAATAAATATTTTTTAAAAATTTTAAAAATCTTCTCAATCGAGGCATAACATACTACCGAAAACACATACACACATACGTATCTTAAGTATACAGCCTGATAAATTTTCACATCATTATTTTATTCTTGTTATTTGGATTAATAGATCTTTATACACTTCAAAAATAAACAGCAGTTAGCCACATTTTGATTATCCATCATTAACGAAGACTAAGAATTCCCGTATATATACACACACAGAACCTCTGTCTTTGAGTGACACCTCATTACAGTGAATGTCCATTTTTTTGAGCTAGGGAACTTATCTATGGTACAGAAATGCTAGCAGGATTTTCTATTGTCCCTCACATTCTGCTTCCATTCCAAGTCTTCTGTGAAAGCCACATACTTATTTATCCTTTCTACATATGTTCTTGGGATATTTCTATTTAGTAGGAAAGCAATATCAGTGAGCATCTCTGTTTTATTAAGTTTGTCAAAAAGCAGAATATCTGGTCTGTTGGCCAGAGTTTGTTAATCTGTTAGTAACGGCTCTGTCCCAATACATCTTGGAGAGGCTGTTTTCCAACACATTCTTGGGTTCATACTTGCAAATGGCGTTAATCCACTTGTTAACTCAACGGAGGGCTAATTTCGACGTCAGATCTTAATGCCACGATATCTGTGTGTTACTTACATTTCGGAAGAACTTTCTCTACTGTATTTCCCGACTCTTGTGCTGAGTCGATTTATGACAAGAGCTGATAATTTCTTCCCAAGCTGCAGAAGTAAAGCTTTCTTTCTTTTTTTTTTTTTTTTTGGAAAAACTAGGGCAAAAATTCCCTATCTTTGCATAACCAAGGACACTTCTGGACCTGATGTCTTTAAAGTATTGTCTATCCAATCATAGTAATGAAGGAGCAGAGATTTCAGCTAGTGCCTCAGCTGTGTCCACAGTGAGGGGTCAGTGTGTCTGGATAAGTCTGGTGATCAGAAGGAAGATAGACTGAAGGGAGTCAGGCTGCGCAGGGACTTTGCTGCAGCTGAAGGAGGAGGTAGAGCTTTCTGCTGTGAGCTTGTCTGGAGGAGGGTGTGGAAAAGGGAGAGAAAAAGACAGTGTCTGTCTCCTGCCCCTTCTCCCACCCAAAGACAAGTTCCGATCCCTGACAGAAGTGTGGCTGTTACAGACAAGCTACAATGGGGAGAGATTCCCTGAGACTGTAGTAAAAGCACTGCTATTTCAGGGCTTGGGTGAAAGAAGGTGACACAGAGTTGAGGGAAGGGAGAGCTTGCCCACCGCTCGGTGGAGCCCTGTGCCCTTCGGGGGTGGGGAGGCGCCCACATAGCCTGTAGCCAGTGGATATGAGGCATGTGGTGGAACACGGCCGAAGAGCAGAGTTACCCAGGAGGTCAGCGGGCCAAGGGGGCTGATGGCCTGCAAGCGGAGGTCCTTCATAAAGGCAGAGGCAAGCGCCACGGAAGTCAGAGTTATTTCTAGCAAATAAATTTCCACCAGGATCCACCATCTGAGGAGAACTGAGGGCAAGTGGGGTTAATTAAATAATAACCCATTCATTCTCCAAATTGTATTAGTCTTTACAAGTTTTGACAGAGTGTCCTGTTTCAGGTAGCAGACAGTGAGGCCCAGTGACACCGACAGTTCAGGCAGGCCATACAGACGCTGGTTTTTGTGAACTGGCCTGAGACACTTCAGTGGTCCAGCAACGTCAGATCCTTTGGGGGAATTTGAGTCATATCCCGTGATTAAAGGAGGCAAAGGCTATTTGTCTCCTGTCCCACAACTCTTTGTTACACAGAAAGCAAGTCTCAGGCAAAATCATGCCACACAAACATTTATTAAAACACAAGCTGAAAAAAAACTCATACAGGCCCGTTCTGATAAGCTTAGGGAAGTCCCTGCTCTCTGTCCTCAACTCTGAGTGAAGGTTCACTCTGTGACTGATACATAGTGTTGTCCTCCAAGGCAGCTCAGGACTCAGTGTCCTCCCTTTGGGGATGACCAGGGCCCAGAGCACTCCAGATCCTTATTGACATAGGGCAATAGAGAGCCACCAGAGTTTTCAAGCCAACCACAAACTTAAATGCCACTCGATAGAAACTACCAAGAAAAAGTTGTTTCTAACATCTACTGTGCTGGTTGGCAGACACTCGCTAGCAGATTTAGGGAATGATATACTTGAGGTGTTTGCCTCTGGAGTGTGGGTTCCCGGTGAAAGTTCTCCACCTTATAACTAATCACCCCTGGGGTGTGGATTTCTGATTAGGGACTTTCAAATGCTAAATAGGCAACTGTAGGGTTTTCATCGAAAGCAAATGTGTGCACATGCCATATGTAGTTGATAGGAAAGTATTCAAAGTAAATGACTCCACAGTATGATAGAGTGTACACCCACAGCAATGTGGCCATCATGTGAAACAAGTAATCAGCCCACATTAGGTCATTTCTAGAACATATAGGGCACACAAATAATTAAAGAGATCTAAGATTTGTGCCATCTCTTACAGTTTATAAGACACTCATGCATAAGACTTTATCGAATCCTTGTTTTAAGAGGAAAAACTCATTTTTAAGAATAAAGAACTCAAGATTTAGAGAGCTGGTGTGATTTATCACAGCTCCTGATTAGAGAACCCATGAATTTATACATCATTCATGCAACTAGTATTTACCGACAGTGTCTTCAGAGCCAAACATCAGGATAGGTACGTGGGGTGTAGCCGTGAGGAAGTGTATTGCTCACTTATTGCTGGATAATAAATTAGTCCAAATCTTAGCAGCTTATCGCAACATTTTCTTAAATTTTCCCACAGTTCCCTGCCTAGGGGGGCTAGGCACGGCTTACCCGGCTTAAAATCTCTTGTGAGGTTGGTGGTCATCTTAAACCACAAATGGGGCTGAAGGATCTGCTCCCCAGCTCACCCAGGTGGGCCTCTCTGTAAGGTTGCCTCAAAACATGCGAGTTCACTTCCCCCGGAAGGAGTGATCCAAGACGGGGCACCCAAGAGAGAAGCCATAGCCTTCTTATTACTTAATCTCAGAAATGCCCTCTGATTCCCTCTATCATGTTCTATCAAAGTTAGTCAGCGGCTTCATCCCACGCTCAAGAAGGCATCCCACACAAGACCGTGACACTCTGGTAGCAGGGATCATTGGGGCTGTCACAGAGGCCCCTTGCCAAAGCAATCATACACTCCTTTCCTTTCAGGAGCTTACAATATGGTACTAGAAACAACTACTATTCAAGTAATTCCACCTATGATTTCATATACATTTAGTTATAATTGATTTATGTGCTATAAAGGAGAGGCATAGGATGTTGTAAGAGTACAGAGTATGTAAGACAGGGGTCTAAGTAGCCAGAGCAATGGAAAGGTTTCTCTGAAGTGATATTTGAATGAAATTTGGGGATGAGTGGGAGTTGGGAGGAAAAGGGGGTACAGATTGTGCAAGGGTTCCAAAGTGGGAAGAAACTTGGCTCTCTAAGGAACTAAGGGAATGTCAATGTCTTCATAAAACTGTACACTTGGCTCTGGGTAGCATAGAAGTTATTTTTCTCTCTGGGAACACTACATGAGTAATCTGTCCAGGATGGGTGCCTCATGTCCAAGTTGCTGGGCTTGCTAAGGTGGTGCCCTTGTTCTGAGTCCACAATAGTCCCCCCCCTCCCACATCATCTCCTAAGGAACAGGATTAAGGAATCTAGTCAGAGAAAAAAGAAAGGCACACGTTCACCTTTTTGGAATATGATCTAGAAGTTGCACACTGGCCCGAATTTAGTTGCATGGCCACACACACTTAGGTACAAGGGAGGCTTTATTCTCCCTTGTAATGTGGAGATTCCATTCTTAAGAGAGCATAATGATAATGTCTGCTACATTCTGTGCCTTTGACAGTAGAGTTGTGCATACGCCACTTCCCATGTGATAAAACCCTAAAATCTTATCTGATGCTGCATCCAGTTGGAAGTCCGGAATCCCTTGGTGAGGCTAAGTTCCTTCCAGTAGGTACAGATGTATAACTCCACTTCCAGTGACCCAGGAACTAAGAGATAAATTATCTGTCCTTGACACATCTCTTATACATGGGGGAAAAGAAGTAGGGTTTTATGGGGTGAATTATGTTCCCTCCAAAATTTATATGTTGAAGCCTGAACCCTCAGTACCTCAGAATGTGACCTTAATCAGAAATAAAGTTACTGCAGACATGATTAATTAAGATATAGACATCACGGTGTGTGGTGAACACTAACCTAGGATGACTAGTGTTCTAATAAGAAGAGGACATTTGGACATAGATACACAAATAAACACACACACACACACACACACACACACACACAGAATACGATGTGAATATGAAGGTGGAGACAGGGTGGTGAGTCTGCACTCCAAGGAAGCCACAGATTGCCAGCAAACCGCCAGAGGCTGGCCAATAAGCCTGGAACGGAGCCTTCTCTCTGGCTCTCGAAAGGAACCCATCCTGCGGATACCTTGATCGCAGACTCCTGGCCTCCAGAACTGTGACACAGGAAATATCTGTTTGCTACCTTCCAGACAGCCCTAGCAAGCAAATATACCAAATGACCATAATAACACTGTACTCCCCATTCACATTTGCAAAGAGAAAGATGGGAAAGTCATAGCGGTCACTTACCCATAAAACATTTTAAAGCCACCTGCTCTGGCTGTAGAGTAAAGCGCGAGTGTGTGTGCGTGCAGGTAGGCACATGCACGTGTGTCGTCAGTCCAACTGGAGCCTGCTCTCACTCCCTGGGAGGAACCCCCGTGCCCTGTTTCCCAGGTTCCTGGGCTCTGTCCTCTGCACCTTATGCTTTCTCCTCCATGGCAGCATTGGAGATGAGTGTCGGTGATGACAGCCTTCTGGACAGCCGCTCGGCTTTCACAACCCACTTCCTGCCTGAGCTATTTGGGGGGCCCAGGAGTGGCTTCAGGGGCTGAGTGGTCACAGGTTTTGGCACGCCAAACATCTGATTTCTTTGGCAAACAGTTACCTCAAAAACCCTGTCGTTTCCCGGTCTATTTGCTTCTGGCCAGTGCCATGTGCATGGAACCTCACTTACCAACACTTTCTAACCCCCAAGCCTCTGGGTTTTGCTTACTGGCCCCATGCTAGCCCTTTCTTCTCTCAGCCTAATGGCAGCAATAGGAGACCCTCTGGGACAATACGCTTGAAAGGGAGGCCATAGCGTCTCTATCCAGTGTTTGACACTGGACTGCAATTTTCACTCTTTCCCTCCTCTCCTCTCTTTCCTCCTTCCCCTCCTCCCCTTCTTCTTCCTCCTCCCCTTCCATTTCTTTTTTCCCTTCCTCCCCTCCTTCCCTTCATTTTCCTCCTCCCCCTCTTCTTCCTCTCCTTCCTCTTCTTCATCTCCTTCCTCCTCCTCCTCCCCTTCCTTTTCTTCCCTCCCTTCCTCCTTCTCTCCACCATCCTCCTCCTTCTTCACCCCTTCCTCCTACTCCCCCCTCCTCCTCTTCCTCTTCCTCCTTTCCTTCCTCCCCTCCCCCTCCCCTTCTCTTCCCCTTCCTCTTCCCCATCCCCCCTCCTCTTTCATCCTTCTCTCTCTCACTGCCTGACCAAAAAATAAAACTTACCCCAAGATACCTGGAAAAGACTTTGGCCTACAATAGCTCTTCCTAAGCCTATAGCTTTACTTACAACAAGTTTAATTTAGGGGCACAGAAGCAGCTGGCTTTTTAACTGTGTCTCTCCATCAAACCTGATTTTACACTGCAGACAGAGTCCTTCCATTTGCATAACAAAATCCCCCCCATCAGTGTTTTCCACCTGACTACCTCCAGCTTGAGTTCATCTCTTTCTTTTAGGGCTTCTGTTAGAAGCAGCCAATATCCACCAGAATACTCAGTTTCCCCACCATTTCCCCCAGAGCTAAGACCTCACAGATTTGTGATCTCATTCTCAGGTTATTGTAGGAGATGGTTTCACCAAGCATTGGCCATGAAGAGGGTTCCTGCCACACCAGCCTGCAGCTTCTGAGGCCTTAGAACTGGCTTCCGCCACAAAGCCAACACACACATTTTAGACACCTCTAGCACCAAATTCTGTTTAGTTTGGATACAGTGTGTGTAGAGTTTATATGTCAAAGGGACCCCAAACAAAAGTGGCTTAAATTAAGTAGACATTTATTCTCATTCATGTAACTGTCCATAGGAAAGTGACCCAAGGCTGGTGTGTGGCTCTGCTCCATTTGGTCTTTCCCAGTTGTCTCATCATCTCTTCATTCTATGGTCCAAGAACTCACTTGCACATCCATGTGCAAAGGCACATCCACATGAAAGAGCAGAAAATGGACACACTTCCTCCTTTTTAGAACTTGATCTGGATCTTGCATCCATCACTTTGGCACACGTCCTTTACTAAGCACTTAATCACATGGTCCCACCTAGTTGCTAGGGAAGAGAAATGGTCTCTACTCTATGAGGTCTAATCACTGGGGGGATCCATTACTAAGAGAAAGAAGAGGAGAACACACATGGAGGCATACAGCAGGCTCTATCCCAGCATGCAGCTGGGCAGCAGAGATGGATGGGGGAAGGCACAAAAGGAGACCAATGGGGCAGGCTTGACAGGTAGTGTCCGAAGTGGATGCTTGTGTGTGCGAAGGTTGTGCTACCAAAAATCATACCGGGATAAAAGCACAAACCAGAGTGTCCCAGGTGAGACTGGACATAGGTCTTCTCTGTATACATTGTGCTGTGGATATGGAATTTTTAGATGAGAACTTGGATAAGGACATAATCATAATCGAATTTTTAAAAAGGGATTTTGGCTGCTATGTAGAAAGTTGACTGGGGAGTGAATTCAAACCCCAATCTTCTGCCTCCAAACACAGTCAGTTATTCACAAATAATCTAGTTAAAAAATGGGCAAAGGAACTGAAGAGACATTTTTTTCCAAAAGAGACTTCCAGGTGGCCAACAGACACATGAGAAGATGCTCAACATCACTCATCATCAGGGGAATGCAAAGCAAAACCACAATGAAATAGCACCTCACACCTGTCAGAATGGCTAAAATCAACAATACAAGAAACAATAGGATCTGGAGAAAAAGGAATCCTCTTGCACTATTGGTAGGAATGTAAATTGGTACAGCCACTGTGGCTCAATGTATGAAAAATGGAAATATCATATGATCCAATAATTCCACTATTGAGTATTTACCCTGCCCCAAAAATGAAAACACTAATTCAAAAAGATAGATGCACTCTTATATTCATTACAACATTATTCACATTAACTAAGATATGGAAGTAACTTAAGAGTCCGTCAATAAATGAATGAATGGATTCATTCATTTATTGACGGACTCTTAAGTCACCACTCATTTATTGATATATAATTATATATATGGTGGAATATGGTGTATATTCCATATACATGTAATGCCATATATATGTAATGGAATATTATGCAGCCATAAAAAGGATGAGATCATGCCATTTGTGACAACATGGATGGAACTAGAGGGTATTTGCTAAGTGAAATAAATTAGAATGAGAAAGACAAATACCATATGATTTTATTTGAATGTGGAATGAAAAAAAACAACAAACAAATGAATAAACAAACAAAAAGCAGACTCAGACCTATAAATACAGAGAACAAACTGGTGGTTTCCAGAGGGGAGGGGGTGGTGGGCAAAATGGGTGAAGGGGAGTGGGAGACATGAGCTTCCAGTTATGGAATGAGAAAGTCATGGGGATGAAAGGCATGGCATAGGGCACTGTAACAGCATTGTATGGGTGACAGATGGCAGTTTTGCATGTGGTGTGTTGGCATAACATATAGAGAAGGTGAATCACTATGTTGCACACCTGAAACTAATATAACATCATGTGTCAACTCTACCCAAAAAAGAGTCTGTTTAAGGGACACCGAAAGGCTCATTTGGCTACGACAAGCCCTCCCTGCAGCCCACCCACTCTAATGCCTTTGTTCTCATCACTTTGGGTTAAGGGGAAGATTAATTTCCCAGAATGCCATGTTTGAACAGTATGAAATAATTACTGATCCTTCTTTAAAATCTTTAACCAAGAGCGTTCCAATTCATTTCCCACTTCGATTCTTCATAACCTCGTTTCTCTATCTTTTGATCATCCATCTCTTTCTCTGAATTGATTTGCCACTCTCCTAGAGTCTTGCATCTGTTGGTCCCATTTTTTTAAGCCTTTACTCAAATTCCATACAGAGTAATATTAGCTTTAGGTGTACAATATAGTCATCCAACACTTCTAGACATCACAGACATCACCCTGTGCTCCTCTCGACAAGTGCACTCTTTAATCCCCATCCCCCACTCCCCTCTTCTCGGGTAACCATCAGTTTGTTCTCTAAAGTTAGGAGTCTGTTTCTTGGTTTGTCTCTCTCTCCCTCGCTCTCTCTTTCCCCCTTGCTCATTTAGTTTGTTTCTTAACTTCCACATATGAATGAAATATGGTATTTGTCTTTCTCTGACTAACTCATTTCCTTTAGCATAATGCTCTCTACCTCCATCCATGTCATTGCAAATGGGAAGATTTCATTCTTTTTGATGGCTGAGTAATATTCCACTATATATATATGTGTATATGTATGTATATGTGTATGTATATATATGGTATATATGGTGTGTGTGTGTGTGTGTGTGTGTGTGTGTATAAACTATCGGTTTGCTTATGAAATGCAGTCCCTGGTGCCCATGGTAGTCACTAGTTCCAAGAATCATACCCAAAGTTGGCAGTTGGTAAAAGGTGATTAGTTCTACACTTCTTCCATAAACCTAGGGTATTGTGAATATAGCCCTGTGTGTCTATTAAGTGCAGCACACTTGTGTAAAGAATGGAACGTTACAGATATGGCAACTTTCACACCACAAAGGTATCGTATTCCAGCAACTTTAAGTGCATGGAAGGAACTTACTATATAGGTTCCATCATGAAACCCTTTGATATGAAAGTAGTTCTGAAAAAGTGCATATTTACTCCTCATCTACCTGGAGCAGTGTGGCTTTTCTCACTTTGGGTTTAGTACTCATGCGTACAAGAGAATGGAGGAACTGGAGAACCAACTTCTCCACCAGCCAATCCAATTTTTGTTTTGTTGGGTCATTTAGCCTTCATATCTTCATCAGACAACACATGGCGATTTGCATATTGGATGACTACACGATAATAAGCTGAGAAGAGTCTTCAATGGGGATAAACATAGAATTGATCTTGAGTGTTGGAAGGATGTGTTGGAGAGATTGAAAATTAAAGAAAGGAAAAGGGAAGACAAGTTTCCTTAGGCTCCCTGGACTTGAACCCTATTCTAATCCTCAAAATAGAAGCAAAAGAGGGCAGGGAGGATGCGACCCTACCTACCAGACTCTCCGTCGAATATGCAGAATTGGGTGCTATCACCGTGCGCCCTGCAGAGCCCAGGGAAGGCACACAAGAAAAGTCCCCGAATCCCAAAATAATTTTCAAACTGCAAAAAGTAAGACCACAAAAGAAGGCTAAATGATTCATGAGAATTTAGCCTACAGCGGAGGTTCAAAAGAAAAGACTGTTTGTCTTTCTTGGATTTAGAGGGAAGAGTAACTTCTAGCAGCTCTTCTGAGTCTCCACTCTGGCAGAATCAGAGAACGTTAACTAGACCACAGTGGGGTTCGGCTCCGACGTAGAGTTTCCTGATGGGGAGCCCTTTGTTTGTTTGTTTAAAAAAACAGTTTGGACCAGGTTGGGAATGCTTCTGTTTGGTAGCTTTTTTAAGACACACAAAGATGGGAGGGTAAGGAGAGAGAAAGAGGAAGAGGGGAGAGAGAAAGAGATAGGGACTAATCTCCTGCAAAAATACCAGTTTTTAAATTTTTGGGAAAAAAAGTTGTTATGAGTCATGTAAAAGGAAGGGAGGGAAGGAAGAAGCTAAGATTTACCAGCGTTCTCCCATCCTTCCCTGTGGCAGAGCTTATTCATATCACAATACATGGGGATGTGGAGTCATGGAGAATTCGACGCTATGATCCTCCTTTCAAAACTATATCCAGTGAGGGAACTGCTGCATAGAGAGATTAAGGACACACAGGTCACCTGATGAACATAAGGTGTGACTGAGCCCAAACCTTATGTGCCATAATCCATGTATTAGAGTTTCCTGAGGTCAGGGATGGGATGTGGGGCCCCCCAGGTGTCTCCACGGTGTGCTGAGGTGGGCCAATGTGCCTTTCATTTACACCGTCCTTATCCCCCAGAATCCTGTGCAGTGCTAAGTGAATCTGAAAAGTGCATTTCCACTCATTTGTAATGTCTGCTCTCGTGAAGTAAAATATATACCCGTATGCACACAGTGAAAACCCGAATGCTACAGAAACATGTACAAGGTGAAGAAGAGTGTTTCTTCCCTCTGTTGGCCTTTCCACTGAAGAAATTGCTATTAACAATGTCTTCAGCATATAACCAGGTCAGTATTTAATAAGGACCTTCTGCCGTAATATCCTAGCCCAAAGGAATGAAAATCGGAGGTAAAATACTCATGAAGTAATAATTTATTTTTGCGTTCTTATTAATTTTTTCACATACAACTAATGAATGACGACAGCTAAGACTGACTTATAATTCTTTTGTATCTGGCACAGGAAAACCTCCTTTATGTCTAGTACTTAATCTTTACAACAGCCTTATGAACTAGATATTATGGTAGTTTTTCAGATAGGACCCATGGAAACCTTGGAGAAGTCTCCTAAAGTCTTAGAGCAGTAAGGGCTGAAGCCAGGAATTGCCCCCCGCCCCTGACAGTGTGATTTCCCATCATGCATGGGTAAGCCAACACACCACTGTTCATCCCAGAAATGTCACAGACACCTCAGGTAACAGAAAATACGAGAAACCCTCTCAGAGGTCACCCGCCTCAATAAAATCCATATTCTCATTTATTTTGGTGTTTCCCACAGTGACTTTTTCCCCTGAACTCAAAATCTAGACATAAAACTGCCACCCCATCCCCTTCCCCACACCGGATGAGTTGCCTGATTTGTGAGGGTATTCACAAGCAGAAAGTTCTACAATAAGAAAGGAATCCAGCTGCTGTTCCTTATACACCGCATAGTGCACTCATCTGGAAGAAGAACTCTCCTAGAAAACCCAGGACTGGCTCTGTCACTAAGGGACAGGGGGAAATGAGTGATGTCACTGCACGTCGTCTCCCCATAAGGGCTGTCCTGCAAGGTGGTTGGCAGTCTGGGAGGTGACTGGACACCTCTTCCATAGCCCCACAGGTGGCTGACCCCACACATTACCAAAAGACAAGGTGGGGGGGCGGGGCTTGGGTGACACGGACACCGATCACCACAGGCTTTTATGCTACATTGACACAGAACCACAGGGCTGTGGTGAGGCTAAATAAAATACAGTCATTTGAGTGGGGAGGGCTTACAAGGAACAGAATATTGCCACACAGGAGCCTCACTGCATTTACCATGAATCACCTTTCAGGTGGGGTGGGGGCGAATAGCTAGAAAAATTGATTTACAAACTGTCTAGCTGGGTCTAGATATTTGTGTTTATTAATTATGAAGAAAGCAGGGGTCTTAATAGCCTTCTTACCTCAGCATCTTAAGGATGTTATTATTTTATAAAGGTGTTTGAAGGAAACCGACGGAAAAAGCATGAGTTGCAAATCACATTCTAAGAACACTGCTAGGTGATACATATTTCATATTACTATCCCTCCTTGAAGGTGCTCAGATATAAATAGCAGCACAGATATTTTAAGAGCTATCTTCCCTGGGGGAAAAAAAAGTAATTAATTGGTGTTATACACAAAGGACTTCTCTGGAGTTTTTTTTGTTTTGTTTTGTTTTTTGTTGGTTGGGTTTTTTTTTTTGTAACCAACACAGTTTTAATTACAAGTAATTGTTCTCAAAATCAGGCTGCTCATAAGTTCTGCATTCTAGACAGTGATTATGCATCAATACACTAATCTATCACTTTCATTATTTTAGTCATTTGGGTGTGAAAATTTGTATTTAATTCAGACAACACACTAGGCAGTTCCCACTGTTACTCTATCAAAGTGTGCCTTTTGAAGGTGCAATTTGGATGATTTAGATTTTCATTCATTCGCTTTTACTTAGGAAAATAATAGCACATTGTTTTTTATTTTTTCCTTTGTTGACTACTAGGTAAATACAATGGCATCAGATGTACAAGGAGCTGGGTTTGTTACTAGTTAATGGAGAATTTTCCGAAGTCTCCCTCAAGAACCACATTTGCTACCACATTATAATGAGCTGAAACTTGCAGAAATTCCCCCACAGAAATCTCTTGGTGGATTAATGGTAACCCATTCCTTAGGTCATTCAGACTTGGTAAGTTGCTTTCCTCCCAAACTAGATACTGAACTGTTGCCTGGATAAACCCCAATGCTCTGTTGACTCTCTGCTGGGCCTTTGTATATCTGAATGAATTGCAAAAATCAAATTCAAAAGCCATCCCAGGACATCCAATGGGAACACATTAGCTCCACCTCATCCTGATGGACGACTCCACCTTTGTTTGTTTGTTTGTTTTGTGTTTTTCCTGATCTCTTATGCATGCAGGCAGAAATTCTTTATTTCGGACTAAAATAAGTTTTCTGGAATGTCAGACATATGATGGTGCCCTTTGTTTGTTTGTTTCTTTCTTTCCTTTCTTATTTATTTATTTATTTATTTATTTATTTATTTATTTATTTTGAGAGAGAGAGAGAGAGAGAGAGAGAGAGTGAGCAAAGAAGAGGCAGAGAGAATAAGAGACAGAATCCCAAGCAGGTTCCCGCAGTCAGCACAGAGCCCGATATGGGGCTCGATCTCACGAACTGTGAGATCATGACCTGAGCCAAGATCAAGAGTCAGGCGTTTCACAGAAAGAGCCACCTCCGTGCCCACACCTTTTTTTTTTTCTTGGTGTGATAGTCCAATTCTTAGACAAGAGAGTTTTAAGCGAAAAAAATGGTTTTAAAAATCCTACTCATGCTTAGAAAAGACTCAGTGATCTCTTTGGTAAACATTGGTTGAATAACCTTCATGGGACCAGGCACAAACAATGCTTGAACTGTACTCGAGACTACTTTATCTGATGACAGACTGTGCTGGTACCCGTCTCAAAAGCTATTTAAAATTAGAAACGTTGAACAAAATTTACATTTAAAATTACTTTTTTTCATTAATTCTTCTTTTTAGGCTTTCTTATTAAATATGTACTTTATAGAGTTGAACTAGTCTACAGGTAGTACAGAATTAGATCCGTGCTGCCTCCTAGCTTTCTTCCCCAGGTAAAGTTTTTATTCAAGTCATGAGAACTTTGTCTTAAAAAATTACTGGGACGTTGGCAACATTTACCGAAGGACTTCTGTGATTATATATACTCAGTGAGAATAGGATTCATGACAAAAAATTCGAAGATGATAAAGGACATACTCCTGTCCTCCTGAAGGAATTCAAAGTCTCTGAAAGAACATGCGCACACGTGCACACACACGCTCTTGTTCCACATACATAGACGAATATGACACAAACTGAAGCACTGAGTATTTAAGAACCAAGAGGACCTCAGAAAGCGGAAGGACCAGATTTACACCAGAGTGAATTTGGAAAGCTTCCTGAAACACAGCGAAATAAGTAACAGCTTGTCATGAGGTGACGTCGTCGTCCCACGTTTGATTGAACAGCTTTTATTTCACAAGGGTTATTTGACCAATGCTTCCCAGTACTTTACTAGAGTTTTTACTTAAATGGAAACTTTAAAAAGTTAGTTTTGGAAGAGGTAAAAGGTTACCCGTTGGGGAGCCTCCAGGGTGACCGACAGACCCAAGAAAAAGTTTCCAGGCCAGAATGAGCAACTCCAAGAGCAAAACGATGCCGAGGTTTGTGAAAACACCGTATCGTCTGTTTAGAACTAGTGACAAACAAGGCAGATAATTCCATGAGGATCACTGATGGAGGAAGATGGGACATTTAAAATCATGCAGAGGGGCACCCAGGTAGCTCAGTCCGTTGAGCGTGTCTGACTTCAGCTCAGGTCATGATTTTGCAATTTGTGAGTTCCAGTCTCACTTCGAGCTCACTGCTGTCAGCCTGTCAGCGCAGAACCTGCTTGGGATCCTCTGTCCCTCTCTCTGCCCCTCCCTCATTTGCACTCTCCCCTAAATTAATTAATTAATTAATTAATTAAAATAAAATCACGTAGAATTGTTCCAACGGGTCATGGGGACTAACAGACCTCACTGGTCATGCTCCCTCCATGTATGTCTTCACTTTACCCCTTTAAGCTGTCACCCAACCACAGATTAGTAAAAATGAGACCTCCCATAATGATAGGTGTTCACCATCTGCCTCTGGGATCCCAAAGCATGTCAATTTAGTGGAAAATAAGCAGTCATCTGACATATATAGACTAAAAACCCATGCACTAATTTACATTTTAAATTCCCCTCCCCCCTTAGTGTTAGTGTATCACCTAAGACCCTGGTCATCTGGGGATGACTTTGCCTTTACATACCTGATGAACCACTGAGGGAAACAGCACCGCAGCTGTATAAATGGGAGTCACTGACTCTGTTTCCAGTTACTGACCTGAGCAAGAAAAGCTGAACACAACTGTATTCCCAACTAATGTGCTCTATGTACAGCTTTGCTGGCACCTGTATTTGTACATATGAGGGACTTAATAAATGGTTTTTGAACTAAAGAGATTACCTTGGCTCTTTACAATGTGATTTGCACTACACCCAAAAAGAACTTAAGTGACACACCAATTAAGGAAGACAGTTAATGGGTCTTCCCTTAACTTGACTCATCCTTCAAGCCACACTGAGAGCAAAAGTTTTGAGTGGCATGGCCCGTGATCGACTTTAAACGGGATAAACACACTTCTATATATTGTTTGTTTCCATTTCCAGAAACAAGAAATAGGTGACTTTGGTAAAAATTAAAGAATTCTAGGGGCACCTGGGTGGCTCAATTCGTTAAGCATCCAACTTTGGCCCAGGTCATGATCTCATGGTTCATGAGTTTGAGCCCTGCTTCGGGCTCTGTACTGACAGCTCAGAGTCTGTAGCCTGCTTCGGATTCTGTGTCTCCCTCTCTCTCTGCCTCTCCCCCTTCCTCAAAAATAATTGTTTACGAAAGAAAAAAAGAATTCTAGGAGTGCCTGGCTGGCTCAGTTGGTGAAGCATGCAACTCTTGATCTCAGGGTTGTGAGTTCAAGCTGACGTTGGATGTAGAGATTACTTAAAAATAAAATTTAATAAAATTAAAGAATTACAAGCAAAAAAAGACAAAAATACTGTTAGAATTTTGAGAATCTAATTTACAAGTACAGTTAAGCCTTGGTTTGCAAGCATAATTCCTTCCAGAAACATGCTTCTAATCCAAAGCACTCATATATCAACGCAAATTTCAAGAACCATTGGCTCAGTTGTGATCATGTGACGTTTGGCACCATGTACTATTCCTAGTGCAAGACATCACTTGTGTATCAAGTTAGAATTTATTAGAAACATATGCTCGTCTTGCGGAACACTCGGAACACTCCTAGAACAAGTTACTCGCAATCCAGGGTTTTACTGGATTCTTTAAAATGTTTCAACTACAAAACTCAGATAGCCATACTGATTTTTATTGTGTTCATGGAAAATTTTGTGGAGAGAGTTTACTTCCAATCAGAAAACAGCTCTGTTGCTGGAGAAATTTTCCTCGGGTTGCATGGTAGGTCAGATGGCGCTTTAGCCATGAGACAAATGCGTCCTTCAGCATTTGTCATCCAGAACAAATAAAAGTGGAGGTCCTACCAAAACAAGATTGCAGTGGGCCACCCTGCATATTTTCAGCGACATGAGCGTGTATCACTCCTTTGGTGGGGTAATGGAAGGTCTGAGCATAAGGGAATAAAAGGGCAGCAGGGCGGCCAGTCTTGCCTGGATTCACGACTCGGGAGTCAAAGTTCTTGCTCTCAGGAGATTTCTGAGGGAAGGCGTGTGGGGAGCTGTGTTCTGCAAAGAGAGGCTTCTTTTCTGAAGAGGCTTTTCGTTTCCATCCTTCCACATTCAGAGGCTGCTTTGAGTGATCCTTGCAAAAGCCTGACCACTAAACAGGCTTTGAGTCCTTGGATAAGATTTTCACCTTCATGTACTTTCTCTGGGTATGTTAATGGGCCATTTATTTTTGGTTTCCTTATCAATCGCCCAGTAATAGAGTTATTTTTACTGAGCAACTGGGCCATCACAACCCAGAGCAGGAATAAAAAGACTTTAGTCCTCACCTTCAGGGAGCTTACAATCTTCTTACATGACACGTGAACCCACGAAGAGATAATAAATCCATTTGCTAGGCAGTAAATCACTTCCACACAAGCAGGAGAGGAGTCCTTAGAGAAGGGAGAGCTTTCTTCCGATGCAAGTGGCCAGGGCACTTTGTAATGGTGTGGGATGTGTTGTTTCAAGGTGAATATTATGGGATATGAGGAGCACAGGGAAAGGGAAGGAGTAGGTCTGTGACCCCTGGCTCTTGAAACAGGTAATTTCCATCTTTCACAGTTGCATGTGTGTGTGACACAGGCTGTCTGAGGCCACTGGCCAGGCCGCCCTGCACCCGCACGCCGCCCAGGCTGCCCAGGCCCGTGTGAACGGAACCTCCCTCTACCTTTCTGCCCCGTGTATACGATCACAATCCATCCCAAAGGATGCTCATGGAGGGAAGGGAAAACCCAGGACCACAGCAAATTTTTCTACCTTCCTTTTCTATAAACTGATTTGCAACTAGGAGGAACTTCAAAGATCACCTCAGGTCGGCCCTGGCTGTTTCTGTCGGCAGGGAACCATTCGTGATATTATTATTATTTTTGCATTTTAATCTCATTTTTCTATCTTTCCAAGAGCATCTGGACAATCTTTCAATTCTTGTCTGGTGATAATGAAATCATTAAGAAATGTACCAGGAACCCTTTTTTGCTTATCTCTGTGCCATTTGGAACATATGTGAATAAATTGAACACAACTTGCTCATTGGTTTCCTTTCTTTTCTCTCTCCCCTTGTTTTAAAAACCCTGTTTGAATTCCGTCACCAAAAGAGCGAGGCATCTGAGTTAAGTATGGATCTGGGAGGTTGCGTCTCAACATCTCCCACGTGGCCTTGCTCTAGACAGCAAGCCACAATCTACCCAGTGTATTTTTTGTGGCTTAAGTGACCTAGCGTCTAGGGCCTTTTTTTTGTTAAAGATTTTTTTTTTTCCGGCTTCAGGTTGATTTTGTAGCAACAGTAGACACCCCAGTTTGGGCATTTTACAAATAGTTCAGAGATGACCATGGGGAATCCAGCTATGCTGTTGGGACCAGTAGCTAAAATATCTTAGAGCACTTGACAAACATCAAAGAACGTCTTTTTCTTTCTTGGAAACCACGTTGTCAGCCTTTTCCAGCCACAGGGCCATGTTTAGCAAGAAGAGAGTAACTCTGGTTCGTCCCAGGAGAGGCCTCCCTGGAAGAGAGAGGAAAGACTTTTCCAGAAGGAACTTGCTCCAAAGCATAAAAGGTTCAGCCTCCAGCCTATCATTCAAAAAAGTTTTTAAAGCCTTTTTAAGGAAACAATTTAAACCCAGCTGCACTTATCGATCAGTGATTTGATTTTGCTTTGTTAGGAGGGATTTGTAATCTGCTTTTAAATGTTTTTTGTTCCTGGCCTTCATTGATAGCAAATTCTGCCTGAGGCTACTTCTCAAAACTCTTCGCGGAGCTTTCAAGTCTATGTGAATAACTAGAATAATTTTAATCTGGACCTCCCCACTCCCTCCCCCCCACCTTTCCCCCTGGTCCGCAGAAGGAAATGTGAAGGAGTTGGAAGAATTTTTCATCAAATTCTGCCAAACCTACAATCTATAAGAAGGAGCCATTTGTCTTTAAAAGAAAAGGGAGAGCAAGG
Source organism: Cryptoprocta ferox (assembly GCA_028646485.1). NCBI lineage: Eukaryota > Metazoa > Chordata > Mammalia > Carnivora > Eupleridae > Cryptoprocta > Cryptoprocta ferox. The sequence continues at coordinate 51,814,895 of CM053576.1, read as the reverse complement.
GAGCAAATTCTATTTACGAAGTCAGAGAGAGTCAAGTAGATTTCATTTTCTCAAGTACATTCAGTTAGTCTCAGAAAAGTATACAACTGCTGAGGCCCCATCCCTGCCTGGTGCCTGCCGCAATTAAACAATCAATTCTGAAAAAGACTGAATCGTAGCAGAACATACTATCTTGGCAAGAAAGACAGCAACTTTTTTATTTACAGCATTTTAAAGGTTGTCATTGCGCCTTTAATGGCATTGTGAACTGTTAATTTTATGTTCCCTAAGCTACCAGAAAATAGTGGTAGTATGAACTCAACAACAGAAACTGTGATCCTAATTTCACTAATCGCTTCTGATATTTCCCAGACACTTAGAAGATGTCTCGTCTTTGATTGTTTTCAACGCAACCCACACACGTGTTGTTTTGTATAATGTAAGCATACGCTCATACATGTATGATCTTTATGAGTTTATTTAGCAAGAAACCAAATATGTGAGGAAAAGAGACTTTTCAAGTGGCTCCTTAATTGTCTTTCATGCATGTTCTACAGATCATTACTGAATGTTTACAGGTCCTGCCTGGAATGACTTTACACCAGAGGAGAGGGTAACATATCTTCATTGTTTATGAAAATGACAGCTCCTAATGGACCATATTAGCTTTAACACAAACTATTAAATCCCCTTCATTAAATTTTTCTGTGTTCGGTTTCAGCATCTCGTTAGCTCTGGGAAGTAGGTGCAAAGTCCGAAGGAAACGCAAGCACACATTGAGACGATTACAGATCATGGTTATTAGATAAGCCTCGGGAGGATGTTTTTCTTGGGCTGTTCTCAAGCATTTTGAAAGAGTTGTGTTCCAGGTTTGAGGTCCTATGTTTCTTCCTCTTAAACTATGAGCAGCTGTAGCACATGACCTACTTCTGTAGGGCCCTGTAATGATTTCCTTCCTTCGGGAGGCTTCAGGAGTCCTCCTTCTGCCCTGTGAAAAAAGGGACAAATATTTTAATCCAAGCAAAATGCTGAAGCAGGTTTTGTTGGTTTCGGGGAAGAAACTCAATACAGCTCCAGCACCGAGTGTAGGCCTCAAATTGGAACCATCTGGGCTGTCGAAGGGCTCCGAGACCTTTGGGGGAAGGCCCGGACAGCCTTGCCTAGGGCTGCGGCCCGTACACCTGCAAAGATTGCCCACCACGTGGCAGGCGGCTGGACTCCCCCAAGAACCCCAGAGCCCGTCCCTCGGAGAGAAGCCTCCCCCGCCAGGCGCTGGCAGTTACTAACAGCAAGTAAGGATGGGTGACGAATGCCCAGGTGATCCCTTTTAAAGTACATCTTCCTCATAACGACAGGAATAGTTGACACAACTTAGGCAGAAACACAACATTTCCTAGCTATTTCTTTTTGGCAGTCGGGGGAGAGAGTCTTGGGGAAGCTATCGGTGTTTACACTATTTTTAGTTATCTTTAAAGCCAGGGGGAATACAAGGTGTTTAAAAAGAAATGCATGCATGCTTTATATCCTCCATATTCTTTCTATTGTTTTTGTTTACAGTGTGGTGATTCTTGTTGGCCAGGTTTCCTTTCCAACTGAGTGAACGCACTTTTCGAATGGCACTAATATGTAAACGGCAAAGACGGAGGGCGACCCTGGGAGATTATTTTAAAGTATTTTTGAAATTTTTGTAGTGCCAACTCTCCACAGGTGAGGGAGGAGAGTATCGACCCATTTTCAAGCAAAAAGGACTACGACCTTTGTTTAGTCAAAGACCAGAAACCTGATTATTTAACTTCAAAATCAGCTCATAATGTTTTCTGGGGGAGAGAGAGAGAGAGAGATGAAAAACAGGTCGAAATTATACAAAGTTGTCTATTTAATAAGTATATTTTCCAAATTTTGCTCGATGAGGAGCACGTCATTTTTCATCTAGGTTTTCAATGACATACTGGACTTAGAAGCCTAATGATTATAGTGTGGCCGTTTATAGGATCTTAAACAACAGGGCCCAACAGGAGAGAGGGAACCTGACCGCAGCATGAGCATGGGGGTGATGGGGTGGCATGGTGAGAAAAGGTCGGTCTGGGGGAAAGGTGGCAATTCATGGAAATATAGGAAAGGCTGCTGACATTTTGAGTTTAGTTAAATTCTTGGAAGTGTTAATTTCTCTGGCTTCTTCTAACTAACCTTTTGAATTAAGGCGACGGACCCCCACTTTTTGCTTATCGTAATTCAATTTACTGGCTGAGGGTAAGTATACAGTCACGATGTAGATAATATACATGAGGTGGGAATTTTATATATTTTTTAAAATAAGAATTGTCAGCCCAATAAATAAGTAAATATGTATACATACACACACACATACTTATCTCTGAAGGGAAATCAGCATTCAGAAAGAATATTGGATAGCAAGGCTCACGGAACATCTGTCATTTTTACCCAGTTCTCAGGTAGAGAGGATGTACATGGTGAAGGTTTCCCCCCACACCACGAAGGGTGGGAAGGCTCTACCTTGCTCTGTGGTGAAGGTGCACACCGGTCACAAGCCGGGGAAGAGGGGAGCAGGAGGGTTGTATGTGTTGGGCGTACGGTTTTTCTGCCCTGTTCCAAATGTATATGTATGAATCTAAATTTTTTACCATATCTTTGTTCCTTTTCCTCCTGAGGAGGCTTCACGCTCCTGCCTACGCACCCAGCTGCACCCAGAGAGCTCGCCTCTCTCCCACCCTGCAGCCCGCACCGCTGCTCAGCCACAGGGGAGACTTAATGGAGCAGACTGAGCACACTTCCTATCCAGCTTCCTGTGGAAAGCCAGTCAGCTGAGACCAGGAAGGGGCCGCCACCACACGCCAGAAGCCCCGTGGAAATCAAACAGGGAGCCCGGCATGGGGTCAGCTGGCCCTTTCAGGCTGTTACTTTGATACCCTTGATACGGGCTTGGGTTTCTCTCGAAAACACTGGCACTGCCTCACTCACGTAGCTGGGACAGAACACCCATGCCCAGGATCTGGGCCAAGTGGGCCCACCAACTCCAGCGGGTTGTGGATTGCTCAAAAGTATCAATGCCCGGATTCCGGAAATTAAGAAATCCTACCGCATGTCTTCATTAGTAGTTTTCAATAGCGATTTGATATCAACTTCGCCCTCAAATTAAAGCAATGAATATAATAATCACAAGGCAACAAGGTCAATGTTCCGGTGGTTTTATCTGAAAAGCATCATTCTGTACAAATGGGAACTAATTGATAGAAATCTCATGCACGTGTTTGAGAGAAAAGCCCACCCTGTTCTCAGGAAAGGTGAACTGTAGGGAGCGGGCAATTTCAGGTTGATTTATGAACTGGGAAAGTACTTCTGATTTTAAAAAAAAATTTTTTTTTTTGGCCAAAATGGTCAGGAGGTGATGAAAACTGACTTCCCAGCCATTCACTGCCAAATCTTCACTGCCTGAAAACTTACAGAGATGCTTGATTAAAACTAGAATAAAAATCTCCAGTTGCCTTCAGCAAACCACAGCACCAGGGTGGGAAAAACAGTGCCAGGTTGTAGTTTAAGTATAGTTACTTGGCGCCTGCTAAAAGTACCGCTCCCTTCCTGTTTAATAATTAATTCAACTTTAAAGCCCCAAGGATCTGGACTCAGCACCAGCCTCACAAAGCAGTACAGAAACAAAATGCTTCCAGAGCTGGAGGGGGGACAGAGGAAGAAAGAATCTAACATTTCAAGAAACATCACCACATGGGGCCGGTGAAGGCTGGGGGGGCGGGGGGAGGTGCTGGTGGAGGTGGAAAGAACCCGAGTGGAGAAATTCGAAATAAAATAAATACGCACAAAAGCAAGGTTATTCACGGCCACTGGCACCAGGGCTGGGAGTCACACAGTGAGCCAGAAGTCATCCATTCGGGAAGCAGGCTGGGTGCCCGCAGGCTAGTGGGGACCAAGAGGGTAATGGGCTCAGTCTCTGGAAAAGGAGAGACCCAGCCTCACTCTTCATTAGTGGCTGCTGCTCATTAGTTGGAGCATCGCTCTGGAAAAGGCATCAAAGGTGGGGAGTCATTCCTGCCTGGGCCCCCCTCATCCTCCACCCCACCCCCAGCCCCGCGATTCCTTTACCAGGGGACAGCCAAGGAGTGCATTCCCTCAGCCATGGAGGGAAACATGGACACACACACACACACACACACACAGAGGGGCAAGGGCTAACTGAGCGGTAGCTGCCCTGTGTATTAAAAACAACACGGAAAACCAAGAAGCGACCAGACTTAAATATTCACTTCCAGAAGTTGACACCCAGTAACTGCAAAAAGGGGCCAGATACCCAGTGGGGTACCTTGCATTGTGCTTTGTGATGTTTATACATCGTGTGCTTTCTCTTCACGCTGGTGAATCCAGCAAGGAAAGTAATACACCGAGGACGCCTTAACACAGGCAGAAGCCACTAACAGCTCACGAAATCTCTTATCACACAGGCACGAGGAAGAATGTTTCCAGAACGCACGCAGCCCCACGTGCACCCACACAATCCAGTATCAAACCACGCGGATCGTTCCTTTGTACACCAGGAAATCAAAGCTTCCCAAAGCATTGCAAAGAGGTAGTACGCACCAGCAATGAACAGATTAATTAAACGAAATGAAGACCCGGGTGGCCAAAGAAAAGAGGAAAGCTATTTAAACACCAAATTGTATTTACTTTTTGCTTATTATTATTGTAAGGAGCACATGGCATGAAACACTCACACATCTCCTCTGAGACTGCAGTAGGGTATTTTGAAAAAGACATTCACGTAATTAAATGGTTGAGTTGAACAAATAACGACCTGAATATTTTCCTGAATCCTTAACAAGGAATGTTTTTAGTGTTCTACCATAGTCACAACCATAAGGATTGTCTTTATATTTCACTTTACACATAAACTACACCTCCTTCATACGGATTTCCTCCCCCTTCGGACTGAAAGCATTGCCTTGAAAATGTAGCAACTCTCTTTTTAAAATAAGCCTTGTATTCCTCTCCACGGACCCCTCAAAACTGTGCCAAACTCAAGTTTGAAACTAGTTTCCAGTTATTAAACGATTTCAAAACGAGAAGGTCAATATGTGTGCTCTATTTTTGAGTCAGTGCAATTCTAGCCACTGGTTTTTATTTTTTAATTTCCAGTTCAGATTCAAGCCAACATCCCTGTTTTCTTGTGATGCTAACGTCCCGTTTCAGTGAGGGACCTGACCTTAAGCAAGTTACTTAATCTTCCTGGGTCTCAGTGTCTTGACCTGTGAAATGGGGGTAAACATCATCCTTGCCTCACAAGGTTGAGAAAAGGATTCAGTGGCATAATACACGTGGAGCGTTTCGCACAGTGCTTGGGCTGGGAAGGGCATTCCTTCCTCACTTGCCCGTGACCCCCACCCTTCACTGACCTTCCTGGGGTGTGATTGTTGACTGACTCCACTTGGTATGTCCTGAGTCCTTGTGCGCTCCCTTTCATTTTACAAAATAGGTGAGTTTTAAAGGGTTGTCAATTGAATTTCTATAAAGCCAGTCAAATTTCCAATATATGAGGGTGCCTTCCCATTTAATGGAGTCTCCATGGTGAATCCTTTCTTAGGGTTGCAAAGACCTTTGTGGTGAGAACAATCATCGTAGGAGGCAGTGTGTTGTAGTGGAAAGATCTCTGGACTGATGCAAGCTAGTCTCTAGGTTGGTCCAGCCACTAATGACATAAATGTGGCAAGTTAAGAACTCAAGTACAAAGCACTGGGGGCAATTTCCATGCAGTGAAAGGACTTTCCACACTTCCGGGGAGCAACTAGTGTTTGCTGTGCAGAATGAGCCCTAAGGGCACTGTGAGGAGTCCCCCTCTGAGGTGGTGGGGACTCACATGCTCCATTGCTCCAGATAACAGAGTCATGAGTTAAATTAGATGGGCCAGAGGGTTTATAAGGCCCATCCCTCCCCACAGTTCTCTGATTCTGTGTGAATTATGGGTTCACCAATGTTGGGGGTGAGTCTCCAGTCACTGAGCCCACTCATACGTAGCAAGTTCTCAGTTGGTGTCAGCTGTTATTATTAAGATAGGAGCTGTGTTTAACCAACGAGAGTGTGATTAGTATTACATGACTCGTATTGCCGAGCTGAGATATGTTAGCCTCTGTACTAGTGTGCTAGGGCTCCCATAATCAAGTACTGTAGACTGGGTGGTTTAAACAACAGAAACTTATTTTCCTACAAACCTGGAGGCTGGAAGTTCGAGATCAAGGTGTGAGTCGGGTTGGTTTCTTCTGAAGCCTCTCTCCTTGGCTGTAGACAGCCGTTCTCTCCCTGTGCTGTCACATGGTCGTCCTTCCCTCTACTTGTGTCTGTGTCCTAATCCCCTCTTCATATCAGGACACTGGTCATACTGGATTAGGGCCCACCCACATGACCTCATTTGAACTTCATTTCCTTTTTAAGGACTCCATCTCCAAATACAGTCGATTCCAAGACACCGGGGGTTAAACATTCAACATACGGGGAGGGGCAATTTGGCACACATCAGCCTCCATATCAATAAAAGCATTGTTTGCCTGAAGTTTTTACAAACAACAGAGTTCAGATGTGTACACATGGATGGACAAATGAAAGGACGGGAAAACAGCCTCCATCCAAACTCTCTTGATATGCTGTCCCAAAGATGAACCAGCGTGGGCTCCTCTCTCCATAAAGAATAGGCTTCCGCATCTGCAGACACTCTATAATCAAGCAAAGGCGTGGGCTCTGATAACACCAGTGGAATTGATGAAGGCAGTCTACTTCTTGCCTCACCTCATGAAGCTTTGCTAACATAAACCAACAGGAATCTTCTGAAACTGGGTTCCCCCAAGCCAGGAAGGAAGCTGACAAGCTGCCTTGCTCTTTGGCTGGCTGGAACCAATGTAGGTTTCATGGAGAACTTTGAAAAGTCACTCTGTTTTTCCTTTTTTCATAGAGAACTTTGTGGCCTATCAGCTTTATGAAGAGACAGAAGAAATGTTTGACAAAATCAGTCGGAAACTTTGCCTCCATAATTGTCAGTGACTGATGGGCCCTCGGCTTCCCACTATGTTCTCTGTGGGAATGGCCCCTTAAACACCTTGTCCACAGTTTTGTACCATGGCCGTGTGAGCCCCTGTCGAGAGTACAAGAGAGGACTGGGCTCATTATGTAACTAATTTTTGTTTTAAAATTTCTTTAGATGTCTGTACATGCCCCTTTTATCTTTTTAGACTCTCGTTTTGGGATTTGCTAAATATGGCCATGCAAGGAAGGTATTTGAACAGCATATCATTCCGTTAGATATTGGTCACCACATTGCTTGAGTATGAAGCTTTCAAAGAAAATTAAAGCGGAAAAAAAATAAGATCTGGTATTGGTTATTAACTCCACCTCAGGGTGACTTCTCTTCAGGGGCAATTAAATAGCAGCTCTGGGCTGTTAAGTTTAGTGGCTTTACTTGTCGATGGCACCTTTTCTTCAAGGACAACTTCAGTTCCGATCTGCTTTGATTGTACGTGATAAAGCCAGGGCCGCCTCTGCAGAACCAGATTTTATTTGAAATTGTAGGTGTGACCACATGTATGCGCGCTGACCTTTCTTCTTTAAGAAACCAGTTTTGCATTACCAGGTAAATGCCCTTTCAAGGGGATTTTCATGGAACACTGGTGACATCCTGTGGTCAGCTTGGTTTAAGACAGCAACTGTCTCTGGGAATAAAGAAGCAGATGTCCCACATAAATCCTACTGTGGTTTGCAAAATCAAAAAGAAGAGAGAAGAGACATTCACAGCCTTCATCATCTTTTGAGCAACGCAATTTTCCAGGGAACAGGGACCAAGCAGGTTCCGGTGATCAGTATTTAGGGCAAGGGTAGATAATCCATGGAAACAAACTACAGCTGCATCCGCACAGAAAACGAGGGCCATGATGTCAGGCAGAGTTCTGTGATCGTACCTGGTTCTCACCATCTGCTACTATAAGTCCTCCGTACCTTGGCTCAACTTCTAGTCCTTGCAGGAGACAGCCTTCTGCAAAAGAGAACACAGCATGGCTTAAAGGGAAAACAGTGGGTATTTTGGCATTTTTACACCAGTGACAATAAATTGAAGCCATTTAGTTGTAAATGCGATATTACACTTGACGGTTTCCCCTGGCAAAGCATCGAGTGGCCCATATTGGAGAGAGGCAGAGCAAGGGAAATGGGGAGCAAAGCCAGTCGCCAGAGTAGCCTACCGAAGGGGCTCGTAAAAGCATTTGTCAGTCGTTTAGAATCATAACTCAGTTCAACACTCACGGACCAGGAGCAACCGGCTTGGTTTAAGCTGTGGAGGGCAGGCAACGGAGTTTATGTTGTTCTTCTGTTTATTAAAAACGGATGGGAGCACTTGACAGAAAAATCAAACTTCTGGCCATGGCTCATTAATCCCTGTTGTGTCTGTCAGGGGTATGTGTGTGGACTTCCAACCAGCCGCTAGGAGTAAAATCATGGCTGAGCTTCGGTTGCTCTCTCTAATTTTGAATGGTGAATGAGATGCCAATCACCTTGAAGGGGAGAAAATAGGAGGTTATTTTTAACCCACCTGCTTTGGTGGACATTAAGTATAAGTGAGTTGGTTTAAGAGACGAATGATTATGGTGGATAATTTTACTGCCAATATTTGTCACAGAGCTTTTCTCCAGGAGAAGCGGAAATGTAAAAGTGAATGTGGGATGAAGGTCTAACATTATAGTTCTTTTATAAAAAGCACAGGTGGTGGAGAAAGATAATCAGGGGAACTTTTCAGACTCCTTCTATCTGCCTATGGTCATGGAAGTGCAGTCTTCTAGGAACTTACATCCAGGCATCAGCCTCTCTGCTGGACATGGACATTAGATTCTGGTCAATCCAGACTGTTTACATCAACCCGGAAGAAAAAACCAGCAGCCCTTCTGTTGAGAACAATGATCATTTGTAAGAAAATGTATGTTTCACAGCCTTCTCTCTGAGCCTGGTGTATCCTTAGTTGAGAAAGGCCACGAGACCAGGAGAAATGTTGCTTTTCCTGCTGATTTGGGGCTTCAGCTCTGAATCTCCCAAAGTCCGAGATCCCTTGTGTGTAAAAGGTATATGAGAGTAATAATTGGGCATCTACCCCAGGGGGTTTCCAAAGGAGAAATTAAATGAGATCATGAGTGTGAGGCCCTTTAACGCATCACCTGGCTTATAGGAAGTACTCCGTGAAAGTAGTCCTTGAAATTATCAACGGCAACACCATCATCACTGACATGGACAGCATCATCTGTGCTCCATTGCACTTTCCCCACACCACATTCCCAAGCGACGTGTCAAGAGCAGGTGACATGAGATAAGGGTGAGTTCCGAGAAAGGTCCTGCTAGGTCAATGCATTCTACTGGCGAGGGCGATTGTGAAACTAATGATTTTGAACTCTACGCTGACTTAGGTGCCGTGAACTGTACAGCCAAGTTTTAAATATAGTTTCTGCATTCAATAAACTTAAATCTAATCCATGTTCGTGGATACAGGAAGTTTTCTGTGCAGGCGATCTTAAATCAATAGCTTGAAAGCAAAGTAGGCTGAAGCCCCTGAAGGGAGCCCACTGCTACGCAGAGCAAGAATTCCGGAGGGAGCAGGGGGTCAAACCTAGCACCTGCTACTCATTTGGGTTCACCCCCTAGGAGCTACAGACAAGCTGGAATCATGCACTCAAGGGTTTCCAGTAGGGCCCAGCACCTCCTTGTGTGTTCCTGGTTCTTTTTAAATTTGGCTTTTGTTTAGAAATGTACACAGTGGATCCCTCTCTTTGGCTAATCTTCTTCGCCAACAGCGAATTGAAACCAAATAGTCTGAGAAAGGAGACTGTCTGAAATAGAAGTTAGGCGCTCTAATAACCCATTTCACTGTGGTACTTCCTTCATCTCTCACCTAAATGCTAAATAAATCCTTCCAAAAATCGTTCCTGAACACCCAGGATGGTGAGTAAAAATCATGGTGCCCCATCTGGCAGGAGATAGCCAGGGTGTGGCTCCTCCGTCAGGGAAACTGCATTCCAGGCAGAAAGGAGCCTCCCATCCCCAGAAGAGTACATTGTAAAACAATAAGTGTTCGTTGACTCATGTGAGCCAGCAAAACAGGACAGAGCAGAGGGGAGCCTATCTCTTGAAAGCCACCACGAAGGCTAAAGCTGGGCCTTGAAAGGGACAATTGGGATTGGGCAGTGTGATGCAGGTGTCTGTGAGAGGGTGTTCCAATAAGAGGGACGGGCATGGGGTGCCTGGGTGGCTCAGTTGGTTAAGCGTCCAAATTCGACTCAGGTCATGATCTCACAGCTTGTGGGTTCAAGCCACGCATCAGGCTCTGTGCTGACAGCTCAGAGCCTGGAGCCTGCTTTAGATTCTGTGTCTCCCTCTCTCTCAGCCTCTCCGCCGCTTGCTCTCTGTCTCTCAAAATAAAGACATAAAAAAAAATTAAAAAAAAAAAAAAGAAGAGGAAAGGGCAGAGCAGAAGGCTGGGGCCAAGACATGAGGGTGTTTATACAGGAAGGACATTGGAAAGCCTGCAACATGGCCTCTGGAACTCTCTGCTTGCTAAGGACAAATGAAGACATTTCAAACCATGCTTTGCATGGGAAACTTTATCCTGCTAATTTTGTCGGGACCAGTTTATTCCACCCAAAGAGGTGAATCAAGATTTGAGAATTTTGTGGATCCCGTGGTTCTTTTTTATGTCATAACTCAAACCTGGGTTCCCTCTGGCCAGAGCCTGGGCATCTAAGGACCGTAGGCAGCAGGGCCATAAAGGAGCATCGCGGCTGTGAGCCATATTTTCAATTTTTATTAGCATTTCTTATTTGCCCACAGCCTGATTTCTTTTAGGCTTGACATAATTTGCATGATTGAGTTAATCCAAGTGTGAAATGCAGTAGGGGCCCGATTCAATGGGTGGCCGGAAAGGCAGCATTTTGAGGACATAAATGCCTGAGCAGGGGCCCTGCCTCTGAGACTCCAGGTGCAAACAGACTACAATAGAACACTCAAACTGATCTGCAGGATGGAGAACGCTCCAGAAGAATAAACTGTGTGTGCTCGGCATCTGAAATGCATTGTTCAGGGTGCTTCTTCTCAAAATATCTTTCAGGTGAGGCACTGTATTTGAGCTGGGCAAACAGACACTCTCCTGTGGTGTCAGAATCTCTCCATCTCCTCTGGCCCTCTTGTAAAAGGGATCTTTTCCGTACTGTACTTATTTTTTGACCTTATATTTTTACGTGATTCTACATTTACAGGAAAGTACTGCGGAGAGCCTCTATCTACCCTTCACCAGCCTCTCCTAATGTTAACATATTACATATTAAACTTAGTACAGTCCTGTTACCCAGACGGTAGACTTCATACAGACCTCCCAGTTTTCCCACTCGTGTCACTTTATGCATTTTGAAAGAGATATGCCATCCCGCACTGATGGCATAAATTTGGGGTAATTTTTCACCACCAGAGAAAGTCATCTGTGAATCCATTTTGCAAACTGATGGCCCTGTTTGACCTCAGGATTGATTAGGGTGCAAAGCTCACTTCCCACAAAGCTGAACAAATCATGAGAGGCCTCACGCGCACCCTACATCCATCCTGGAATCTCTGAGGAGGACAGATTTCTGCTCAGCCATTCCTAGAGCACTGAGAAGGCCAGAAAGGTGGCTCCAAGGAGCAGCTGTTAATTCACTAGCCATCAATCGATTCTGGCTCTGAAATACCAGAAGGGGTTTTCAGACCTCAAGGAAAAATCCCAAAGGGTAATACACAATGAAGTTCAAAGAGGGAGCATTTGGTGGGGCTCTCACCACACAGTGATTCTTGGCTTTCACCTTTTTCCTGCAAACTCCTTTAATAGTAATATATAATCCCTTATATCCTGGAATTACTTTTCCAAATAATTTCACTGTTTTGTGATTTTTCAGTTAAAAATATTTTATATCAAAATATGAACCCTAAGATATTAGGGTTCATATTTTACCATCTTTAAATCTTATTACCTATGAAATATATCGCATTGTAATTTTTTTCCAGAGGTGAATGATGTAGGATATTTCACTTTAAATAAGAACCTATTGATGAGTTAATTTTGTTGACGAATTAATTCTTAAAGATACATTTTCCAATCCTTGGAGACTGAATGTATATTAAAATGCAGGTTGAAATTTAACGACACATTATTGTGTCAAATGGACTAAGAATCTAGTCCATGGTCTGATATTTCGAAATCTTGTATATTGCTTTTAAAAAATTAACTGGGTTGTGTTTATAATTTTCTCTTTTTTCCAATCCATAGTAAGATAAGAGAGAACATCTCACACTAACGTTTGTAAAACCTTTGCAAACCACCCATTGATTATATAAATAATTTAAAATTTTTAATTCCCAGTAAACTAAAAGCCAAATTGGATATATTTTATCTTTTTAACATTGAATTTTGAAATGCTAGTGACATAGTTGGGTGCAATATAAGGCATTCTGCAGGTAATATTAAGAGAATTTGCAGACTCATTGCCGTTTTATGCTTCTTATTAGTAACCATTTTGTAATGCCAATGTCCATTATTTTTCTTTTTCTAGTCAAATGGCCAAATATAAGTTTAAACAACATACTGTGTGACTGAGAATAAAAATTAAATCTGCGCTGTGGTGAAAGCCATCCTGGAATAAGATGTGTTCAGGTGGGTGACAAAATCATGTGGTCATTAGCATGCTCTTAAGATCCCAAGTCACCCCCAGGCAGGCCCCCTGGAGACCTATCAGAAGGCTTACAGTGTTAAAACAGAAAACCCCTCCAAGAGGTATTTCATCCATTTAATCTGCTGAACAACCCGATGTTCGGGGACAACTGCCTATACAGCTCTGGTCTCACATTGCAGAAGGGCTCATGAATGGGCACCACAGGCTTTGAATATTTGGGAACAGGGAAGGGAGGAATGTGGAAAGAAGAGAAACAAGATGGGTGTTTGATCTTTTGCTGTTGATGAGCTCCCTTCAATTTCATCACCATTGACCCCCTTCTCTGCTGTGGTTCCTGTATCTGAAGATCCTTATCTCCCAAATTCACAAAAATTCCCTACAAAACCTTTTTTTTAAGTGTGTTTATTTATTTTGAGAGAGAGCAAGAGAGAGAGAGAGAGAAAGAGAGAGCATAGCGAAGGGAGAGCAGAGAGAGAGAGACAGAGAGAGGGAGAGATAGAATCCCAAGCAGGCTCCACATTGTCTGTGCAGAACCCAATGCAGGGCTCAATCCCATGAACAATAAGATCATGACCTGAGTTGAAATCAAAAGTCAGATGCTTAACCAACTGAGCTACTCAGGCACCCCGCTCCTATCACAACTTTCTGAGAGATCATTCTACATGGGAAGAGACAGGAGGCCAGGTGGGGAGAAAAAGAGCAGAGAGAAACTTATGTAGTCAACAAAAACACTAGTCTTTAGCCTAATGACATATATGTGTGTGTGTGTGTGTGTGTGTGTGTGTGTGTGTATAAATCTGGTAGCAAAGCCTTGAGTGTAACGTGTATAACACAATATATGGAACATTAATTAAATTATCCATTGTCATAAACATGCTACTATAATAAGCGAGATTATGGAGTTTGGTATTTTGATTTTGTCTGTAGTTTTATTTTATCAACAGAACATTCCAGACATCAGTTCTGTTATCCTCCCTCCCCAAAATACAAGTTTCCAGGTCTTACTCTGATCAAATTGTTAAAGCCTCCTGGCCCATTAGCATGTGATACAACTTTTAGCAAACTATACAACTTTTCTTATGTTATAGGAGTTAACGTACAGCCTCTGGTGAGGGATTATAAATGTGAAAACATCCGATTTTGGACAAATTATAAAAGGACATTTTTATATTATCGACTCTCTAATCCTCAGTAGATACGTGATTTCAGCAAACTCAAGTTTGATCGTCAGTTTCTATCTGGTATTTGAGTTGAGATTGGGCTATGCGTAGGAAGACAAATCAGGGGCCTGATGGAATCTGAACTTCTTGGCACTACATTGGACCCCTGCTATGTCCTTGTCACCCATCCACTGCTTCAGGATTGGGACTGTAGATTTTAAGAGAGCTCAGCTCTTGCCTGTTTAGCTCACTACTGTATGCCCAATGATTTGTTTTTAACTGGAACAGAGAAGAGACTCAGTAAATATTTATTTCATAAATGAGTGTAAATCTACAAATGAAGGGAGGGGTAAAAATGATGAAACCCACATGTCAATCAAGTAAGTCACACAAAGAAAAAGAAAAAAACTAATAGAAGGGCTGGACCCTTTCTAGGCCAGTCAATTCATAAATTCAGACCTGCAAATGCCATTAAGAGAAAAACAAACTTGTGGTGCACCTGCCTTGCTGACAGGGGTAGAAGAATATTTGTAGGAGAATGTTTCTTTTCTTTTTTTAAAATAAATTTTACTTTTTATTATGAGAATATCTAAATCATATAAAGGTAGAAAAAATAACGTGATAAGCCCCCAAGTACACATCACCCAGCCTCGATGGTTGTTTACATAGGCCAAACATCTGCTTCCCACTCACTCACCACTCCTCAACCAGCACTGGATTATTTGAAAGCAAATCCCAGACATTGTATAATTGTATCCATAAATATTTCAGAATATATCCCTATTATTATTATTATATGCAACTAAATTAACAAAAACTCCTTTATACTATCAAGTTCTCAATCACCATTAAGGTTTTCCACATGGTCTCATAATTTTTATTAAAATTTTGCTTATGTAATGTTATAAAACGCAGAGAATTGTTGAATCACCATATCATACACCTGAAACTAATATAACACTGGGAATTAGTAATTTGAAAGGGAAAACAATAAATAAAACATTTAACTTAAAAAAAACCTCTTTGTTTAAATTAAGATTGAACACGATCCGATCTGCATTTAGCTGATGTGTCTCCTAAATTTCTTTTAATACAATTTATCTGTCGAAGAAAACATGTTGGTTGTTTTGTAGAGTTTCCTACATTTTGGGTTTTCACTGCATTCCCATGGGCTCTTCGATGTATTCATCCGTCTCCTGTGTTTCCCATGAACCGGTGGGTAGAATTGGAGGCTTGGTGAGACTCAGGTTCACGTTGTATAATTCCTATTATATCACATTAGGAGACAATAATATCTGGCTGCCTCTCTTTTTTGTGATATTAAGAATGGTTAATAGGTTTAGGCATTGTCAGACTGATCTCCATTGGAATCTTTGTTACCAGCTATCGACCTAATGGTTTAGCCACCATAGTGATCATTAGCTAGATCCATTCTTTCATCTGAGGTTTTTAAATAGTGATATTTTATTTCTGCCATGTCCTGTGAAAACACATTTCTTAAAAACAAGTCACTATTCTATGAGCATCTATATATATAAAGTGAGGACAATAATACCTGCTTTACCTACCTCACAGATGCTCTTGGTAAACGGAAGTCACTATGCAAATGTATGGTAGACATTATGACTGATCCCCCAAGATCCATTCCACTTTAAAGGAAGCATAAACCATAGTCATGTTGGTCACTGACTTGGGAATGGGCTTGTCACCCCGCCATATGGATGAGTCATGAGGAGAAGCCTTCCAAGAAGCTCTGGGGAAAGGTCCTTTCTTCTCAGATAGAGCCACAGGAAGAGACAGTAGCTCTTCTTTCCCTTAAACAATGTCATATCTGCAATGTCACCCGGAATGAGTACTGTTACTTGCTACCAGCCTTGCTGCCCCACTGAGGAGAGATGATGAGCGACTGGATCCTTGGCGACATTATTAATTTGCTGCATCAGTCAACTCTGTTGCCCATCTGCAGAATCTCTGGATGAAACATATCATATGTATTGTTGATGGCCAGTTTGAGTTGGGGTTTCTGTTGCAATGAAAATCACCCTAACTGGTAAAGGAGGTCAAGAATGATCATGGTGATAGTAGTGGTGAAAATAGCATTATAAAAAAGCACTGAGCATAAATCAGTTTTAGAGGTGTTGAATAGAATTTAAACATGTAATCATTCAATGTTAGTCAACACTTATTGTATATAGACTCTGTATAAAGCCTTGTACAAAATGCTAATATAATTTTAAGCATAGAGCTTTCCAGAAATGATCTACACATAATTTCTAGTTAAAAGATGTCAAGACTGATTTCCATGCTGGGAAATGGTATCAGTGTATGACTTCGTGGTCCTTCTTGAATTGGGTATCCTCCTTAATCTTTAAATCTTGAAGTCTCTTTGAAGGGTAATAACCTTTAAGAGTGGAGGAAGTGTTAAGTTCAGCTGCACCTTAGGAAAGTGCTAGATGACTTACCCAAATTGTGACTTCCCACCCACAACTCATAAGATACTGTCAAAGGTACTTTAAAATGTACAATGTCTTCCTCATTTGAAACAAAAAAGTTCTTTTTAGAACACAAAATAATGTATCTCCGAGAAGATATTTTTAAATCCTAGACATACCCTGTATACACAAAATCTTGCATCTAACTTATATACAACATCTTCTCATGTTACATTGCAATGTAAAATTGTGTACTTTGGAAAATGGAAGAGAATGACACTAAAAGCACTTCAGGAAATTCTCAGACCTTCAAAATTCTATTATGAGGCCTCAGTCTTAGGGGCCAGCCTGGATGTAGTAGTGTACCGGAAACCGCCACGTAGCAGAAAACATTACAATTAATCTCCTTGCTGGGAGAAACCTTATCCAAGTGAAGAGAAAGGGTCACACCAGGATGAAGTTGTGGACATGAATGTACAAGACGGAGGGAAAAATGTGGGGGAAGGAACCCAGCCTTGGCTCCCATAGATGAAGCATAAAAGCAGACCCCAGCATCCCCAGAACAAATCAAATCAAAGACTGAATGTAGGACCCATAATCCAAGATGTCTTGAAAAAGAGGAAAGGGTTAATGTTTGGTCCAGGGAGATATAATGAATGGGGTTACCAGATGGAGGCCCAGAAAAGATTAGGAAGTGGCTCTAAGGTTGATATAGATTTTACCTGACACCAGTGTGACAATCTTGGACAACAGAGAAAACGGCTTTACTTTCCAGGATCCAGGCCCAGCATGACCTAGAAAAGGTGGTCAGTGTAGGAACCAGTGAAGCCTGGGATGACTCGAGGCTCCCAGAGCATGAAGTCTATGGACAGAAAGTTCTGTCTCACTGTTTAGTGGAGTCAAACCATTTAGGGGGATGGAGATGAGACCACGCATGTCAGATACCAGGAGAGCAAGATAACAGCCAAAGTTCAGTGACAGAAGGGATGCAGCAAGGGCTAAGGACTCAAATGACCAACTAGAGGGAGCCAAATCCTTATAAGAACAATCTTAAGACAAGGTCCAGGGGAAAGCTAAGATCAAGGTCATTGGGCACTCGCAAGAAAAAGGGCAAGGACCTTGGTCAGAACAGGTAAGGGCTATGGAGGCCTATTTGCCAGAGGACCACCTGTGAAGGTATGGCACACTACAAGTGCCCCTCTCTCAGCCTTAAAGTCCTGGACATTGACAAAACCAGATAGCTTTTCATCCTGAAATCTTTATGGCAAGAACATGTATGGGATTGGCCAGTGAAATTCCTGGCAAATGTGACAAAGTATTTGGCTAGGTCTGGGCTGGGAAGTCTTCCACATGCCTCTCCAGATTCACTGCTCATCCTTCTTCAACTTGCTCAATAGCCAGGGAGGTTCACCTGCATGGACTGTATCCATGGGCTCCATTGGCTTACGGCTTCTGGTTGGTTTGGCCATGAGAGGACGCCAGTAGGAGGTCAGAGGGAAAGTGGAGGAAAGGCATTTATTTCCTCAATACCTTCCCTAAGTCACTGTGTTTGAGAAAGGCCACAACTTCTCCCAGCATACTCCATTCGGTCAAATCACACCCATACTTCCTTTGCACCCCCATCACACACACACACACACACACACACACACACACACACACACACACACATCTGGCAGTCATTCCTTCCCCTTGTCCCTGGTCAAGTTCAGGTGTGGTGAAGCTCCTGCTGTTAGTAACTACAGATACTGCACTGGCCCTTATTGCTTTTCCTAAACTTTGCCCACACGGTTGTAAAGAATCCTTTTTATTAAGCTTTGCTCCATTTCTCAGTTCTGGATGTGCCGTTACACAGGATTCTTACTGCTACATGGAATAAACTAGCCACTGTCAATAAACTTGGTGTGTTTTTTTTGTTGGTTTCTTTGCTTGCAGGATGAAGTCTTAGAGGAGTTGGTAAAGCAATCTCCTTGCTCGTAATGAAAAAGAAAGGCAAGATGACCCTCTTGTGGGAGTCGGGGGGGGGGCAGTGATTGTATGCTGGGCAGAAAACCAGGACACCTTCCCCCGCCCCCCCACCTCTGCATCATGCCACAGTGCTAACAAGGAAAACTAGCCTGGACACACTTCACCAGGAGGTGTGCATATACACTGTGGTGGCCAGGCCAGTCCATTCCTGCCGCAAAGCTGTTTCAGTGGGACAGCTATAGCCAGGCCGTGGTGGGGAGGGGGGCCAGTTTTGCAGGAAGTGTGGAGAACAGCAACAACTTAAGAGTGAGCAGAAACACAATCTGTCACTACTTTTGCATGACCTATCTGAGCCCTCTTTGGCAAAACTCTTCTCCCTCTTCCTGGGAGGGTGGGTTCTCTGCCACCAGCAATCACCCACATGCAGGAAGTCAGCTCAGTGTAAAGGGTCTGCAGGCCAGGGAAGGACAACCTCTTCCTGCATCCTTCTGTATCTTTACATTCTAGAATCTGGATCTCTGCTGGAGGTTGGCACATCCTGACTCCCTCACCTTCAACAGGACTCTCCAGTGCCTCTGTACGGACTTCCACAAGACATCTTAGTGCTTTTAGATGAGGTCAGTGACTCAGTGGTGAGCATTCATCAACAGATATTCCTTGAGCTTTCTCTTAGAAGCAACATTCAATAGATGGTTCTGCAGGTAACTTGGTTCTCAAAGGTCTGGTCAAAAGATTCCAGTACTGGGGGTGCCTGGGTGGCTCAGTCAGTTCAGCGTCCGACTTCGGTTCAGGTCATGATCTCACAGCTTGTGGGTTCAAGCCCCGCATCAGGCTCTGTGCTGACAGCTCACTGTCACACTCTGTCTGTCTGTCTCTCTCTCTCTCTCTATCCCCCTCAACAATTAAAAAAAAAAAAAGATTCCAGTACACTCTTTCTCACTGAAATTAATCAATCTCTTCAAGTAGCCCAGAGCCACCAGGTGATTGCATGGATTGTTTTAATTTATACCATGTAGACCATTCCTCCACTCATTCACTCACTTGACAAATATTTATGGTTGCTAGGTACTGGAACTGTACTTATTTGTAAGAATAAATAAAGCCGCGGTATGTGCCTAAAAGAGCTCCAGCTCTCTTCGGGAAGTGGAAAAGTCAACAATTGCCTGGAGCATAGTGTTCTCAGCACCCAGAGAGCCCAGGAACAAAGAGCAATGGGGGACAGGAAAGTAAGTGACCAATTCTGCCATGGTGGGGCTGCGGGTAGGGAGTCAGAAAAGGCTTTCAGAGGTGGTGACATTTTAATTGGGTCTTGAAAGATACATGGGATTTTACTCGGCAAAGAAAGGAGGCAAGGGCTTTCCGGACCAAGGGAACTGTATGAACAAAGACATAAAGATCTGCCTCAGCCAACCTACCCCTAGTCCTTACCTTCCATAACCTCCAAACATTGGAGGCCCTTGGACCTTGGGCCTGGGTCTTGAGTTTTCTTCTCTCCTCTATCACATGTTCTCATCAGTAAGCTCATCTGATTTCGTGCATTTACCTCTGTGCTGGTATCTACGGTACTCTCTTCTGCGCTCCAAGCTTATTATCTAACCATTGGCTGGACATTTCTCTCTCTTTTTTTAAAACATTTTATTTATTTATTTATTTTTGAGAGAGTGGTGAGCACAAGCTGGGGAGGGACAGAGAGAGAGGGAGACACAGAATCTGAAGCAGGCTTCAGGCTCTGAGTTGTCAGCACAGAGCCCGACGCGGGGCTCGAACCCATGAGCCACAAGATCATGACCTGAGCTGAAGTTGGACACTCAACTGACTGAACAACCTAGGCTCCCCTAGATTCCATATGGATTTTAAGATTATCCCACACAAACTGGCTCTCAAGAAAGGGCCACACAGTTCTGAAGTCCGTAAATCCACTCGTTTCTCTCCATCCCTATTGTCACAGTTGTGTCTAAGCTACCTTCATATCCTGTCTGGACCATTGGAATTGTCTGACAACTGGCCTCTCCAAGTCTCTTCAATTCTCCATATGGCATCCAGGCTGATGTTATTAAAACATAATTATTTTACTCCCCAGCTTAAAATCCTTTAATGATTACTCATTGCATTTAAAATAAAACCCCACACACTCTGGCCTGGCTTATGAAGGCCACAGGATCTGGCCCTGCCCACCTCTGTCAGTCCCTATCTTCCTTGACTCTCTTGCCTAAAATACCACCCCCTCTGCTTACTCTCCATAATATCCTCTTGTTGATTTTCTTTACTAAACCCACCACAACACAAGAAGCATGTGGATTTTTAACTTAACACTTAACGTGTGTCTCTCCCTCACTGGAGCTCAAGACCATCAACGCTGGAAACCCTAACTGTCTTGTGCTCTATCTCATTCCTAGAGCCTGGCTCAGTGCCTGGCACAGAGTAGGCTGTACAATGATACTTGTTTGTGACAAAATGAATGAATGAATAATGGTTTTCTCTTTCCTGGCTATTTCCTTACCCTCATCACCGAACCCTTATCCCCTTCCAGGAGCATGTTCCTGGACTGTCAATCCTACACCAGGTTCTGCATTGACTGACTAAGGAAGGGATGGACTTCCTTCCAGATTGCGGATGTGGGGCAGACATCACAACATTTGGAGTGCAAAACTTCTCCCTGAGTCCCCTGTGCTGCCAGTTTAGAAAAGACCCAGTGCCGATGAGGACATCCTCCTGGGTTAGGTTTGGTTTGATTTTTAAAATCTAAATCAAAGCTTCTCCCCCAACCCCACTTCTACTCCCTCATTCCTTTCCTCCACCTTGTCCATGGTGGCTCAGGGCCAGGACTGACCTGCTGCCTTCAGTGTACTTCTGATATGTTAGATTCAAGTGCTTTTGATGGGAGAGGTTGAAGGAGCTGGTGAATTACCTGCCTACTGAGTAAAGTCACACCAGGTGGTGGGACCTTTCTGACTCTTGCTCTTTCCTTGACCTTGCTCAGTAGGAGAGGAAGGCAAAAATAAAGATGAAACATGAGGAGTAAGAACTGGATAGTGAATATTAATATAATTATTCGTTCCCCTAGCAAGACTTAAGAACAGCCTTCTGTAGCTTCCATTAATACTCCTCAATTTTTTCAAATTTACTTTTAATTTTCAAGATGATCATAATGAGTTGAAAAGAGGGAGATACCTGTTTGGGAAATACGTAATTAAATACAGGATTTAATCTAACCATTAGCTAATATTCTCCTTTCTCAATTTATGTTGATTACAATCCACTTACTGTATATGTGGACAAGTAATTTATTGTGGTTCAACCTTTACTGGATATAGATTATATGCTGGGTAATAAGCATATCAGCCACGAGGGATCCAGAGATGAATTAGACACCCTATCTGTCTTGAAGGAAGTTCAGAGGGCAGGCAAACACGTAAACCACTAATTAAAACAGCGTGATGCTTGCGATGATGGTAGGGTGTATGCAAAAGAGAGAAGCGGGGATGTATTTTGCGCACAGGAGAAATATAAATAACTTGCAGCCACGGGTCGGGCTGTGGCAGTTTGTAAATGTAGCCCTGAATCCTGAGACTTCTTTTCATGAGAGCAGATGCCTGTGTCCCCTGCCCTTGAAAATGGGCTCCGTGATTACTTGATTGATAGAGAATATGGTGGAAGTGACACCACCAGTCCCCAAACCTTAAGGAACTGGTAGCTTCCATGGCTTGTCTCTGATGTTGCTTCCTGTTAGAAGCTGATACCATGCCTGGAGAAGGCCCAAAGTAGCCCTCCTAGAGAAAGCACGTGCGTGGCCTTCAAACCTGATGAAAGAGAAAGAGAGAGAGATGCTGGCCAGTGCCCCCACCACTCTGCCCCTCACTCTTCCATCTTCTGTCTGGCTGACTATTCTGCTGGTCTTCTGGAATTTCTCTATAATTGCAATCAGTAGGTATCTGGGGCTGGAGTCATCTTAAGGCTTGACAGAAACACTGGGGTGGCTGGCTTCTCTTCCTCTCCATGTAATCTCAGGCCCTTTCCATGCAGCTACCCTTGCCTTCCTCATAGGATGATGGTTTCAGGGGAGGTGGACTTTTCCCATGGCAGCTATCTTCCCCCAGAGTGGGTGTTCCAAAAGAACAAGATAAAAGCTTCAAAGTGTCTTATGACCTAGCTTTAAAAGGCTTGCTGGTAGCCCAGATGCAGCACCAAAGGGCCCACAAAAGGGCATGACTACCAAGAGACAGGGCTGATTGTGGGCGCCATCTTTGAACATCAGATGGTAGCCTAGATATTACCTTACAAATAACGGGGCATCATTGAAGACTTTTAAGCAGGAGTGGGATTTGATTTGAGTCTTGTTTGAAACACTGATTCTGGGATCAGTGGACTAGATCAGGAGCAAATGACCTATTTCTCTTCTGGGTGACACCGTGGGTACATGGGGAGGCTTGGAGATCTCTGAAATGTCTAGAGAAGGTGCAGGGCTGGAAATCTCATGGCTTCCCAACCAGAAAGTCTCGGCCCCTATAAATAGGGCAGTTAGAGCTGCTGGGATAGAGAGGCTTCAGCATGATTAAATTCTCTCTGCCACATTGCAATGTAACTTCCTAATGTCCCAGAGGAAGCCAAGAAATGGATACCAGCTGAAAACAAAGTGGAAAGTGAAACCAGCTCCATAAAATGTAAAATGCATGTCTTGGTTTTCTTTACCGCTGGATACCGTGAACACTATAATTATGGGTGTCTGGGTGGAGGGGAGAGGGAAGTTAAGGTAAAATATGAAAAGCAAAGGGTAATTGTGACTCTTATCTCATGGGCAAGAGTGCACCTCATCGTCATGCCAACCTGGTCGGTTTTGCCTTTAAGGAGTGGATGCTCGGGGGAGGAGAAAGGCTGACAACAATGCTATGCAGGTGTTAGATGGCAAGGTTTGGGTCACCTCCTCACCAACATCATCTTACTTAATTCCCAGAATGGTCATCCAAGGCAGGAATCACTGTTGCACTTTTGGAGGTGAGGAAGCTGGAGTATAACTCACCCAAGATCACTAATGTTATAAATCCTGGAGCCAAAGATAAAAACCATGGCTTTCCTTTTTTAAAAAAAATTGTTTTAATATTTAGTTTTTTTTTTTTGAGAGAGAGAGAGAGAGAGAGAGAGAGAAAGAGAGCTGGGGGTGGGGGAGGGCAGGGAGGGAGACACAGAATCCTAAGCAGGCTCTGCGCTGTCAGCCCTGACTTGGGGCTCAAACTCACAACTGGTAAGATCATGACCTGAGTCAAAGTTGGACACTTAACCAACCTAGCCACCCAGACGCCCTGAAACCATGGCTTTCTGACCCCATATCTATGCTATGTATTTATTGGGGAAGGGGAAGGAGGGGGAGAGAGAGAGAGAGAGAGAGAGAGAGAGAGAGAGAGAGAATCCTAAGCAGACTCTGTGCTGTCATCTCAGAGCCTGACATGGGGCTCAAACCCACCAACTGCGAGATCCTGACCTGAGCCGAAATCAAGAGTTGGATGCTTAACCAACTGAGCCCCCCAGGTGCCCCTATATGGGTTTTTATAAGCCCCTCTTCAGCATTTTGTTGTCAGAGTGTTTATAAATGAAGAAGAAAAGGACCTTACAGCAGACCATAGTTCCCTGAATTCCAGATGCAACTCTGGCCGTCAGAAGTATAGTAACGGCTTCTAAAAGCTAATCTGGGACTGTGAGCTACAGTCACTCAAACCCAGAGCCAAACATTCCTTTGTATCATCAGAGAATTTAAGGATCCTCAGCAGTGCCCAGCTGGAAAAAAAAATCAGCAAATGCTGCCTCTATGGCTTCCATCTCGATCATTCCTACAGTCTTCCTGTTGCATGGACTTTTTCAACCAGTTCGATATCAGGCGAGGTGTGGGGGTAACAGTTTCTCAGCGAGCAGCAACCACACCAGGCTGCAGTGTCTCTATCTTCACAGAGCCATGCAGGGCACATCTCAACGACACCAAGTCCTGGTCCATGTAGTCTTGAGGATCAAAAGGAGGCTGAGATCTCAAAGCCCCACGGGAAATAGTCATCTTAGTGCCTTCCTAGCACCTTATGTATGCATCACTTGGTGTCCAGCCAGGAGAGGGAACCACATCAGAGGTCATGTTACATTAACAGAGATCATTGAATATAAAGAATCGTTGGCTAGATATTGAGAGTTGGAAGGGCAAAAGGGAAACACTAAGATAGGACCAAGGTAGCAAGTGCAGGAAGCGGCCCCCTCCCCCAGCTAGCAGCCAGAATTAGAGGCTGTGCAGAACTGGGACCTGGAGATCTGAGAAGGTGTGGGCATCGCCCACTGTGGGAGATGAAGCCGGCCCTGGAGCCTCCGCACAGCCACGGACTTGCTTCAACGCTACCATATAAATGGACACTGCTTGTGTGAATGGAGAGGTGAGCCTGGGCAAGGTTACAGGAGCAGAGCAAACGCAAAGGGACAGTAATCCCCTCCACCTCCAAAGCGCACCTCCCCCTTCTAGCACCCCCAACTGGCAGAGTCCGTCAGTCACGGCAGCTGCTGGCCGAGCAGAAATGTGGTTTTCCGAGTCCCAACCCCAATATCGTAAATATTATGCAAGTGGGTTCTAGAGAAGTGGGTCCAGATAAAATAGCTTCATAACTGGCACATTTAGTGAGACTTCAAAAATACAGTTGACCCCAGAACGCCACCCCCAAACCCCCACCCTACAAAAAATCACAACACGAAAAGACACTCATTTGGGAAAACACTTTGAATTTAGTCACTTGCTTTTTATAGTAAGCCATTGCCTTGGTACTGGAAGGGGGAAAAAGTGTTACATTATTATTGGAAACCCTGCATATTGAAGTAATGCAAATCTGTCTTCAAGTTCATTTAACAAAGTGACATTTAAATTACTAAGAAGAATGGAATAAACTCTATGTTATTTGCACTCTCCCAATACACTGGGATGAAATTGTCCTGGGATCAGCAACTGATTAAGCTGATTATATACCTCATACATGTAGGATGTGGTTTTCAACCGGCCACAATCAAAATACAATTTACTTCTGTTAGTATAATAATGTAGATGCTATAAAAGGCATCTTTTGGTAAGTGTTTTTCATTTACATTTCTCCTACTATTAGCAGGGTATTTTCACAGCCTCACTCTGACTTCTCCCTGCCTTCAATTCCAGATTCTTATAGTGGAATCTTTTGGACCTCCCTGGGTCAATACTGAAAGGGAAACTTGAGGTGTGATGGGAGCAGACAAGCCTTGGAAACCACGCGCGCGCGCGCGCGCGCGCACACACACACACACACGCCAGCCTGGACAGTGATGATAGAATGTGGATGGTTCCTGTAAAGGTGTTAAGGAAGGCAGTGTAGGCCAGCAGAGCAGCTCAAAAGTGCCAAGTTGCAATGGACCTCCCAACCATGGTCATTCTCTGGGGGCTTCTATTCTAAAAGCAATGCGGGCATGAGGACAGTGATCCCCATGACTAATGGTTCATCAAAAAGGAAGGCAGCTGTATTGACTCACTCACCACTCAGATGACTGGACTTCTGTCTACCGTCTCTCCTCTGTTCAGCATGTTGGTGATGGGTGTCTTCATACCTCCTCAGATCACAGGAGATCTGCAGGGCATTACCAAAGTGTGGGTGGCTCTTCTCATTTGCTTCTAGTCGGTCATGCAGGAACACGTGCACCCCTAAGCCATCTGTCTGTGTCCACTGCCGCAACCCAGTCCATGTGTAATTACTTTTGTCTATTACTACATCATCGTCCTGTTCCTGTCCCTTCCAATGATTCTCCATAAAGCCGCCAGAGTGAGCTTCTGAAAACTCTAGTTGGATCATCCCCTTCTCTTATTTAAAAGCTTTCAGAAGAGACAGGTCCCTGGGTGGCTCAGTGGGTTAAGTGACTGACACTTGATTTTGGCATAGGTCATGATCTCGCTGTCTTGTGAGTTTGAGCCCCTAGTCAGGCTCTGTGCTGACAGCTCAGAGACAAGAGCCTGCTTCTGATTCTGTGTCTCCTTCTCTCTCTCTCTGTCCCTCCCCTGCTCATGCCCTGTCTCTCTCTCTCTCTCTTTCAAAAATAAATAAACATTTTAAAAAATTTTAATAAAAATATAAGCTTTCAGAAGTTTTGGGGTATCTGGGGCTTAGTCAGTTAAGTGACCAACTCTTGATTTCGGCTCAGGTCATGATCTCACAGTTTGTGAGTGTGAGCACCGAGTTGGGCTCCAGTTCCACTGCCAGTGTGAAGCCTGCTTGAGATTCTCTGTCTCCCTCTCTCTCTGCCCCTCTCCTGCTTACTCTCTATCTCCCTCTCTCTCAAAATAAATAAACTTAAAAAAAAAAAGCTTTCAGAAGTTTCCATCTTGCTTTGACTGAAATAAAAAATTTTTAGCAGAACTTCCAAGACCCTGCATGATCTCATTCCTGCTCAACCTGTTGACTTCAGTGGGTGCCATTCACCTTGCTTAGTCTGCTCTAGCTGTGTTGCCGTTGCTCCGCCCCTCCCCCAGATTCCCAGAATGTTCTTTGTTCCATGTCTCGTGCATATGCCTTTTAAGCATTCTTCATCCCTGAGCTCAGAAGTCAGGTACTCAAAAAAGCCTCCATTACTTCTTTCACCTTTTACCCAGTTTAGAGAAGATCCCCCACATTGTTCATTTTCTTCCTCATCTTAATTATAACTCACAATCCAAATGCATTTCTCTAGTTAATATCCTATTTCCCACCAGAAGGTAAGTCCCAGGAAGGAAAAGAACTTGTCTTTTTTTAAAAATTTATTGTTGTATTCCAGGTGCCCAACCCAGGACCCAATATGCTCAATAAATACTTACTGAGTGAATTATTAGTATACCCCCATACAGCCTTATTAGCTGCCCTCAAAAGTTTTGTCATCCATGGACATAGAAAAGGCCAAGTTTATCCCTTCAGGCCCATCTTTTTGGTAACTTTTCAAACCACTTTCCCACTCAGCCATTCCTGATGCCTTTCCTCTGCTTACTGGCTGCCGTCCGCTAACACTCAAAGTTATACAAATTTATTCTCTGCCTCAGATAAAGTTTGCATGTACATGACGCTTATGCAAAGCGCCAGATCAGCCATTCAAAAATTGATGAAGGTGATTTGCCGAGTTAATAACGTACTCTTCTGGTCTCAACCCCTTACCGGCACTGGGAACCTCCACACTGATAGTTTGTCCTTTAGCCGAGGCCCTCTAACACTGTTTCTGTAAGTCAAGGGGAAATTCGTTGTTGTTGTTGATTTTATTAATGTTTATTTATTTTTGAGAGAGAGAGAGAGAGAGAGCACAAGCGGGGGAGGGGCAGAGAGAGAGGAAGACACAGAATGCACAGCAGGCTCCAGGCTCTAACCTGTCAGCACAGAGCCCGATGGGGGGCTTGAACTCACAGAACTCAAGATCATGACCTGAGCCGAAGTCAGATGCGCAACCAACTGAGCCACCCAGGCGCCCCTGTTTTTTTTTAAAGATCTTTTCCTTTTTCAATCTCTAGAACAACCTCTTAAAATCATGAAAAAATTTTTAGTTCCCATTACATGCGCGGTCTGTGGGTGGTGTCTAAACCCAGACCACTAGATTCTGGTCAGAGGACAGGAATTTTGTCTCTGAATTGAGAAAACCTTAGCCGTTTGAAGGTGGAGTCTGGGCTCACTCATGGAAGATACCAGGTACAATACTGATAAAGCAAACAGAACTGGCCACTGTGACATGCACCATGTGTTCTAGTGGGTGACGGAACAAGGAGAGAAACCTCCCTTTCCTGGGGACCTGATGAAAATAGAAATTCTGATTTTCAGCAAGGACTTGACCTCATTCTTAAAATTCCCTAAAACATGCCAAAAGGTTTAAAAATTAAGGGCCCTATGCTTTATGTCATCAATATTTCACTTCTTATTTTCAAGTATTCTGATTCATTTAGAGGCGGTGAAGAATATTTTATACTAGATAAGGAGATTTACATTTTCATATATGCACATAAAGAAAAAATACCGAAAATACCCAAGAGACCCTTCATTACCTTTAACAACGATAGCAACATCCCTGATTCAGTAGGTGGGTAGCAGTATGACTATACTTCCAGAAAGAAGAGTTTAAGGTCATTGAGTTTAAGGATTTATGAATTAGTAGCCGAGGCAGAATTATAATCTCAGTATGAACCAACATGAAACTAGTAATCATCACTTTGGTGAGAATCTGATGTGCTTTCCTGCACTGACTACCATCATGTTGTGCTGACTGAAATGGAATGCAGTCTTGTGCTTGCAGTGATATGAGCACATCCCTCAGTGAGAAATCTGCCAGCATGATTGCTATGGTCTTGGATCCTAAGAACAGCAAAGACAGTGATGGAATTGGTCATACTTAAAAACAGAGAAAGGATATGCCATCATTAAATTGCTATAAAATAGAAATGTTTGGTGTAGCAACATTTAAAAAAAAAGGCAGGGAGTTTTCACTTCTACCAATTGTAAGCAGTTTGACTTTTTCTTCCTTTTTTTATTAATTTATAGTTTATTGTCAAGTTGGTTTCCATATAACACTCAGTGCTCTTCCCCACAAGTGCCCTCCTCCATGCCTATCACCCCTGACTTTTTTCTTTTTAAGTTCAAATACTTAAAACAGAGACGTATGATCTGAATGGATAAGTATAGTTGGAACTTCCATGAATGCCTTTTTTTCCAAGGCTTTTTTGCTCTCT
Source organism: Cryptoprocta ferox (assembly GCA_028646485.1). Lineage (NCBI taxonomy): Eukaryota > Metazoa > Chordata > Mammalia > Carnivora > Eupleridae > Cryptoprocta > Cryptoprocta ferox. The sequence goes on along the minus strand of CM053576.1, from coordinate 51,785,905 downwards.
TAATGCTATGCTGAGCTCCATGTGTGAAAGAGGAGCAGAGAAAAAAACAGTGGTCTTCCCAGGTCATTGGTTACGGCTAAACCCATAGCTTTTCATCTTTAAGCAAACACATCGGCCATTATTCACTGAACCTGCATTGCTCCATTCTGTGGCACTCTGGGAGAAAAAAAGGAGCCTTTGGGAATTGAGCTCTGGTACATGGAGGCTGGTTAATTCCACATTCTACAATTTAAAAGCATTTTTTAAAGATTTTTTTTTTTATTAGGAGGATTCTTGATCTAAAGAGGTACTTCAGGAAGTAATCAACTGTTTTACTGCCAGATTGAGATCATAGCTACTTCTCAGCCTATATAAACTTAAATAATATCCATATCTTGGCCCATGCACAGGAGAATGAAGCCCTTCAAAACAGACTGATGGGGAAGGGCTTTTGAGAGCTAAAACCCCCACGACTTACTGAGCAGGGGAGAATACGTACTGATCAAGCGATGAGATAAGAGGCAAATTTTATCAACATCAGTGTATTTCTTATCACTCAGTAAATGAGAGAGAGAAGAGGAGAGTATGTAAAAGGAAATGAGAGAGAAAAAGAATGAATGGGGATGTAAAAAAAATCAGTCTACTGGTGTCAAATATAAAACATGTCTTCATTATTCAGAAACTTCCGGTGAGTTTCAATAATTTACTCAGTTTTAAAAAGTCATTTAAAAATGCTTGTCAGTATGCTTCCTCTACTGATGATTTGATTTTCTACCCTTTTCTAAACTATGCAAGAATATGGAGACCCGAGGGTGCCTGGGTGGCTCAGTCAGTTAAGCATCCGACTTCGGCTCAGGTCATGATCTCGGGGTTCGTGGGTTCGAGCCCCGCATCAGGTTCTGTGCTGACAGCTCAGAGCCTGGAGCCTGTTTCAGATTCCATGTCTCCCTCTCTCTGCCCCTCTCCGACTCATGCTCTGTCTCTCTCTGTCTCAAAAATAAATAAACTATTAAAAAATTAAAAAAAAAATATGGAGACCCAGAATGACATTCACTCATGCATTTAAAGCTGGCCCTTTAGTGTGGAGCCAGACCGTCCCAGTGAACAGATAGAGGCAAATCTGGATGGCAGTGTGGACACGGTGTGCCACACTGTGGAGATGTTCCCTGCAGAAGTGTGTTTACACTGTTAGTCCAAAAGACTAATTCAAATTCACGTGTTGAATACATAATACAGGTGGAGTACACTTTACATTAAGTTGTAAATTTCTTTCATAGATTTTGAAGTATTTTTACCTTTCTTTAAATCCATTTCTAAAACATGGCAACATTCTCATAAAAGAGCAGTAAGTTTTCTTCTTCCTATTTTGCAGTCTGAAAACGGAAGAGTGATAAAAGTTCCATGAAATTTCAGAGCACATTATTGACAAAGGCAGAAGGGGATAAAACCAAAACAAACAAACAAAAATTCCTTTCCACCAGAACACCTTGCCTTCAACACTAATAGCATCATTGAAATTCCATTCTGAACTCAACTTCACATAAAATTAAGAATTCTACGCTCAGGGAGAGCTTTGAAAAATTAAGGTGCATTTCCTACTCAACTTAAAAACTTCCTAAAAGCAAGGAATTGTAAAAAAATGTTTCCGCTCATTTTTCATTCACTAAGTAATAAAAGTAGAAGGAAGACAAATTGATATAATCAAGCCATAAACTCAAAAATAAGACTTATCTTGCCTTTCAGTTTCTACAGACATATTGCATGTTGCTCTTTAATTACCCTTCAATACCTAGGTGAGCAAGGGTTTAGTGCAAATAACTACCTTTCTTTCTGATGAAATAATGTTTACTTTTTGAACTGTAGCATGATATGCTGGTTATATTTACAACAACAATCGTTCTAAAAGTTTTGACTTAGATTTTTTTAGCATTGAAAACACTTTCAGGAGCAACTTCGTACTTATCTGTCATTTGCATTCCTCCAGTCAAAGGAAACATATGCTTTCATTCACTAATCCACTCATTCATATGTTAGTTGAGAGTCTACTATGTGTTCCAGGCACTAAGCCTATAGCAGTGGGGAAAATATCATGTACATTCACGGTCTGGTGCCCTACATCCTAGATGAGGAGACTGGTGATAAACAAAACAAACAAGTATATAATCAGGAGATGATGATGAGTGTTTTGAAGAAAAATGAAGAGGAGAAAGAGGATAAGGGCTGCAATTTAAATAATGCAGTCAAGGACATGGCATTGAAAAAGGGACATTTGAAAATATTTTGGGGGGGTGTCATAGGAGCAACTGTAGCGAGGGGTGAATGTCTGGGCCATAAGGAACCCTGGATCTGAGAAGAACAAGGGACAAGGTTCTACATGGGGGTGTAGTTGGCATATTTGAGAAAAAGCAAAAAAGAGCCAGTGTGGTTGAAGCCCGTTAGCAAGGGGGACCCGGTAGGAGCTGAGGTTAGGGAGGAAAGGGCAGGTCAGTAAGCAGGCAGATCCTGTGGGGCTTTTGCAGACATTGTAAAAACTTTCCTTTTACCCTGAGTGAGATGGGAGCCACTGGAAGATTTTGAGTACAGGAGTGACAGGACCTGACTGACATTTCAAGACAGCAGAAGTAGAAGCAGGGAGGTCACTCAGGAAGTTATTGAAAGAATCCAAATGAGATAAGAGAGTAGCTTGAGCCAGGTTGGGAGCAGTGGAGGTGGTGAGACATGAGTCTATTCTAGTATATCTGTATATACTTCCAAAGTTTATTTACTTATTTTGCTTATTTTGGGGGTGGGGGTGGGCAGAGAGAAAGAGAATCCCAAGCAGGTTTTGTGCTGTCAAGGCGGAGCCCAACATGGGAATAGATCCCATGAACCATGAGATCATGACCTGAGCCAAGATTAAGAGTCAGCCATTTAACCAACTGAGCCACCCAGAGGGCCCCAATTCTAGGTATCTTTTTAAGGTAGACTAAACAGGATTTCCTGAAGAAGTCAAGAGTCCCTGCAGGTTTCTGGCCTGAGCACTGGAAAGACAGGAAAGAATGGTGGTGCAGCAGGGCTGGGGGAAGGGCTGAGGTTCACTCTGGGGGATGGTAAATAAGTGATGAGTACTGAACACCCAAATGGAAGGGTCAAGCAGACAGTGGGATTTACCAGGCTGTTGTTCAAGGGTGTACAGAACTGAAGATTCCAATCTGAAATTTGAAGCCATAAAACTGCATGAGATTATCAAGGGAGATGAGTGCAGGTTGAAAGGCATGGAGGTCCCAGGACTATGCTCCGAGCACTCTAACCTAAAGAAGCAGAGAAATGAGGAAGAATGGGCAAAAGTAGGAGGAAGATCAGGGACTTGTGGCAAGCTGGGAGTCCAACAAAGGACATGTTTCAAGGAGGGACCAATCAGCTGTGACAGCTGTCACTACATGTAACCACTGAGAATCAGTCATGCATTTAGCCAAGTGGAAATCATCATTGGCCTTGTCAGTAGACTGAGTTTAAGACCGGATAGGAGGAGAGCGTTTGGCAAATTACCCAGTGAAAGAGAGCAGGAAAATGGCACAGTAGCTCAAAGAAAAGTGGAACCAAGGCAGAGGACTGCCTCCATCAAGTCCCCTTGAGAACTTCACATAGACTTCATGACTTCTCATGACTTCTGTCATGGGTGGAGCCAAGGATTTGATGTACTAATAACATTTTTTAAATATAGACTTTAGGGGCGCCTGGGTGGCTCAGTTGGTTAAACCTGTGACTCTTGGCTTCAGCTCAGGTCATGATGTCACAGTTCATGGGTTTAAGCCTTGAATCGGGCTCTGCACTGACCATGTGGAGCCCACTTGGGATTCTGTCTCTCTGCCCTGCCCCCACCCCCCTTGCCAACACATGCATGGGTGCTTTCTCTCAATCTCAAAATAAATCAGTAAGCTTAAAAAAATAATAAATAAATATAGACTTTATTCTTTAGTGCAGTTTTAAGTTCACAACAAAATTAAACAGAAAGTTCAGAGTTTCCACATACTTCTGCCCACACACATGCACAGCCCCTCCGCTATTAACATCCCACACAATATAGTCCACTTATTACAATCAAGGCACCCACTCTGACACATCATTATCACCCCAAATCCCTAGTTGACATCAGGGTTCACTCCTGGTGTTACATTCAATGGGTTTTTCACAAATGTACTAATATTTTGCATAATTTAGAATAAATTTATGTGACAGTGACTTTTTTACCATGGTAAGAATACTTAACATGAGATATACTTAATACTTAACAAATACTTAAAATTTGTTAATCTGTATTTATTTATTTTGAGAGAGAGAGAGAAAGAGAGAGAGTGTGTGTGTGCGTGAGCAGGGGAGGGGCAGAGAGAGAGAATCCCAAGCAGGCTCTGTGCTATCAGCATGGAGCCCCACGCAGGGCTCCATCTCACGAGTAAGATCGTGACCTGAGCTGAAATCAACAGTTGGACCCTTAGCCAAATGAGCCACTCTGGAGCCCCCCACCCTCTTAAATGTTTAAGTGCACAATACAGTATGTCCAATGTTGAATGGCAGAGCTCTAGAACTTACTCATCTTGAATAGCTGAAACTTTACACCCATCATACAACAACTTCCCATTCCCTCTTCCCCCCAGCCATGACAACCACCATTCTACTCTGTTTCTAGGAGTTTGGCTATTATCAAAAAATAGAAGATAGCAAGTATTGGCGAGGATGTGGAGAGATTGGAACCTTTGTATACTGTTGGCGGGAATGTAAAATGGCATAGCCTCTATGGGAAACAGTATGCAGGTTTTCCAAAAAAATTAAAGGGGCACCTGGGTGGCTCGGTTGGTGAGGCATCTGACTCCTGATCTCAGCTCAGGTCAGGATCTGACAGTTCCTGGGAGCAAGCCCCACGTCGGGTTTTTTGCTTGAAGTGTAGGGCCTGCTTGGGATTCTTTCTCTCTCCCTCTCTCTCTGTGCCCCTCCTCTCCTCATGCTCACTTTGTCTCTCAAAATAAATAAATAAACTTTAGAAATAAATTAAAAATAGAACTTCCAGGCTCACTCAGTTGAGCATCCAACTCACGGTTCGTGAGTTCGAGTCCCACATCAGGCTCACTGCTGTCAGCCCGTCAGCGCAGAGCCCACTTCTGACCCTCTGTCCCCTTCTCTCTACCCCTCCCCCACTTACACTCTCCTCACCATATATTTAAAAAAATAGAAGTCCCATATGATCCAGCAATCTCACTTCTGAGTATATATCCCCCCAAATTGAAATCAAGATCTCTTAAGTAGTAGCACCCCTTGGTCCATTGCAGCGCAAAAGCCAAGATGTGGAAAAAACCTAAATGTCCACTAATTGGATGAATGGATAAAGAAAAGGTGGTATATACATACAACGGAATACTATTTAGCCTTTAAAAGTAGGAAATCTTGCCCTATGTGACCATGTGGATGAACCCCAAGGACACTATGCTAAGTGAAATAAGCTAGTTCCAAAAAGACAAATACAAGCCACTGATGGGAGGTTGCAAACATAATAACATTCAAAGCATTGTTTTTAAGTAATTGAAAACATTTTTAAATAATTTAAGGTAGCACTCAAAATAATAACATTTTAGAAAGTGGTCATATTTTATCATACACTGTTCTGTGGGCTAATCAGGATAAATATTATCAACCAGCCTTTATAATTTCAAAAACAAAAGTACAAGGGTCCTGCCTCCAAAGGCAGTGCTTTTCCCCTGACACCACACAGTGAGTACACAACACAGTTAACCGTGCTCTGTCCGCGGTGTCAGAGCGCTTAGGTGTCAAACGGATGTAAAGTACTGCTGGCTAAGTAGCTGTCACGAATACTAACAAGCCTAACAGAATGTGGGAACTAGTTCAACGTGCAAACAAAATGCTTTATATAGTAAAAGAAAATTTCAAAGGACCCAACTAAAAGAACGATACACATAAATACAGACATACTCTGTGCGAAGTACAATTATAATAATATCTACTATTTATAACATACCTACTATCTGCTAAGATTTTAGCATTCCTTGTTGCTAATTACCACCAACCACCTCCATCGTTGGGGCTATTGTTCCAAGGCAGAGGCTGAAGTTCAAGGGGGTTTGTCACTGAAAAACTAGAAAGTGGCCATGGTGGATTCTGAACTGAATTGTTGGTGTCTGACAGCAAAGCCCATGTTGTTTCACTTGCACCTGGACACCTTACAGGAAAAACAAACAAGCAAAAACAAAAAAACAGAAGTCAGTGACTTTCTGTTCACGACTCACAAAAATCTTCCTGGGAAAAATAAGACGTTGCACATTTAAGAATAAAATCCTACCCTCAAGGAAAATGGACAAGGGTAATTCCACAGCCTGTAGTGTTGAATGCATTCTGTTCTTTCCGGAGAACATAAAACAGCTTAAAGGAGGTCCCAGAGACAGTGATTGACCAGAGGAGATGTTCAAATGCTTTATGAACTCAGCTGATAAGATTGTAGGTATCCGAACAGTTTCATCCTAAGATTACCAGAACGTGTGACTATGCTGTAGCCAAAGGAGTAAAGTATGCCCTTGCCATATATTTTTTAACACTTTGTGTGATTCTGTCATCTACCCAGAGAAACAAGCATCGGTAATATTCAGCAGCGTGCCAAAAATCTAGACAGATTGGGTCAAGTTTCCATCATCATATTACACCACATTATATTGCCATTTCAGCAATAATGTCAGTAATTAGATATTGGCGAAGTGCCTAAATCCTGGTTCGCAGCTATGATTTAAATACGTATCATACTAAATAGTGTCATTGTGCAAAGCCAAGAGGTATTCCGTGGCTGGTTTTTCCCCCTCCCTGAGACACAAAGGAGCTTATTCTCTTCTCCAGAATGCAGGTGTCACATTGGAAAATGCCTTGAAAATTCCACATGTGCATTTGCCTGGGAAAATAACTGATTTTTTAAGTTATAAAAATATACTGGCTTTTCCACCTCAGTGGGCGGATGGAAATGGGTAGAAATGTTTCATTTCCAGCTGATATATTTATGTTATCGAAATCTTGAAAACAGTTCAAAGTAAACAGCCCTAAATAGTCAGGCTAATAGGCCGAAATGTTTCTCATACTTATTGTTTTACATTGAACCTTCGCTTGTACACAGGAAAATTAGATTAAGGCCATTTCAGTACATTTGGGACTTGCCTTTTCAAAAAGTTACTTGCTGTAGATGAAAGGTCAGGAAAAAGCAAACATCTTCTTAAACTCAAGCCCAATACATTTGTGGCAACCAAGGAATTTCCAGAAAAACATGAGTGGGAGATGGTAATCGTGCTATATACGCCTCCTCTACCCGCACTGAGCGTCAGACAAATGGGAAAGAACATCTGCATACCGTATCACTACCTGAACCTGAATTTCATTGCAAAATGGCTTTGGTCACAGCGTGCACTATTTACAGAAAGCCTATTTCAGTTCTCCTGAGCCCAAATTAAACAGTCTTCGAAAGTGGTACTTATAAAAAGGAAACAAAGAGCCTCTTTATTTGATAGTGTGGACCAAAAAGAGAAGACATAAATGGCATTAATGTCCCATCTTTCTATTCTAACTCCCCAGGTCCAAAGCAGCATTGCCTTCGTGGTCTGGGCACTCTTACTCAGGATGGTTGTAAGTGGTCAAAGGAGTGACGTTCGTGACCTGTCCTGTACGCTGGTTTGGCCGCTGCTGGTCCTCTATTTTTGGTTCCTTGGCTTATTCTCTTGGGGGTGCTGAGAAAGAGGCATATAGATTAGAGCATCATGGTAGATCGCAAAATGTAGCCATGATTTGTAACTCCACTCGTCAAGACCTAAAGTCTGTTTCTCCAGCTCTTAAATGTGGGCTGTCTGTGACCAGCTCTGAACAACAGAAAGCAATAGAAGTGAGATGGGGTGTGTTCCAAGCCCAGGTGTCAAGAAGCCTCATTGCTGTTGCTTCTGGGAACCCTTTGGGCTCTGCGTGGACAAGCCCAGCCCAGCCTGCTGGACAATGAAACACCACGTGAAACTGGCATCATAGCTGTCCCAGGCTTCTCGGCCAAGGCCCCAGCCAGGTGAGGATGCCTTACCAACAAAAGTCAGGCTGAGAACAGACCATAGAGGCAGCCCAGTGAGCTCAGCCCAAATTGCCTGAGTTTGGGGTTCTTTATTACACAGCTATAGGAGACTGTTCCAAGCCCTGTAGGCCATAGCAGCCCTCTTAACAGTGATTCCCTTTGCTCAATCCTTTCCCCTGAAGGGAGGTCAGATTGTTTCTAATAGATCTTTATCTGCCAAAGGTGATTATATACTTTATCTAACTTAAAAAGACAAGCCTAATTGTGAAAATCAAAAGGCGTCTCTACATAAGGTATGCTGACCAACAAAGAAATTAACTCTAGTCCATTGTACAAATTAAGCAAAAAGGAGAGCGTTCCCCTAGATTGAAAGAACTATAAATTAAAGGTCCCCAGTGACAAGAACATCCAAAGAATTGACCGAAATGCCCCCCAAATAAAGATTAACGTTGACAACTCTACTAGGATCAGTGGGCACAATACTGTCCTAGGGAAGTACTGGTAAGACATTTCTCCTCACTCACCACTCTCCTGCTTTCTGGGGGCACTTTTCTTTGATGGACAAATGGGGAGCAGAGCCCAGGGAAGAGAGAAAGGGCCATGCTCCATGTCCTTGGCCTTCCTACAGAAGACACCAGCTGAGTGGGAAGCAGTTTTTAGCTAAGTCAAGTTTAAAGACTTGATTACTGTAGATATGGGTGGTACATCAGAGAGATCTAATCCTCAACTTGAAGCTACAAGCTTCCCCGTAGAGGGCCAGAATTCGAGTAGGTGGTAACCAGGCACTATTGTGCTATTGCATTCAGAAAGGAAAAACTGGCGTGCTAACCACTTTGACTCAACTTTTGCTTTGGGTATCCTAAAAAATGTAATTTAAAACAAATCAGAAAATCACCTAGCTTAGAGAGATGACTATTTTCTGAGCTTAGTAGTCTCTAAAATGGTCCTGGGGCTATATGTCTCTAAATATCACATCAGTCCTACATGTCAGAGAACTAGGCACTAAGAGGAGAAAGACATTGTGGATGCCCACTCTGTTCTACTAGCAGTCATAGTCATGAGCTGGTGTTGGTGACATACCTTACAAGACAGAATAGTCTTCACTTAGCGCCAAATTCAGTTCTTCATACTGGACAACAAAAGTGTGATCTACAAAAGGAACATTTCATAGATTAGAATTCAACAAAATTAAAAATATTTGCTCTGTGAAAAACCCCATTAAGGGTTTAAAAATATGAATCCCATCGCAGGAGAAAATATTTGGAAACCACATACCCAACAATGGACTTTTATCTGGAATATGTAGGGAAGTCCCCAAACTCATCTTTTAAAAAAATTCTTGGGGCATCTGCATGGCTCAGTCAGTTAAGGGTCCAACTTTGGCTAGGGTCATGATCTCACAGCTCCTGAGTTCAAGCCCCGCATCAGGTTCACTGCTGTCAGCACAGAGCCTGCTATGGATCTCCTGTCCCCTCTCTCTCTGCCCCTTCTCCACTTGCACACTCTCTCTCTCTCAAAAATAAATATATCTTAAAAACAATTTTTGGTAGAAAATAGACAAAATATATTAACAGTTTACTCAAGAAGATACATAGATGGCAAATAAGCATGTGGAAAACTGTTCGATTTCATTAGCCATCAGGGAAATGCAAATTGAAATCCCCACAAAATACCATTACACACCTATCAGAATGGCTACCATAATTTAAAAAAATAGTGTTAACGCAAAACACTGGTGAAGATGTAGAGAAACTGGATCACTCATACATTGCCAGTGGTAATGAAAAATGGTATGACTGATCTGGAAGACAATTTGACAGTTTTTAATAAAACGAAATCAGTAGCTATCATACAATCGGCATTGATCCCAGAGAGATAAAAATTTATGTCTGCACAAAACCCATACACAAAGATCCTTTTTAAAATTTTTTTTAAGGTTTCTTTATTTTTGAGAGACAGAGGCAGAGCGTGAGTGGAGGAGGGACAGAGAGAAAGAGAGAGAGAGAGAGAGAGAGAGAATTGGAAGCAGACTCCAAGCTTTGAGTTGTCAGAGTCCGACACAGGGCTCGAACCCACGAGTTGTGAGATGATGACCTGAGCTGAAATCAGACACTTATCCGACTGAGCCACCCAGGCGCCCCTAGTAGTTGTTTTACTCATAACAGCTGAAAACTGGAAACAAACCAGATGACCTTCAATGTACAAATGGTAAACAACCTGTGGTACAACCACGCCATGGGGTGCTACCCAGCAGTAACAAGGAACAAACTTTTGGCCCACACAACTTCCTGTATAAATCTCCAGGGAATTCTGCCCAGTAAAAAGAAAAAAGCTCAAGATGTTTGGTTCATTACATTTACAATAACATTCTTAAAATAATGTAATTATGGAGACAGACTCGATTGGAAATTGCCAGAGGTTAAGGGTTGGTAGTTGTGAGTGGAGGCTATAAAGAAATAGCACGAGGGGTGCCTAGGAAGCTTAGTCGGTTCAGCGTCCACCTCTTGATTTCGGCTCAGGTCATGATCTCAGGGTTCATGAGTTCCAGCTTGGCATCTGGCTCTTGGGATTGGCAGCTTGCTTGGGATTCTCCCTCTTCCTGCCCCTCCCTGACTCACATGTGCTTTCTTTTAAAATAAATAAATAAACTTAAAAACAGAGAAAGAGAGAGAGAAAGCATGAGAGAAGCTTTGTGATTATGGAACTCTTTTTGTACCTTGACCATGGTGATGAGTACATGAATCTACACAGGAGATAAATTTGGACATTCTCTCTCTCTCTCTTTCTCTCTCTCTATCTATCTCTGTCTCTGTCTCTCCCTCTCTCTCTTCTTCCCCATGATCCCCCACAACAAAGCACAGTAGAACTTTACAGCAGAACTTTACCAAATAACTGGTAAAATCTGATAAACTCTGTGGATTGTCGATTTCCCTGTGTGACATTGCTCTATAACTACTCAAGATGTTACCATTGAGGGAAACTGGTTGAAGGGTACATGAAACCTGCAAGTACGTTTTTAATTTTGCAACTCTTTACAATTTTTTGAATCTTGTAATGTTTAATCTATGATTATATCTTAATGTCGGGCTACTCCTTATAAGGATTTCAAAATAAAAATGTTAAACAAAACTAACAAGGAAGGTTGCGGGACAGGCAATACAGCACACACAGTAACAGCAAAGAGGAGTCTCATGACCTAGTACAAGTTCCCAGATACTGGTCATTCATTTAGAATGGGTCACCAGAGATGGGATTGAGTGGGTGTGGCTCCTGACAGCCTTCATCTAGCTAGACACGTGCCTCCCATTCTCCATTTCCTCAATACTGGTCACTCATTACTCAATAAGCAATCTCAACAGCGAGGCACGGGTGCTAGCCCGGGCATGTAGACCTAGGCTGAATTCTATTTATCTTGCATCTCATCTAGGCATCCTCCTAACGGATTCCTATGTTAGTACTGGAAAGGATGTTCAATCAACACCTCTGGCGTCCCTAGGGGAAGCTAGAGGAAAGGCCACACGACCAGCTGTTCCCCAGCTTTCCACCATTGCAATACCACACAGTGACATTTACAGATAGCTGCCACACACTCGGAATGGGGCGGTGCAGTGAATTCAATCTGAACTCTGGAGTATAAATGAGAATGAGATTCTAGCAAAATAAAAATGACCAATGCCTGGAGCCTAGGGAAATCTACACACCCTGCTAACTGGTAGAAACCAAGTCTTAGATGGATTCTGCCTCATTCCAGTTTAGTGTGTGTGTGTGTGTGTGTGTGTGTGTGTGTGTGTGTGTGTGATGTGTCTACACATACTTTTTTTTATCCCTCATCAGGAGATAGAGAGCATCATTCTCAAAGTATAGAAGGAAAACCTGTTTCTGAAAATGCCTATAGAAATCAGAGGAAAGTTTAAGTAACACTTATGCATCTGTTTAGGGTGAGAAAAGACAATTGTTCTCAATGACACAAGAAAAAGTCATAATAAAATTCTATTAAGAAGGCTTGGAGAGATAAGTAATTGTTTAAGGAACTTACACAGCCACTAACACATTTATGTCTTCAAGTTTTTAATAATTTTTAAAATTTATTTTGAGAGAGAGAGAGAGTGAGCAGGGGAGGGGCAGAGAGAGAGAGAGAGAGAGAGAGAGAGAATCCCAAGCAGGCTCTACAGGGTTGGTATAGAGTCCCACATGGGGCTCGAACTCATGAAACTGTGAGATCATGACCTGAGCTGAAATTGAGTCAGACGTTTAACTGACTGAGCCAGCCAGGTGCCCCAATGACTTATAGTTTTTAAATGGTGGGGTAAAGAGGATTGCCCTTTCCCTTTCTCAAAAATCACACTGGAGTACTAAAAGAATAAGTACATATAAAAGTATTAAAAGAAGAAACAGAAGCAAATTCCATTTCGACTGAAATGAGGAAACACCTGTAACCTTGAACCACAGCCTGGGAGGAAGAGTTGGCAAAAGTGGGGAAGGTCAAACAGAAGTGTGAAGCTTCCCAGTAGAGGTGTCCCCAGGTCTCTGGTGACCCAAGCCCATCATGAAGCAGCTCTCAGCCTCCAGTTCAACCACACTTCCCTTACCGTGGGGTGCAGGCATTCTGCAAACCACATTTCTCTTGCCGGCGTCTGCCAGTAGGGGGTGCTAGAAAAGGACCAGAAGGAAGGAGGAATGGTGACCGCTGGTTCCACAAAGAGTTAATTCCAGTTTCCAGGGTTTCTTCCACCTACATTCCCAGAGCATCATCTTATCCCCTCTGAAATAGCAACCAACTGGCTGACATATGTCTGTCCACAGAGGTCTGTATCTCCCGCCCACCAAGCCTCTAGGTTATAATGACCTTGGGCTCTCCTCTGATTTCCTCCAGGGCTAAGAGTGGTAGGTACCTCCGGCAGTTCCTATCGTTCTGGTAAGTTAGCGTCCCTTTTCCCATTTTTCATCTGCCAGGATCTGTTTAATCCAGTCCTTATATTAAACTCACCGCTGAAATAACTCGTGGAGTTCTGTTTTCCCGACTGGACCCTGACGGATATAAAATCACTATCCTCAGAAGTAAGTGACCCACTGAGAGGGGGGAAATTAATCATTCTTGAGGGCTGGTTGATGCAATGTCCCTGGCCTTGGTTTGATGGGGAGCTTCCAGAAGCAGAGAGGGCGATGCTGGATAAACTGTCACATAGATCACCATTGCAGAAAGAGATGTCTTGGTAAAGTGGGAGGGGAGGACAGGGTGCTGAGCCCCACGAACTGACTGCAGGGCTTATATGTCTTGTCTGAGGAGAAGTCACAGCCAAGAGAACAGTCATACGGGGTCTGTCACAGAAATCCTTGCCAGCCTGGGGTATGACCCTGCCTGCTGTCTGACCTGCCTCTCTCATTGACAACTGGTCCAGGAAGAACTCATCTCCTTCGAAGATGAGCAACAATCCAAAATGAATTTGCCGTAAATTATTTGCAGACACATACCATGTTCTACATGAGAAAGCAATAGTGTAAGAATAAATAACCAAAATTCTAAGAAAGATATTAAGCATAAACAGTCAAGCAGGACATTTTACAATGATATAAAATAAATAAATAGGATTTGTTTTTTTGATTGATAATTTGCTTCAGCAATAAAAAAAATGTTAAACGTTACATTAATAAATCAAAAACAAAAGCCCGGGGCATCTGGGTGGCTCAGTTGGTTAAGCGTCTGTCTTGATTTTGGCTCAGGTCAGGATCCCAGGGTGGTGGAATTGAGCCCCAAATGCAGCTCTTCACTGCGTGTGGAGCTTGGTTACGATTCTCTCTCCCTCTGCCTCTCTCCCCTGCTTGTGCACTCTCTCCCTCTCTGTCTCTCTAAATAATAAAAATAAATAAATAAAAAATAAAAGCCAAATAACTGGTGGTGATTTTTTATAGGTACAAAACTTGAACAAAACTCTATACCCATTACAAAAATGTTTAATAAGAGTAAAGAATTTTTTCTTAAATATTTTAAACAGTATTTATCAAAAATCAATAGTAAACAATTCTGAAAATTTATAGGTATTCTGAATAATATCAGGAGCAAGCCAAGTATGCTTACTATCTGTATTATTCACTACTACAGTACTTTGGGCAGTCTATTTATAAACGGAATAAATCTAGAAAACAAAATGAGCCAAAAAAGGGAGGTGGCCATATTTACATAAAATATGATTGTATGCATAGAGAAAAACCACCTGAAACAAATATAATGTTACATGTCCATTGTATCTCAATAAAAAATAAATATTTACAAGTTAATATATTTATTTTTTTATTAGCCATAACTAGTTAGAAATGAATTGAGGACAAAATTCCATTTGCAAAAATGACAACTCAAAAAATTCATCAGGGAAAAAAATATAGGGGCGCCTGGGTGGCTCAGTCAGTTAAGTGACCGACTTCAGCTCAGGTCATGATCTCACAGTTTGTGAGTTCGAGCCCTGCATCAGGATCTGTGCTGACAACTCAGAGCCTGAGGCCTGCTTCGGATTCTGTGTCTCCCTCTCTCTGCCTCTCCCCCACTCATGCTCTTTCTCTCTCAAAAACAAACAAAAAAGTTTATATATATATATATATTTTTTTTTTTTTTTTTAAAACTGCAGCTTTACTGACAAATGTGAAATAAAGCCCCAATTGAATGGGAAAACATACCATTCTCCTAGACAGAAGACTCAAATAACATAAAAATGTCAATCTTCTCAAAGCCCTATGTAAGCATCATGCTTTTTCAGTCAGAATATCAAAGGAATTTTGAAGGAACGTAGTAAATTGATTCTAAATTTTGTCTGGAATTTCCATCCGAATTGCCAAGAAATACTTGAGACATAGAATAATGAGTAGAGACATGTCTTATCAGGTATGAAAATGTCCTTGAAAATTATTATAATTAAAGTAGCATGTTATTATACCAGGAATAGACAAATAGATTGTTATATCAAAATATAATCCAGAATGTATATCTATTTAATACATGAAAATGTGACATTTTAAATCAGTAGGTAAAGAATGAATTATTCAATGTATGGATATGGAACAACTAAATATCCATTCTGAGTAAATCAAACTTAGCTTCCTGCATTATGAGATATATGTGTATATGTACATGTATATGTATATATATGTGTATATAAAATATATATCAGTGATGGTTTACAAAACTATTAGAGAAAAATTTTAAGTTTAAAAAAATCTTTAATGGAGAATGACCTTCTACATAAAGTCCATAAGCCAGAGAAAATTGGACATAATTCCTAGATTTTCTTCCTAAAATTTAAATTTGCTCCATGTTGAAAAAAAGTACCATAGGCAAAAGTGAAAAGATAAAACAGATTAAGAGAGAATGTTTGCAACTCAGAGAACATAGAGGGGCCAGCAGGGAGCTGTGATCTGCTTTGGACTTGAGAGTTTTGGTGACCTGGTGAGCCTAGCCATCAATTTTCAACAGCTCAGGAGAATAGGGGTAGAAGAAAAGGCCCAAAGTGGGAGCTAAGTAGGACCCTGTTCCCCACCCCACAAACCTGGAATATCTAAGGGCTACATTCTCATGGTAAAGTTAAACTAGAAAAGATACTTCCCCTAATCCATTGGACTGGAAAGACATGGCCAATCTCAAAGTTGGTTGTTGAGTAGAAAAATGATAACCCATCTTCAAGGCAATAAAACACCCTGAATTCAACTTAACTAGGGGTTTCAAAGAACCTCAAGGCAAGAATTTAATCTAGAATGTTCTGGGAGTGCTCCCAGAAATTTGGCAAAAGCAAACACAAATCTTTTCTTCAGAAATGCACCTTTATCCAAGGTCCCAAGAATTTCCCTCCCTCTCTACCTCCAAAAGTAAGAAAGAAAGAAAGAGAGAGAGAGAGAGAGAAAGAAAGAAAGAGAGAGAGAGAGAAAGAAGAAAGAAAGAAAGAAAGAAAGAAAGAAAGAAAGAAAAAAAAGAAAAAAGAAAAATCCAAGAAAAATGAGTAGGTTTCAGTCAAAACAAAAGAAACCACAAAAACATAAGCACCATGAGTGAGCAATAGCAGCAACAACAGCTAGAAAAATCTGACCTATAAATACTTCAGATGTGTTATTCTCAAAACATAGACCCTAAACTAAGCAGTACCAGCATCACCTGGGAAGTTGTTGGAACTACAAATTCTTAGGCTCTGCCCAAACCTGCTAATCACAGACCCTAGGCATGACACCCAACCATGTGTGATTTAACAAGTTCTCAGGTAATTCTGATGCACACTCAAGTTTGAGAACCTTTGCTTAAATATAAAATTTAAGGGGCTCTAAGGGGCTCTTGGATGGCTCAGTTGGTTAAGCATCCGACTTCAGCTCAGGTCATGATCTCGCAGTTTGTGTGCCCTCGTCGGGCTCTGTGCTGACAGCTCAGAGCCTGGAGCCTGCTTCAGATTCTGTGTCTCCTTCTCTCTCTGCTCTTGCCCCAGCTTATCCTCTGTCTCTCAAAAATGAATTTTAAAAAATGTTTTTAAAAAATCTAAAAAAAAAGATTCTCTCTCTCCCTCTGCCTCTGCCCCTCTCCCCTGCTCTCATTCTCCCTCTCTCTAAAATAAACTAAAATCAAAATAAAATAAATATTAAATTAAAAAACCCAACGTATGGTGCAAATATGTTTGATAGGTTTCTTAAGAGAGGCTTGGAAACATGACAAAAGAGGAAACGATTTTGAATAAAGCCAAGCGGGGCTTTCAGAAATGAAAAATATGGTAACTATAATTTAATATTCAATTGATCCATTTAACAGCAGACCCAATGGACATAGCCAAGGAAACAATGAGTTACGTGAAAGACAGAACCAAAGGAACAGTATGGAATGAAGCACAGAGACATAAAGGAGACAAGTATGAAAGGCAGATTAAAAGACTTCATGATGCATTGAGTGAATATGCATGCATTCCCCATTCCATGATGTAAAGGAAACATTTTTAAATGCTTGAATGACACCTATAATTAATACAATCCAATTAATGTATGTACATTGAGCTCTGCCCTCCACAGAGAAGTTGAGAAGCATAAGGGAGAAATGTAGCCTTCAGGACATGGTCATCCATCAAAGGACAGCAGTCATAGAGAAGGGTGAAGGTAAAAATGTGGGTATGGTGAGCCTACAGCAGCATTCCTAGAAAGAAAGACCAGAAAGACCAGAGGCTTCTCTCCACGCCAAACGAGCAGAGGGTCTGAATAGGCTGTTAACAATACTGAATTAGACTGGGGTCCCTAGGGTGGGTGTAATCTCATATTTGAATTGCTTTTAAGAAATGAATGTGAGAATTTTCAAGTTTCAATCAGGCTTCAAGGGAAAAGGCAGACTAAGTAAG
This sequence comes from Cryptoprocta ferox, assembly GCA_028646485.1. Lineage (NCBI taxonomy): Eukaryota > Metazoa > Chordata > Mammalia > Carnivora > Eupleridae > Cryptoprocta > Cryptoprocta ferox. The sequence continues at coordinate 51,768,505 of CM053576.1, read as the reverse complement.
AGTCTCAGCATTCTCCTACAAGAGAATTCAGGACATTTATTTACTAGTAAATTGAGTGTGAACTAAAAGTTGCTCATAGCAAGCAATTGGGACCAATAGCACTTGCAAATTCCATTATATGTGGGTTTTATATGCTTTAGAAAGTAGATTGTTGAAATCAACATCTAACTATAGTGGAAAAATAAAAACTCTTGGAAAACTAAAAACAAAATGCTCTCTCCTGGACATGATGAAGACTATCTAACTTAAGGGATACCTGGCTGACTCTGTTGGAGAAATGTGTGACTCTTGATCTCGGTGTCGTGAGTTCAAGCCCCATGTTGGGTATAGAGATTACTAAAAGAAAAAATAAATAAAACTTTTTATGAAAAAGAATATCTAAGTTAAACAATAGCCAACACCATACTTTCATAAGTCACCCAAGAGATTATCATTAAAAAAAGAAGAGGTCAAAATGGCTGCTATCGAAGAATGAAACTAGATCACTTTCTTGTACCATACACAAAAATAAACTCAAAATAAATGAAGGACCTCAATGTGAGACAGGACACCATCAAAACCCTAGAGGAGAAAGCAGGAAACAGCCTCCTTGACCTCAATCGCAGCAATTTCCTACTCAACACATCCCCAAAAGCAAGGGAATCAAGAGCAAAAATGAACTATTGGGAACTCATCAAG
>CM053576.1:51682528-51767327 GCA_028646485.1 Cryptoprocta ferox | reverse complement strand
CACTTGTGGGGAAGAGCACTGGGTGTTATATGGAAACCAACCTGACAATAAACTATAAAAAAAAAATGGCTGCTATCTACAAATTACTCCCATTGAAAGTAAAACCAAAAGGATACACTAAATAACTCTACCAAATTAATTTATGGGCCATGAGAATTTAAAATAAGCATAGTAGAATTGATACATAAACTTTCTTCTTGTCTTTGAGATTCTTCAATTTTATGTTACTGTACTCGGAGGTAGGACTGATTTTATTACCCAGCCTGTGAACTTTTCCAACCTGAGGTCTTTCATTATTTCTTTCCCTCTAGAACATGGAATATTAAATTCTATTTAATAACAGGCAGTTATTTTTAACAAGAAACCAAGTGGAAATAATAATTCAAAATTGTAAGTGCCCAAACAAGGAACCGAACGGATGGGGTGAATGTCAGCATGGATTTCACCGGAAGGAGGTTTTATGAGCTGAAGATCAGGTCGAGAAATCCTCCCATCAGAAAGTAGTAAAGGGTCAATGTGCTGGTAACAGGAGTACCAAATGGACAGGGGAAAGCAGAGGGGAGGAAGCATCTGGGGGAAAAAATGATAGGGGCGCCTGGGTGGCTCAGTAGATGAAATGTACGACTCTTGATTTCGGCTCTGGTCATGATCTCACGGGTTTGTGAGTTCAAGCCCTGAGCTGGGCTCTGCACAAACACTGCAGAGCCTGCTTGGGATTCTTTCTCTCTCTCTGTGTCTCTTTCTGCCTCTCCCCAGTTTTCACTCTCTCTCAAAAAAAAAAAAAAATATATATATATATAAAGAAAAAATTATAATGAGTGGAAATTCTCAGAAGTTTACAGAGAAAAAGCAAATCACATACCAAGAACCAAAATAAATCGGACTTTCAACAATACCACCGGCATCAAGAAGGCAGTGGTAAAAGACATTGAAGGCACCCCAAGAGGATGAGCTCAACGGGACTACATCCTTGCCTTTAAGAGGTAGGAAGAGGAGAGAGGAAAGATGTGCACAGAGAAGACAGTGGGGGAGAGTGAGCTGGTCTGAGGTTGGACAGGATGCCATCAAATGCAATCAGAAGAAATGTCCCAGTTGGTGAAATAGCCAAAGAATATTTAAGGACAACAATTTTGAAGAACTATGTAAGCCATGGTTCAGAAATTTAGAGTAAAATATTTTCTTCTGGTGAATGCTTTCTGTGAGTGTGTGTCTGTGTGTGTGTCTGCACGCACATGAAACATTCACAGAAGAGGTTGAATGTACCATCTGGATTGATGTGTAATAAAGGAGACAGCCTCCCTGAAATGAGGAGCTTGGAGACAAAGGTGACCAAAGGGATGTCAGCTCCCAGGAATTTTTAGAAATCTTCAAAGGCAGGGAAGGTAGGACATCTGCAAAGGTTTGAGTCAAGTCGACCTGGACAGCCAGGGTCTGGGGGACTTCATTCCAGCTAACGTCTGGGCAACAGAGCACTTCTACTTCCAGAACAAAAACTGTGTTCTCCAGGGTGGTTCCTGCACCTTGGGTTTTTTTTTTTTTTCATTAATGTTTATTTGAGAGAAAGGATGTGTGAGTATGTGGGCACTAAGCGTTGGAGGGGCAGAGAGAAAGAGAGCAAGAGAGAAGATCCTAAGCAGGTTCAGCGCTATCAGCGCAGAGCCCCCCATGGGGCTTGAACTCCGGAACCCGTGAGATCATGACCTGAAATGATATCAAGAGTCAGAAGCTTAACCGACTGAGCCATCCAGGCACCCTAACCTTGAGATCTTTCTGTATGAATCCCCTGACAAACGTCCTCGCTATCTCTGGGCTCTTGCAACTTCCTCAGTTTGCTTTCTTGTACTCCACCCTCTCTTCATGAGCTTGCCTTTACTTCCTTCCTTTTGTGGAAACAGCATCTTCCAAAGTTCCCCCGAGCACACCCCTTCTGCTTTCCCAAGCTTGCTGATCCAGGAGGTCAGCCCGGAATCCACGGCTGGCAGAGTTCCATCTCAGGTATATACGAATCACCTTGAACCTGAGGGGCCTGAAAGGCGGCAGGTTCACCCGGTGGCTGGAAAGAAGGGGGACTCAGTTGTAATATTCACTTCATTTCAAACTTTTCAAACTTCTTCTGGAAAGTTTAGTAACTATTTTAGATTTCGCAGGCCATATGGCCTCCGTAGCAACCAGGCAGTTCTGCCATTTTGCACGAAAGCAGCCATAGATGATATGTAAACAAATAGTTGTGGCTGTGTTCCAGTAACACTTTATTGACAAAAACAGGCAGTGGAAACGAGTTGGCCCACAGGCCTTCTTTTGATGTAAGCAAGCACTTGCCAAGATGAACCCCCCCACCCTCCACCAGGATGTTAAGTATAGCAAAGGCCTGGGGAATATTGGCCCGATCTCCCTGTCGGTGTCCAAGCCCTTCCCCAAGGTTTTTACAAATTTCAAGATTTCTTAAGGTGAATTTTATCTCCAGACTCTGGCTTTTGCATGAGTTGCCTCTGTCGTGTACCTGGTCTGCCCTGGTTTATGGATACCAAGCCATTCACTGACTTATGTCCTTACTAAACCATTCACAATATAGTCTGATGACTGAGTCTTTTTGCTAGGGCTACTATAACAAAGTACCACAGGCTGGTGGCTTGAACAACAGACATTTATTTTCTCAAAATTCTGGAGGCTGGAAGTCCAAGATCAAGGTGCTGGCAGGGTTCGCTTCTTCTTAGGCCTCTCTCTTTGGCTCGAAGCTGGTCGCCGTCTTCTTCCTGTGTCTTCATGAAGCCTTCCCTCTGTGTGTGTCTGTGTCCTAATCCCCTTCTTACAAGGACATGAGTCATCTTGGACTAGAACCACCAAATGACCCCATTTTAATTTACTTTTTAAAAGATCTGGTCTTAAATACAGTCACATTCTGAGGTAATGGAAGTTAGAACTTCAACTCCCCCTTCAATATGACTTAAGGGATAACATAATTCAGCCCATATTTATGATAATATAAATTTTATAAGGTCTAATGGTTATAGGAAGTGGTCTCCATATGTATTACATAGCAAAATTGTTAAATTGCTTGTTAACCACTCCTATTGTTAAAAGCCTTTTTAAAAAGAGCCTGAGTGGCTCAGTTGGTTAAGCATCCAACTCTTGGTTTCAGCTAGGGTCATGATCTCATGGTTCATGAGATTGAGCCCTGCATCAGATTCCACACTGACAGTGCAGAGCCTGCTTGGGATTCTCTCTCCCTGCCCCTCCCCTGCTCTCTCTCTCTCAAAATAAATAAATAAACTTAAGAAAAATCCTTTTAAAAAAAGTTTTTATTTAAATTTCAGCATTAACATACCATGTAATATTAGTTCCAGGTGTGCGATATAGTGATTGAACACTTCCATACATCACCAGGTCATCGTGACAAGTGCACTCCTTAATCCCCATCACCTATTTCACCCATCCCCCCACCCACCTCCTCTCTGGTAACTATCTGTTTGTTCTGTATAGTTAACAGTCTATTTCTTGGTTTGCCTCTCTCTCTCTCTCTCTCTCTCTCTCTCTCTCTCTCTTTCTCTCTCCCCGTTTTATTCCCCTTTGCTCATTTCTTTTATTTCTTAAATCCCACATATGAGTGAAATCATATGATATTTGTCTTTCTCTGACTGACTTATTTTGCTTAGCGTAATACTCTCTAGCTCCATCCATGTCATGACAAATGACAAGATTTCATTCCTTTTTATGGCTGAATAATATTTCATTGTATATATATACCCCATCTTCTTTATGTGTTCATCAGTCAATAGGCACTTGAGCTGTTTCCATAACTTGGCTGCTGCAGATAATGCTGCTGTAAATATCGAATTTACATATATCCCTTTGAATTAGTGTTTTTGTATTCTTTGGGTAAATACCTAGTGATGCTATTGCTGGATTGTAGGGTAGTTCTATTTTTAACTTTTTGAGGAACCTTCATACTGTTTTCCAGAGGGGCTGCACCAGTTTGCATTCCCACCAACAGCACAAGAGGGTAAAAGCCTTTTTTGACCACTCTGCCACTCTAGGTTTTATTATTTTTAAATTTTTTTATTTTTTTTTTTACTTTTTTAACGTTTATTGATTATTTTTAAGAGGCAGACAGAGCGCATGCATAGGAGGGGCAGGTAGAGAGGGAGACACAGAATCTGAAGCAGGCTCCAGGGTCTGAGCAGTCAGCACAGAGCCTGACACAGGGCTCCGAAATTGGACGCTTAACCGACTGAGGCAGTTAGGTGGCCCCTGGTGAAGTTCTTTAAAAAAAATTTTTTAAAATGCTTATTTATTTTTGAGAGAGACAGAGACAGAGTGTGAGCTGGGAGGGGGCAGAGAGAGAGGGAGACACAGAACCCGAAGCAGGCTCCAGGCTCCGAGCTGTCCCCACAGAGCCCAACGCGGGACTCGAACTCCCAAGCCTTGAGATCATGACCTGAACTGAAGTCGGCCGTTTAACCGACTGAGCTACCCAGGTGCCCCTCTTTTTAAACTGAAGGTCCTTTCAAGATAGTTAAGTAAGACTAGGGCTCCTTTTGGCTCTGAAGGTACCCTTGTATCATCCTTGAAGTACTCAAAGTATTTTAATATAAATTTTATTTTTTCAGTCATGTAAGAATTACATGTTTAAAAAAATACCTACAATACACAGGAAGAAGGGAAAAATCTCCCACAGTCATGCCACACTACCCATCCACTGTTAACATTTTGGTGTTTACCTAGAGGCTTTTACTACCCTTGCTAACACAGTGGTGACAAAAAGATATATTGTTGTTTCTTGCAAAGAATATTTTTTTGCCCATAAAGGTAATTGATTAGCTGGGTTTATCTCTACTTTGTCTCTGGAAATTATATCTGCTCAAGTACGAGGAATTTATGAGTGAATTACGTTATTAAGATATGGCCTGCCATTCTCACACGCATGCTTGTCTGAAAGATAAAGGACAAAAATCAAAGCAGTATTAGTTACAGACAGCATTCACCAATAACTTATTCAATAGTATTCAATAGTAACTATATTAACATGCTCCTTTTTAAATCAGCTAATGGAAAGTTAAGTGTTAGCAAGGCCTGTTCCCAGATTTAACAAGAGTCATCAGCTTACTGATAGTCAACTTTTGGGTTGAAGAGTTTTTCAATGGAAATGTGTGCATTTGATGAATGCTAATTGCAGGGTTCCAAATCTTCTTTAGCCAATCCGTTTGCAGCTGTTATCCAAGTTATTTTATAAACGTCTGAAACAGCTGTCAACATTCTGAGGGGGAAGCTCTTCAATCAATGAATTGACAGAAATGCAATACTTAGATTTTTCTGAGCAGAAGGCACGAGAACATAATATACATCTATTTAGTGATGTAGCCAGCAATGAAAGGCAACGATTGATACCGCCATTGTGTTTTAAAGTGTTGAAGAAAATTTTCATGCTCATGGGCATGGAAAGTACATCTTAAGAGCACACTACTTGGGTGGGGGGAGACCCACAAAGTCAAATGGGATGTTTGAGTGTCCTAAGGATATAAGCAATGCAATCTTACTTCCTGTCAATAAGAATGCTTCTAGTGGTGTAGAGCAACATTGTAAATCATATTTTAATTAAAATTTTAGTACTTGTTGATGTTATTTGTTTATTGTCTCAATAAAACATTTTTAACAGATGACATCTGGACATTTTGCTTAATTTCTTTCTTTTTTTGCACTATAAAATTCTTTAGTAAATCTAATTGCTGGGAATTGCATCAGACTGACAGCTCTAGAAAATGAAGCCTTTTATTCAGGCTCAGAATCTGTGTATTCAGAAAACAATTCCTTTTATGCTGCTATTGGCCTCAGTTCCGTACCAAGACTAGAAGGCTCAGGTCACTTTTAACCTTCATCGAGCATTTGCTTCTTTGCTAAGGTTGCAGTCTTCAGAAGAAAAATGAGCATCTGTAATAGCGGTGCTTTCTGGAGCCTCATGTGTCAGAAATAAGATTGAAACCTGCTCTGTCTTTCCATCCGCAACTGGTCCAGATGATTCCTGAACTGTCATGACCTACTTAAAAGTAACCCAATGTTTTCTTTGCACGAATGGGAAAGAAAGCCTGTCTGCTCTGACTTTTCGTGGAATGATGTCCCCGTGTGGCCATGTCATAATTTTTCATGCCAGTAACCAAACAACATGATGAGGGAATGTAAGTTTGCAAAAGTCTTCCTGGTTAAGTCATGCTGGCAGAACACATATCTCTGCAAATTTGATACTGATGATTGCATATATGAAAACATTTTGCTATTGGGGCTGTTCCCTAATAGATGAAAACATCAACAGTCATGGCATGATATCCCTGGGCTGTTTTTCAAAAACACACAAAATCATCTTTTAACTTTCAAATGTTTAAAGTCCTCTTTGTTAACCCCGAAATTTCTTCAAGCATTGCTTAATAGGTTTGTTTGTTTCCAATCAATGTTTTGCACTTTATTACTTCCTCTTTCCTCTCTTAACTAACCTACTTCTAGGGTTAGTTACCATGGAGGCACCAGAAGCAGATACTGAGACAAAGATATGTGTGCAAATGATTTATTCAGGAAGTGCCTCTCAGGAGAAACTAATAGGGGACTGGGGAAGCAAGACATGGAAATAGAAAGTGCAAGCCAGGGTATGATCTCAGGCAAAATTCACTGGAGAGAAGAACGAGCCTGACTTGGCCTAGGAACTGGATTACAAGCTTTGCCTCAGTTTATCCAACTGGAGGCAAGAGAGCTGGACTTTCATTGGCAGCACCAGTCAGCCATTGGCTAGGGGCTTCCCTGAGAAGGCAAGAATTCCCAGGCATTTCTTGCTTTCTGTACTTGTACCCAAAGTGACTTCAGCAGACCTTGGGCAGACCTCCAAAGAAAGACACAGGTGTGGACAGTTACGAGCAAAAGCATACCAAAGCCAAAGGAGGGGTGTGTAAGAATAAAAGAGCTCCAGCTGAATCTGGCTGAGCCCCAACGGTGTCCAATACACACAGGAACATTAGACAATATGCCTGGAATTGTAAAGTGGGGATAAGTGCTCATTCAGAAATTATGAGCTCCGTCCTGAAAGGGTACAAAAATGTCTGTGCAGTCATTTTGAGTAGGATGCTTATGGCCACAAGACAAAGAAAGCATAGAGCAGAGATTCCCATGCTCATTAGAATCACCTGGGAGCTTTCAGAACTCCCAAAACCCAGGATATACCCCAGACCATTCAATCACCATCTCCGGGCCTGGTGCCAGACATCAGCGTTTGTTCAGTGTTAAGAACCTTTGGCATAGAATATGGTCTCAATATTGATGACACTTGCAAAAGGATGTCATTGCCTTTCCTAAGATTGCTTTTGCTCCTAATCTGTAAAAACAAAACAGAACAAGCAAACAAAAATTCTGCTCCTTAATATGATAGATAACATGTGAGTGGGAAAATGTCTTGCCTTTGGCAAAAATATCAGTCTATTTCCCTATTAATGTATGATTTGGTACTTATTTAAGAATTGTTTAATTGGTTCAGGGACAAGCTATTAAGAGTTTTGCAGAAGTCTACGGGGAAACTGTATTATTTTAAAAATACAAAACAAAGAGAACTACTTTAAGAAATAATAAGAAAGCTACCTTTTATCTTATAAAAATAAAGGGATGACTCAGAAGATAGAGTAGGAAGGAAGCTGCCTCCCCACCTAGACAGTAATTGTACTGGCAGGATCTGTCTGATATAACGATTTTGGAACTCTGGTGTCTATCGAGGGCTTGCCACTTCCAGGGGAAGTAAATTTTCTGGATGGTAAATTGCACTTAATCTCAGTCAATTTCACTGTAGCAACTACCCATCTCCTGTCCTCTGGCCCCACAATAGACAGCTGTGCACATGTTTCAGGAGCAGCTTGCATACAGCTTAAAGGAGCCAGGGAGGATACTATGGACTCTGCTTCCAAATACCAGGGATCTGTGCTCTGATCACTGATTGCTGGAGCAGAGTGCAGACGAAGAGAGGCATTGTTGCCTTCCTTACTCCACTGTTCGAAGCCTTTCCTCTGTAGGCCGAAATGACCGTCAGAGGATTTAAAGGGTCAGTGTCTTTACAAATGTTCTTTTGTTTTCTGCCCCCTCTCATTTTCCTCTTTTGGCAGCCAGATAGTTAAGGTCTAGGAAATTCAAAAGCAACCACAAATATGGGGGAATTTAGAAAGTCATCAGCCATGCCCAGGGAAAGGCGCAGGCTCAGTAAGGAATCAGAAAGACCTTTAGTTTATACCTCAGGCTGATCAGAGACAGTCTACAACAATCAAAAAATAAAAACAAAACCAAAAATTGACAAGCCCTGGGGAAAAGGGAGAATCTGATTTCCAGAGTTACCACATTATTAGATTCAAATGCCCAGTTGCCAATAAAAAAAACACACACACACACACACACACAAGACATTCAATGAAACTGAAAAGTATGGCTCATTTAAAGCGAGGGGGAAAAAAAACAACAGAAACTGTCCCTGAGAAGAACACACGATGTACCTACTAGACTAAGACTCTAAAACATCTGTTTTAAAGATGCTCAAAGAACTGAAGCAGACAGGGAGAAAAATAAAGAAAATGATGTATAAACAAAATGAAAATAACAATGAAGATATTTAAAAACCTAAAAAAAAGAAATAAACAGAAATTCTGGACCTGAAAAATACAATAACTAAAATGAAAAATTCGCTAGAGGGATCATAGGGATTCAGAAGCAGATTTTAGCAGGCAGGAGAAAGTTTCAGCAAACTTGCCTATGGAAAAATTGAAAATATCAAATCTGAGGAAAGAAAAAAGACAAGAAAAGTGAACAGAGTCTAAGGGACAAGTGGGACACCATAAGCCAATCAGCATACACATTGTGGGAATTTCAAAAGGGAGAAGAGAGAGAGAAAGGGGAAGAGAGATTATTTAAAGAAATAATTGCTCCCAACTCCCCAAATCTGACGAAAGGCATGAACATAAACAAGAAGTTCAATGAACTCCAAGCAGAATAAATTCCAAGGGACCCACACCAAAACACATTACAATCAAGCCGTTGAAAGCCAAAGATGAAGAGAGAATCTTGACAGCAGCAAGAGAGAAGTGGCTCTCAACAAATAAGAATCCTCAATGGAATAATCAGCAGACTTGTCAGCAGAAACTTTGGAACCAGAGGCAATGGGCTGATATATTCAAAGTGCTGTGAGAAAAACCCATCAATCAAGAATCCAAGATGCAGCAAAACTGTCCTTCAGAAGTGAGGGACATAATAAGACATTTCCAGATAAACAAAAGCTGAGGTGGTTTGGTACCCCTAGACCTGCCCTGTAAGAAATCCTAAGAGGAATCCTGAAGGTTGAGATAAGTGGACAAGAGACAACTCAAAGTCGTATGAAGAAATAAGGATTTCAGTAAAGATAAATACATGGGCAATTATAAAAGTTAGTATTAATGTAATTTTGATGGGTAAGTCCATTTGTTTTCTACATGATTTAAGAGATAAATACACTTAAAAAATTATTAGTCTAAAAGCTAGTGTTACTTTAACTTAGGTTAGTGACCCTACATATTGTTTTGTGCATAACTGAAGAAACTAATGCATAAAAAATACAATTATTACTTTACATATTGGACACACATGTGTAAAAATGTAATTTGACATTAGTAACTGAAAGTGGTGCAGATAGAGCTGTATAGGAGAAGTTTTCTGTGTTACTAAAGTTAAGATGGTATAAATTCAAATTAGACTGTTTTGACTTTAGGATGTTAAATGTAATCATGGTAATCACAAAGAAAATATCTATGGAATATACACAAAAGGAAATGAATACATTTCACTGTGTATTCTATTGTATTGCTATTGTAAATAATGTGCTATATCAACTAAACACAAAATAATACAATAATGTGGGAAATGAGAGACAAAAAAAGTGACAAAGCATACAGAAAACAAATAGTAAGATGACAGAAGTCTCTCCTCAGTAATTTTTTTTAAAGTTTATTTATTTATTTTGAGAGAGAGGGTGTATGCGCATAAGTGGGGAAGGGGCAAAGAGAGAGAGGGAGTTGTGGGGCTCAATCCCACAAACTGTGAGATCATGACCTGAGCCAAAATCAAGAGTCAGGCACTCAACTGACTGAGCCACTCAGGTACCACATCAGAAATTACTTTAAATGTAAATGGATTAAACTCTCCAGTCAAAAGACAGAGATTGGCAAAATAGCTTTAAAAACATGATCTAAATATATGTTGTCTACAAGAGACTCACTTTAGAGCAAAGACACAAATAGGTTGAAAGTGAAAGTATGGAAAAGATATTCCATGCAAATAGTAACCATACAGCACATTATTTGCAATAGCAAAAATGTAGAAGCAACCCAAGTGTCCACTGGCAGATGAAGTGACAAGCAAAATGTGGTATATTCATAAAATGGAATGTTATTCCACTTTAAAAAGAAAGGAAATTCTGGGGTGCCTGGCTCAGTCAGTTAAACATCCAACTTCAGCTCAGGTTCCTGAGAGGCTCAGTCAGTTAAACATCCAACTTCAGCTCAGGTCATGATCTTGAAGTTCATAAGTTTGAGGCCCACATCAGGTTCTCTGCTGCACTTAATGCCACTAGACTGTATAATACAATGGTTAAGATGATAAATATTATGTTATGTGTATTTTACCACAACAAGAAAAAAGAGACATTAATATCAAGCTAAGAGAGAGAGGGTTTATGTGGAAAGGATTATAAGTTAAAGAAGGAAAATGGCAAGGAAAACATAGAAGGCATAGCTCACCTAGTTGTATTTCTAATCCTTATTTACTCGCTCTTACTCTGATTTTGGAGAATAAGATTGAACCCCTGGCTCAGGGGGTATTTCATGAAACCTGGATATCTGCATTTAGCACAAATTAATGTTTGAAGTGATGAAATTATGTCAAAAATCATTAAAGGATTTTTTTCACGTTATTCAGGGTATTTTCATTCTCTCTCTCTCTCTCTCTCTCTCTCTCTCTCTCTGTGTCTGAATAAATTAAGAACATCTAAGAAACTTAAACGATAATTCTATTTTCACAACCAATCTACCTAGCTAATGTTTTGTTTTTCCTTTGAGGTATTTTATTTTCATAGTGTTAACAGGGTTTTTCTTATTTCTAAAGATAAAATAACACTTTCCCATTGTTAATATATGCTTTTAACATTTAAAATATGCAAGCCAGTGTATCCAAACTTGACCATTTCTGGTATGCTTAAAATCTAATTAGACTGTCGTGCAAATCAAATGGGGTAAAATATATAAAAATGCTTTGAGATACATAAATTATTGAATAAAGTTAAGGTCTACATTTTGTTCTAGATATGGTTATAAATCTAATTATGGAGAAAAACAAATCTCACAAAGTGGAAATTTGTAAAATAAAACATGGAGTTGTGTATCATGTGCAATACATTCACTTTAATTAATTCCTAAAGGTGCTGAGCTTTGCGTACCTCAATTAAATAATCATTACAATAATTCATTTACAGAGATATGTGCCTGCTGGGTCTGCACACAAAATGAAACAGAGATGTCTGAACAGAAAATGAAACACCAGTGAATTTTTTTGGGAAATGAAACAATTAGGGTTTCTAAACTCAGGAATAAAAAATAAGTTAAAAACCCCTGTTACGGGAGCCTCCGTCTGCCCCTGAAACCTGTGTGGCCTCTGGGCTCCTGCAGGCCAGAGGGGAGGAGGCTTGCCCGGCCCTTCCCTGCCCTAGCCAACCGCATCAGTCCTCCTGCAGGCAAGTGGTGGCCAGGATCGTCCCCGGTCCCTGCAGGCGCCCCTTCCCACTCCAGGGCCTGTCTGGGGTCTTTGAGATGAGCGTCTGAGGGCACCGCCCGTCGGGGGCGGAGCACATGACGTCTGGACCCACATCCCTGGTCCAGAACTGAGATGCCGGGGCTGGTGACGGCCGCCGATCAGAACACAGTGCTTTCTTCATGTTTGGGGTTTTAACTTTTTACTTACAGACGTAGTTTTTTAGAATCGTTGGACGATTTTTTGAAAGTTCTGGCTAAACATACGTGAAATAAATCATCAGGGTTTTTCTGAGAAAAAAAACCTATTACATATATGAAACAGAAGAGAGAGGTATTTGCCAAGAAACTGGCAGTTCTCCAATCACAGAAACAAAACCACATGGAGGACACCCTGTTTGGAAAACTGCCCTCATGGTCAGTATTTTCTGACTAACCATCTTGCATTTTTCTTGCTTCAAGGTCCAAGATGCCACTTTCTAAGCTTAGAAGGAGGGCATTTTCTGAAGGTAAAAATCATCAATGATACTCCTCTGTGTAATAAAAGTAGAAAGGGACCCACTGGGCAACCACACTATTATTGTAATGGCCAATCTTACACGGAGCCAACTAAGCATCAAAATAAATTAACCGCCAGAATAAAGAGAAGGTGCACCCAAACATGCTCACAAATTCTCAGTTTGTACACATCCTTAGTTTAGGAGAAGGAAATCAAATGACAAAAGTATCAAAAATATATATGACATCAAAAATTGGAGAATAACCAGTATATGAACCTCAACCACTGAAGGATGGTGGAGATAGGAGAAAAAGACAGTTTATGTTTCATGCAATCGTTCATTTAGCCAACAAGCATTTATCGATTGCCTAGTATTGTGCCAGGCACAGTCCAGCTTTGGGATACAATACGAACAAAACAGACATGGACCTTGCCCTCGAGGGTTGAAAAGGACTTCAGATTCATCTCATGTAAGCATCCACTAGAAGTTTAAGCCCCCTTTGTTAATACCTTATTAAGTGGTTGTTGCAAAACCCGTGGATTAGCTTGCTCAATATCCCTTCCAATTTCCTTTCTTCAACACACATGTGTACTCCAGGCAATGGGTACTGTTTGAAAAACTGTTAGGAGTACAGCAGTGAGCAAAACACTTAAATTATTTCCCTCCTGTACTGCAAAAGCAGGAAAGTTAAAGACTCCTTTGCAGCTTGAGTTCCAGGTATCAGAGGCATCCATGTGAAACTTAATGCAGTAACTGGTTTGAGTGGGAAGAGACAAGCAGAACAAGAGGCATATCCAGTTGGCTGGTGCACGTGATAGCAGTGTTGTCCTCGGGGAGATGTTCCTCAAAGTATGGCCACAGCTTGATCCATCTTCCCTTTCAGTGATTTTTAAATACCTGATAATAAATCCCTTTCTACCGAAACCAGTTAGATCCAATTTGAACACAAACTGACACAGTGTTATTAACACAACACTTGTACATATTGTCTAGCAGGAATTCCCCCCTGCTGCTGGGAAGCTATGAATCTACAATACTGATTATGGACACACAAAAGACAAAAGATGAAAACTGAAATTGTGTTTCTTTTCTCACATTCTCTCTTTTCAACTATAGGCCAAATGTATATATATATATATATATTAAAAAAACTGCAAGTAATGCTACCTCATACCATCAATCTTACCTTTGGCATAACTGCATGAGTTGTTGAATTCTTCAGTTGAACTCTTGATTCTGACGACATAAAGAAATGCATTGCCCTGATTGGTTAAGAAGTTATAAGGAATATGAGTATTTGGCAAGTTTGTGCCTTGAGTTCAGCGATCTATATCTAAAAAGTGCCGGACATATAAATAAGATGACATGAAATCATGGATTTACCACATAAGCCTAAATATTTGTAAGTTTCAAACTGGGTCATTAAGAATGTAACCCTAATAGTTTGGTTTGAAAACTGATGTGCTTATTTCAGGAATCTGTATTTACCAGGATAAAATGTTCCTTTGAGTCTAACGCCAGAATAACACCATGCAGGTGTTTACAATCTAATCACAACAAACTATTCATAAAGAGATGAGATAGTTTAATCAGACACCAGGCTGTGATATGCTTCTTGAAATTGGACACAATTTCAGGTTTCAGATATGATACTTGATTTTGGAAAACACTTGGAAAATGGGCCAGCAATGTGTCTTCAGTGGAAATCGGAAAGGTGGCATGCAAATGCTTAAGAGTCATTTAAGGATATTGAAGAATAATTTTTAATCGCCTGATTTGATAAGTTGAGATGGAAAATTCTGCTTTGTAGGTATTATAAAATGGGGTAGGTTAATTGCTTTCAGAGAGGGTTTGGAAGTGGTTCTGCATAATGGTAAAGAAATGAGTTAGATGGTTTTCTTATTTTGATTTGCAGCTCTATAAAACATTTAGGAAATAAAACCATCTTGATCCATTTGGCAGGAAGTAATGTTTTCCTTCTCAAATTCCCAAATTACTTTGCAATTCTTTCATGACTATATCACAATCTTTCTAGAATGATCATATTTGTGTAAATATCTTTTTCTCTATATGTGTTTATAAGCACTTGAAAGACAGGTATCATATTAATACCCAAATGGTTCCTATCAAAGAGCATTTCAAAGTATGTATCAATAAATATTGGGTGATAAAGATAAAATGGTGTTTTGGTAGATTAACTTCTTACTTCAATTCCTAAAGTACCAAATTTCAACTTTTCACCTGGGCAGCCAAGTGAGCAGACATACTGGGCAGATTTATCTATGTCTCCAGAATATGAAATATCCAGTTTCTTGGTTGGCCTTTCTGGAAGAATCCTTTGGGCCTGAGAGCCCCAGTATTCCTTGCTATCGATGGGTGGGCAAAATCTGAATAGACGGGTTCATGTTTACGTCAGGAAACACTTAACAAGTGCATATGTGTAGCACTCATAGTGGGCACTGTAGAGCAGGATGGAGTATGAACATGCATGGGAACAGCCTGAGTGGGTTCCCAAGAGTGGAGGGGACATGGTGAATGGAGGGTACGTGGTCAACTTAAAGCATCCATATTTAAACTTCACACACACACACACACACACACCGGTGTGCAGACCAAAGAAAATGTATCTGAAGGGCAACCAGTTTTTGACCTCTGAAGAGCAACCTAGACAGATGTACTTTCATGTCCTTCCACAGGAGATGGGATGAGTGGGAAGTATGAGGGCAGCAGACAGAAATAAGTGAGGTAGATGCTAACGCAAGAGGAGAAGTGAACTGGGTCCCTAAAGAGAATGGTTAACAGCAAGCAGATACAATGTATAAAGGGGTGAGTGAGGGTTCTAAAGACACACTTGTTGACTAACTCACAGTTCTCCCAGGACCAGGCATATGGAAGAAATGTTGGGTATGTGTCCTCCGGCACCACGTTGTCTGGTTCCATCCCTTCCTAGCTGTGGGACGTTATGCAAGTTACTGAATACGTCCATGCCCCAGCTTCCTTATGTCTAATATGAGCAAAATAATAGTGTCTCCCTCATAAGGATGTTAAAGTCAGAACAGCCCCCAGTTAATGCCATACAGTGTTATATGATACTCTTTAAATTAATATTTTGTCTGTGTTCATTTGCATATGATGTATAATTTATAGAACTCTTTTACAGTTTTTAGAACTGCATCACATAGTCCATCTCAATCCATACGCTTTTTCCGATAGAGACATTAGAAATATGTTACTCTTACCTTTGCTTCCTCAAAAGCATCAGAATGAAAATTATACTTCAGAACTCTCCTCCTCCTCCTCCTCCTCCTCCTTCTTCTTCTTCTTCTTTTTCAGGTCCAGATGACAATCTTCCTCTAGTTTTTTACATTGTTAGGTGCATCAACTTCTTAGCAGCAATCCACTTTTTAAGTTGTCTCCCTGCTGGGTAGAGTGGCACTTCCTCTGTTTGTCCTAAAATAGTTTTCTTTTATGCCTCAAGAAGTTTATTTTGGTTCTAGTTTTCTGGAATTTGATTACTAAGTCTATGTTTATTTTAACCAAGCCCTCGCTGATTTTATTGATTTCGACTATATTCCTTCTTAACATTCATTTTTTTCCCTCTGACATCCTAGTATCTTGGCTATATTCAGTCAAACTACTCCCTTTTTCTAGACCTTTTTACCTCCATTTGGCATTCATCACAAGAAAGTCCTGTATGGAGCCCAAATCCATCCTTAGGGTATGGATGAAAGAAATACACACAATGTCATAGAACATTTTCCACACGCTATTATTCCTAATAGAGAAACCACGTATAATTCCACCACCCAATTGGAATAACTGCTTTTACTGTCTACATGCACTTAAAAAAATGCTTTAATGTAATTATTCTATGCAAAATAATTACAAATATGGTCAAGAAAACACTGACCCTAAGCACACTGCCCCTGAACCTGTGTATGTTGGAAATCATTTTCAATGCACAGCAAATGGTCTGATCGATCCACCTTTACATTCCCTGTAAATTTGTCTTGTTTTGGATAATGAAGCCTGGAGAAATGATTCTTGAAGCATCATAACAGCATTGACTGACAGCTCCCTAAGCGCTATGTCTTTTATAGCAAGCATAATTGACAGCTCATAGGTAAAGAGCGTATGTAGATGGATTGGGCTCACATTGAACACAGTGGGGGAAAACACCAAAGAAGACATTTGTTCTATTTTTTATTAATTAAAATTCAATTAATATGGTAAAATACATGCATCCTGGGAGAATAGATTTACTTGTAGGCTGAGACAGATTCAGTTTTTAAGCTGCTATAGAAGTTTCTTCTATAGCAATTATGTACTAAAATTACCTCTCATAAATATTTTTACACTTCAGTGAAATTTGCATTACTCATTTCGTTAGCCCACGTACACTGCTTATTTAGCTGGGAGTGGTCTTGATAATTAAAACTTTTTAAGTTGTAGATCTAAAGATCGCTGAAGTTGTGTGGGCACCTGCCTGTGTAGGTTAAGTTAAAAATCTGGCCCCACTGAAAAGAATCCTACAATGTCACTTCTGGGTATGCACCCAAAAGAATCGAAAGCAGGGATTCAAACAGATACTTGTACCCTCTTGTTCATAGCACCATTATTCACTATAGCCAGAAAGTAGAGACAGCTCATGTGTCCTTTAATGAATGCATAAACAAAATGTGGTACATACATACAATGGAATATTATTGGTCCTTAAAATGGAATGAAACCCTGAAACATAGTATCGCATGGGTGAAACATGAAAACATTATGCTAAGTTAAATAAGCCAGGCCCAAAGGGACCAACATTGTGTGATTCCACTTACATGTGGTACTTAAAACAGTGAAATTCATGAAGAAAGAAAATAGAATAGTGGTTACCAGGGGGTGGGAAGAGGGGGATTGGGAGGTGTTTAATGGGGACAGAGTTTTTGTTTGGGAAGATTGACAGTTTGGAGATGAATGGCAGTGATGGTTGCAAAACACTGTGACTATACTTAATGCCACTGAACTGTACACTTTATAAAAAGTGTTAAAATGGTAAATTTTAAGGTATGTATTTTTTAACCACACACGCACACAAAAGACATGTAGGAATCTGTATGATCAATCCAGATGGTCAAGTTGAAGGAGTACTGACATGGATGAAACGTAATGGAGTCTGACCTAAATAAGAACCATGAATTATTTGGAGGGTTTTAGGCTGAGTTTCCTTCCCAGATGTAATAGGTCTGGACTAGGACCCAAGAATTTGCATTTCTAACAAATTCCCAGGGGTATTTGTTATCTAGTGCTGCATAACAAATTACCCCATATTTTAGTGGCTTAAAACAACATACACTTTTTATCTCGAAATTTCTGTGGTCCAGGAGTCTAGTGGTCCTGGCTCAAGATCTGTCATGAGGTAACAGTCAAACTGTTAACGGAGGCTGATGTCATATGAAGATTGGAGGGAGGACCCAGTTTTAAGATGGCTCACTCCCACCGCTGTTAGCAAGAGGCTTTAGTTCCCTACTAGGCAGATCCCTCTCTATATCTGTCTCACCACACAGCATCTGTGTTTCCCAGAGTGGATGCTTCAAGAGAGTGAGAGCAAGCAAGAAACCAGCTTTTGTGACTAGTATCTAAATTCTATTCTTCAGAGATAGGTCATTAAATCTGGCTTGTATTCAAAGGAGGGGCTATACCTTTCAAAAGGAGGAGTACTGAAAAAAACAATTTTAAAAACTAATACGCTGGGTGTATTCCTAGGTCTGCTATAAGAAAGTACCATGAACTGGGTGACTTAAACAACAGACATTTGTTGTTTCACAGTTCTGGAGGCTGAGAGCCCAAGATCAAGATGTCAGTAGGGCTGGTTTCTTCTGAGGCTTATAGGGGAAAATTTGTTTCAGATCTCTGTCCTTGCTTCTGGTAACCTCACGCTTTCCATGGCTTACAGATGGCCATCCTCTCCCTGTGTCTTTATATTGTTTTCCGCCTGTACATGTCTATCGCTAAATCAAAATTTCTTTTTTTATAAGTATTATTGTCATATTGGATGCAGACCCACTGTAATGACCTCATTTTTACCTGATTACTTCTGTAATAACCCTTATTTCCAAAATAGTTCACGTTATGAAGTCTTGGGTGTTAGGACTTCAACATCTTTTGAATTGGATACAATTTAACACACAATACAATCAGGTAATGCTGCTGTCCCTGCTTTAAGGACCATACTTTCAAGATCACTGGTCTAATCCACCCCTTGGTTACACTAATGAGAAATGTAGGTTTTTCATAAGCTAAATGAACCACCATGTGTCAAAGAGTGAGTTTGTGGCAGGGTTCAGATGACGACTCATATTTCTGAATCCACATTCAATGAACTTTCCATGAACCACGGTGTGCTTGGTCATCCTTGGCCCCAAGTTCTCTGAAGATATGTTATCTGTGGACCCATGAAACTTTTGTGTTTTTTCTAGGTTCTAGGTTTTTCACATTGATTCACAAAGCTCTGAAGTTCCAGGAATTCTTTAAAGGTGTGTGTGTGTGTGTGTGTGTGTGTGTGAATTTTCTGGAAAATACATCATTCATCATTTAAGCTATCTACACTGGGAAGGAGAAGAGAGCGGGTAGGAAATGAAGAGGAGATAATGAAGGAGAGGAATAAGGAATAAGGAAATGAGATATGAGAAATACAGGAAAAAGCAACAGTGTACCAATTTAGACTCCTGCCATAGCCTGCTACATCATCCAGTTTAAATCAGGGTGGAAAGTGAAATAAGATCAACTCTTCCTGTTGTATCTATATTTTTAGAAATTCAAGAAGAAAATGAACACCTGTATATCTGCTAGTCGTCTAAAGACAAAGAACACTGGCAGAGGCACTGATGCCTCTGGGTGCACAGATCATCGCACCCTCTCCCTCCTTCCTGGGCTATTCACTAGTCCCAAGTTGTTTGTGTTTATCATTTTCTTGGGTTTCATTATGGTTTTACTACATAGAGATGGACCCTTGAGCAATATCTTGCCTAGTTTTATCTGTTTTTGAACTTTACGTAAATGGAATCAGTCTAGGTGAGCGTATGTGACTTTCTATTTTTTCCTCTACCTGGTGAAACCCATCCATATGGCGTGGTTGTGGCTCATTCATTGTCATTGATGTCCATCCATTCTCTGATCAATAGATAGGTTACTTTTGTTTTTACAAAAAATAATGTTATGAACATTGTTATGTTAGTGTATCAATGTGTGTGCACTCCTTGGTGAGTTAGACATAGAGGTGATACCAGGGGGTATCTTTACAAGGTCATCTTTATTTGCAGGAAATAAGGAGATCAGGGAGAATAATTTCCAAAGCTGTGATTCCCACAACAAGGGTAAGCAGGTTCCTTTTATTGGGGTTTGGAACGAATTTCAGAGGGATAGGTTTCATCGTTGAATATAATGGGCAGGCATCAAGTTACACATTCCCACTCAGAAAACATGCCTATACATATATTGCATGTTATCTAGTGAGGCTTATGTCCCTCCCTGGGTGGGGGATTTTAACCCTATAATGAAGCTCAGGTAATGGTCAGATACTTTATTGATTCATGATTCATCTGCATAGGCATCTGTTCTGGGGGATCATATTCAAAGGTTCTTTTTTCTTGTTCCAGCAAGTTGTTAGTTTCTAAAAGATAAAATCTGCAGTTAGGCAGAAGTTTCTAGGAGTTTCCTGAGTTCGGGGGTCTCACTGATGACACTTACACATGTCTCCTGATACACTGTGTAAGAATATCTGCAGGGTATATGCCCAGGAATGTAATTGATAGAGTGTAGGGTGTACTCCCCTTCACATCACTGATTGGTTGGTAGATTTCAGGAGGGCTGTACTAGTATACTCCCACCAGAAGCACCTAAGTTATTGCCAGCTCACAGCTCAGCAGCATTTGTTATTCAGTATTTTGACTCTCCTGATATTTACCCTACAAGCTGACTTTAGAACCAAACCCTCACATTAGATGTGATACCACCATATTGGACTTTGGGGACTTTATGATCCTTGTGCCTATGATGCCTGATACCTCTGACAGGTACTCAGTAAATAAGAGAAAAATTAAATGAATCTTATGCTTTAAGCTGTTTGGTAAAACTACATTTTTTTCATTTTAAATATTTATCAGCACATTCCTGATTCCAATCATTCCTTCTGACTCCAAACTATGTACCTAATGTCAACTGTTAGTGGTATATTTGTTACAAACTCAAAGGCTACACAGGAAATTTAGTGCAGCAGTCCAAGTGTTGCCCCTAGATGTGGGAAATGTACTACATCCACTATACTGTAATCTAGTAAAAGACTGTAACATGAATTTAGAGAAAAAAATAATAGAAGAAAAAAACCTCCACAATTCCTAATCTTAATTTCAGAAGCTCCTTTGTTCTTAAATGTTCCAACGTGTCATTTTTTAAAAAATAGTAAAAATTCTGCATTCACATACTTATTTGTTTTCTACTTAAATTTCCACAGTTAAGTTAAAAACATTTGTGTGTGTGTGTGTGTGTGACAATGTATAGGAATTGCTGTTAAAAGGCATCTATTTTAATGAGCTATAAAGTTTTGGTTCCCAAATGCTAGTTTGTGGACCTCTGCCAATTTCTGATGAAATTAGCCTAAAAGATAATAACAGAAAAACAACAGAGTGAGCTTTTCAATACAAGGAAATATATTTCATTTAAAAGAACACCCCCTCCACTCCCCCTGAGATTATGTCATTTCTACCTTTTTAATGACAAAATGTATTGTAAGAAATGATGGTGTATTTATTTGCTTGACAATTTTGTCCGAACTCAGATTTTGTGTGTGTGTTTGTGTTCTAATTTTACTAATCCTTCAAGTCTAAATGTTTAGAAATCCTTGCAGAGCAGCTTAGTGCATCATTTAAAATGTATTTTGTAGGAAGCACTCTGGGAGTTACTCTCATGCGCATATGAGACTCAGAAAGCAAGGTATATTCATTTCTATTCGATGACTGTGCACTAAATTCTGATTCTTTCCATAGGAGAAAGACAGATAGAAGCCAAGGTCTGGAGTCCATCCTTGCGTGAGCAAGGAGAGTCGCGTCCGGGTTGGAGCGTGGTGAAGACAAGACTGCAGAGGAAACTGCGGATGGGTTGCGCAAGTTCTGCCGTTCGGGGAGAGCGGGCTAGAGGTTGCAGCACCGGGCAAGGGGAGGAAGGGTTGGTTAAAGAGCCACGTGGAAGTCGATCCAAGACTTAGACAACAACAGAATCCAACAGCGGCAGCAGGCGAGGGGCCAAGAGTTACCATCCACCACTCCTTCAGCTTGGGGCTACTACGAACCAGGGGGTGGAGTCGGACACGCCCCGCGGGGGGTCACATATCCAATCAGCGACGAGCCGCCCTGCCCCGCGGAGCACGCCCCCTGACCCTTCCCGACAACCTCGGGACCCAATCTCTCACCGGCGCCTGCGCAGCCGTCACGCCCCGCCTTTTCACCCTCCTGCTCGGGTCTCCGGCAGCCAACATGGCGGCTCCCTGTGTGTCCTGCGGCGCCGCGGTTTCCTACCGGCTCTTTCTCGGAGGTAGGGTTAGCCTTGCCCGCAGACAAGGCGTCTGGAAAGCCGCAGCTGCTGAGTTGCAGATAGGTGCCGGATCCCAGGTAAGAGAGAAGTGGAAGCACTGGTCCGTGTAGCGCGAGGATGTGGAGACGGCGCCGCTACCTTCGCCTGGGGTCTCGCGTGCCCTCCGACGGGGACCCTAGTGTCCTGGGTATTCAGTAGAGTTCTATGGCTGAGAGACGAATGGGTATTGGCTTGCACCGGCCATTTGGGGTTGTTTCTGGTTTTCGCAGAGTGCAGTGAGGGAGAAAATTATTTGCAGACGGAACTAGAGCGACCCCCTTCCTTCAGTTGGCTGCCAGGCTAAACGGAGTCTGTGCCTAGGTGTAGCGTAGGGTCCGGTCCTTCCCGCTTTCCCCGCGGTCCGCTGGGGAGGAGGGCCGCGCCAGAGGAGGTGAATGAGAACTGGACTCCGGCAGTGGTCTGGAAGACCTCATGGAGAAAGTCACACAGTGGATAGGATTGATAGCGACTTTAAAAGTGTCTTGCATCTGTGCAGTTTCTGTTTTCTTAATTTTCCCGACACCTTGTCTCTGGAGAGGTGGAGACCAGAACTTGAACATTTACTTTGATCCTGAGGGCAGTGAAAAGCCAAGATTCCGGCTTCACAGCTGATTGAGTGATGATGCCATTAACTGACATGAGATCTCAAAAGGAGGGACAAGATTTGAGAGGGTAGAAAACGAGTTGGATATAATTGTATTTATTATACAATTATAATTGGGATGTCCAAGTAGAGATTTCCAGTAGGCTCAAAGATTGGGAAGTTTATAGGTCAAAAAGAGAACTGATTTACAATCCTCTGTTACCTTGTAGATGGTAACTGAGGCCTTGGAAGTGAATTCAGACACCTAGTGAAGGTGTACTGAATTGGAATAAGTAGAGGGACAAGGCCTTGGAGGACAACAGTCAAGGAAGAAGAGGGACCAAGAGATTGAGAATGAGCTGCCAGACCAGTAGGGGGAAAACCAGACGGTGTGGTGTCATAGAAAACAGATGAATGATGGGGCACCTGGGTGGCTCAGTCGGTTGAGTGTCCGACTTCGGCTCAGGTCATGATCTCATGGTCGTGGGTTCAAGCCCCTTGTCAGGCTCTGTGCTGAACACTTGCCCAGAGCCTGGACCCTGCTTCCGATTCTGTGTCTCCTTTTCTCTGCCCCTCCCCTGCTCATGCTCTGTGTCACTCTGTCTCTCAAAAATAAATAAATGTAAAAAAATTAAAAAAAAAAAAGAAAACAGGTGAATGTTTTAAGTAGGGAAAGTGATAAAGAAGTACCAAATATCGTAAAGATGTCAAATATTATGATAAAAAAAAATATCAAAAAGGGTGCCTGGGTGGCTCAGTCAGTTGAGACTCCCGACTTCAGCTCAGGTCATGATTTCCCATTTCTCCAGTTCGAACCCCCATGTTGGGCTCGCTTCTGTCAGCGCAGAGCCTGCCTTGGATCCTCTATCCCCCTCTCTCTGCCCCCTGCCCCGCTTGAGCGCTCTTCCTTGCTCTCAAAAATAAATAAACGTTAGAAAAAAAAACTATTGAAAAAAAGAATATTTCTTAATCATCTTTCATTTGTATTTTAACCT
This sequence comes from Cryptoprocta ferox, assembly GCA_028646485.1. Classification (NCBI taxonomy): domain Eukaryota; kingdom Metazoa; phylum Chordata; class Mammalia; order Carnivora; family Eupleridae; genus Cryptoprocta; species Cryptoprocta ferox. The sequence goes on along the minus strand of CM053576.1, from coordinate 51,743,854 downwards.
AAATCAACCAGTCCATCTCTTCATTTGTGCATCATTTGTTTTTTAATTCTTTTCTTTATTGGAAAATATGTTGGGAGTTTTTATTTTTTCATGCATTTTTTTGAATATATTTTTCCTGTGTATGCATAATTATCTATAAAAGGGTCTATAGCATTTTTAATGTTTTTATTGCTGACACTTAATGTGCATGTCTGGGGGAGGATGCTAACTTTCCCTCCCTGAAATTCTGGAATCTGTGTATCCTCCTATGTCTTTCTCTATGTTCTTTTTATTGTATTCAAACATACATGCATGTGTATGCTTTCAAAAAAAAAATAGATTCCATTCTACATTTTGCTTCTCCAACTTACATATATAGTAGAAATTCCTATAAGTCACCCGTTATATGTCTAACTGCTACATAATATTTTGAACTATGAATGTGTCAGAGTTAATATTTGATGGCCATTTATTTTGTTCCCTTTTCCTTCCCACTAATAAAGTGTTCTATAAACCTGCTGGCACAATTCTTAATACTGTTGCTTTTATTTGTGCAGTAGATAAGTAGATAGTTCCAGTTGTGAGATTCTTGCTACAATGTGTACATCTTAAATTTTAATAGGTATTTCTACATAGCTTTCCAGGAAGGCCGTAGCAATCCACACTCCATCACTCATGTATGAGAGTGCCCCCACTTCTACTTGCATTAGGTATTTTTTCCATTGAGATGAGTGAAAATTTTAATTTTCATCTCCCTGACCACTCTTGAATTAAAGGCTTTTCCCCCCATATGGCAAATGTTTACTGAGCACTTTCCTTGAGCCAGGCACTGTGAAGTAAACAAATCATTATCGAATAATTACCCAGACAGTATTGACCCTTAGCACTCCCCAGGGATAATCCTGAGACTGCCAAATCCCCAAATTCATGAACAGTATCACAGCTCATGTTTTACCACATGAAGTAGGACTCAGCCATAACTGAAAGACTTAACTGACCCCAATCAGACCCTTCCTGTTACTATATATATGGTTAAAGACAGTTACAAAGTTTTTTCCTGGCACAGAACTTGTCTTAATTAAATATTAATGTTTCTTCACTTCTATCTCCAACATTAATAGTTGTATTTTTCTTAGGGGCCATGTTTCCTGAAACAATAAAATAATAATAAATACATCTTGTACAGGGTATTTTTGCATTTTGTTTATATGTATAAGTGTGACCTAGGTGGTGATATAAATAGCTGTTACAGTGGGTCACAGTCAAGAAAGTTTGAGGAAGACTGATGCCACAAGGAAAAAGAAACAAGTTTTGTTAAACTAGGATTCCTGTGTGCTCAGTTGGGACCCTCACCAGCAGACTTCCTCTTGCATACCAATCTTGCGGTATACGCATTTCATATGAATTTCTCAACAACTGCAAATTTGGGATGGAAGAAGGAATCTTACGTGTGAATGGCGAAACTTGAGATTATAAACCCCTGAGTATCAGGGACCTCCATACAGTGTACTGAGATTTGCAGAGGTAAATACAGAAGAGCACAGATGAGTGGTGCCTAATGCAAATGAGTTGTAACAGGTAGAGTGGTGTGGTGGCAACTTCTCAAAGGAGATGGTGGAGTTTTCAGGAGCAGTTAGGAGTTATATGAAACAAGAGAGGTATTCTGTTCTGGGAAGATGAGATAGGTTGCAGAAGGGACCAGATATGTACAGAGTGCATGGATTCTGCCAATGGCAAACAATTGGTTATAGCATTTATAGTCGGCATAATAATTGCAGGAATGGTGAGAGACAGGAAAGTTTGGCAGGGCCCAGATTATGGTCTGTTTTGCTTTCACTAATGAGAGTAGCACTGGCATTATTATAAGCAGTTGACAGTCATGGTGTACTGCAAAGATTTCCCATGAATTCTTAAATTCTCTTTCAGTATAATATAAGATACTGATTTAGTTTTCTGAAATATTTATGACTTTTATAATAAGTAAAGCAGTAGATCAATTTCTGTTTTTTATTTTATTTTACTTATTTTTTTTGGAGAGAGAGAGAGAGAGCAAGAGCAAGCAGGAGCCAGGGAGGGGCAGAGAGAGAGAGAGAACCCAAGCAGACTCCATGGCCAGCATGGAGCCCCCAACGCAGGACTCATCTCAGTACTGTGAGGTCATGTTCTGAGTCACAGTCAAGAGTTGGATGCTTAACCGATTGAGCCACCCAATTTCTATTTTGAAAGCCAGTATTCCCAAATATCAGTGACAGGCCCTCTTAATTTTATTTTCTACTAAACACTTAGAGCTTAAACTTTCTGTTTTTATTGAGCCAGTATACTTCCCTTGTTGAACTGGACTGTCTGCGAAAGAATGATCAATGGCATTTGGGAGCTTAGCCCTTGTATATTTTGGTTTTATTGGAAAAACGTTGTTGTCCTTGTCTTAAGTATCTGTTCTTATCCTGTATTTATCACAGCATCCAGTTGGTTTATGGTAGAGTCTTAATAAACTTTATTGATAAATTGCTTAAAAACTCTTTGAAAAATAAATTTAAAAATTGACTTGCGTTTGTATCAAATGCTGTATGCAGCTCTATAAATTAGTTATATTTTTCCCCACGTAACTTTTGAGTTTTTAAAAAATCCCATTTTATTAGCAGTGGAAATAAAATCCCTTTTGGTGGGATAAGTTGTTTTTTTTGAGATCTCACTCTGTCAAGTATGGATTTAGTTTGTTCCTCATTGCTTAATGATGAAAAATACTGAGACATTAAAATTAGCATTTTCCTTATGTAGTAGTTTCTTACTTAAAGAGAGGTTGATAATAGATACTACCATCATTCTCACCTATTTTGTCCTTAAATACAACAAGTTTCCTTGTACTGTGCTTCATTATGGTAATTAGGATGGTGAATTAATTATTTATTGCTGTGTAACAAGTTACCCCCAAACTTAGCAGCTTAAAACAGCAGACATGTGTTATGTCATGGTTCCTGTGGGTCAGGATACCACACACAGCTTAACTGGCTTTTTTGCTCCGTCTCCCATAAAGCAGCGGTCCAGGTGTTGGCTGTGGCTTTAGTCCTCCCCAGGGTGGAGGGTGGAAATCTACCTCCCAGCTCACTCTTTGTGGGCGTTAGCAGGATTCATTTCCTGGCAGGCTATTGGGCTGGCTGTTGGCTGGAGGCCACCCTCAGCTCTTGCCACCTGGACCTCTGTAGGGCAGCTCGCCACATCTGGCTTCTCTCGGGTTGATCAAGAGAGGGGGGGAAAGAGGGAAGACCATCTTTTGTACCCTAATCTCAGAGGTGACAGTCTGTTACTTTAGTAGTATTCTATTCGTCAGAAGCCAGTGACTCAAGCCCACATTTGAGGGGATTAATTCCGATGAAAAGCAACCAGTAGAATCACTGGGAGCCATCTTGGAAGCTGCCTACAACCGTGAAAGACTCACATTTCCTTCTTTTTTATTATCTAAATGTCTCGTGTATTTAGGTCTTTTAATCCTCTTGAGACAAATAGCATAACCTTTGTATCCCTACTCTGATGCTTAGTACAGTGCCCACAGACACCTCCTAGATGCTCACTGGCCATTTCTTGAATTAAACATGTGAGGAGTTCTTACATGTAGGGATATGTGCATGTGTACGTGTGTGTATGCACATTTGTATACGTGTGAACACCTGCCATATTCTTCTTTGCCAGATAAGATAGTAGCTTAAATAAGAAAACTGCATTTTTACCATGTTTCATGTTTCCTTCTCTCAGTATGGCAACATTCTCTTTTTAACAACACTCAATTCTGCTTGACAATTCTTTCTGTTAAAATTCAGTATATAGCCTGGCCCATGGTAGTTGCTTAAATTTCTTAAATGAACTTGTAAGATAGTTTACTTTTTAGAAGTTTATTATGAAAAATAAAGCACGTTCAAGTATTTGCAAAATTAAAATACTGTAATGAACTCCATGTATAGGTCAACCAGCTTCAACAATTATTAATGTTTTACCAATCCTGTTTACTCTGCCTTCCTACCTTTTTTTTTTTTTCTGTAGGCTTTTGTGTAAATCTCAGGCTTTCTGTTATATTACTTATATATATACTTGATTTTTGTTTAAGAGGTAGATTTTTTTTTTTTTTTTTTTTTTTTTTTTAAAGAACATAGCTTCCTTGGGGCGCCTGGGTGGCTCAGTCAGTCGATTAAGTGTCCGACTTCAACTCAGGTCATGATCTCGTGGCTCGTGGGTTCAAGCACTGCATTGGGCTCTGTGCTGACAGCTCAGAGCCTGTAGCCTGCTTCAGATACTGTCTTCCTCTCTCTCTGCCCCTCCCCTGCTTGCGTTCTCTCTCTCTCTCTCTCAAAAATAAATAAACATTAAAAAAATTTAATAAAAGAACATACCTTCCATGCTACTATACACATATCTAACAGAATGAACAATAATTTTTAAATATCATGTATTACCTATTCCTGTGTTCCAATTTCCTTGGTTGTTCCAACAATAATTTTTTATAGTTGGTTTATTCAAACATGATTCAAAGTCCAATATATTTTATTTGATAAGTATATTAAAGCTCTAAATTTCTAAGTTTATGGAGTGAATATAAATGGTGACTTTTCCTCAAGTAGTCTAGTACATTTCCTTGTTTGTGTAACCAGGTGTCCATTTCCCCTTCATCAGGGCACTCCTATTTTCTCAGGAGTAATGAGTTCTTCCCCACTGGATACAGTCTGGAAGAACTGTAATCTGGGGCACCTGACCCAAGGTAGCCCCATTAGATAGTGCCTCCCTTGAGATCTTGAGCAGAGAGATAAGGGCAGTTGGAATAGCATTTTATCTTAATGGCCACAGACTTCATTGAGTGTGCCATGGGTCATTGGAGTTCTTGCTTTTAGCTGCCTGCTTCAGCTGTAGTCCTGTGGTCCCCTGTTAGTCTTCTAAGAATGTCTCTTTTGCTTAAGTTGTCATTTTCTTTTGCTTGCATCCAGAGATCTTTACTTGATAAAAATAAAAACTCATTCAGAAAAATTACTATCATTTCTCTCTTGGTGTCCTTAATATTTCTTTCTTTCCACGTTTTCTGTAATCTTACTTCAGTCTTTACCTTTTCTTTTATTCCTCGAAGCATTTCTTTTTTTGCCTTTTCTGTTGAGATTAGCAGCAGATTCTTCTTTGTTCCATTTTTATCCAATTGAACAAAAAGGAAAGTCCTTAATACCGTCATAGTACCATTAAAGTAATGTGTGACACTGGCATTTGGCCAAATTTGGGACATCACTGCTCTGTCAGGATGTGTCTGCTTCTCTGGCAATCTGCTTGATTGAAATTATAGTTGTCTGACCCACTGATTATCTTAAAAAAGAAACAAATCTGTCAACTTGTATCTATACCATTCCATAAAACCAAAGTGTGAGGAAAATTCTCTGTCAACAGCGTTTCAGTTGGAAATAGAACCTATGAAATATTTTTTGGGGATTTGCACTTAACGGTAGCAAAGCACATTCTCTCCAGGAATTCTGACCATTCATAGCTAAAGATCTAGTTGATTCAGATTCAGCCTCATCTTACTTAATGGATTGTACTAATGAATAATGGTCTCTTTTGAATGTAAATATTTTTCTATGAATCATTGCTAGAGTAATTTAGAACATTTATAAATATATTCAGCAGTCTAGTCCTGGTGCTGTGATGGCTTTGTAACTTTAATAACTACAAATTTCCAGAAGGTCATATTCTTAGGCAGTGTATACAAATGTCTTTGAAAAGATCTTAAAGAGATTTTATGAAAAATAGCAAAGTACGGACTTTGTCAAAAAGTTCTTTCTAAATGAACAGCAATAAAATTATTTTACAGTTTTTTAAACCTCATTTATGTTAAAACTAAGAAAGCTGCCAACTGTCACAAACTTTGAAGAATATAGACAGACACAAGATCAAGTGAAGATCAAGTGAAGAAATTAGTCTTCAAGCCAATAATCAACTCTTATGCTTGAGGTGATACCAAAATGTTGTCAGAATAAAAGAAAAGGAACTGAGTGGGAGAGAGAGATGAAGAAAACACAGAAGAATATTTACTCAGCAAAATGGAAGAATTATTTTGCTATAACTACTTTAAAAAGGATACTTTAAAAAAGTTGGGTGAGACAGAGGTGTATGAAATGGGGTAAGACAAGAATATACAACTAAAGAAATAATTAAGGAAAGATTTTTGAAGATACATCAGTGATTTAAGAAGCTAAAAATTCAGAGTGGCTGCAGAATTGACACTGCAAAAAAACAAAACCCCCACCCACACCCCTGCCTCCTAGGAGTGTAAGGTTTAAAAATCATACAGAATGCAGAACAAAGGGTAAGAAAGAAGACGGAGAGAAGCGAAGCTGATATGGATGGAGGACAGAAAAACATAATTTTTATGGACTAAGAAGAAAACAGGATAAATAGATGAGAATTTAATGAGTATTACTTTCTGAAGTTGATGGGAGAAATACATTTAAACATTTTATTCGGATACCTGTAGGTAATCACTCCTGAAATAAAGGCAGGCTGTATAGTATCCAGATTGCCAGATCAAAAGACAAATATAAAAATCTACAGACCATCTAGTAAAAGAAAGAAAATGGTAATGAAAGCCTAAAAAATAATAAAGATAAAATCAGATGAAAAATGAGACAATACGTATGAAATCATTTAAATGGAATATTCTCATGTATTAAAAACTCAGTTTGGGTCAAAAAACAAAACCTAAAATGATTCAAAATTTCAATGAAAAGTTCAGGCAGTAACATTCCAGGGAAATACAAATTGAAGTTCAAAAGGGTTGCAATATTATGACCCAACAGAATTAAACTAAAGACAAAAGTATTGCCTGGGAATGGAACACTTTATAATGCTGAAGGGTACAGTCTGTCCTAAGATAGAACTCTCCTGAACTAAGTAGTGCATTGAATACTCCACCAAAACATACAAAGGAAATCTATAGGAAAAAAGATAATTGACAAAGAAAATATTGTAGCTGTTGTATAGATGTAGATTCATAACTCTTTCTTTGGTACTATTCTCCTGGCACACATCCATTATAAAGGGGCACTTGAATTTCTTTCTCTAATTTTCTTCCTTTAATTGTTCTCCTTTAGAGCTGTATTGTTGCTCTTTGAATATGAAGTATTCAGTCCGTCAAACCTATCACCCCTCACTCTGCAGACCCATCTCGTGTCCCGTTTTATAAAAATAATGGCCGTAAGGCATAAGTCATCTTACCTTTCTGCCTTCGTTCCCTCACAAACTGTTGTTTTTACACATAGTAGAATAGATGTTTCTTATTCTAACACTAATGCTTGCCATTTTCCCTACTTTAATGGTGTCACATTGTGTCCCATGCTGATTATTAACAGACAGCATCTCTAGCTCAGATCTTTCCTGTGCACACACCCACAGAGCCATCTGCCTCTTGGACACCTATTTCTCCAGAGATGCCCATCAAGCGTCCAAACTTGTCATGCTCCAAATTGAACTCCTCTCTTTCCTCCCTAATCTTACTCTTCCTGTAGAACTCCTTACTTCAGTGAATGAGTCTCCCAGTGAATACGGGAGACTTCCATTTCTCATATGGGCTGTGGTTGGTGATGGGGGGGAAGTGTAGTGGGTTCACCCGTATTACACACGTGTTCTTTTAGCTGTGGACGGAAACATTTTGTCATATGACTTACAAAACCCACAGCATAATCATTCTTTTGGCCAGTGGAATATTTGGGAGAATCTCCTCCACTGAGTGACTGCTACTTTATCCTCCAAAGCCATACCTTTGCCATGATTCTCGGGACAGACAGGCATTTTCTCTTCACTTTGAATATGGGAAGCAACATCTTCCAGTGTTCAAAGAAGACATGGAATCATAAAAAAAAAAAAAAGAAAGAAAGAAAAGAAAACAAGCAAAATCCTGGAAAAAGTAAAAATAATAAGATGGTAAAACTTCTGAGACGGGGATTTGGTCCTAGTGGCACTTGGCTGTGGGGAGAGATGGCAGGGTGTACAGAGGGGCAGACTAACTGTACTTAAGCAAGTTTGGGTCATGTTTTTACTTGTTGGTAGTGACACTGTTTCTTTATAAACATCTTAAGATTCTTGATTAATAATATAAATAGAGAAACTCCTTTGTGCTCCTCTAAGGAAAAATAAACTGTAAAATTTCATGGAATTTTAAATTGCCCTATCTTATTCATTAGAGTGGCAAAAAACCATTTTATCACTATTTTGACTTGTTTAAGAACATAATTTTTACTCTTAATAGGATACTATAATATTTGGCCTGTATTTTTTCTTCTAGTTTTTATTATAGTGACAAATGATTATAGTTATTTGAATCCCTGATTCTCAGAGGGCTAAGGTATGGATGAGGGGAGGGATGGTGGTGGTGGTGGTGGTATATGCAAGAGAGATTTCTATGTTGATGAAAAGGGGAGCGAGTGAGTTTCTAAGAATTGTAGTTCTTAAGAGCTAAATTGCTCAAGAGTGTTTAAAACTGTTGAGGCTGGGATGAAGGTTGAGAACCACAGATTAAGGTTTTGAGAAAAGCCAGGACCAGAAATATCTGTTCTGATTACATCCAGCTACTGAATGTAGCTGAACGGTCATTTGAAAACATTATTCTGGTTCTTCAGCACCTCTTATTGCAGGTGAACTGTTAATGCCTTGGGGGGAAATTCCTAGTGCTACAGCAAAAAATGATTCACAGCAGCAAGTGTGATACCATTACCGATACTTTAAAAGGAGGGAAAAGCCCTTATTTCTACAGTTAGCATGTGGAACCAAATTAATGATAAATCTCGGTGTTTGGTGAAGCAGTCTCGTCACTGTATCAGCCTAAAATAAAGACCGCAGAAGAGTCTCAAGCTAAGCTCAACTATTTTAAGGCATTGAAAGATGGGCTATATTTGTACCCGTGAACGAGGTGACTAGTCTAAGTGTGCTATTCCCAAGTACACGTCCCTTCCCTCCCACATCTTCTGCTTGCTGGTTTCTGCCAGCCTGTGCATTTGCCTTTTTCTCTTTTTAAAGTAGGTGTGAAGCACAGAGCCCAGTGTAGGGCTTGCTTGAACTCAGGACCCTGAGATCATGACCTGAGCTGAGGTCAAGAGTCGGACACTTAACTCAGCCACTCAGGTGCCCCTGCTTTTGTCTCTTTAAGGGACTGGCATTTTACTCTTCATTCCCTGTGTGTCAGATGTCACAACTAGTTGACTTTGACCAATCAGTATCAAACACGGATGTTTGTCAAAAATAAGGAGGTGGCATATCACTTACAGGTACTTTGGGTTTTAATGTGTTGAAATGCTAGTAGTTTAAACTGCTGTGTAAGCAGAAGCTTTTAAAAAGCAAGCTTTTGAGTGGGGAACAATTTCTAAGAGCTTTCTTAACATGCCTTTTACCTGTTTCCAGACTCTTGCCAACTGAGTACTGAAATAAAGACAACTGTTTGAACATCCTGTTTTATTTAGAGACAGTGGCCTACAAGATCATTATTTATTTTAAAATCTTTTTTCTTTTTGTTTATGTTTTCTGCTAGATATTAAGGCTAAGACACACCACAGGTGTAACAACAAAGAAAAATGTTGCAGCCTTAAGACGTGAAACTTACACAGTGGATTTTATTAAAAAGCAGATTGAAGAGTTCAACATAGGAAAGAGACATTTAGCCAACATGATGGGAGAAGATCCAGAAACTTTTACGCAAGAGGATATTGATGTAAGTACAGTACTCTGTTGGGAAACTAATTACTGTAGAGTTTTAGATACTGAAAATACTTTTCTCCAGCTTGAGTTCTTTAGCTCTGTGTAAATTTTAATCAAACTGTCAGAATAAGGACAAATACGACTATGCATTGCATGTTGGAACCAGGCTTTCAAAGAGAGATGCTACTCTGTATTTGAAGCATTATAGAGCAGAGTGAGTTTTAGACTTTAACGAGAAATGGATAATTTTCTTGATTCAAGGTCCTAGGAGCCACTACAAATGCTTATACACAATTTGGAAACATTGATCCTGTTGTATAATCTTAAACTCCACTTTCTTACAAAATGATAAATAGTGTGGAAATATAGTCGAGTTTATAGGAAATTCCATAAGTAAACCTGACTCAAGTGTTTTTTTATTATCTTAACTATACATTAAATTTTCAAAGTCAGGGCATTTTCTAAATGATTTGAGAGTTAAGAGTTAGAACTCTGTTGTTCCACTCGAGTTGTTCTAACTCTCATAAAAGTAGTAATGATAAATAATATATTTTTGCTAGACATGTCCCAACGTAGTTAGCAAAGATACTTAAAATTTAACAACTTTGTGATTTGTTCTAAGTTTTTTAAATTTTATTTTGAATTCCATCATAAAGTATAGTGTTATATTAGCCACAGGTGTACAATATAGCGATTCAACACGTCTGTACAACACCCGGTGCTCCTCACAAGTGCTCTCCTTCCATCCTCCTACCAGCCTCCCATCTGGTAGCCATGTTTGTTCTCTGTAGTTAAGAGTTTGCTTTTTGGTTTGCCTTTCTCTCTTTTGTTTCCTTTGCTCATTTTGTTTCGTTTCTTAAATTCCACATATGAGTTTTTGAAATCATACAGTCTTTGTCTTTCTCTGAATGACTTATTTCACTTAGCATTATACTCTTTAGCTCCATCCACATTATTGCAGATAGCAAGATTTCATACTTTTTAATGGCTGAATAATATTCCTGTGTCTATGTGTGAATCACATCTTCATCTATCCATGGACCCTTGGGCTGCTTCCATGATTTGGCTATTATAGATAATGCTGCTATGAACATAGGGATGTGTGTATCCCTTTGAATTAGCATTTTTGTATTTTCTGGGTAATATTCAGTTGTGTGATTGCTGGATCATAGGGTAGTTATATATATATATATATATATATATATATATATATAATTTATTGTCAAGTTAGCTAACATACAGTGTATACAGTGTGCTCTTAGTTTCGGGGGTAGATTCCCATGGTTCATCACTTGCATACAACACCCAGTGCTCATCCCAGCAAGTGCCCTCCTCAATGCCCATCACCCATTTCTTACTCCCCCCCCCCCCATCAACCCTCAACCCTCAGTTTGTTCTCTGTATTTAAGAGTATATTATGGTTTGCCTCCCTCTCTGTTTGAAACTATTTTTCCACTTGCCTTCCCCCATGGTCTTTCGTTAAGTTTCTCAAGTTCCACATATGAGTAAAAACATATGATATCTGTCCTTCTCTGACTGACTGACTTCACTTAAAATAATACCCTCCAGTTCTATCCACATTGTTGCAAATGGCAGGATTTCATTCCTTCTCATTGCCAAGTAATATTCCATTGTATATATAAACCACATCTTCTTTATCCATTCGTCAGTTGATGGACATTTGGGCTCCTTCCATAATTTGGCTGTTGTTGAAAGTACTGGCTATAAACATTGGGGTTCATTGCCCCTATGAATCAGCACTCCTGTATCCTTTTGATAAATTCCTAGTAGTGCAGTTGCTGGGTCGTAGGGTAGTTCTATTTTTAACCTTTCGAGAAACTTCCATACTCTTTTCCGGAGTGGCTGCACCAGTTTGCATTTCCACCAACAGTGCAAGTAGGTTTCTTTTTCTCCAGATCTTCTCCAACACCTGCTGTTTCTTGTGTTGTTGATTTTAGCAATTCTGACAGGCATGCGGTGATATCTCTTTGCAGTTTTGATTTGCATTTCCCTGTTAATGAGTAATGTTAAGCATCGTTTCGTATGTTTGTTGGCCATCTGGTTGTCTTCTTTGGAGAAATGTCTGTTCATGTCTTCTGCCTATTTTTAACCAGATTATTTACTTTGTGGGTGTTGAGTTATAGAAGTTCTTTATATATTTTGGATACTAACCCTTTATTGGATATGTCATTTGCAAATATCTTCTCCCATTCGATAGGTTGCCTTTTATCTTTGTCATTTCCTTCACTGTGCGGAAGCTTTTTATTTTGATGTAGTCCCAATGGTTTTTTTTTTTTGCTTTATTTCCCTTGTATCAGGAGACATATCTAGAAAAATGTTTCTATGGCCATTGTGCAAGAAATTACTGCCTGTGCTCTCTTCTAGGATTTTTATGGTTTCTGTTCTCACATTTAAGTCTTTAATCCATTTTGGGTTTGTTTTTTTGTTGTTTTTTTTCTTTAAGAGAGGGCACAAGTGAGCAAGGGGCAGAAAGAGGAAGAGACAGAGAAAGGGAGAAAGAGAATCTCATGAGGGACAGAGAGATTGCGAGAGAGGGAGAAGTGGGGCTCACCCGAAGTGGGCTTGTGTTCACCAAAGCAGAGCTCATGCTCACCCGAAGCAGGGCTCAAACTCGTGAACCATGAGATCATGACCTGAGCCAAAGTCAGATGCTTAACTGACTGAGCCACCCAGGTGCCCATTTAATCTATTTGAATTTATTTTTGTATATGGTGAAAGAAAGTGATCCTTTTACACATAGCTATCCAGTTTTCCCAGCACCATTTGTTGAAGGGACTTTTTCCCACTGGATATTCTTTCCTGCTTTGTTGAAGATTAATTAACCATAAATTGTGAGTTTGTTTCTGGCTTTTCTATTCTATTCCATTGATCTATGTGTCTGTTTTTGTGCCAGTGCCAGTACCATGTTATCTTGATCACTACCACTTTGTAATATAACTTGAAGTCTGGAATTGTAATACCTCCAGGTTTGCTCTTTGTTTTTAAACTTGCTTTGGCTATTCAGGGTCTTTTTGTGGTTCCTTAAACACATTAGGATTTTTTTTTGTTCTGTGAAAAATGCTATTGGTATTTTGATAGGGATTGCATTAAATGCATATGTTGCTTTGGGTAGTATAGACACTTTAACAATGTTCTGCCAGTGCATGAGTATGTTTCTTTGTGTTGTCTTCAATTTCTTTCATCAGTGTTTTATAATTTTCAGAGTATAAGTCTTTCACCTCTTTGGTTAGATTTATTTCTAGGCATCTTATAATTTTTGGTGCAATTGTAAATAGGACTGCATTAATTACTCTTTCTAATGCTTCATTATTAGTGTATAGAAATGCAACATATTTCTGTATGTTGATTTTATATCCTGCGACTTTACTGCATTCATTTATTAGTTCTAGTTTTTTGGTGGAGTCGTTAGGCTTTTCTATATGTAGTATCATGTCATCTGCAAATAGTGAAAGTTTTACTATTTCCTTACCATCTTTGGATGCCTTTTTTTCTCTCTCTCTCTTTCTGTTGTCTAATTGCTGTGGCTACAACTTCTGGTACTATGTTGAATAAAAGTGGTGAGAGTGGACACCCCTGTCTTGTTCCTGACCTTAGGTGGAAAGCTCTCAGTTTTTCCCCATTGAGTATGATGTTAGCTGTGAGTTTTTCATTCATGGCCTTTATTATGTAGAGGTATATTTCACTTAAACCTACATTGTTAAGGGCTTTTATCATGAACGGATGTTGTAATTTGTCAAGTGCTTTTTATGCATCTATTGAGATGATCATAGGGCTTTTATCCTTTCCATTATTGATGTGATGTATCATGTTGATTGATTTGCAAATATTGAACCACCTTTGCATCCTGAGAATAAATCCCACTTGATTGTGAACGATTTTTTTTAAGGTATTGTTGGATTCTGTTTCCCAGTATTTTGTTGAGGATTTTTGCATCTATGTTTATCAGAGATACTTGCCTGTAGTTCTCCTTTTTTGTGGTGTCTTTATCTGGTTTTGGTATCAGAGTGATACTCTTCTCATAGAATGAATTTGGAAATTTTCCTTCTATTTTTTTGGAATAGTTTGAGTAGGGTAGGTATTTACTCTTTAAATAGAATTTGGTAGAATTCACCTGTGGAGCCCTCTGGTCCTGGACTTTTGTTTGTTGGGAGTTTTTTGATTATGGATTCAATCTTCTTGCTGGTAATCAGTCTGCTCAAATTTTCTATTTCCTCCTCCTTCAGTTTTAGTAAGTTACATGTTTCTAGGAATTTTTCCATTTCTTCTAGATTGTCTAATTTGTTGGCATAGAGTTTTTCATAATATTCTCCTACAATTGTTAGTATTTCTGTGGTGTTGGTTGTTATTTCTCCTCTTTCATTGGTGATTTTGTTTATTTGAGGGTTTGTTTGTTTTTGATGAGTCTGGGTAGAGGTTTATGAGTTTTGTTGAACTTTTCAAAGAACCAACTCCTGGTTTCATTGATCTATTCTATCTTTTAGTTTGTATATCATTTATTTCTGCTCTAAACTTTATCATTTCCTTACTTCTGCTTGTTTGATGTTGTATTTGTCTTCATTTTCTAGTTCCTTGAGGTGTAAGAGTAGATTGTTTATTTGTGATTTTTCTTGCTTCTTGAGGTAGGCTTATATTGCTATAAACTTTCCTCTCAGAACAGCTTTTGCTGAATCCCAAAGGTTTCAGACTGTTGTGTTTCATTTTCATTTGTTTCCATGTACTGTTTGATTTCTTCTTTGATTTCTTGGTTGATCATTCAGTGTTTAGTAACTTGTTATTTAATCTCCATGTATTTGTGCTCCTTTCAGTTTTTTCTTGTGGCTGATTTCTAAATTTGTAGTGTTGTGGTCAGAAAAGATGTATGGTATGACTTTGATCTTTTTGAATTTGCTGAAGCTTATTATGTGGCCTGATATGTGATCTGTTCTGGAGAATGTTCATGTTCACTTGAAAAGAATGTGTATTCTGTTTGAGGATGGAATGTTCTGAATATATCTGTTAAATCCATCTGTTCCAGGGTGTCATTCAAAGCCGCTGTCTCCTTGTTGATTTTCTGGTTGGATGATCTATCCATCGATACAAGTGGGGGTGTTAAAGTCCGCTCCTATTACTGTGTTATTATCAATTAGCTCTTTTATGTTATTAAGCATTTTATTTATTTGGATGCTCTCATGTCGGGTGCATATATATTTACAATTGTTAAATAATGTCTTTCTTTGTCTCTTTTTATAGACTTTGTTTTAAAGTCTGTTTTCGTGGAGTGCCTGGGTGGCTCAGTCAGTTAAGTGTCTGATTCTTGATTTTGGCTCAGGTCATAATCTCACGGTTTGTTGTGAGTTCAGCCTCTGCGTTGGGCTCTGTGCTGACAGTGCAGAGCCTGCCTGGAATTCTCTCTCCTTCTCTCTCTCTCTCTCTCTCTCTCTCTCTCTCTCTCTCTCTCTCTCTCTCTCAGTGTGTGTGTGTGTGTGTGTCTCTCTCTCCCCCCCCTTTGCCCCTTCCCTGCTTGCACACTCTCTCTCAAAAATAAATAACCTTAAAAATAGTCTATTTTTGTCCAATATAAGTATTGTTACCCAGCTTTTTTTTTTTTTTGACATCCATTTGCATGAAGTTTCTCCATCCCCTCATTTTCAATCTGCAGGTATCTTTAAGTCTGAAATGAGTCTCTTGTAGGCAGCATATAGATGGGTCTTGTTTTGTTATCCACTCTGTCACTGTATGTCTTTTGATTGGAGCGTTTAGTCCATTTACAGATAGATATGTGTTTATTGCCATTTTGTTACTTGTTTTACGGTTATGTAGTTTTCTGCATGCAATATACTGTCACTTGCAAATAGAAATAGTTTAACTTCTTTCCTTCTAGTCTGGATCCATTTTATTTCTTTTTCTTGCCTAATTGCTGTGTCAGATCATCCAGTAATGTTGAATAGAAATGACATCCTCATCTTGTTTCTGATCTTGGGAGAAAGCTTCAGAGTTTCTCCAATAAATAGATGAGCAGTGGGCTTTTTGCAGATACTCTTTATCAGGCATAGGAAGTTCCATACCCAATGTATTGAATATTTTTATTGCAAAGAGGTGCTGGATATTGTCAAACGCTTTTCTTTCCTTTTTTTTTTTTTTTTTTTTTTTGCTTTTATTGAGATGACCATGTCTTTTATTGGTATGGTATTTCACTGTAATTGACTTTTTCATATTTTATCATTGTTAAGTTAGAGTAGTAATAACTACTTTCATGTTACAGAACTAAAGAGATAAGCATAAGCAGGAAAAAAATACTATGACATAGCAAATCACAAAGCCAGTCATAAAGAAGGGTCTCATTTTACCGATAGGTTTGTTCTGGAGATGATGGAAGCAAATGCTGATTTTTGTTTTCTTCTTATTATTATTTTATTTACATAAATCGATGGGGATGTTAAACTAACCTTGTGTTCCTGGAATGAATCAGACTTTATGTGAGTCATCTTTTTTATGTGCTTCTGGAGTTGGTTTGCTAGCAATTTGTTGAGGATTTTTGTATCTTACTGATATGTAGTTTTCTTGTAACATCTTTGTCTCACTTTGTATTCAGGGTAATACTTGACTTCATTGAAAGAGTTGGTAGGTGTTTTCTTCTGTCTTTAGAAGAGTTTGTGAAGAATTGGTATTCTCTAAATGGTTGAATTCAGTTGGGCCTGGGGTTTTTTGTGGGTAGTTTTCTTTTTGCTACTGTTTGCATTTAAAACTGGTTCTCCCCTCTCTCCTTGTGACCTGTGTGTCCCTGAGTAACTGTTCTCAGCAAGAGGATCCCACTACCCAAATGAGTTTACCACTAAGGCATTTTTGACCATCTTTACTACCTTTCCGGGCATATGGGGCATATTTAGCTCATTGAAAGAAATAGATTCATTCAGTGGTATTGTAATTCTTTCTGAGAAGATAACCATTTTCACAGTGTTAGTATTAAAAATTAACTGTGTTGTTTCGAATGTTTAGTTCAGTGCTTGGATATTTAATCAGAATATTAGTTTGAATTATTAAAAATACTTGCAAGAGGATTTAACTTCTAGGTAGCAGACACAGCCTATAATTTAATTCATTTACCTGCTTGAAAGTCTAGGCTCACTGTGTAATTTTCACATTGGTAAATTACGTGCCATTATATTCAGATTAAACTATTTGTTATTTTATATATTTTAGAAATTGGTTTTCCATACTACTTATCCGATTGCTAAAATAATGATAGCTGAAACTATCTGTGAAATGTACTTAAGCAAAAATATTTAAGATTGAAAACAACTTTCATATATAAAGATATCTTTAAAATTTGTTAAGGTGTTTGCAACAGACACAGTCACCATCGAGAGTATTCTTTTAAGGGTCCTATCATTCAGTCAGGTTGAAACAATATGTTTTGTTCTGGTTCTTAAAATATACAATTGTTTTCCAGAGAAGAGGTGTTTAACACTCAGTATGTGAATGTGAGAGGTGACAGTTTTTCTGTACATTTAAAAGTTCAGGTGTGTATACAGATGGTAAACGTAACTTGATGTTATTTTGTGTCATTTTGCTAATAGAATATAGTAAAAATCTCCCTTAGATTTAGCCAATAGAGTCATAAAATCATGAATTAATATGAAAGCCATTCGATTGCTTCTTTAAAATTTTCTAAAATGTAGCAGAATTTCTTGTGTTGTGAAGAATACATATATTTGCAGAACGTGTAGGACTTTGTTGTTATATTTAAATTGATTTTTTTTTAAAAGAAATTCATTGTAGTTGAAGTGATACATTGTTGTTGAAAGGTACAGAACCTGGAATCAGGAGATTCCACTCAGTGTCACTAACCAGTGTAATGTTTGGCAGGTCACAGCACTCTCTCACTTGATTTTCTCATCTCTAAAATAATACCTGTTTGCCTACCTCAGAATATAAGTAAAGACTATGAGATTAATGCAGCATGTTATTGTTCTCATTATTGTTAAATGTCATAAGTAAAACCTACCATAATTTGAATCACTCTCCCATCCCACGTAAGACTGAGTGTTGAGGAGACAATGGGAAGTGCTGTGGAGTATATTGATTTATCATTGAGTGAGTGAAACCAGAGATTGCACTGCACCCCTGGCTTGGGGTTTTGTCTTGCCTGGCACACTGCCTACATGTCTGTGTGGAAGTGAGTGTTGACACCGGTGACATAATTCTGCTGTGTGGGACTTCCCTGCTTCACTAAGTCTCACATGTAAATCAAGTAACTGGGCATTTTATTAAATTTAGTGGACTGTCTTTGGCATCTAAGAAGATGTAAAAGCAAAAAAGGACAGAGACAACCAGCTGTAACCAAAGAATTAAAATTATATATACCTATTGCAGTTCCTGTTTCTGTGTGTTTCCAAACCTATTACTTGTGTTTGAGATTTGGCTGTATACATATAACCTGAAAGAGAGAGAGAGTATATGGCTAATGAGTGTTATATAGCATTTCCATACTGTCAACATGCTTAATTATTTCTAAAGACACAACCAAAAATTAAATCAGGAAAATACTTTAAACTTCCAGACAATCTTTGGAAGAACACTGTTATTGCTTTTATATAATTAGAAGTTGTAATGCTTTTTTGTAATGTGTTTGGCTTTTAATAAAGAATTTTAAACCAGGTACAGTATTTTTTCTCTTATTTTATATGATGAGGAAATTTCTCTTTATATGATGAGATATTCTGCAAAAGTGAAGTTACCAGATAAGGGAAAACTATTTTTAATTGTTATCTGTAATGAAAAATACCACCACTTATCAAAAACCTCCTACATCTGTGCAAGATGCTGTCTTGGAGCCTGGTATACATTACCACATTCAATCTTTATAAAAACCTTATGGGGTCAGTATTTATTGTTGAGGACTCCGGGGCTGTACAGGTCTTTCTGTATGCAAAGTCTGTTTTTCCACACTTTCAAAGATTAATTTTTTGGGTACGATTTTCTAAAATAAATTATGGTCTCCCCAACCTTATTTAGTAGAGTACAGTGAGTGTAACTTAACCTCACTGTGCCTCAGGATTTTCCTTTTAGTATGATTGTTAAGCTGTGATAACCCTGCCTGTGGCTCGTAGATCCTGTTTGTCCCTGTACTGAATGGCCTGGCTATGCTTTATTACTGATCCCTGCCATCTCCTTTCCTGTCAAGATGCCTGTGGCGGCATGTCTGCCTCTGGCCGCTCTCCCCTCCCAGCCTCTGGCATAATAACTAAACTTCTTAGGCCTGAGAATTAAAACTGAGAGCCACTGGACTTGGCATGAGGACCTGTGTGTCCTTCCTACTAAGTAAAATCATGAATTTATGCCAGCTAATTCAGCTTTTCGTAGGCATATTTTGTGGCTTTCTAGGGTTGAACTTGAATAGAAATCTGGCCTTACTGAGTACAGCATATAAAATGTGTGAAATTATACCTTGCTAATCACATATAGCATGTATAAAGGCTTTTAAAAAGAGTACAGGGGCGCCTGGGTGCCTCAGTCACTTGAGTGTCTACTCTTGATTTCAGCTCAGGTCATGATCTCATGGTGTGTGAGTTCAAGCCCTGCATCGGGCTCTGCACTGACAACGCGGAGCCTGCTTGGAATTCTCTCTCTCTGTCCCTCCCCTGCTTGTGTGTTCTCTCTCTCTTTCTCTCTTTCTCAAAATAAATACACTTTAAAAATATTTTAAAAAAGATTACAGATGTGGATTGGTACAATAAAAAGAGATATATATGATATAAAATTGTATGAATAAAAATAATTCTGCTTGTCATTTTTAACGTTTACTTAAAAGTTACATTATTTAGAGTTTATTATTAAAGCTACAGCACTGTATATTTACTAGCATTTTTCCCCAAAATTACTTTGCTGTATTTAATGCTCAATCTTGTATTACATTTATGTGAAAAAATTATTTTTAGTTTGTGAAATAACAAATTAGAAATTAGTCATGGGCAAAATAGATTTTCTGCATTTCAATATAGTTTAATTTTTGCCTAATATTTTAAGTTTTTTTGGAAAGAAAGAAACCACTCATTGCACTCCCCCACCATGATGCTACTTCACCCCCAGCAGATCTGCGAGGAGGAAAAGCTGGTCCCCTCTCCCAGTCAGTAGTGTATATGGTCACTTGCTGGAACTACTTAAATGCATGCTGAATGTTTTGAAAATCTGTCTTAATCCTGTGGTTCTCAACTCCTGTTCCTTAAACCTTTTACAGGTTACTGCCAAATGTTGATCAGCATGTAAGAAATACTTTTGGCTATAACCGTATAGTTACCCTGAGGAGGACTGAACTGTCAGATTGAATAGTGAGCTGAGTGGGTTCTGTATTCAATGTAAAACAGTTAGTTTGGCCAAGAGAAGACTATGTGTATGGAGACTGTAAAGAAATAAGCCCCATAGTGTATAAGGAGGCACGGTTGCAATAGTTTCCCTTACTAGTGGACCCAAGGCAAAAGGCTGGTCTGGTGACATTGTAACACATTGTCATGCTAGAGCAGACATTAGGTTACAGTTAATTCAAAATCATACTATCACACAAAAAAAGTTGAGGACCACTGCTATTTGCATTTTCCTTTCTGAATTAAGTAGTATCACCAATTGTAAGTTGGAGACATTACAGTTGTATTAAATGTTATGGATACAGAATTGCACTTGCATTTACTAATGTCTTTATTTGGGAATTAAAAGTTAAGTTCTACATTACTATAGAATTTCAGGAAAAAAGCCAGCAAATTGATATATAACACTGCTGAAGTCTACCAATTACTTTTTAATTGGTATTATAGACCTCATTCTGAAACCAGAATGTTTTATTCTCCTAAGTGTGAATATGCTGTATGAAGTTTCTCTAATTGATTTGCTGTGCCCATTCCATTTGATGTATCATTTTTCACAATATTTCATAATTTGTGCTCACTTCTAATGAACAGAGTCGTTAGGACAGGCATGTCTAAGTACAACTGACAGCTAACATTAGGTGCCAGATGCAGTTTATAAAGCTATGTAGAACTGTAGAGAACAGTTTAAATAAATTAGCACCTGTACATTAGTCTCACTTGCTGGTAATTTATAAGCGAATCAGTAGAGATGACATTTAGGTAAGTCATTGATCAAGTTAACAGCTGCAAGCCCACTGCCCAGCTGGGATACCTAATTAATAGAGATTGCATTCCTGACCCAGTGCTCCTCCTGGGTTGAGCCTGCAATCCTTTTATACTTTGATTTAAACCTAAGAATGTAGTTAAATACTTGGCCATCATTTTAGGGAACGCCTGAATTACCAATATTCTAGTTAAACATCTAAAAATCTAAGAAACTTATTTACAAAATGAGAATTACCTTACTCCATGACTTAGGTGGAATAATTTTTTTTTAATTTACATTCTTTATTATTGCAGCATTTTTTTTTTTTGTTTCAGATTCAGGTAAATCATGCTGTTGTCCAATAAATATTTTTAAATATTTATTTTATTTTGAGGGGGAGGGCAGAGAGAAAGAGAGAGAGAGAGAGAGAGAATCAGAATCCAAGCAGGCTCCACGCCTTCAGCACAGAGCCCCATCTCACAAACCATTAGATCATGATCTGAACCAAAATCAAGAGTTGGTGCTTCATCGATGGAGCCACCAGGCACCCCTAAATTTGTAAAGGTTTCCATGCTTGTCATTAAATGTATGCTCCACTTTTTTTATTTCCAAAAGAAGCAGAGTTTTTGTGTTTTGTTTTTTTGTTTTTGTGACAACCAACTATTGAATCTGCATCATATATGTAACAGTTTTTTCAAATTTGACATAAGTTTAAAACACCTAAGAACCTTGCCAAGTTGAATTCCAGAACTTAATATAGAAAATGTTAAGCTAGAACTTATTATAAGAAAATACTCTTTTTTTTTTCCTATTCCCGTGGCTCAAAGTTTCTTCTCAGTGAACGTAAGTCTGAAAGATTAAGTTATCAACCTTAAATCAGAGTAAGGCAATGATTTGGTATCTATTTCAGGTAATCATGGACATTTGCACACCAGTGTTTAACTGCAGGCTACACCCAGAATCTGGTTCCTAGACTAAGAAAAGGTTCTCTTGAAACACAAATGCTAGCCTAAGACAAATACAGATATTGGGCTAGTAATATTTTTTTAAGCTTCTTAAAGAAAATTGAGCCCCTACTGATACACAGTTGGCCTTTGAACAACACAGGGGTCAGGGGTGCCGACCCTCTGTAGAGTCGAAAATCCTCATAGAATGTCTGAATCCCCAAATGTCACTTAGATACTTTCTAATAGTCTACTGTTGACTGTAAGCCTTACCAATACCATAAGCAGTTGATTAGCACATTTTTGTATGTTATGTGTATTATATACTGTGCAATTACATTAAAGCAAACTAGGAAAAAGAGTGTTAAGAAAATCACAGGGAAAATATGTTTACAGTACTGCACTGTGTTCATCGGAACAAAAATCAGCACATACATGGACCCGCAGAAATTAAAATCTGTGTTGTTCACTGGTCAAATGCATATATTTCTGTTTTTTGTTTCTGTGGAAGAATTGGCTGTTTCTTAGTTTACGTAATAGTTTCTTATGTAGATTGCTTAGAAGTGAAAAAATGCTTATTTTGGATGATTAGGAAACTTCTGTTAATTCTGTTGTAATTGACAAATGTGGTCCAAGTGGGCTAAACCACAATTCTGATGTGAATTGCCAATTTTCCTGTAATTTTAAGAAACCTGAAGTCCTAGGCCATGTCCTGCTGGTACTTTATTTCTATTGCCCAGTAAGTGCCACACATGTGCCAGGAAACCCTAGAACATTACAGGTGACAGGTTAACGTTACCAGAGACTCAGATATTTCTCTCTTCACCTTCCTTCCCTGATTTTCTGGTTGACTTAATTTTACCCATCTTAATATTTAAATTCTCCATTTTCTATCATGCTAATATAGATATTTCTGAATAACATCAGGAAAACTGCAAAAAAAAAAAAGTCTGAAGTATTTTAACACTTTCTTTGCCTTTGTTTCTCATTTTCATTTCTGGTATTTCTGAACCTTTCCCAACCAAGTCTTTACCTTAATTTAAAATTTTATGTGGAAAAAACCCTCTGCTGCTAACCATTCTTGTTACTTCTTCTTTGTTAAAATTATCTTATTTGAAATACTGTCCTTAGCTTTATGTTGAGGTAGGAATGGTATTTTTAGGTATTGCGTATGTTGGGAAGCCCCAAGCAGTCAAGATCAGCCTGTGGAAGACTTTATCCTCCACGAAGTGTTTTTCAGGTGTGGGGCAGAGGCTGTCACTTGTCAGGAGTGAGGATGAAGTTGTATGCCATCTGCAGGGAGAGCTTGAGGAAGTCTCTCGAGCCTGTGGCTTTTGAGAGAAACTGATTGAGGAAGCCAAAGGGGCAGATAAGTGGTGTATGGAGAGAGATGGGGAGGTAATTGCTATATTTGGAAGGGCTTGCACAAATGCCTTTCTACTAAAATAAATGTCAAGTCCCTATGCCCTTACAGACTCCCTTAGGGGTGTGGGATGTGCATGCCACTGAGCTAACTTCTCCCAGCCTGGCCTTGATTACAACCAAGTAATCCTGGTCAAGGAAGGTGAAATCTTATCATCCTTGGGTAAGGAGACAGTGTGAAAGGCAGGAAGCAGGAAAGCTGTTGTGCTCCCTGCTGGGTCTCACTCCCATTGCAGGGGCCGGTACCCCATAGCTGATGGCAGGGCTTCTAGGAACATGAGATGGCAGTGACTTCAGTGAGACCATGCTGGGGAGGTCGGTGCTGGAACAGCAGACTGCAGCACACACATGGTCTCATACTTTGGAAATGTGCAGACTGTCCGGAAGCCATGTCACTACCAGCAGCGGTAGAGAAAGCTGATGGGTGCTTTCCTCCCCTCACCATTCCTGCCTTTAAGGTGACCGTGGGGACCGTTCCTGAGGACCTGGTCTGAGTGGCCTGCAGAGTCTGGGAGAGTGTTCCCTGGAGGGCATGTTGTGGATGAGGCTCTGTCCTTCTGGGCTCTGGAGGATGACCTTGTTCCTTCAGGTGGGCGTTCAAGGCCATCAGAAAAAAGTGGATCCTTTTCATTTTGGTTGTTTTTTTCTTTCTTTTGCCTTGTTTCTAGGAGGAAAGAGGTGCAAAACAAGCAGGAGTTTTCAGTATTGGTTGCAACTCGGTATTTACATCGCTTTCTTTCCAGTAGCAAGTTAAGATTAACTGGGGAAAGGAACAATGGGGGCGGGGGTGGGACTGGGGGAGCTGTGCTAATAATAATAAGGGCCGCTGAATTAATAAACATTACAAGAGGACTAATTGGGTATCTGTGGAGTCTTGTGATACTACTTTCATTTTCACCCCATGTGAGTGTTTGTGTATATATATATATATGCCTCATTTTCCTGCCACTTACTGTATATAAACGTTTCTGCCTCCCGCCCCCCAGCATTCACTTTCAGGCTGAAATGGGGTGTAGAATCCAAGTTCTAAGACACAGTAAGTTAAAGTCATTCTGGTTAGTAGCAGAGCGCCTCAGTGGTGTCAAGAGAGATGTCAGGAAAATTCGACTTTCTACAGGTTTCCCTGATATTCCCATTCAAGCCCCCAAGGAGTCAAACCGCAGATCCAGAGTATTAGAATGCCTTCACCTCACAGAACAGAAAACTAGGAATGGCTACCAAGTTAATTGATATTAACTAACATTAAAGTTTAGTTCCTCAGTCACACTAGCCGCATATCAAGTGCATCGTAGCCGCATGGGCTATTGGCTGTCATATCAGCCAGCACAGATTATAGAGTATTTCCATTATCGGAGAAACTTCTTTGGACTGTGTTGACCAGAAGATTGCTCCGTCATTTCCCCCCAAGTAGGAGTTGGAGGTTTTTGCCTTGTATTATTTTGAAGAAAGAGAACACTTTGGAAGTATAAGTAACATCATTCTGTGGTTTCTTTTTACATTGTCTTTCATTAAAACAATTCAAAATACCTGAAACATTGGTTTTGAAAACAGTTCAAAATACACTGAAAGAATGAATAGAAATTTAGAAGTGTAGAAAATAGTTGCTTATATCTGACTGAAACAGCGGGTTTACTAAAACAATTTCAGTTCAATTATAAAAGAATAAAAGATTCATCACTCGTATGTGTATATATATATGTACACACACACACGTCGGTGTATTTATGTATGTATATTAAACATGGGGTAGGAACCAGAATTGAAAAAGTGAAATATTCTAGGCTAATAGCAATAGCACTAAACATTAATTTGTATACTTTTTCATGTGAATATTTCAGTCATACAGAAAAGGATAAATCATTGTACAATGCATATCCGATGACCATCACCTAGTTTAAATAATCTGACATTTTGCCGTATTTGCTTCACTTGTATATTTTGTGGCTGAGCTGTTGTCTCTTAAAGTTAATTACAAATGTTATGATATACCTTACCCCTTCATGCATGAGTGTATATCTCCAAAAAATTGGGATGTTTTCCTGTACGACCACCATACCGCTATCACATTTAACAAAATTAATTTGAATATAGTCCGTAGCAGAGTATCAGAACATTTATATATTAATCTGTATTTCAGTTTCCCCAATTCTCTATAAGATGTTCTATTTTCTAGTTGATTCACTCAAGGACTCTACAGTCCATTGGTTCTTGATTTGTCCCTTGAGTACAGTATTCCCATGCTGTCTGTGGTTTTGCTTTCTGTGGTTACAGTGATCTGTGGCGAGTCCCAGTCCAGCAGCACATGATCCTCTTTCTGACATATCAGAAGGTCAGTAGTAGCCCAATATTATGTCACAGTGTCAGTGTCACTCACCTCACTTCATCCCATCATGTAGGTATTTTATCATCTCTCACTATATTATCACCTGATATAGTGAGAAATTATGAATTAGTAAATACGTGTTAATTTGCTTTTAGCTGAGATTTTTTTTTAAGGCAATGCCCCTTTTCCTAATCCTTTCAGGAAATTGCAGAGTATTTCTAGCAAATTCTTTATTACCTTGTTTTTATTCTTTAAAACTGACATTGCCTGTAAGACCTAGACACCCTTTGCAGTCAATGCTTTATTTTCAGGTTCTGCCAATTAACTTCCTCGCGACTTATCTGAGTCTTAGTTTTCATGAGCTGTGGGATGGAATTCTTTACATTTTCGTTCCCCTCTTGGACTCTTTTTGGCGGTCACCTAAGTTAATGGTAATTTCTATATTTGAAAATGATGCCAGTAACAGCTTGAACCTAATGTGAAAGTGGGTCGGATTTCCCCCCCTGTAATTATGGCACGCTCACCCCCAGCTGAAGAACTGCCCTTTAGCCCTCCGTGCTAATATTCTCACCCAGGCCTTGAGTCAGTAGCCCCTGGCTAAGATGTCTGACCAGCCTTGGGGCTGCTGAGTCTGACTGTGGGGACAGGCCTGAAGTCCAGCTGGCCCACAGGTGCTGTAGGCTCATGGTGGCCCTGCTGAGACAGGTTAGGCTTGGAAAGACCTGACTGACTGATTTTTAAATTTTTAACATTTTCCTCAGTTTTTTATTTTGAAATTTTTCAAATTTCCAGGAAATTTGAATATTCAATGAACAGAAACATACACATATATATGTATACCTTTCACATAGATTTGCCAGTTAACGTTTTAGCACATTTCCTTTCTCTGTATATATAAAGCTTTTTTTGAGTGAGCCATTGAAAATACAGATGTCACAACACTTACCCCTACGTGGATCAGCATGTACCCCTAAATATACAACCTTTATACCATTTTTCCCACAATACCACTATTATATCTAATACAGTTACAATAATTCCATAATGTCGTGTATTGTATAGTCCATACTTAAATTTTCTCAATTCTCCCCCAAATGCCTTTATAGCCAGCTAGTTTTGTAGAATCCAGACCATTTGTCTTCTACAATTGTCCCACATTCTGACTTTCTACTTGCTCCTTTGTGATTAGATTTAGGATATCTAAAGGATAGTACTCCCATGACACTGTGTACTTTGTGTTCCCTCACACCAGGAGGTACGTCGTGAGTTTGTTCCACTGTTAATGGTACATCTTATCCCTTGGTCTGGTAAAGTAGTAACCACTAGACCTCTTTATTATAAAAGGAACTTCTTCCCCACCTTGTAACTGGCAGGTAATCTGCAGGGTGCTACTTTGGATCCATGTGAATATTCCATTCCCCAGTAACCTTTCAGCTGGTGATTGTAGCATCCACTGGTGATCCTTGCCTGAAATTGGTGATTACCTTGAAAGTTATAAAACAATGATTTTCTACCTCCGCCATTCCTTCTACTTTTATTAGCTGATATTGTTTCATAAAGAGGCTTTCCTTTTCTCCTTGCCCCCTACTTCAGAACCCTGGAAAAAGAGAAAGCCAGTGAGCAAGCGTGCGCACGTGCACACACGCACACCTGTGTAAATGCACACTCTTCAACATGTACATATTAAATGTGTTATAAGGCA
Organism: Cryptoprocta ferox; assembly: GCA_028646485.1. NCBI lineage: Eukaryota > Metazoa > Chordata > Mammalia > Carnivora > Eupleridae > Cryptoprocta > Cryptoprocta ferox. Next base: position 51,716,667 of record CM053576.1, on the reverse strand, counting down.
TTGTCATTGTTCTTTTTGATGTTCACATTGTCCCAGGTGTGGCCAGTGGGAGCTCCTTGAAGCTGGCTTCCGTCTTTTTAAGTACTTCCTTGTTTTCTGGTACAGGAAAGTGTCTCGGGCTTATTTTAAACTTTACCTGCCTTAGACCTGACCATTTCTCTACCATACTCTGTTCCTTATACTAGGAAATTGTATTTAGAAACCAAGATTTGGATGCTAGGAGCCACCCATTGCTCCTAGAGTTTCAATGTGTCTGTGCTCTTTCAGGAGACACAACTAAAAAGGAGTATCTTTTAAATATTATAGGAATAATATAGGAAATAATATTTTTTAAAGATCATGAGTGTGTATTGATTTGTCTAATTCAAACTTACATTTCTTTTATATTTGTATCTCCTCTACAATAAAATTTTGGTCACCATAAAATTAGTATATGTATTTACTTTATGCTATAATATACACAGAATATTTCAGAATTTTAATATTAATATCACTGAGTAACCCTTCCAGATAAAGTTGGGGATTTCTTTGCAATTGTTTTTTGTCATTAGAAGTTAGGTTTATTTGTCTGTGTCTGTATTAAGTTTTAGAGTTTCTTTTTGAAAATTTTAGTCTTGGGGCGCCTGGGTGGCTCAGTTGGTTAAGCGGCTGACTTCGGCTCAGGTCATGATCTCACGGTTCCTGGGTTCGAGCCGCGCATCGGGCTCTGTGCTGACAGCTCAGAGCCTGGCGCCTGCTTCAGATTCTATGTCTCCCTCTCTCTCTGTCCCTCCCCCACTCATGCTCTGTTTCTCTCTGTCTCAATAATAAATAAAAACATAAAAAATTAAAAAAAATTTTAGTCTTTAATGTGTACAACATATTCACACTTCACAGTTGAGCTGAATAAAGGCATACCCAGGGAGCCCTCCTCATCCCCATGCCTCTCACACTGCTGCTGCCCACCCCTTCATAGATGATGGTTTTTATTAGTTTCCACTTTACCTTTCCGTGTGGAAAGAAGCCTGTGTCTATTCCCCCCCATTCCTATATGTATTTTCTTCTCTTTCTTACACCAGAGGTCACACTCTAAGTACATTTCTTCTGCATCTTGCTTTCACCTGTCTTTTTTTATGGCTCAAGTGCTCAATGGCAAGGGTGTGCCATCATCTATGCAACCAACCTTGTGGGGGGTGTTGGGTGTTTCTCATATTTTGTTGTTACAAATCAGTGAATAAGCCGTGAGTATGTTGGTTTTGCCTGTGGGAGTGTAGCTTATAAAGGAATTCACCACGTTTTTCTTCTAGTACTTGTTTGACTTGATTCTCTGTGTTTAGCCATCTGACTCATTTGAAGTTTATTCTTGTATATGCTGTCGGGTTTGCATCCACTTTTATCTTTTTCCAAATGGCAGTCCGTTCTCTCAACATCACTTATTAAAAAGTCCACCTCTTCTCCTTCAGAGAAAGAAGGCAGAGGAGTCTCTGGTTTTAAAAAGAAAAAAGTTCACAAAATTAGCACTCTGATGTTTGATCGAAGGGTGTCTTCAGTGTCAAGTCTGTTGCCAAAAGGCTGAATGGGAGAATGAAGCTTGACCCAGAGTCACAGATGGGCTGCCTAATATAATTGAATGTATAAGCCCCAAATTACAGGTCCCTCCTTTCAGGTGCGGAATCTGGTCTAGCACATTTACTGTGTGATGGGCAGGGAGGCCCATCCTGAGAACAGCCTCTTTAAAAGAGCAGCACTGTGTTCACATGAGCCGCCAGTTCATTTAGAGTTCAGATACAGTGCTGATAAGATCCAAGGCCACAGACTTCTCATCCGACACCCTTCAATAGAAATGACAATGCACGTGGTTTGTTTTCACTGTGAGGAGTGGTGTTGGGGAAGACGCTGGAATGAACGGCTTATGCAGTTGTTCTCAACTGCACCTCCACCTCAAGGTGGAGGCGTACTAGGCGAGGGGCATTTGGAAACGTGGGGGGAAAATTTGTCACAGGCACCTGGGATATTACTGGCACAGGTCGTGGAGAAGGGCCGGGGTGTCCAGTGACCTGCAGTACAGGGGAAGGGGAAGGCTGCCTACGACAGAGCTGTCACACTCAAAACGCCAGTAGCATCCACATCGAGAAACAGACATTTAGGAGAACTTGGCTGGAAAAAATGTAGCTTGAAAACCTATCATAACTTCTAGGAAGAGTTCAAAGAGCATCTAAAAACATCCGGGCTGTCACGGTGGATGAGACGGTGAGCCTGCTCTTTTCAGTATTTGGTGTTTGATATGTGCACTGCCAAGGCGGGGGGGAGGGGTTGTTTCTCAGGGGTGGTCTTGAACACAGAGGTTATGGAGGAGTGCTTCTCATTTGCTTTTAAGAAAGAGATTTGAAGCATCACCATGGTTGAAACCGACACTTGAAAATTGTTAATAACCAGTTTAACAGTTACAAATTATTTTTCTTTTGGGGGATACGTATGTGGCACATGTGTTATCCCATTTAAAAGATTAGGAGATGAGATAATGTATATGAAACTCTTAGTTTGCTATCTGGCATGTAGTAAGCACTCAGTAACTATTAGTCATAACATTAACATGTGTATATAATAATTGTTGATTAATCTTTGTGTGTATTTTCAGAGAGCTATTGCTTACCTTTTTCCAAGTGGTTTGTTTGAGAAGCAAGCCAGGCCCATAATGAAGGTAGTTATCTTAATATTTTTTAAAAATTGCACTTAGGTTTCTATGTTACAGTAATTCTCTAATGCACTTTAATTTATTTTACAGCATCCTGAACAGATTTTTCCAAAACAAAGAGGTAAGTTTGCTCAAGAACAAATGAACAGTTCTTCCTTTCCTGCAGTGCTCTGTTGCGTGCCTGCAGTTACTTACACGTGATGGCAAGGCACTCCTGTGTCGTGGTCATTGTGAAGTCAGTCGGTGATGTTTTATAACTAATAAATGACTGCAGTTTACAGACTAGTTTCTTAAGTTATATTACAGTTAGGTCAGGTTAGAGTTCATGCCTATACTAATATCATCTATTTGCATTCTAATATGCTTTTTTGAGGAAGAGTTTGGTACAGATCTGCTGGAGACTAATTCAGCTTTTTTTTTTACTTGAAAACTGAAAATTTTTGTTCATTTTGGAAACATATTTTCACTGAATATAGATCCTCCCCCCCCTTTTTTTGTCTTTCCTTACATTAGCGATATAATTCCATTGTCTTTTGTCTTGGATTGTTTCTGATGAGCAGTTAGCCATCATTCTTGCCTGGCCCTCTGTTTTCTCTGGCTTCTTTTAAGTTTTTCTCTTTATTTTTTAAATGTGTACAATTAAATCTCGAAGAAGATCTACGCCAGGCTTTAAGGTTGCCAGGACACCATGTGTTTACTGTTGTCTAATTTACATTAAAAGCCTGTTCCCCAGCGTGGACTGGTGATAGTTGTCAGTTGATTTAAAAAGTATGAAAGCTAGAAATCACTTCTTAGAAACACTCAGTATAAATTTACATTTATCCATCAATCTTTTGCTATAACCCTATAGGGAATTTTTCTTTGAGTAGGTATCTGTTTCTCCCTGTTTCTCTGGCATAACCCCGCTGTCATTGAGGTATCATCAAAGTGTTTTAGTTTTGGTTTCCTTACAGCGGAGCAAAGAACTTAAACTTACCAAGAAATCTGAGTGCAAAATATTTCTAGACTTCTACAGACTTTCTCTAACCACCCTGAAGATGAACAAACTGTTATTTAGTAACTTGCCTTTCAATTTTTCTAAAGCATTCAACTTCGTTTTCATAGATGCACAAACTATCTTTTCTGTTTCCACTCATAGTCCATCCATTTATGTAATACTTAACTCACGTAATTACAGAAAGAAGTACAACTGTTATAAACAGGTTTGGGAGTGAACACAATGGACTTTTAGTAAGCACGTAACTCAGCATCAAATATGTGCCTGGTAGAGAAGAGCCCGGTAGCCACAGATGCTCAGTGTGCAGGCAGCATTCATTACTCAGTATCTAATTAGAGCTGATTAAATAGAGATTGGTAGGAGAGCAGATATTTCTATAAAGCATGTATTTGCGTTGCCTTGACACTTCTACTAGGTCTGAGCCCGTGTTCAGAGCCAGCCATTCTTTCATTCTGCTGCTTCCCGTCTCTCTTCGGAATGATAACCTGTATATTGAATCCTGTTAGAAATATTAGGAGCCTTTATAAATACATTCTGTCTTTTTATATTTTCTCATTTCTTTGACATGGTCAATTATAAACTATAAAAACATTTCAATTAATAGCTCTTGGGGAGATAATAAATGAAGGCTGTGTTACAAGTACATGTCAGTTTTCAAGATGCAGCTCACTTGTATAGAAATAAAACTGCATATACAAGGCATAGACACCTAAAACTAGTAGCTTTTCTATAAATGTGATAATTGATTTTTTTTCTTATTTTTAGTGGCATGACTCTTTTTCAGCCTCACAGGCTCCTCACTTACGTGTCTTCTTCTCTTTGTTCTGTGTATCTCTACTCGTTGCATCTCTTATGCATCTGCCCCTCTGAGGCTGTTTCTTTCAAATCCTACCAGCTTCTCAGTATTAGAAGTTTGTTATTACATCAGCTGGAATGTAACACTGAAACTTTTACACATCCCTGCAAAATGCTTGCTATTTTGGAACTGTGTCAGTAGGTAGTGGTAGGATTTTATTACACTGTGGTTAACTATATTTAAACAGGATGCCTTTAGAATTAGCAAAATTATTTTGCCTCCTACCTCCCCGTTTTGCTGTACTTTGTTGATTTTTTATGTTTAAAAATACCAGTGAAATTTAGATTTGAATAGACTGTGATGCTTTGAAAGTGCCACCTCTTCCTTTATTAAAAAATAGAAGCTTCCAGATTGATAAAATAATTGATAAAAATCCTGCTCTACTGTTAAAGGCAAGTGATAAAAATACCAGAAAAAACAAAGATATATACCAGATTGATGACAGGCTCAAGGAATAGCACCTAACACTAGATGAAATGGAATTCAGGGAGGTCGGGGAATGGTTCGATGAGACAAGAATGTTAATTTATATTGATAGAATCTAATATCCATTAAGTGGTTTTGACGACCATGAACCTTTTTGTACCAAGCATTTAGCATTGAAATGTTCATAGCAAAAGCTGTTAAGTAAGGCTCTAAAGAATTTGAATAACACAGCATGATTTTATAGCTACACATACAAGTACAAAGAATACACTTTTCTGTACGGATGCTAATGGAATATTAATAGAATTATATAGGTCATAGAGAAAAATCTAACAAATTCCAAGACGTACAAATTATATAGATTTTCTGACTTAAAATCTATAGAACCATAAAACTGTTGAATTAAGGAGGAGATCAAAATTGAGATTATGGATTATTTAGAAATGTAGAACAATGAGAACGGTTCATAGCAAACCCAACGAAATATGGACAGGTTATACAGAGGCAAACATGTATGTAGTAGACATTAAGAAAGACTAGAAGTAAATAAAGTAAATACTCAGTTTAAGAATGTAGGAAAAGAACTAAATTGAATGAAGAAATTTCAAAGACGAGGTAAGATAAATAAAACCAACTGGTTCTTCGAAAAAGCCATGAAATTGATCAACTTCTGGCCAATCTTGTCAAGGAAAAAAGAAAACATAAAAGGACAGTGTTAAAATGTTTAAATATTCAGAGGATATTATTAAAGTATAAGATTGTTTTGGGTAGCTTTATTCGACTTTGAAGAATATCCTAATTAATAACAATAACCAGTATTTATTGAAACTTAGAGCAGGTCAGGCACAGTTCTTGGTGCTTTGTATATGTACTCCTAGTCTTCACAACAGTCTTAAGTAGATACTATCATGTTCCTCATTTTCCAGAAGAAGGAATTAAAACACCAAAACTGATCTCCCAGGGACACAGGATGTGTGAGGCAGGATGTACATAGGCCCTGGGAGTTGTCACTCCAGAACACTGCCGCACTCCACTGACTCTCACACAGGTAGTTTAAGGAAAAGTGTCATTCCCAAAATTGTCCTAATCGGGAGACTATTGGTTAATTCAAAGCTAGAGAAGTCAGAGGTAATCAGAGAGGAACAGAGCCCAGAGGCTCTGTCAGTGAGGTCTGTCATACCTTGGAAAAGCTTGAGCTTTTTAAGCTGTTACAGAGCAGGAAAAAATGAAAGCTTGCAGATTCACTTTAAAGGCTCACACAGTTATTAGATCTGGACATGAATTGCATAAATACCTGTAGTCTATTCTCACTAAATAAAATGATAGCAAACCAAACAAAGCATTATGTGAAAAAAATATGCCAAAGGACCTTTTTACCCCCAGGAGTATAAGGATGGCTTAATATTAGGAATTTATTAATGTACGGTTTGAGTCAGGGAAAAAACATTTGCATAGATGAAACCAAAAGGTAATTTAACAAAATTCAGCATTTATTTTTTTAATGTTTATTTTGAGAGAGAGAGAGAGGGAGTGTGCACATGCATGAGTGGGGGAGGGACAGAGAGGGGGTGGTATAGAATCCCAAGTAGGCTCCTTGCTGTCAGCAGAGAGCCTGACACAGGGCTTGATCTCCCACACTGTGAGATCATGACCTGAACTGAAATCAAGAGTGGGACGCTTAACCGACTGAGCCACCCAGGCACCCCCAGCATTTATTTTTTGATGAAACTCTTAAACTAGAACTAAAAAGAAGCTTTTTTAGTTTGAGAAACAGAAACACATTAAATTAAAAAACATATCATCAGATTCCTTTACCTTAAGTTCAGAAATAAGTGTGTCTCCGCTTGCCTCTGGTATTCAGTGTTGTTTAGAAAGGCTTAACAAGTATGATTAAAAAAGACACCGAAATTAGGAATAAGTCAATTATTATTCATGGAGGTTAGAATTGCCCACTTATAAAATACAAAACCACAAACTAAAAACTATATTAGATTTACAGTAGAATATCATTATTTAGATATCTGAATATTGGAAACATTCAAATATCAATTCTAATTTTTTAAAATGATACTCTTTGACAAAAACATGCCGCAGTATAGGTGAAGGATGATGAAATGTTACGTGTGCAGAGATGATAATGAGCATCCTGCCAGTTGGTGACAGCAAAGTGGTCAAAACCACACAAATCAGTGTAGAATGGAGTGTAATGATGATCTAAGTAACATGATGGTCTCATTGGTAACAAATCAATTGTGATTTTTTTTTCCTCTGCCTGTATGTATTTCGTTGGACAGGAGCTGTTTTAAAAACACTGATTTCCAACTTTACAAATAAATACATGTCTATACATACACATACAAAAATACGTGTGTGTATTCTATTTTTTTAAATATTTTTATTCTGTATACTTCTTACCCATCTTTGTTCTAAACATCTATAATTAAATTATTAAAGGTTGCCCATAACTCCTTTTCTAAAGTTTCCCTTGTCATCTGATTGAGAGGAGTTCATTTTCTAGTAGATTCTTCAAAGAGGGCTCATAGATACAAATTTTTTTTTGCTCTTAATGTGTTGAAAATTGTTTTCCTATTTTGACAATTTCCTAAAATTGAAAGACAGCTAGGCTGGAGGGAAAACTCTTTGGTTAACACTTTCTTTTCTTGAGCTTCTTGAAAGTACTGCTCTGTTGTTGCTTTGCTTTGGCTGTTCTTGAGAAATCTCTTCTCAGTCTAGTTATCTTTCCTTATGAGTCATTTAACCTTTTCCCCTGGTGGTCCTAAGGAGTCTTTACCTTTGTTTAGTAGCTTTATGAAAATATGGCACTGAATTGATGAGTAAGGATTTGCTTACTATGCTGCCAATGAGCTTTTTACATCCAGAAAGCTTTATAAATATTCTGTTTCATTTATTCTTTTTGTCCCTTGGGTCTCCAATTATATAAATGTTACTCCTTCTTTGGTTGTTTCCCCCATCAGTCGTGGTCTGTCTCTCTGATTCATTTTACTTCTTTCTTTGTCTCATTTTCATTTTCTTGATTGTTTTTCTTCCCGAACCTCCCCCAATGTTCTTTATTATGTTTTAATCTAATTGTTCTTGGGGTAACTGATAAGTCAGTCTACATTTCTGATGATTTTAGCTTTTTCTTCTGTTTCTTCTCTGAGTTTAATCAAGTTGTTTCATTTCTTTTAGTTTTTGGTCCATTATGATCTCATGTTTTGAAGATTTGATTCAGGGTGTTTTCCAGTAAACCCCTGGAAAGTACTTAGAGTACTTAATTCAGTTTAGAGTGTTGCATTTCACTTTCCTTCTGTTTTGCCTTTGGATTTGGTAACATTTTAGTCTGTGTACTTCTTACTCATCTTTGTTCTAATCTGACATCTATAATTAAATTATTAAAGGCTGCCCATAACATCTTTTGCTAAAGTTTCCTTTGTCATCTCTTGGTTGAATGGAGTTCATTTCTAGTAGGTTCTTCAAAGAGGGTTCATAGATACAAAATTTCTTGATCTGAACATTTGGATTATTCTCATTTTCTGTTTTAATTTTGTAACAGTCTTTACAAAATGGATGGGGCACCTGGGTGGCTCAGTTGGTTAAGCTTCCAACTTCAGCTCAGGTCATGATCGCACGGTTCGTGGGTTCGAGCCCCACGTCGGGCTCTGTGCTAACATCTCAGAGCCTGGAGCTTGCTTCAGATTCTGTGCCTCCCTCTCTCTCTGCCTCTCTGCCACTCATGCTCTGTTTCTTTCTGTCTCAATAATAAACAAACATAAAAAATTAAAAAAAAAATAGATGGAAATAGGTGTCTGCGTTTCTGTGGACAGAAGTGTCCTGTTTCTTAATCCATTCAATGGAATTTTAAAAAAATTGTATCCAGAAGATGACAGAACTGGGTCAAGACTCCAGAGTTCATTATCACTTTGGAATTAGATTTAGATTCTAGAGTAGAATTAAATAAAGTGGCTAGTTGAAGGATAAACATACAACTATCAAATAATGGATAAGATTATATCAGTAAGTCACAAGAAAAGCAAAGGACAGAGATCAATAAATTAGTTTAAAATTCAGAACTTCTTTTTGGAAAAAAGACACTATAGATTTAAAAAGCAACTAGGGTGCCTGGGTGGCTCAGTTAAGTATCAGACTCTTGATTTGGGCTCAGGTCATGACCTCAGAGTTTATAAGATGGAGCCCCACATTGGGTTCTGTGGTGACACCATGGAGCCTGCTTGGGATTCTCTTTTTCCCTCTCTGCTCCTCCCCACCCCCTCAAAATAAATAAACTTAAAAAAAAAAAAAAAAGCAACAAATTGGAGAAAATTTGAAACAAGACAGAGGTCTGATATCTAGAGTAAATGTTCTTAAAGCTAAAAACAGCTTAACAGAAAAACAGGCAAGTCATAAATGAAAATACAAGTAACCAGTAAACATGGGGAACTATCAGATCAGAACAGTGTTCTGTAAAACAATGACAAGACATCATTATCCCTTATTAGATTGTAAACTATTATGTGTCAGTAAAAAACTAGAAACGGTCTAAATGTTTACTAATTTAAGGTAGCTAGCTAAACTGTCAGCGAACCCTCCTGTGGAGTAATATGCTGGTGATCAGGAGAGGTAGTTCTGGTTAGTACAGATGAGACACTGTTGGGTGAGAAAAGCAAGTGAAAAGGCTGTAGTATTGTCTTAGTCCGTTCAAGTTACCATACACCAGGTGGCTTACAAACCACAGAGGTTTATTTCTCCCACTTCTAGAAGCTGGGAAATCCAAAATCTCACACTAGTGAGAGCCTGCTTCCTGGTTCATAGACCTCTGTCTTCCTCTGTGTCCTCACATGGTGAAAGGACCAGGGATCTCTGGGGTTCTTTCTGTGAGGACACCCATTCTATTTGTGAGGGCTTTGCCCTTACGACCTGATCACCTCCCAAAGTCCCCACACTGGAATACCAGCACATTGAGGATCAGGCTCCAACATGAATTTGGTGGACAGGGGAAGACAAATAGTCTTCCCTATTTGTCTACATTTCCTATAAGTATGTAGTGTAAATATAGCTTAATATCATTTGTGTTTTTAAAATATTGTGTGTTTTAGACAATGTAGACAGGCCTCTGTATTTCAGTAGGTATATATATGTAAATGTACTGAAAGAGTCCAGAACAATAAACTTTAACCTTGCCTCTGGCAAGAGAATTGAAATATTTAATCTGTATAAGGGGAGGGAGCAAAGGAAGTGTTCAGAGGGAAATTTATAGCATCGAATGCAAATGTTAGAAAAGAAGATCTAAAATCATTTATCTAAAGTTTCCATCTTAGGAAACTAGACAAAGAGCAAATTAAATCCAGAGTAAGTAAGGAAAAGAAATGATAAAAATTACAGCAGAAGTCAGTGAAGTCGAACACAGGAAATCAGTGGAAAAAATCAACAAAAGCTGGCTCTTTGATAATAGATTTTATATATCCGTTTTATTTTATCAGTAAAATCGATGAGCCTCTAGTCAGGCTAACTAAAAGAAAGGAGCAAGGATACAGATTACTAAAACCAGAAATGAAAGCGAGGATACCATTACAGATAACAGGGACACTCAAAGGATAGTCAAGGAATACTGTGAACAACTCCATACCTACAGATTTGGTAACCTACATGGAACGGACCAATTCCTTGAAAAATACAATCTGCCAAAACTTACACCAGAGGTAGACAATTTGAATTGGCCTTTAACACTTAAACTGAATCAGTAATTGAAAACCCAGAAGACCTTGGGTTTGGCCATGGCTTTTTATATACAACACCAAAGGATAAGCTGGATTTCATTAAAATTAACATTTTCTGCTGTGTGAAAAACACTGCCAAGAGAATGAAAAACCACAGAAAGTTTGTAGAAAAGGACAGTTACATAAAATACACAGAAAACTCTTAAATGCCATAGTAATTTCTTACTGTTGATGACCCAATTTAAGCGAGCCAAAGTTCTTTGTAGATACTTCACCACAGAAGATATACACATGGCGAATGAGCATATAAAAAGATGCTTCACATCAGGGAAATCCAAATTAAAGCAACAGTAAGATCCCACTACACACCTATTAGAATGACCAAACTCCAGAATGCTGCCACTACCAAATTATGCCAACGATGTTGACCAACAGGAGATCTCATTCTTCGCTGGTGGAAATGCAAAAATGGGATAGCCACTTTGAAGGATAGTTTGGCAGTTTCTTACAAAATTAAGCATGCTGTTCCCTTGTGATCTAACAGTTGTAGTCTTTGGTATTTATACAGAAGAGTTGAAAACTTAAGTCCACACAAAAACCTGCATGTAGACGTTTAAAGCAGCTTTATTTGTAATTGCCAAAACTTGGAAGTAACCAAATAACCAAGTTACCTGGAAGTAACCACATACTTCGGTATGTGAATGGATAATTAAACTGTGGTACATACAGGCAGTGGAATATTAGCACTAAAAAGAAAGGTGCTGACTAGCCATGAGAAGACATGGAGGAGACATAAATGCAAATTACTGAGTGAAAGAAGCCAGTCTGAAAAGGCTACCTACTGCATGATTCTAAGTATAGGACATTCTGGAAAGGGCTAAGCTATGGAGACCATGAAAAGGTCAGTAGTTGCCAGGGATTAAGGGGAGTAGGTGGAACACAGGACTTTTAGGGCATTGAAACTACTCTGTATGAAATTATGCTGGTGGATCCAAACCCCACTGAGTGTACACCACCACGAGAGACCTGATGTAAACTATGGCCTTAGGGTGAGAATGACGTGCCAGACAGAGTAGTTTCATCACTTGTAACAGGGATACCACACTAGTGGGGGATGTTACAATGGAGGAGGCTCTGCATAGGTGGGGACAAAGATAGTATCCAGGAAATCTCTAACCTTTTTTTGCTGTGAAATGCTCTAAAACAAAAAATCCATTTAAAAAGTAGTGAAAGGGGTATATTGTGTAATTAAAGTTAATCTTATAGAAACCGTAGTTAAATGAGGGGGCAGTGTCAAGAACAACAAAAACTTAAATACGGACACAACAAAAATATTTAAGAGATGTGTGTAGAAAATTATGAAACTTCAAGATCGTAAGTGAAAATCTGAATAGCTGGAAAAGAAGACTTCATGTTCCTGTAAGGAAAGAGATTGTAAAGTTGCTTCTTTTCAAATTATTAATAAATGTAATATAATTTTCATCAAAGTCCTGGTAAGGCTTCTGGGAGAAACTTAGAAACTTTATTTGAAAGAGTAAATGTGCAAGAGGCAGTGAGAAATATTTAAAAAGAAGTAAGAATAATGAAGGAAACTTACCCTACCAGCTATCAACATGGAGCAAAAAGCTTCTTTTAATCCAGTGGTGGTCGTGGTGCTGTCTTCTGACAGACAGACCAGTGGACCAGATTAGAGGACTCTGCGCAGCATGTTTGTTGGTGCCATACCTTGTGAGTTCCAAGACAGATTTTCAATTTTAAGATCTTTGACAACAGAATTCATTTTACAATTAATGTAAACTATGATGATCACCTTTTTTTCCTTCTTTCTTTGTAGAAGATACATGATAGGGCATCTTAAAATCTTAAAGGGACATCTTTAAATGGAATGAAATATCATGAAATCAAGTATATATACACGCACCCCTACATACTCAAGCACTCACACACATGAAATGAGACCCAACTCAGAAACCCCTCCAAGTTTTACAGTAGAGTCTTATCTGCAGCCATGATATTTGTCTTTCTTGGGCACATTCTGACTGATTGCTTTAACAATACAGGGAAAAGGAATTGCAGAGTAAAGTTCTAAATCTTGGAAGATATGCAGGATTTCATGAAGTCTCTGAAAATGATGTGGGAGAAGTATTTAATTCATCCACAGCCATTGGCAAATAAGAATTTTTTTTTTAAGCTAAAATCCCTATCAAGACTTTTCTTCATAATTTATTAGAAATTTTGATCTTCATTTTATGTATATTCAAGTACTTAAAATAGTGAAGACAAAATATCCTACTTACTGTGCAGGTGGTATTTCAACAGAAAGCATAGTATCAGAAAAGTAATGGGTAAATGACTCTCTTTGCTGGACGAAGTGATAACTTGGATTTCTGCCTCACGAACACAGATTTCATAGAGATGAAATTTCTGCACATGAAAAAGATAAAAATGTCAGAAGAAAATACAGGAAAATAGTTTTTAGAAAGCCCAAAGTCTTAAAACATGCTCGCTCAATAAGAGCAATGATGTCCCTGAGGTGGCATAAAAGGGTGCATAGGAGGTGAGAAAAGTCTGAGCTGTTACACTGTTCATGGCCCTCCAAAGGGCCACCATATGCATCAACAGATATGCAGTGTATTTGTGGTATTAAAATTCCATGGAGAGGGAGGCATAAATAAATAAATAAAGGGGGGGAATGTCTCACAAGACTTCTTAGTAGAGGTGATAGTGAAAAACAGTCAAGAAATGGTGCCAGAGAGGAAATGACAGATTCTATAGTATGTATGTATATATACATATAACATTGATTATGAAAGACACTGTAAACCAAATTAAAAGGTGAATGACAGATTGGGAGAAAAGAGGTTTCAACGTATGTAATGGACACAAGAGAGTACCTTTAACATACTGGTGTTCCCACAAATGGTTAACCAAGAAACGACTCAGTAGAAAGAAGGGCAGAGGACGAGGAGTTAGGTTTGGTTTATTTAGTGCAGTGACTGCATTCCTCAGTTTATTTGGTGTTTATTAGATGTGAATGACCATCTGTATTTCAAAAGGAATTACACATAACACCTTGAGGGGCCCCTTCTGTTTTAGAAGGGTAAACTCTCAGAGGTATGTCACCACAGAGTTGGAACAAATAATGTGGCATGGAAAAATCCATTTAGTTTTTTTCTTTGTTATATTGTGCTTTTTCCTAATTTCCTGAATGTATGATAATCATTGACTTTATCAGTTTTCCTTTTAAGGAATATGGGAGCATATTGTATTTACAGCCAAACTTAAATTTTTTTGTCCTAACAAGATGATTTTGCCTATTTTATGTGTGTTTATTTAAAACAAGTTATAGAAATTCTCATGGTGAAATATATAGGAATATTTTATCAGATATAAACATTGTTTTATGTTTTGAATATGAAATTATAAATATCCTGAATCTTTACATGTTGAACATGCTGACCTAAGTATTAAAATACTATATATTAATGCTGTTTTGTTATTTTAAAAGTTAATCAGAATTATAGGCGTGTCTTAACTTCAGTTAAATACAGCTATTTGGGCTGTCTCTCTCCGTTTATATTTTTATTTTTGTTTATTTTTTTCATCTGGCTTTTTATTAGCGATCCAGTGGGGAGAAGACGGCCGTCCATTTCATTTTCTCTTTTATACTGGCAAACAGTCATATTATTCATTAATGCATGTAAGTATATACATTTATGGTTAATAATATGAACTGTAAGGTAAGTGACTAATTATACTAGAAATTAGTCAGCTTTAGAACTTACTTTGTATGTTTCATATGTAACTAAAACTAAGACATCTAGAGGTAAGGCTGTATGTTGAAAGGCTTTATATTTTACTAATTCATTTTTCCTAATGGTAAACATCATAGAATTTATGTCAGGATGGTTTGGCCTTAAAATGCTGTTACTCACAAATTGAAATCATTTTAGGAGATAGGCGCTCAACTCAGTAATCATGCACGTGTGTGCATCAAAGGTAAAACGCAAAGCAGGAAAGGGGAGAGTATATGCTGCTGCCGGGGCGTAAGGCATTTATGGTAGGAGAGAGTCAAATTGTTGTCTGTACTTTGTGCATATTCATACGTAATTTTTTTCTTTTCAGAGGCGAATGCAGTGTAAGAGTCTAGAATTTGAGACTCCAGGAGACCTAAGAAATGATTTTATTACTTTGACTCGCAGCTGCATTTGAGTGTACTGGGACCCGCTTTTATTTTGTTTCAGAGCTCTAAGTGTTTGATGGCAAATTTGGGAATTCCCTAGGGTACCAGGAATAAAAAGACTGGATGCTAATAATCCAGTTTTCAACAACAGAACCCGTTTCATCATAAGAACACGATGTCAAGTTTTATTTTCTTCGTTATATGATTTTTAAAAGTTACAAAAACATTCACCGGGCTTCCCCCTCCCTCACCCCCCCCCCAAGGCAGATTTCAGGTTGCTTGAATCCCAGGCACACATTCACTCTGCTTTTTTAGAGCGCTCTGGTGTTTATTTGTG
The DNA here is from genome assembly GCA_028646485.1 of Cryptoprocta ferox. Classification (NCBI taxonomy): domain Eukaryota; kingdom Metazoa; phylum Chordata; class Mammalia; order Carnivora; family Eupleridae; genus Cryptoprocta; species Cryptoprocta ferox. Next base: position 51,701,480 of record CM053576.1, on the reverse strand, counting down.
CTCCACGGACCCAAAGGACAAAATCCCCACTTGTCAGGTACATTTATTTCTTGGGGAGGAAAAAAAAAAAAAAGAAAACCTTCTTTTCGCTTTTTGTTGACCTTGGGCAAATGAGCTTCTTGCCCTGGCAGAAATGAAATGAATGATAAATGTAGAGTGTGTCTTTGCTGAGTAATGGAGCTGCGGCTGGCTTTGCGCCGAGCTTCTCCGCGCCGCCGGAGGCTGCCCGGGGACCCCTGCTGTTCATTTAAATAGGTATGTCAAATCTGCCTCCCAACGCCGCTGGTTTGATCTGTGGTAATATTTGTGAAGGTTCCATATGGACTTGAGCCCCCTGCAGTGCTAAGAAATAATGTACAACGCTTCATGGTGCAGACGCAAATTTTCTCTGAAAAGGGATGCAATGCTGCGTTTTAGCTGTCGGAGGGGATGATGGAGCTGACGCGCTAGGCCTGTCAACTTGTTACACGGATGGGTTGCACGCAGCGAAGCTGTGGAAAATCTGTGCCTTTTAACTTTTCTACTTAATCACGGTTGTAGCATTGCCTTTAGACTGTATGCTACATTAATTCTCTTCCTGCCTTCTGCCTTTCATCCCAAGTTTCACGGAAAAAAGTAAAGCATGCAGGTCTTGTAGAGGAGCCTTATCAAACAGCTGTCATCTGACAAGCCATTTGCATTTGTTTGGGCTGAAACTGAGCAACCCAAGGGCAAGATGTTTTGTTGCATTCCATCATAATGAAGAAATTACACTTTGTAAAAGAGGTCTAACTTTTATTTTGGCTGGTATGTGTGTTTTAGAAAGGTGCTGCTCAAGAAACTGGTAGGTTTCTCAGTTGATAAAATACTACCATACTCTGACTAAAACGTCAGAGTGCATCTGATTAATAAACGTTTTTTTCTTTTTGAGTAATTCAGCGTCTGTCACACAGAGCAGAGTTCTTTGGGCTTTTCTGTTTCCGTTAAATTCAGTAATTTAGGTCCGGTTTATTTCATCGGGTGTTTTGACTCCCCAAGCAGTGTGAGCTTACTTAGCCCACACTGATGAATCACAGATCTTCGGGCTTAACTTGAGCATTTTAATTTAGATAATTAATAAACCCCTGTATTTCCCAAACTTTTTCTTAATGGAGTTTTAAGGTAAACTCAGGTATGGAAAAAAGGATAAATGCTTTCCTAAATATGTGCCAGTCACTTTAGCATCTCGTATGGCCAGTTTTATTAATTCACAACTGCAGCCCCCCTGCCTCGTTTTCCAGATCATCCCAGGTACTCTGTGGCTTTGAAACAGGACGTGACTCAATATTCACTGGCTGGTCACTTTACAGAAGTGGTTCTGTGGGGACGTCAGCACTGGGTAGAAAGTAAAAGGTTCAGACTTGAAGCTGCCTCATGTGTTTGCCGGCTCCTTTGTGCTACCTTCTCTTGGAGGGGCGTGGATGCTGTTCCGTTCCGTGGGAGAGCCACCCCCGGACTACTGTCCCATGCAGCAGGGACTTGGCCCCCACAGACCATGGCAGGCATTAAGCCAACCCTTGGAAATGTATTGTTGTTACCTCGTCTCTTTGTTGTAATTTCTTACCTCGGGACCAGGTAACAGACCCTAAGCCAAACTCGGTTTTTATCCTTGGCCAGCTGTAATCATGTGAGGCGTGGCAGTCAAAGCAAAAACAAAACTCAGAAAAACCCCATAGATCCAGGTCATGTATGCAGTTCTGCCAGGAGGCCTTTCTGACATCAATTAACCTTTTTTTTATCTTCTGTAATAATGCCAATTCCTCTTTTCAGCATTTGGTCACTGTTTGTATAGGAAGCTTATATGTTACGTTCCAGCAGCGAATACGAGCGTCCTGGTGTGGCTTACAGTGAGGGAGAACGTATAATGCTTTAGTGAACACTGTCTCCCACTGGCCTATCATTAGTCCATCCAGGCTTTGTGGAGGAGCAGGGAGGATTTTGAGGGAAGATAAGGATGAGAAGAAAGCGATTTATTGTTCCCAGAAGTGAAGTATGATAGGAAAATGCAAAGTGGAGGAAACGTGCCAATCCGTGGCGTTCTCAGACCTCGTAAATGTGTTGTACGTTCTAAAGGTTGTTACCCCCTTCCTTGGAACTTCCTTTTTCCTATGGAGACAATATATGTCCTCAGGTTCCTGGGAAAGTCCATAAAAACCCATTTCTTTTACCTATATTCACCCAGTGGTGAATATGATGTACATACGTAATATAAAAAGTACAAACAAGTCATGTCCAAGGCAGTAAAAAATAGTTTAAGAAAGAACTCAGACACTCCGGGAGTTTCTCCAGGGATGGCCGAGTACTAGACAGGGAGCTCCACGCTTTCTTGGCACTGGCTCATCTGTCTTTTCTCGCCCAAAATGGATAGCTTTCCATTTCCTTAATAGCCATGTGACGAGTAGCACTTGTATACTTTTCTGACATGATTTAGAGTTTCAGTTTAGGGTTTTAGCAGCGGCAGGAGGAAGCAGAGGGAGAATGAGAGAAGTTTCCTGAAAGAACAGAGCCCAAGTGTAAAGGAAAGGGAAGAGGTTTGAAAGCAGATATATGTGTTTGTGCAGAAAAGAAAATGCTGTACCGGGGACCAACTGAGCTGGGAGTAGCCAAGGGCTGGATGAGGGAGAAGACCATGTGTACGTGGTTAAGGGACAGGCCGGAAGGGCGGTCTGCCTTTTGGTCAGCTGGGGCTACGTATCCCTTGTCCACAGCAGCCGGGGCCTGGCCGAGCCAACCGTGCTGGTGGCAAAGAAGGCTGGACCTGTGAGCAAGACACCTGCAGCCTACACAGTCATGCCGAGTTTGGGCAGGGCCTTTAATTGTAGGAAAATGCTAACGCCGTGTTACTCGTCAGTACATAACACGTTTTTGAAAAATTTTAAATTCGTTCACGAAAAGTGAGTTGAAAACTATTTAAAATTCATTACAGGAGGTGATTCTTTGACTCTGAAGTGGGAAACCCTTTGTAAAATATGATTCATTAAGTCCAGCCATGTCTACTGCAGCCTTTCCCAAAGTGGTTGCTGAGAAACACAAGTTTTGAACTATTCTTCATGCAAAAGGTTCTGAAACTAAGTGAGTTTGGCCATGCTGCGTGTTGCGTACTGGGAGCTCTGCGGAGGGGCTATGGACAGCATGATAAAGAAACCTGTTGCAATAACCCACTAGTGCTCAAACATCAGGTCACAGAACCCTTTCTACCCAAAACACCTTTTAATGGCCCGTGAGGCCAGTGCGTGGGAAAGGCGGTACTGACGTTGCGCCCAGTTGTCAGATATGTTAGGCATTTCCTGAACCTCTACCGAAGCTCCCTCACCCCGAGTTTGGAGATACAATTGTGCATCTCTAGAAACGGCTCTGGGAATTGAGCCCCTTAACAGAAACCTCGTGTTTCAGGACTAGTTTTACAGTAAACAATGGGTGATTTTCAAAGTATTTCTATAAATTGAAGGAATTACATGGCCACATATGAAATTTGTACCAAAAAAAGTATGAAATTAAGGAATAAGTAGATCATTATATATTTAAACTATTCTGCTGAAGTGAAAAAGGGTTAAAATTTGAAAGAAAAATCAAGTAATTCTAATCCTGATAACTTATGCATAAATGGGATTCATTTGCCTTTTGAAAGAAGGCTGGCTTATTTAGAAATTCTCTGGTTTATTTTCAATGTCTTAAGTAACCTTTGGTGTTCATAAAGCACGAGAACGGCAGCCCCAGAAGCACGCAGCTTCGTTATGTGAAGATTCCAGATTCCCAATAAGCCAAAGTCCTGGGGACTTAGTACCACAGGATTCTTACGTCGTTGACATCTTCTTTGTACCACTGTGGTGAATATTTAAAATTTTTGATAGAGTGTCCTTATCTTTAAAAATGGAGTTAAAATAGTGATCCTTCTCACAATGAGGTATTATGAAATAACTCCTTTAAAATTATGCAAAGTGCTGATTTCTAAACAGCTGCAGGTTGGTGCTGACATGATCTCTACATGTTCTTTTAAGACTGTCCAGTTATATCGTATCCACAGAGTGATAGCAGGGGTCTAGGGTAGCAGTATGTCACTTGGAATAATAGATAAATAGCAATAACTGTGATGAATGAATTATATATTATGTTTGTTTTATTTCATTTTGTATATGCCAGTAGCCAAGAAATTGCAAAGGTTGTTAGTTAGGGAATTGATTTTTCTGTAATTTTTTTTAACAAATACACATTTTAAGTCTGTTACCTTTCTGTTATTTAACTAGTGTCTAAGATGATAATTACTGTTAGTTTATTATTGTATGTTTTCGGTATCAAAATACAGTTGACTTCCTATACCACCCCTACAAGAAATTTTACTTGTTTACCCTTCCTAAACTTGGAGTTTCTACATGATTAATACAGCCAAAACAGATTTTAGAAGGATACTAAAAATTATATTGCTTATGCTCAGGGAGGGTTTAGTTTAAGTATCCTTTTTCTGCAACCTGAGCATCTGGTATTTTCAAATTAGGCACCTTCTAAATTTGACTCATACATTATGGAAATCTGATGACACGAGGGGTGGATAGGCTTGCTTTGATTTTATGAAATATTAATCATAGCTGTGATTAATGATTCAGCATTTCACATCTGGGTTATTCCTGTCATATTTGAAAACTATACTATTAAATACAGTATATAAACTTAGTATAGGTGGGGTCACTCTAATTCTCTAGCGTCCTTTAAAAATTAAGTGGAAACTTAACAATATACCAGAAGCTACCAGTGATAATCTGTGATGTTGACAGTTCCTGACATATTTTATACCCTCAAGGATTTTTAGATGCACATTAGTACACATCTCTTCAGGGAGTTGAAGCTATAGAATCTACTTTCCAGAGAGCTGTTGTCTCTAACCAAGATAGAATCTCAAGAGCGGTTTTATTATATAGAGAAGAGAAAGAATAAATAGAACTGGTACACCAGTAAAATTGTTTCAATTGTTAGACTCTTGAATGCCATACCTCCCCCCTGCTGTCACTCCTTGACCATTACTACAGGTCAGGCACTGCGCTAAGTACTTGACACATGTTTTCCTGTTTGAAGAAGTATGTGGGGTGCTGTAATGAGAATTGTGTAAATCGATGGGTTACAACCATCGAAGTATAAGCATCTGCCGTAGATGAATAGAACATACCTGTTTGAAATTTGGCATGTACTTTTCATGGGTGGTTTTTTTATATTACACATTTTTTCTGATTATTTCACTTGCAGTACTTAGCAAATTTTTATGGAGCTAAATATAACCCTGGAAGGTAATAATAGTATAGTGAAAAAAACAAGATGAAGAGTATGGACCTAAAAATTGGCCCAAAGTCACTGGAAAACGGTGGTGACTTTAGCATTCTACACATTGACTTGAAATTTGACTATGACTCGGGCCAATTATTATTATTATCATTCTTCTTATTATTATTATTGCCATAGTCATTACAAAAAATAACAAAAGAGCCTTACAAGCAGGGGAGGACCTCTTTATTACTATTGTTGGTTTTCTCTTGGATTCATATTTTGTTAGCTGTATTTGAAAGATACAACACGTCTGACTTCCATACTCTCAGAATCTCCAGACTCTGAAGCAGACCAGAGAGACTGACGCCATCCCTTTACCAGACGCCGAGGTGTGGCAGTGTGGCTGAGGTCCTGCCTGCTGACGGGTTCGTGCCAGGTGCCCATTACGGTGCTCTTGGCACTGTGTCTGTTCTACTTCATACAAGTGGGGCAGGATTCGTTTTGTAGTTTGTCGTTTCTTCCTTTACCTATTCAGAGCACTTGAGAATTATTTTCTAGAAACAGTGGCACCTAAATGGTTCTGATACGGTATCCAGTTGGGGTCACAACCCAGTATCTTAGCCTTTTAACATGAGTTTAAAGTACCCGAAGCATAAACAGTCAAATGAGGCTTAGCCATAATTCTTGCGAGAGACATTGTAAACTTTTGTTTTAAGTTCAGTAGTGGGCACACATAGTACATGTGGGTAGTTCACATTTGCTTTTGCTTTCTTTGGGATAGACTGTTGTAGTTCTGCCTCTAGAGGTGATTCATTTGTACGTTAAATATGGTTGTAGACATTGTTATACTTAATATGGACACTAGGGTAGAATTGACTGATTTTGCCCCTTCGCTATATTATGTTGACCTAGACTCTTGGTACTTCTAGTGTTTAGATCCAAACTGCAGTAATATATCACTCGGGATCATCATTAAAACAGGTCACTGGGCGCCACCTCAGAGATTCCTCATCTGAAAGTACAGGCTGGGACCCGAGAAATTATATTTCTCACCAGTTCTAGGCTTGTGTACTGCTGCTTCTTCCCTGGGAATTTACCTTTAGAATTACTGAACCGGTGATGGTTTCATTTTATTTGAGATACTCATGTACACTGTTAATGTACGCACTGGTACATACAGAGACCGGGGCAAAGGGACATTTACCCTTTTCCTAGAACAAACTCAAACATATATAGAGAGAGAGAACAGTTTAATCAGAACCCACAAGAAGTTGCACCACAAAAATTTGAGATTCTTAAGACTGAGATATGGATGGACATGTCCATCAGAATAAGTCGTGTCTTCATTATCTGACATTAGCTAATGATATTGGAAGGGGTCATGATCAGCAAGAAAAAAAAAGTCATGTCATCTCTAGCTTATGCTTTGAAAATGTCTACTCATTAGGTATCAGTATGGTAGGTGACAGTAAATTATAAATGAATACACATATATTGGATGTGAGTTCTCAATTAAATTTGCTCAGTCAAAAAACTGGGAGACAATTTGCATGATTCTACTTTTGTAAACTCATTTCTTGGAAAATGTATTTTATTGATAATCTTCATTGCCAGATTATTGTTTTTTACAAGTTCTGACAAAATGGCGGTTTTTCCCGTTTGCATTATAATTTAACAAGTGACATATACTCACAGACTTTGTTAGAAAGTAAATTAATGGAAAGAAATCAGATAATGAAAAATAAATATAATAGAAAACTTTTTAAGATACAGACTAACATGGCGAGGAGTTAAATATTATGTAAATATTGAATATTAGATAAGTAGTTCAGCTGTAAATACCATAACTTTTATTGGTTAATTTCCTAAGTTTAAAGTGCATATTGCTATATAAATTATGATTTTTTTTTTTTTACAGGAAAATTTTTGGTCCTGCTTGTGGAACTTAAAGGAAAATAGTTTGTAGCTTTGTTTTGTTTTTACCACTTCACTGGAATGTTTTTATATAGAGTTCTTTATAGAGTAAATTTCTTACAGGGTTATTTAAAAATCAGTTAAAGTATACTACTGTGTATGATACAAAATTCTCATTGAAATTACTCTATTGTCCTTTAGTTTGAATGAGAAATAGTATAATTAAAAAAGCGTTTTCAGTATTATTTGCTCTGCAGCTAGATTATGTGAGGAGGTCACTTCTGAAATGAAGGCCGCTCACAGGGAAAGTAGGAAGTAGAAATAATAATGTACTGTCTCTCTTATTTTAGCATGTATATTTTATTTGCTACAGGAAGCATATGGAAAGCTACTAGATGTAGAAAAACGTCAGAATCAGTTGAAAGCCAAAGGTCTATTTTCAGAAAACACTAAAACCAAGTAAGTTCTTCTCTTGCATGAAAACATATGAAAAATTTGGGGCTCCTGGGTGGCTCAGTCAGTTAAGCGTCCGACTTCGGCTCAGGTCACGATCTCCCACATCAGGCTCTGTGCTGACAGCTCAGAGCCTAGAGCCTACTTCGGATTCTGTGTCTCCCTCTCTCTCTGCCCCTTCCCCGCTCACACTCTCTCCCTCTTATAAAAATGAATAAACATTTAAAAAAAAAACATGAAAAACTTGAACCAAAAACATGACACTTGTCATTGAGGTTTTTTGGGCATATTTAAAGCCTAGCAATTCGTTCAGTATTTCAGCATTAGTCATTGAAGTTAGGAGTCAGAACAATAGGTGAGTTTTTTGTTTGGGAGGAAATAGATATTAAAGTTATTTTTATGTTATTGCATTCCAGATTTATGTATTAAATGGCACTTAATTTCTATATTTGAAGATGGTGTCCTTAGAATTTTGGTTTATGTAGCTGCCTATGTATTGAATACCAAAAACAAAGATTTGGACTTCCATTTGGCAGTGGAATTAGATTGGATCTACCATGAAAGACTGTGATAGATTTGTCAACCTGGTTATTTTCGCCTGGTTATTCCCTTAACTTTTTCTTAGGCAGAAGACACAAGTGTTTGAGCATACCTCGTTTAAGTCGTAAATCTTACCCGTAGCTCTTTGGACTCTATTACTACTGTAGTCCATTGACAGGCTAACTTTGTGTCCGTAACTTCTCCTTTGAAGTGAATTATGAAAAATAAGCCCCATTTTAATGTTTAAGAAACCTGGTACCTTTTAGTATCACATGAGTTCCACAGTGGCATGTTTAAATCCTCAAACAAAACATTTACTAGACTGCATATCTTTTCTAAAGTAGAATGAGGGCATGAACTAACACTTCTCAGAAATAGTTTACTTGGGTTTTAATGCATTAGAATACAAAAATTTGTTTTCCAATCAAGAATCGCTACTACATGTGGGATCTTTTGTGATAGAACTCTAATTGCATGGTTAATTTAAAAGAGAATATATGTGGTATTTTAACAGAGACCTGATTGGCAGCAGATGGCTGATTAAGGAGGAACTAGAAGAAATGTTAGTGGAAAAAGTGTCAGATCAAGATGTGAGTAATTAATCTTTTAAATTTAAGGGGACCTGTGCCATAAGAATGCAGACAATTGCTGTATTTAGGATCGTCATAGTAATGTTTCTCAGATGCAGGTGTTCCTGAGACCATTTTCTGTTCTAAGTCATATTTATAGCTGATTTCTGCCACAGGGCCTCACTGTGATCACGAAGGTGACACTCCTGGTGTCCAGATCCTCCTGTGTAAGTGCCTTTGTGTGCTCTGCCTGTTGTTCTAGCGGGCTGTGGCAGATGTCAGTTTTCACCTTCTTCAGTAAAGCAGGTAGCTCATTTTACAAGCTAATGGTAAGCGTAAGGAATCGTCACAGGTCAAGTCCGAAGAGAATGGAGCACCTGGTGACTTCCGTGCAGTCTGCTGCTCCCTGGCTCACCTGCACGCAGGGTCTGTAAAGGCAGTAGTTTTCATCCTGGAGTCTGCGACCCCACCTGCATCAGAGTCCTTAGAAATGCCAGTTAGAAAATGCAGTTTCCCAAGACTCGGACCTCCCTCTGAGTTTCTAGGGGTGTACTCCTAGAATTCCTGTTTTCAGCAGCTCCCCGGGGAGGATTCGCCCCTATAAAGTTTGTGCCCCTGCTTTAGGTTTTAATTAGAGTCATCTTGTGCTGAATGTTCTAATACATGCCAATATTATCAGAGGAGATTTGATGTTTTAAATATGCTGACGTTCTAAATTTAGATCATTTCTAGAAGATTTGAATGTAAATTTCACAGATTGTTCCAAGAAGGGTTTTTTCTTCCATGGCATTGACTAACATTGTTAGTACCTTGCCACCCGTGTTGATTTTAAGGCATGTACTTAAATTGCTCTTTTTCTCATTTAACATATTGGAGAAATTAATGATTTGGAAACGTTGCCATTTGCTTAACAAGGTGTCAGGCAGTTGGTGAGCGGTGGATCTGGAGTTAGTTTCTAATATCCTAACTGCCAAGTCGGTAATGCAGCCTGGATCTAACCGAAAAATCTCTTTGCTTCTTCATTGAATGCATCATTTCATTGTTTCCTCTGTCTTCTGGCTGCTTTGATTTTTATACTACAAGTTTGGGATTTTTGGTTGTTTTTTTCCCCCATTTTGAAGACAATCCCAAGGACTTCTTTACAGGTGTGTAACAGGGAGGAGAAAACACATAGATACATTTTATATACATATACATGATATGTATGTATCATATACGGAGATAGTATATGTGCATGTGATAATCTTCTGTAATTTTGGGGTCCTGGATAGCAACGGAAATCTTGAAACTGCTGGCTGGTACCAAAATGGGGAATGCAGGGGGAGGCAGAGACTTTGTAAACCTTCACCCTGGTCCCTGAGAAAGGCCATGTGGTACGTGTCGGTACTCCTTTGTACGCTCACAGTCCGTGTGTGGTGGCATTGAGAAACGCGCTGAAAGCCAAGGACACAGGCCTGTAAATGGATGGCAAGAGCGGAGCTTTGTCAGGCCGGGTACCACAGGTGGCGAAGTATGTCCCCCTTACCCAGAAAATTCCCTTCTCTTATATGATAACAGCACAGGAGGCAGCAGTTGAAGCTGTCTGTTTAATCTTACTGGTGAGGTTTTTCCACATTTCAAATTATTAATGGCGGATGTTCACAATAAAGTCAGAGGTGACAGAGGAGGATGGTTTTTAGGGTTGATGAAAACATAAATAAGCTTATCAAAAATTGGGTCTCACACTCCACATTAACTAAGGATCTCCGGTATTAGTTGTCTCCTTCTGCATAAGCACTTTAGAGTGATTACTCTGGCTTCTAATTTTAAGGGGTTAATACCAAGTTGTTTACTTTCTAATCACATGTTCGAGAACTATTAAAAAAAATGCACAGAGTAGCAGGGATAATTTATTTCAAGAGGTTGCCCTTTAAGTCAAGTATCTCTTGAATTTTTAAATAGCTTGATTGTTCGGTTTTAAAGGAAATCATAAACATTAAAGTAACACAGCTTGAACAGCTAAAGATATATTTGCCAAATATATTATGAAATATAATTTAAGAGGTACATTTTCTCAAAATCAAACTCTTCCCATTTTACTGTACATAACTTACTGGAAATTATTTTTGAACCTCCTCTTGATCCAGTTAATAAAAGAGTAGAAATTACACTTGAAGATCATCTAAATATTTTTTTAAATGAATTTAAATCTCCATTTCATGTAATTATAAAAGAGAAATTGATTTTTCTTTGCCTGGTAAGTGTCTTTTGTTTCTTAAAAGAAAAGCTTGGGCACTGAGGATACACAGGGAAAGGGGTGCATCTGCATGCTGTTCGAAAGCAGCATGAAGGTGCAGGAGTGTCATCCTGTCAAAATTCATCAAGAAAAGCAACATTGGAAAGAGCAAGTCTACAAAAATAGAAAAAATTTAGCAAATGCAATTACACTTGCATCTTCTAATGAATTTTTATTTTATTGTCTGCAGTATGCACAGTTCATCCGGCTGCTAGAAAGGTTATTGACAGTGCAGTGTGATGCCGAAGAAGAATTTGTGCAAAGGTTTCGTAGGAGTGTAACTGTTCAATCAAAAAAGCAGCTGATTGAACCTTTGCAGTATGACGAGCAAGGAATGGCCTTTAGCACAAGCGAAGGTAATGACACTGTGGAGAGAAAATAAATTTTGTGAAAATGGAGAAACTACAATTATTTTTATTTGCTCTTGCTCCCTATTCATTTGATCCATTGGAGGGTTTTTTTGTTTTTTGTTTTTGGCTGCTGCTACATTGGATTTTCTAATTTTAAGGCTCTAACTGAAGTTTTAAAAATCTGAACTGTTTAATGAATGTCCCAAGAAAAAAATGTGGATGTGTACGTACACAATCACGTTAACACTTTATTTTTACAGATTTATGTTAAATCTTTTTATTTTCACCTTTTCAACTGCCAGAAAGAAAAAATGTTTATAACAAAGGTTTCCTTTGTAAAATGAAAATGCTCAAGGAATCTGCTTGTCGGATACCGAATCTATGAAACGTGGTCCTTGCCGCACTTCTTCCTCGTAGCCATGCAGACATTCATTATGATGCATCTTTTAAGGACTGACCCTATTGAATGATAAATCTGCAGCTCTTCAAAATTGAAGAAACTGTGGTATCAGAGAATTGGGACCTTTCCCATTTCTACCGATTATATTTTGGCATACCACTCATATATTTGCAAAAGCTATCGGATTAAATCCATTCTGATTGATTATAGAAGACAAACACTGTAAATTAGTTTTTTTTCTTAAGTAACATAAATACATATGGATTATCTCATTGCTTATTGAAACTAATTGAAAATCATTGTGGTATTCCTAAAATGCAATTGAGGAACAAAATTACCCCGTAATAAGCTTTACTGCATCGATTATGGTATAGTTACTGGTTTTGTTTTTGTTTGACTTATAATAGTTACAGAACTTCCCTCCACCCTGTGTATATATTGTCATTCCGGAGCGGCGGGGGATGCCTAATGTCATTTTACCTGTCTGAAAGCATTGGCCTAAAGGCCAAAGTCTTAAAGACTTTCCCTAATAGAAATTTTATATTTTTAAAGGTAAAAGAAAGAGTGCAAGAGCAGAAGCCATTATTTATGAGCATGGAAGTGGAAGAATAAAAGTAAATGGAATCGATTATCTGCTTTACTTCCCAGTGATGCAAGACAGGTTAGTTCTGGTTCTGCATTTGCTTTTTGTCTTTATATTAAGGCGGCTTCTGATTTTCTGATTATATATGTCTGAATGATAGGTTCTCTTTACCAGTGTAATTAATTTACCAAACTAGCTAGAGGGAAGCTACCACTATTTTTTATGCAGCTTTCTGGATTTTGAAAAAAGCATCTCTAGAATTCCTTGTCAGTTGAATCTTCCTCCTCTCTTCATCAGCTCCTACTGGAAGTGGAGTGTTTGGGATGTATCTCACATTCTGAAATGAGGACCATGCCAGAATGAAAGAGGAGTGGACTACCACCTTGTGTTTTCCTAGTTGGTGGGGGCGGATGTGCACAAAACAACAAAAACCAACCATCAGAAATATTAGAAAAAGTCCACTTTGTCATTTTGGATTTTTTCCTACTCAGAGGAAATTGATTATATACTGAGCAAGCAAAGAAACCTGACATTTATGTGTTAAAATAAGAGCTCATCAGGCTTTGCTCTAGTTCCCAGTGCTAAATATGGCAGCGTTAGTTTTTGAACTTTGTAGCCCATGGAAAAATTGACATTAATCATAAATTAGTATTAAAGTTCAAGTCCTCTAAATATGCTCTTCTTAGATTCTTTGAGTCACTATCCAAAGGCCTCTTTTGGAGATGGTTATTATTTTTCTAGTAGTTACTGTCATTATCCACAAGTAACACAAGTTGTGCATGACTAGGCCCTCCTCTTTAACCCTCCTGTTCCCCGAATGTGTAGTGTGCTATTTAAGGTGAAAAGGGGCAAAGCTCTTAGGATCCCAATGCTTATGTAAGGAAAAGAGGACCCTGTTAGCATAGTGCAAGCTTCTGGACTGAATACTTACTTCGGGAAATGTATGTTTATTTTACTGCTTATAGGTGTCAGGGTCAAGGAGTAACCAACTCTATTCAACTCCATTCAAACAGAGTACACTAGTTCTGCCATCCCTCTCGCAGGGAGATGGGTGGAGGAAGCTATTCTTTCGCTTGAGAAAAGCCGAAGAGTAACTCAGAACTTGAGCATTGGGGAGTGTTTGGAGCAGTGCCTTTTGACCCAGAACCTGTTAGTTTGCTTTCATAGAACTCCTGATGATTTAACAAGTCTCAGTTATGGCTTGATCTCATAACTAAATGGTATCCTTACAATCCCCAGAACTTGTTCTTTACTCTGAATTCAGCAGGCATTTACTAAGGATTGCCCGTGTGCGCAGTCATGTTCTGGGCATTGTGAAGAGATCAGAGCTATTTAAGATACGATTTCTGTCATTAAGAAACTTCTTCTCTGGGAAGCCTAAGGCTAGCGTTGGCAGGCATGAGCCCCCAGACCCGCTCGTCTTTAAGTGGTTGTAGGGATTTGGGGCAGCTGTGCTAGCCATGGGCAAGCCTTTCCTCAGCGGAAGCCACTCAGGAGCTTACTGACTCCACGGCGAGGTGACCACTGGCCAGTGGGAAGACAGCTGAATGGAGAATCAGATGATCTTGCTTCTAGTTCTGTTTTCTAGTAGTGTGACCTTATCCCAGATAGGTAAAGGTCACTTGGAGAGAGTCAGTAGGACAGAGTTGGACTTATCTCTCAGATGCTCTCCTGAAAGTCCACTGCACTGCAAGCTGCCTCCCCAGGGCCCTTCCTTCAGGCTGTTTGCATAAACACAGCAGAGGGATCAGTGGGAACATTGATTGTGTTGCCTTCCCAGGGTGATCAGAAAATTTTTGTTCATTCGTTGATTCACTTACACATTTCTTACTATGTGCCAAGCACTGTGGAATGCAAGGATTAATAGCCCTTCTGATTTGGAAAGGCCTTTGCTCCGCCAGCCCGCCACTAGAGCAACTCTTAATTGATCATCTGTACAAAAGAAACACGTCCTCACACAGCACTAGCCACGTAATAGGGGAGATAAGGTTAGCATTCTAAGCAGTTACAGAAAAATTAAAGAGTACGACTTTGTACACATGCTAAGTTATGGGCTTTTGAATTGGTGCCATAAGGGGTAGTGTTCAGAGAAGATAGAAGGGAAATTGTTTTATTTTTTTGAAAATAACTTTGATTACATAACAAAGAACAAAATAAGTTTGATTCTGTTAACTCAGGATTTCCTCTGAGATGCCTGAGAGAAGATGAAGGCTGCTTTTGCCTGTGTTTGTTTGCAGTCCAGAGCAGTTAAATCGATCGCTGTATATAATCATTTCCCTATGGGTGTTTTCTCACCTGCTTACAAATTTGGTTTTGTTTCTCCGTGTGCACCAGCTTCCCAACTGTCTGGACCCTTCGTGATGGTCTGTCCCACCCTGACCGCTCCAGCCCAGTCACTGGAGTGTATCTGGAGCAGATTGTAGGATGTAGTTCTTCTGAATTTCAGTCTAGGTTTCTTTATATAAACATTTGTTAGGGACTCTTAAAATTTTAGGAATTAAGACAGATAAATGTTTACGCTCCCAAACAAGTGGGTGACCAGAGTTTCTCTTACCTGTCACTAACCACTTACCTGTGTTACACAGTGCAAAGACCTCCCGTGCGTGTGAGTACACATGCCTGACAGGCCTGTGAAGTCTGTCTTGCCTCTCTGTCCCTGTTGGCAAAGTGAAATGGTGGAATTACATTATCAATCTCTAAATTTTCTTTAGTTATTATGATAATATGGCTATTGCTTATAATAGTACTGTTTTTATAAATTCCTGTTTTTGATTTGGTTGCTTTAACCACAAAAGCAACATAGATTTAGCTGTTTCAGGCCTGTGTTTATTGTTGTTTCATCCCTATTGAAACAACATCCCTATTGAAACAGTACTATTGCAAACTCCAGTTAACTATGTTGTTGGAAAGTCTTGTTCAGAGAGAAGGTTCTGCCCATGGATCTGTATGTCATTATTTTGCTCATGTAGTCTGAGGAGGACCACTTGAATGTCCCGTCCGCATCAGTCTTTTAGCATCAGTGTGGGATGAGAAGCTTTATTTGGGGTCCAGAATGCTATGCTGTCAGATAAAGCAAGCAAATGCAATATAAATTGGCTTTGCTAAATATTCAGTAGAGGTATTAAGGCAAAACAGCAAAATCAAAGAACCTGACAGAGGCAGTGGTGAACACCGTAC
This sequence comes from Cryptoprocta ferox, assembly GCA_028646485.1. Classification (NCBI taxonomy): domain Eukaryota; kingdom Metazoa; phylum Chordata; class Mammalia; order Carnivora; family Eupleridae; genus Cryptoprocta; species Cryptoprocta ferox. The sequence continues at coordinate 51,685,948 of CM053576.1, read as the reverse complement.
CTGGTACCTAAATGGTGTGCAAATACTTGCTGGGTTGAGTGAGAGAAGGTCCAGGGCCATGCTGTGTCTGTGTTCCAGTCTCTCATGCTGGGGTGCTTGCCTGGGCCCATGTGGGCACTCAAGGCTGCAGGAAGCAGGCCTGGCTGGGGTGGTGCGGTGTCAGCTGGCACCAGGCAGGTAGTGGGACCCAACCACTTCAAGAACTAGTACTAGGAATAGGTGTTTCGGCGGAGAGGAGAGGAGTTGAATGTGGTGCGAATAATTTTAAAAACCAACCATGCCAGGATGAGCATCAGACATTATACAGGTATTTATGGCACACTTTGTTTAGTGAATCCAGGTGGCGTTTGGTATTGCTTGATGATTGAATCCAGAGAGATTCAGCTGATTAGTGGAGTTCCCCAACTTTGAGACTTCTTTACGAGGTTACCTTCAAGCTTCGAGAGGTTCTCATGAGAGAGGGGGTCAACAGCGAGATAGTGTACATTGCTTTAGCCTAGGAAAAGAGGAGTAAACCTTGCTGTCAGCAGAGCATTCTAAATATCGGAAATACCAGTAGTCCTTCACATAATGGGTTGGTTGTGAAGTACGAACCCTGGCATGCCTAATACGCTTTTTATAAATGTTGAGAATGTGAGCAGTTTATAAAGCAAGTATCTTTATAGTAAACTACCTTTCCTTGTGACATGTTTTAGAGAACAGTTGATGTTCCCTTTCCACTTCCTGGACCGGCTTGGAAAACACGATGTAACCTGTACCGTGTCGGGCGGTGGGCGGTCTTCGCAGGCTGGAGCCATACGCTTGGCAATGGCAAAAGCCTTGTGCAGTTATGTCACCGAGGAAGAGGTGGAGTGGATGAGACAAGGTACACTCTGAGGTGGGAGTTGGGTGCGGGGAGAGGTAGCTGTCTCCTCAAGATCTGTAAGTGTTCCCAGAGTCCTGGACTAGTTACCAGAAATCATAAATTACTTAGTATCACAGATTGCTGGCTTCTCTTTTTGTGTTCCAGAACAGTGTTTTTCAGTTTTGATTTCTGTGAGGTGAATTTGAATTAGAAAAAAAAAAAAAGGAGGTCCTCCCAGCGTCAGGGAAAGTTTCTTTTGGCCTTTAAGGCCTAACCTCTTAACCAGTTTAGCAAGCACTACTCCATTGTGTTCAACAGGTAAACCAGTGATTGTTTTATCATAGAAATTTGTAACTGTTTGATGTAATGATGAAGACCATACTGTTTCCAACATCATTGGAGACACTTATTATTCCACTGTGATGTGACTGAGAATTTTATGTTGTCTTATTCACTGCGACACTCTGTCACCTCATCATGAATACAGGAGTCTGTGTGTGCAGTGTGAGAAAGACTATGCAGTCAATATGTCCATTAGAGTACTGCTTAGCACCTACTACAGATCAGGGCAGTTCTAGCCATCCTCCAGCTGTTTACAAAGGGAAGAAAATGTTGCAGCTGCTCCTAGCCGGCTGCATGGCCTGGGTGAGTCGCTTGGCACCTCTGTGCCCGCAGTTCCTCTCTGGGCACGTAAGCTGGCCTCTGCACCCCTTGCCCACCTGCGAGAGCCACTGGGTCCTTACTCTGTGCTACAGATTTGCACCGCATATGGCTTAGGCTAGTTGAGCTTTCAAGTGTCTTAAAAGTTCATAAGCAAATTGATTTTTAAGAATCCTACTGTTTTGTTGGATTCATATCTAGTCATTAAAGTAACTTGTAGGACCTTAACAGTTCCGCTAGTTTGACTTACTATGTATATTGAAAAGTAATAAAGTGTTATTACTTATAATTCAAACTAGAATTTAGACAACTCATGTCTGCATTTTGTCCCTAAATACTGTTTTATTCCATGCCTTTAAAAGACAAGTAAATGCAAAAACTTACATAACAAGTGATTGAAGTTCGCCTTTGCTTTATGGCCATTCAAATACTTCTAATAAGATACCTACACGCATATGCAGTGAAAAAAAGTGCTAGTGTTGGAAGAGTAAAAAAGATTGTGGTCTGTTTACATGTTTATAAAAGCCAATGTAAGAGCTTTCTTATCACTGGCAGTTTTGAAATCTATGGTTCCAGCCACCACTTGGGCACATTATTTGGGGCATATGCTTGAGAGTAACTCATTAATTTCCTAGAAATCTTAATTGTTCCTGATGATTAAGAGAGTAAACGCTTCCAGAAGTTTCTTTTCTCAGATATGTTCGATAAGTCATGCTGTATGTTTATATATTCATGTTCTTAATCTACAGTGTCCGTATACTTCCTCTTCCTTCACCACACAGTGCTTCTTTCTGCCTCCATTAGAACTCCCATACCTGTAACAATAAGTGGGCAACGTAAGTGAAGTCACAGTGAGGAGTGACCGCCCACATAAGAGCAGACTTAAGTTGAACAGGCTTAAAAACCGACAGGGACCCTTGGCCCTCATGGGATAAGGAGAGCAGACTCAAACAGTGTAGCCGGTGTTTGTCTCGAAATGGGGAGACTGTCCTAAAAGAGGGAAGGCAAACCGCTGTCATGAGACTTATTCCAGGCTGGTAAATTATTACCGGGCTGGCTGCTTTCCTGCTAGGCAGCGTGCAGTTTCCATGGCTCATAAAGGCTTCTCTTTCTGCGCCGCAGCTGGACTGCTGACTGCTGACCCACGCGTCAGAGAGCGGAAGAAGCCGGGCCAGGAGGGAGCCCGCAGGAAGTTCACCTGGAAAAAGCGCTGAGTACTCTTGCACAGGCCAGAAGAGGAGATGCCGCGTGTGTGTGCCTGCGTGTGGTGGACATTTGAGAAGTATTTGCCGGCCAGTGTGAGGGCAGCATTTTTGGGCGTTTGAGTTGTGGGATGATTTATTTTTAAATGCTACTTTGTAAAGGTTACCTTGTAAATACAGTTTTTAAAACATGTTTAGTTTCCCTCTCCTTTATTTTTTAAACTTTTTCAGAAGGCAGTTTTAGAAGCATGATTCATAGAATGTTGGCATATTAGATCTGAAAGGAACATTCAACAAAATCTAGTCATGTAACCTCATTTTGCGGACAAGAAGGCCCAGCCTCCAAAACGAAGGGACCTACCAGAGCTACACTGCTAATTTAGTAAGAGAGGGAGACCAGAACTCGTTTCTCCTGATTCTGTGGTTTTCCCGGACGGCAGTTGTCACATACTGTTCAAACTGAAAGATGAGGATGCTTGTTCAGAAGAATGAAGGGAGTTGTGAGCATCTTTGTCAGGAGCTGGAGAGGGCTGAGCTGCTGGGAGTCGAAGGCGTTCAGTGGCTTCGGACAGCGGGCCAGTCTCCGCCGGCCCCTGGCAGCCACCATCCTCCTATTTCTGTGGGTCCAGCTTTGTAAAGATGCTACATAGAAGCGATACCATGTGGTGTTGGTCTTCGCCCAGCTGCTTTTCCCTCAGCATCATGCTCCCCACG
>CM053576.1:51591602-51682428 GCA_028646485.1 Cryptoprocta ferox | reverse complement strand
GATAGCCGCCCCCCCCCCCCGCCCCCATCCTCGGCACACGTTCCAAGATGCCCAGTGGATGCCTAAAAGCGCGAATAGTACCAAACCCTCCACATCGGGTCTTTATCCTGTACATAAATATCTATGATAAAGTCTAATTGATAAATTAGCCATAGCAAGAGATTAACAGTAATATAGAACAATTATATGCTGTAATAAGAGTTATGTGAATGTGGTCTCTCTCGGAATACATTATTGCGCTGTACTCCCCCTTCTCATGATGGCATGACGATAAAATGCCCACGCGAGGTGATGCAATGAGGCGAATGCCCTGGGCATTGGGACGTAGTGTTAGCCCACTGCTGACCTTCTGATACAGAGGCAGGAGGATCGTGTACTTCCGGACAGCGGTTGACCTCGGATATCTGAAACCACAGATAAGGGGGACTACCGTATACCACATCGTCGCACTCTACATCTTAAATACATTATTACAGCTTTGTCAGTTCTACCTCAGTGAAGCTGCAGAGAAAGCCAAATGAAATTAAAGTCTGTAAGCCCTCCCTGCGGTAGTGTAAGCAGGAGACCAGCCCAGGGGAAGTGCTCCCCCTGCCCACAGAGGTCTCAGCAGACGTGTCCGAGGAAGGAGATCCAGAGGCTCGGAAGGAAGGTGGGTAGGCCGGGAATTCAGAGGCAGTAGAGCAGGAGTGGGGGCCCAGGTGCTGAGTCCTTGAGTGCAGGGCCATCTGTAGGTCAGTGGTGGGGAGGGCTGCTTCCCCAGGACAGCCTCTATGCCTGCATTGGGTCTGAAAGATCACAGGGTTTTTGGCCAAAGGCCGGACTCCTCAGTCATAGCTATGTGTTAACTCGAGTTTGTTACAGGATTTCTAAAGTTCTTTGAGAAACTTAGACTTTAACTTTATTGCAACTTTGCAATAGGCTTCTAGAGGGAGAAAGGTAACTGTGACAGAGGTATCTTAAATCCATTTTAATACAATTGTTTTAATAAATACAATATTTAAAGAATTTGACCCTCAGTGTTCAGTTTTCCTTCCTGTAGAGAGTTATCTAGTACCGATTTCTTTGTAAATTGGTCTTTTAAAAAATCTGGGAGGCACCTGGGTGGCTCATTCGGTTGGGGCATCCGAATTCAGCTCAGGTCATGATCTCACGGTTCGTGAGTTCGAGCCCCACGTCAGACTCTGGGCTGACAGCTCAGAGCCTGGAGCCTGTCTTCAGATTCTGTGTCTCCCTCTCTCTCTGCCCCTCCCCTGCTTGCGCTCCGTCTCTCTCAAAAATAAATGTTGAAAAAATTTAAAAAAAAAATCTGGGATAAGGTCCGAACTGTGTACATACTTAAGATCTTTGAACGGTACGGTAACAGGAGACAAGGGGCCTAAGTGTCACCACGTCATATCCAAAGCATCATTCATCTCCGCCGGAATCGCAGGAAACCATTTTCTCCTACGCAGCCGCCTTTCTCTTGTGAAGCCGTGGCAGGTTTCACGCAGCCCCTGCCCGTCGGAGCAGGCTTTCTCTCACCTTGATGAGACAGAAGTGACGCATGGCCCCACCGTGCAGTGCGGTGGCTTGTTTGTGGCTGTGGGGCCACCAGCGCGGGGCGAGCACCTGCCGCGCTCCTGCCTCCTGCCACATGAGCAGGGCGGGTCGGGCAGGGGAGACCGCGCATGCGCCGGCCGGAGCCTCTCCCGTCAGGTCCCTGGGGTAATGGAGGAGACGACGCGTAGGCAGTCTCGTGGGAAACCACTGTGCCGTCACAGTGACGCCAGGAATGAAGCCGCTGACCGGATATCTGCCCGAGACGGGAGTCAGGGCAGGAGGTGGGAGTGCAGACTCCGGCAGCAGGAGAAAGACAGGCGGAAGGCAAGTTCATGGATGTTTGGGGAACAGAAGGAACCCTGCGCGCGGGGTGCCCCCAGCGGGTAGGGTGCCGCGCGGAAGCCAGCCAGGTCTGCGGCAGCTGGAAATGTCACAGAGATGTTGCTGCTCACCGCCCAGGAGGATTCACGGCCTTCGAGAGAATAGCAATGAGAGCTGAGATCCGAACAAGGATTTCAGACTTAGCCACACACACGACTCTTCCTTATTTTAGCTATTCGGTAGGATCATAGCACACAGTTCAGTGGTCCTTTGAGCCACATGGGTCAACTTAACATGTGGATTTCTTTTCAGTAAGTACAGTACTGTGAATGTATCTTACGATTTCTCTTTAATAACATTTCCTCTACCTTTATTATAAGAATATATCATAAATATACATAAGATGTGTTAAACAACTGTCATCAGGAAGGCTTCCGGTCAACAGTAGGCTATTAGTAGTTAAGTTTCGGGGGAGTCCGAAGTTACACATGGATTTTCTCCTGCACAGGGGTTAGCGCTCCCAGCCCCCACACTGTACGAGGGTCCTCCTGTAACAGAATCTGTTAAGTGCCACCTTCCTGTGTGGCGGCTCTAGGGGACATGCTCAAAATCTCTACCTAATGAAGATCACAGCTGTTGCAGGAGCAGAAGGGACTCAAAGTAGGGGGCCCCCAGGAGATGGCAGTGAGGGAACAGGCAGGGTGACCAGAAAGGGGAAGGGTGTGTGGAATGTTCCAGAGACGGCCTGGACAAAGGTGACCGACTGCTGTAGAAAGCAGGGGCAGATAGATACTAAGTAGGAGAGTAAGCAGGCATCTGGTAATGCAGAGAACTACAAACCCGGGAAGGGCAGTTGGCGGCAGAGGGGACAGTGACATGACAGGGGCTAGCTTGGGTTTTGCACCGTTTCAGGTGGGGACCATGAAGTGGCACTGCCTGGCACACACTTGGACACTGAGAGGCGGACATCAAGCTGGAAGCCTGATGGGGAGGCCATCACTCGTTGGGGCACTCACAATGCGGCTGGAATCCGCAGGGAAGGACGCATCGCAGAAAGAAGGCAGAGACACTGCTCTGGAGGAATAACCGCAAGGTTTAGAAGCCGAGGGAGGGAGAAGAGCCAGAAGCAACACCAGTGATGGTGGAGGAAGGAGGAGATCTGGGGTGAAGCCACAGGTGTCCTGCGCAGGCCGCGCAAGTGCTGGCTCTGGCAGAAACTTGGGTTTTGTGTGCCCGGCAGGTCACGCTGCCGTCTGAGTCTCAATGTCCTCACATCAGATTGGGGTCGTGGTCTGCCCTGGCAGTGCCACCTGTCCTTTCATGAGGATCAAATAAGAGAACCTGGAAAAGCAGCTGCGGTGGCCCGCTGTTCCCACCGCAGCCCAGGCACTCGGCCGTCCGAGTGTGGGGACTGGGCAGCCACCAAGAGGATCAAAGAGGCTCCAAGCCCTTGTTTCTTTGCTCAGCTTGAGGCGGGCTCTTTCGAAAACAAGTGGTTCGGGCCGGAACACAGTCACTTGGCCTTCCAGGCTCTGAATTGTGACTTCAGCCACCTGGGTGGGAAACTTGGGGGAGCGTGTCCTGAACACCCACTGTGCGTGTGCACAGCATTGGGAACGGCTGATAGGAACCAGTTTCTTAAAGTAGGCATTTGACAAGATTACAGCCTTGAGATAACAGTAAGAGCTAATGGCCTCTGAAGTCCGAATCGGTGCCAAATACTGTTCTAAATACAAAGAAGAACGTGTTTAATCCTCACAGGAACCCTGTTAGATAGACACAGAAAAATCAGTGCCTTGGGAGGTTGAGTAACTTCCCCAAAGTTGCAGAGTGAGGGAGCGGCCACACCGGGTTGAAACCTGGAATCTCGGCTCCAGCATGTGTGCTTTGAACGCCATGCAGCATCAAAGCAGGACAGGATGGAGCAGGTGAGCTGCCCCTACTGCCCACGCTCACACGGTCCACGTTGTCTGATGCAGTCAGAAGATTCGGCAGAGGGGGCGGGGTTTCCAGCAGATCCTAATGGACAGGTAAGCATTGATTAATTCCCATTTATACCAGACCCTACAACCAACCTAGAGCCTTCATCACATCCAGAGGGGTGTCACAGCCGCACCATCGAGATGGGATCACTAGGACAACAGTGGTAGAAAAAAGGTTCTAGATGAGGCATGAACCGCGACTGCAGTCCAGGGACAGAGCCTGAGGAAGGTGAGGCCTCCATCCAATTGCCCACGAGGGCCCAGCCTCCGCCTCTCAGTGTAACTGCTTATCTCAGTAGAACTGCTAAGTAGTTCTCTCTTTTGCTCCCCACACTTTAGGGCTCGTGTGAAACCTTCAAAGCCTTCCCAAGGTCTTGTGACTGGGTCATTTCTCCTGGGCATAGGTCCATTGCTCTCACAAGATGCCCAAAGGGGTCCCTCCCTGTAATGTTAAGAACCACTGGCAGAAGGCGGGTTTTGTTTTGTTTCGTTTAAGGAAAACAAGCCTTGTGTACAGGCTTGACGGTGGTGGGTGAGGCAGAGAAGCTGTTGTAGGACACGGGAGAGGCGCTGCACCAGGTGGGGGCAGAGGGTGGAGGAGATGGGCCCGTGGGTGTCCACTTAGTATGCCTTCCACAGGTGACCTATAGGATTTTCATTCTGCACTGTTACATGGTGAAAGTAAGTGCAAGGCCACCTGGAGGCGGTCTGTGGAGGTGTCAGAATGGTCTCTGGAGTTCGTGACTGTGACCTCGGGCAAGCTGACTTCCTTACCCCTCGGTTGCTCATTCGCAAAGTGGGAAGAATCAGCAGCACACGGCCAAGGATCGTGAGGAGTCGTGAAACCCACGGGAAGTGCTCTATAAATGTTGGCCATGACTCTCATCCCTCTTTAACCTCTGTCATTTGATTAAACAACAGTGCATGGGGACCCACGAGCTTGGAAGAAGTGGTCAGGCAGTTGCCTTGAAAACGAAGGTCCGTGTCATTTGGTGTTTCCTCCTTTTGTAGCACGACGTTCATGGACTACTCAGAACAAACTAAAACACGATGGCACAAATGGTGGAGCAATTGGATGTTGCAGACTAAGTGTCCCCGTGTCTGTGAAAAGGTCTAGGCCAGACTGGATTCAGAAAGGCACAGATGTTGCGAGTGTTCAGCCTAGGAAAGCCCCCCAGAGCCATCGGCGCGGGCACCTGGCGCGGGACTGCAGGCATTTGCAAAGAAGGATCGGTAGGTTGTGTTTGGCAAACACTGAAGTCAAGTCCCTTTAATAGGCTGTAACATAGTCCCCAGAACCAACGGGCACAGAATCATAAAAATAAAAATTGTCACCCCACAGAAATTATTGCCCCCTTGGTGAACAACTGTGTGGTGAAAAAAACAGAAGCTTCTCCTCTTCTAAGCCCTTGGCTAAAACAATCAATGCATAACTAAAAAATGGAAATAAATTTTGAACACTAACCTATACCGAATGTCAGTCCTGCGCACAAAGTCTTAGCAAAGAATTTTTGCTGTCATTTCACAGGAAATAGAATACAAATGATTACTGAGGTGCAAAGTGTGGAAAAGACTTTAAAAGAAGAATTCAAGTCCTATCATTTTATTACTCGCCTTTCAATCATAAGCCATTAGCTTCTTAAACTAAATCATCAATATGGGACACCTGGATGGCTCAGTTGGTTAGGCATCGGACTTCGGCTCAGATCATGATGTCATAGTTCGGAGTTCGAGCCCCGTGTCAGGCTGTGCTGACAGCTCAGAGCCTGGAGCCTGCTTTTGATTCTGTCTCCCTCCCCGCTCCCATGCTCACTCTCTGTCTCAAAAAAAAAACAAAACACTAAATCAATAAAATTAGCGTTATATGTATATGTAAAAGGAACCAGAGATCGAGTATTTCCTTAGGATTAGAAGACACTTCAAGTTTCCTGGTGTAAATCATAAATGATTTATGGAGCAGAGGCCTCTATTAACCATGTATTTCTGATGCGTTCACATCCTGGGGCCAGACCTGCCTGCCTGCACACCTTCCATATGCAAACCAGCCGGTCCAGCCTCCACACCCCCACCCACCTCCTGTTTTGGCTGACACTCCCCAGGACACTCTCCTCCTGCCCTAATCACCTCAAGGCCACGTGCCAGACAACTAGGGACAGCCCCTGTTGCCCAGAGCCCTCCGAAACTATCCAACCCTAAGCTTGTCTCAAAAAAGCACAATAAAAACCATGTTTTCCACTTGCTTTGTGTCCCGGCCGGCCCTGGTGCTGCCCTGCATGGCCCCATGTGGCACGGCGTGCCCCTTCCTCTCAGGAACTGTAATGAAAGGTCTTCCAGTGGCAGTCACCTCCTGATCTCTTGGCCTCACCATATGTGAATCATAATAAAACCTACATCGTCAACAAGGCCTCACACATGAAAGGCACTGCTATGCTATGACCTCTCTGTTCTACAATTACAATAATTCTTCTATGTTAGTGCTTTCTGGTATTCGATTTTTATTTGCCATGCATTTACTTGCCACAGTTATAAGCATCAACCAGACAAGTTCCTTCCAGGAAGTCCTTTTAAGAGGAAGGGAAGACGCCGCTTTCCTAGGGTGGTAAATTCCTATTACTTTCTTCTTTTTTTGAGCTTATTTTTGAGAGAGACAGAGACAGAGTGTGAGGAGAGGAAGGGCAGAGAGAGAGGGAGACAGAATCCGAAGCAGGCTCCAGGCTCCAAGCTGTCAGCACAGAGCCCAACACGGGGCTCGAACTCATGGATCGAGAGATGGTGCCCTGAGCCAAGTCGGACACTTAACTGACTGAGCCACCCAGGTGCCCCCCATTACTTTTCACTAATTTGCCACTGTTTCAGCTTTAACAAAAGTTAGAACCACTTTGGGATCCTCTCTGAAACTGTTCATCAGAAGTCCCAATTTATTCCTTTTTCATTTTCCCAGCACCTGGTTGTACTCTTCCTAGAAAAGATTGAAACCTCTTCAGGGGAACCAGCCTCGCAGTGTGAGGCCTTTACCTCCAGTTCAGGAATGAAAGATTCCTACCCAGCTCTCCACCATCGTATGTAACCTTCCTATAAGCCCTTCACACTGAGGAGGCTACCACAGCTTCTGGAGAAAACTGTTCCCTCATGGTGTTCCCCACTATTAAGATGAATTTCTCTTTTGTAATCTTAGAGTATTGCATCTCTAAAGTGAGGGGAGGAAGTGGCAGAGGGAAGGGAGGTTTTCACAGGGGTGTTTAATGGATAGAGTTAAGGAAACAGTATCGCATCAGTCAGTAGTGGTTTTCATTAGGATTAGGTGCTATTAGGGCTCTCCTGGCTGCAGGCGGCCAACACCCCAAACTTGGACTATCTTTAAACCGCAAAGAGAGATTTCTCAGGGTACCCTTCCTATTTGCAGGAAGAGGTGCGCTGCCATCTTGCAGGAAAGGAGTAACACCTCAGGGTTCCAGGACACCATGCTTCCAGAACTCTCACTGTGCCCTCTGCTTCCTTCCCACCGGCTCTCATGTGTCACCTGCTTCTCAAGGAACTTCCAAATGCTAGGACACCACTCATGAGCCCACCTCCAGCTCACTGCAGGGAGCAGGGTTTGTGTCAGAACTGTGGCAGCTCCCACAGAAGGCTGTGGTCGGAGCAGGAGACAGGACAACTCCTAGAAGATGGCGGGTCCTATCCCCAGAAGGCAGTGGTCCCACAGACAAAAGAACCTGTGCCCCAGGGTCATCCCTGGGCTGTCTTGAAACAGAAATAGCCATTGAGGGGCTGTCTGAAAGGTCTCTCTGCCACACAGTGGCTGGGGACCCCTGACCATTAAAGAATATGACCTCTACCTACTTTCCAGGCTTGTTTCTTCCTTCCAATACCCTCCCAACAGCCATCTGAGGTGCTGAGGCCTGGCCTCACCATCCCCACTGGCTCTCCTCCACTCCCACAGCACTGGCCCCACACAACGGTCACAGTGCTCAGCCGGTAGTACCTGTTGATGTATTGTCTTCCCACCAGACTGTAAGCTCAGCAAAGGCAGAAAGATCATTCAGCTCATCTTCATGCCCCACGGCCTAGTTCACAGAAGGGGCAGGAATAGTTCAAAGACTTCACTACTGATTCCTCATAAAAACAGGTAATTTCAAAGGTAGCGATCTGCCCCTCTGCCTTGTGCAGTCTGGACTCTTCTGTGGCCCCATGCACATTCACTGAGAACTCCTTTGGGTCCGGCAGTAACAGGGTTACAAAAAAATGATCAAGTCAGAGCTTTGTTCCCAGAGTCTTAACTAGAGAAAACAGTTAGAAGGTGATTGAGTCTTCAACCCTGCTGCAAAAAATATTGACTAGGAGTCAGGGAATGAGTGAGAGCTGAGGACCCAACCAGGACAGTCACGGGAGGTGGTAGCCATGGGGCCTCCATGCTCTGGTCTCACTGGCTCTGAGCCGGGTGGGGCCTGGCACGTAATAGATGCTTGGGAAACCATGACTCTGCCTTCACCAAGCCTCAGCTTTCCTGTCTGAAAAATGGAATCACTATCTCTGCTTTCCGGAGTTCTATGCGTACTCAGCAAACATGGGCAAATACCCAGCAGAGTATTTGATGTGGGCACATTCTGGTGAATACGTGGGTTGGGGTTCAGGCAGGCTGCCAGTTTGGCGTATTGATTATGTGGAATTAACGTTACTTAATTAAGGACACTCTGACCCTCCTTTGTCCCCTGAAAGCAGAAAATACTCCCCAGGTGAAGGCTACCCTCCCTGTACCTGGAGGATGGAAGGCATCCTTATCCCCAAAATAGGGCACTCAGGGCCACCAAGGCTGTGTACACAAACCTTGTTACTTCTTCAATTATTTGCTACCCCAAGCCCAAACCCCTTGTCAATTCTTGACAAATAATTGTTTCTGTTTAAAATAAAAGCTGCCCTGCTTTGGTCACTTTGGGGAAACACCTATTTCTGTGAGCTCCCATATGTACAAAATTAAAGTTTGTTTTTCTCCTGTTAATCGGTCTTGTGTCAATGGAATGATAAGGCTAGAAAGGAAGAAAGGTCATTTTTCCTCCCTGACCGATTTGGTGCCCAACGTGGGGCTCTCGACTGGCTGGACACAGTTCACTCCGAGGCTGCCATGGCTGAGCCCTGGGACTGCTGACAAGTGCTGGCAGAAGTGGCATTTGTGCCACATCGGCCTCCCGGGGCTCTGCCTGCAGGGCCCCCTAGCAGCAGGAAGCCGAGAGCCCTTTCCTTAGGAGAAAACATCAATGTGCACTAGTTCCTTGGGTACAGCGACTCTGGTAAAGATTTGTGAGGAGTACTTTTGCCCTCTATTGATTCTGTTCCTGCCACAGAAGGTCACTGCTTTCTTTTGTCTGTCTTTTGTGTTGTTTGTCACAGGGAAGAAACCCACATGGTGGAACGCAGGCATAGGCCCCATCGGCTAGTGGCCTCACACTGCTGAGTTCACAGTTCTCACCAGACCCGAATCTCTTCAGACTGACTTTGCTGTGAGTCCTTTATGTAAAATGTGGATGAGGTTTTCCTCTGTCTTGAGAGCCTGGATTTGTGACCAGTGAGAGTATTCCTGCTGGCATCCACCATCTAGAAGGTGCGTGTACCAGTGTGCATCTGGCGCCAGTCCAAGAGACTGGGGATCCGAGACACAAGGTCACAGGCAGTGATCTCTTTGTCCTTCCATGTCGGCTCTCAGGGGAGTTTGTTATTAGGGGTCCCAGCCCATAGGGGGCCTTTGTCACCCTAACTTTCATGGTTTTGCTAATAATGTTAGAAAAGCCTCATAAGCCCCATTCGTGGGGCACCTGCCCCCATGTCACAGATTTAGCAGGTCTGTGACTGCAGGCGTCTCATGTTCCCATGACAGACCAGAGCCACCATTTTTACTACACTGTTTGCCTATGACAATAAAGATCTGTGCTTTCATAGAATAACTCTGGGAGACCCTGGATTCTGGGGGCTCTGTCTTCTGTACGCATTTTGGAGATGCCTCTTGCACCCACGGCTAAGATTTATTGATTTATTCTAAGCCTCGGAAGTTACCTCCAGGTCTTTCCATTAAAAAGACTTATTGGATTGAGCCACATTTGGAATAAATATACTAATGGAGACTCCACTCGTCAATGGCCAGATGATGGATCTTCTGAAGGGGAAAATTTCCGTACTTAAAAACAAATGTAATCAGCTCTCCTCCAAGGGTAGCTCTGGGAAGATTGGATTGAGAACAGGACACCAGGGAGTACGATGTCTAACATTAGGGGCTCCCTTAACAAGATGAAGGAATGGAAATTAGACTGGGAACAACAATTAAAATCCACATCCAACACAAATCCCCTATCCCCACCTTCTGGTGCACCGCTTTACCCCCCAGCTCCCTGTCCCCTCACTCCAGAAGATCTTTTGGATCTCCAGGCTCTGGGTCAAAGTCCCCCTGCACAGAAGCCAGCCCCTACTCCCCAGGAAATTCCCGTAGCTCCCCAAACCATTCCACCTTCCCCAGAAAAATTCCTTAAACACCCAGCTAGCTGTTTTAACTTCTCCCTTCCCTACAAGGTTTACGGGAGCACTCTGGCCTGACTTCCTGGCCCAGGGTCTACACAGATTGCCTGTGGACATGCTGACTGTCAAGAAGGGAATATAGCAGAAACACCTGAGGCCCACGCGGCTCGCTTACTGTCCCTTACAACTCCTCCTACTTTCCAGGGCTCTGTCCGAAGACCTTACCAGCCTCCGGCCTTCCTATGCAGTGTCCTTTATGGATGCATCCTGGAACGCCCCCTGCGAAGAATTCATGTCCCCTGGACGGCAGCAGACCTTTGAAATGACAAAGCCTTTTACCTCCACTTTCAGAAGATCCTACCAAATGTAGAGAGGAATTAGGAAGATTATCGGCCATTCACAAGCCTACTCCCAGAGACCTTGATTGCCTGCTTAAGATTGCCTGTGATTATACTGGGGTTATTAGGCAGGCCAGACAGCCCCTTGGAAAAACCCCCTGGCGGAGGAAACAGATGGCCAGAAATTCTCCAAGGCCCTTCTGCAAATGACCAGGAGATGGCTCAGCTGGAGGCTGCTATTCAAGGCTTGATAGGAATATTCCTTCTCCCTCAAGGGAATTGGTCTAAAGTTGAATTGTGAGCTCAGAGGGAAGGAGACCATCCGAGGCCTTGGCGGAATCCTTTATACAAACGCTTTAAACGTGTAACTGCACTGAACCCAGAAACTTCAGAATGTAAAAAACCTTTTAATTTCCACTTGAGTAGGAAACTTTCTCCCTGATACAAAGAGGCAAGTTCAAAATAATGTAGTTGGTTGGGCCAGCCGGCCTATAAATGTCACAATAGAAGCAGCTACTAAATTCTTTGAAAATAGCTTGCAGGGAAAAAAAAGTTAAAATCAACTATTTTTTCTCTGCAGTGTGAATCTTTAGAGCGACAGAATCGTAACTCTCAAAGCTACTCAAAGGCCACTGTGACCCTCCCTATCTGCCTCTAGACAGTCGAAGATAGTATAAAAAATACTATTGGAACAATAATTGTCCTCACTTGAGAGATAAAAGTCAAAGAAGTGATCCCCTGGGACCTGGGCATCCCCAGAAGATCAGTTTTTCTCCTGTGGGACAATTCACCATCAACTCAGTCAGCCAATCCTTAGTCTCACCCAAGCCCCTGTTAAATTAGAAATAGAGGACCCAGAATTGGATTTTTTTTTTTAATTTGAGGAAGAGAGAAAGACCATGCATGCAAGCAGGGGAGAGGGGCAGAGGAAGAGGGAGACAGAGTCCCAAGCAGTCTCCACACTCAGCACAGAGCCCGATGCAGAGCTCAATCTCACGACCCTGGGATCGTGACCTGAGCCGAAATCAAAAGAGTCAGATGCTCAGCTGACTGAGACACCAGGGCGTCCCAGGAGACTGGATGTTTAAATTGACCATGGTGTGATTTGCTCTTACCATCCCCTCAGAGGATTCACCTCTGCCTGTCACCTGATTCTATTCAAGCCACCAGAGACTCCGGGCACCCTATTCCATAGCCCCTGTCTCAGCTGCCCCAATATCCTCAGGCCCTCCTGGCACCCGGCATGCCTTGCTGGGGTCCAGCTCCTCATCAGCAAACCTTCTGGTACAGAATTTTTATGGAAGTTCAATGCCACTGTAAAGGATAACAAGACCGGTGCTTATTTCCCTGCCCTTGGACCAAACTGCAGGGTTCCTCCTCTCCTCACTTGTAACTCATCTTGATTTAGATTCCTCTGAAGAGGAGGTGTCTTTAAAAGATGCCCTGTTTGTCTGTGGGCCACACACACAGGCAAGGTTGGCTTGTGCTGAGCCGGGTGCATTTCTTGGAAAGGAATAATCCATTTCCATCAGCAAGCTAGCATCCTATCCCCAGACACACAGAGAGGGGAGTTGAGCCCATAGGAGATTCGTTGGTAGCAGACTGCACTGGTCTTTACTGTCTCACCCTGTAACACTCCAATTTTGGCAGTAAAGAAAGAAGGTTAATTTGACTCGGACAGGAACCAAATCTATCGATTTGTGGAAGACCTAAGAGCCGTAAAGTCACGTACCCCCTCCTTACCCTGTGTCCCTAATCCGGCCACCTCAATTCCTGGGAATGCCATCTGGTTCACAGTGACTGACCTCTGCTTGGCTTTCTCTTTAATCCCACTGCTCCCTGACTCGAGATTTCTTTAGGGAAGCAGTTAACGTGGACTCGCATATCACAAAGATATTATGGGTCTCCCTTAATATTTTCCCAAGTCCTTAAAGTCGACTAGGATTCTGTAGCCTTCACAGAAGGCTCCCTTCTTGTTCCGTATGTTGATGATCTGTTATGCTGTAAAAACATGAGCCCAGCTGCTCTTACAGACCCCCTCATCTTCCTAAAGGCACCAGCTGAACAAGGCCATCAGGCTTCCCCATCTAAACTTCAGTGGGTACAAACAACTGTCGCCTACTTAGGACATGAGATGTCCTCATGGGGTTGGTTCTAAAGCTCACCCTAAAATTCCTCAAGTCAATTTTGTCCATCCCTCTCCCCAAAACCAAAACAGTTACATAAATTTCTAGGGGTGACCAGCTACTGCTACCAGTAGCTTCTTAGTTTTGCTGCCCTTGCTAAATCTCTTTATGTCCTCCTCCCAGAGAACACCCCAGAGCTGGTTTCCTGGCCAGCCTTCAAAGGCATTAACCTCCTCTGAAGCCTTTAAATAAACATTGTCTACACCCCCAGCTCCCCACTTACCTAGTTTTGACAAGCTTTTTATCTATACTGCCATGAAAATAACACGGTCCCAGGACAGCCTCTGCCTCTCATCCTGTGGCATACTGCTCATGTCTGCCAGACCCTGTGGCCTCAGGCATGGCTCCCAGGTTTGCACACTCTAGCCCCCATGGCCATCTTGATTGACAAAGCCTTTCATCAGGCTCGCAATTCGCCCACGTTCCCCATGAGGGGGTCTGCTCTCTGACAAGCTCATAAGACACAGCATCTCTCCACACAGCGACAGACCACCTACAACCAAGTGCTTGTGACTAACCTACCATCTTGAGTTGTAATGCTTTCAATCCAGCGACCATGCTAACCGCATCCCCTCCCTCCACTCCCCACCATGATGGTCACCTTGCAACTATAGAAGTGGTCTCAAAGACACTGGAGGAGCTCCTAAACACCCCCAGAGATGGCCCAGATTCACTTCTAATTTGCCTTGGCTGCTAGAAATGACATTTCCAGGGAAACATAAACAACGGCTATGCCCTGGTGTCCCCATGTGAAACACTGGCATCATACTCCTTCCCTACCTGCTGTAAATCAACCCAAGCATTTGAACTGCTAGCTCTCACCACAGCTTGTACATCAGAGGAAAGGAAAGCTGCCAGTTTTCACACGGACTCCAGATAGGCTTTGGGGGTCTGCCATGCTGTTGACGCAATTTGCAAATCCCTCGGATTCTTAACCTCTACGGTACTCCTATTGTGAATGTGCGTATGATTGCTTCCTTATTCCAAGCTACTCCCCTCCTTCTAACATCCCCACTGTTCACTGCTCAACCCACACTAAGGAAATGGATGTCCTATCTTTAGAAAGGAATAGGGCAGACAGAGCTGCTAAGTATGCAGCCCAAAACAAGTCCCTTCCTATCTCCATCTAAATTTTAAGCCCTCCTTTCTCCTCAACCGATGTTATAAATGCTCCCCACCCCAATCTGCAAAAGACAAATGGATCCTAAAAGGTGCCAAACAAATTACCAGATGGATTACACATTGGGCCAAATGGACTTCTGATGCCCCTTTCCTTTGAACTTGTTGACTTGTATTTCTCTCCCACTGAATGGGACCCATGTGCAGACAGGGTGTAGGTAAGGAACTAAAAGGCAATTGATTCTGCCCCAGCATCCACAAAATTGCTACCCAGATTCTTTCCCAGCGCCCACTTGTCAGCCTCACCAAATTTTAGAAGAAATTGACATACCCTAGGAAGTCCTCTCAGGGCCTTGCCGCCCTTGGCAGCGTTCCAAATGAATTTTATAGATTTGCCCCCAGGCTTGGGCTATTCTTTTTGGTTTTTGTCTGTATGTTTGGTGGACAGACTGAATGCTAGCTGACTAGATGTGCTGATACTGCAGTAGTCTAAAGAAACTAATAATAGATTAATCCGTGTTTTGTCATTCCTTTATGGATCGAGTCAGACCAAGAAATTCCTTTTACAGCAGAGATAAACCACCTGCTTGGAGAGACTCAGAGATACTCATTACAGTTTCAGACTCCATAACATCCTCGATCAACGGGGCAAGTGGATTGTAAAAATTTAGACATAAATAGGACTTTAGGAAAGACCAGTCAAGAAACTGGACTTAAATGGCCAGACACAGTACCCCTGGCCTTATAAAGATCCAGAACACTCCAAATTGGAGAAATGGAGTCATTTCCATTGGAGTCATGGAGTCCCCAGTCAGTTAAGCGTCTGACTTTGGCTCAGGTCATGATCTCACGGTTTGTGAGCTCGAGCCCCATGACAGGTGAACTTGCGCCCTGATTTGGGTGAGCCCCGCTTCCCTCTCTCTCTCTCTGCCCCTCCTGGGATTCCCTCTCTCTCTCTCTGCCCCTCCTGGGATTCTCTCTCTCTCTCTCTGCCCCTCACTCACTTACACCCTATCTCTCTCTCAAAACAAAAACAAAAACAAAAAAAAACAAAAATACCTCCATTCCTGGATTAAGCAAACATTGTGGGAACTTCAGGGAACCATGTGATGCTATCATGAGCTATATATAAGAATTACTAACTAGCATACTTGAGGCACATCACCAGCAGGTAAAGAGTCATGGCCTCTACTGACGGACAAGCCTCACCATCGCTCTTGACCAGAAGACCAATAGATCTCAAGGTCTTTAGAAGGAAACATGCACTGTCACCTCACTGGAAAGGACCTGACACGGTCCTGCTGACCACCTACACTGCAATGAAAATTAAAAAAAAAAAAAAAAGTCCTTCTGGCATGCAAGCTATGCCAGAAAAGACCCAGCTCATCACTTCTGAGATAATTGGAAGACAATCCCTACAGATGACCTTCAAGTAAGCATTTCTAGAGCCAATCCCCAGTCTCCTGAAACAGATGGTGAAAGAAAGTGGAGGAGGGTCAGTAAAGTATCCTCCACACAGAGAAGGCACTTTGAGACTGAAAAATGAAGCAAGCCACTGTACATACCGTTTACACAGAGTTTTGCTTCGGATAACTTACTGACGTGGAGATCGGGCAGGCAGGAGGGTCCAGGAGATAGGTGGCCATTCTCCATCCCCAGTCTCTGGCCAGACCAACCTTAATCCCCAGCTTTTCTGGAGTGAGGGGCATGGTGATGAGGTCCCAGGGTCGTTTTCTATGCACCAAAGGATCTCCACTAGTTACCCAAAGTGGGGCTCTCTGCACACCAGCCATCACCAGTAACTACCATGCCCTCTGCGCACCACTTTAGGGCACATCAGAACAAGCCCTCCTCCACTCCAGTCAGGGTGTACATTAACATCCATGGGGCCTGGAACATGTGGCCCTGAGGGTGGTCATCATGGGGCATGAACAAGATGGAAGGCCAAAGATGGAGTCAATGTTGTCAGCACTTCTACGCTCTACCCCTGCCATCCTTACAGCCTGCACAATCTCATGTCCTTCTTCTGTGATGACCCTAGAGCCAGATATCAGGAGGTGACTTGCACCCCTGTGCCATAGAAGCAATATTAATATACCTTTAAGCCCAAAGAAAAAACTCTTTTATAAATAGAATTTATTGTCAAATTGGCTTACATACAACACCCAGTGCTCATCTTAATAAGTCCCCTCCTCAATGCCCATTACCCATTTTCCCTTCTCTGCCCCCCCTCACCCCCATCCATCCTCAATTTAGTCTCTATATTTAACAGTCTCTTATGGTTTGCTTCCCTCCCTCTCTGTAACTATTTTTTCCCCTTCCCTTCACTCCTGGTCTTCTGTTAAGTTTCTCAAGATCCACATATGAGTGAAAATATATGGTATCTGTCCTTCTCTGATTGACTTATTTCACTCAACATAAAATACCTTCCAGTTCCATCCACATTGCTGCAAGTGGCATGATTTCATTCTTTCTCATTGCCAAGTAGTATTCCATTGTATATATAAACCACATCTCCAAAGAAAAAACTTAAAAGTATGGTCCCCAGCAACCCAGCAAAGAGGTCCTTTCCACAGAGGGGTGGTGAACTTCAGTGTAAGTGGTGGCCCATGACAGGAAGAGGTTTCCGGACGTGATAGGAAGGAACATCAGAAATGTGAGGGTAGGGGCGATAAGACAAAGGTTTTACAGCAATAGCTTTGACAAGTCTTTATTTCAGAGCAACACAGCAGTTTGGTCCCCATGAGTCAACACCACCATTGGCTTAGGGATTTTCCCTGGGGGATGATACCATAGACTTTTCTCCTTAATATCATCAGAGGGTGTGTCTATACTGTCATCTCAGTTGGTACCCATACTAACAACCCTGCCTCAGCACGAAGAGTTGGAGGTTCAGAAGTTATTTGTGGGTGTTGGGCCCTGACCAATGTCCAGGGGTT
Organism: Cryptoprocta ferox; assembly: GCA_028646485.1. Classification (NCBI taxonomy): domain Eukaryota; kingdom Metazoa; phylum Chordata; class Mammalia; order Carnivora; family Eupleridae; genus Cryptoprocta; species Cryptoprocta ferox. Next base: position 51,665,503 of record CM053576.1, on the reverse strand, counting down.
AAGAATAATACCAGATGGAGCCATTGGCCCCAAGGCATTAGGACACCAAGCTTCCTAGAAAGGCACTCGAAGCTAATTTCCAATGAACTGAAGCATTACCAGGTGGGAGGTCTTGTAGCAATTGCAAAATGAGTCCTTCATCCAACCAGATACGGCTCAACCTCCTGACAGTCCTGCACCTGAGCGCCAATGCTGCAGGGCTGCTATTGGTTAGGCATCGCACACTGTCCTGCTGTGGGAGAGGCGTCAAGGCATGGAATTGCCTCTGTTAGTCATAGAGAACATCCTCTGAGGAGGCCGTTTGATGACAAAGTCTTGAAAATGTTTTTGATCAGCCCATTCATCCTTTCAATTAGTCCTGTAGCAGTGGAGTGCCTGGAAGATGGAAAGTCCATAATATGTCCTGGGTCTCTGCCCATTCTTGACCCTCATGGCTGGTACAGTGAGTCCCTTGATTACTATCTATCTGAGTCAGGTCCCATACATGCCCTCTAGTTTGTTAATCTCTTTAGAGTTGCAGCCTGGCTGGCTCTCTTACAGCAAAGGGTGGTGTTGTCTGAGCAGATCAGAATGTAATCTGTGCCCTTCAAATACTGGCAAAGGGCTTATGCCATCTATTTGTCATGTAGTCCAACCAGTATGCCCCGGCTGTCACCGGAGGTGGCATCCGGGATAGTCCTTGTTAGCAGGTTGTGGATCTGTCTCATGACTGCCTGGTGGTGGTGATGGGTACTAAGCAGGCACATGCCATACTTCGCCAGCTGCGTTGGGTTCAGTCCATACTTCCCACATGTCTTTCTCTGAACCAAAGTGCATCAGACTCTAGTGGGATGGCAGAAGAACGCCATTTGGAGTAGGCTTCCCCCAGCAACCGCCCTCAGTGTACCATGTGTCTGCTGGAGGTCAGCCTTCCCCTTCGTTACTTGGAGAATAATGTCTGCTGTGGGTAAGCATGCCATGTCTGTGTGGTGCTTCCTTTGTACAGGCACTCTTCGGAGCTGAACATGTCCTTAATCCATTCTCCCACCTGAAGAAAGGTTCCTACCCTCACGGGTAGGTCAGGCAGTAGGACTGCCGGCTGTTGCCATATGAGATATACAGCTCATAGTTGTTTCTCGATGGGACTATACCTGGCTTCTGTTCCCTTCCATAACTGAGACCAATCCTAACGGGATTTGCTTCTCATTTTGTCACTGCCATGAGCCCCAGATGAGCCCTTGTGGATTGAACTCACAGCTCATTCACAACTCGAATGTGGCATCAATACCCCAGGGCCTTTACCACTTTTGCCTTTAAGAAACCTCTTGTTGGTTAGCACATCAATCCCATCGACTTCCCTTCCTAACCAAGGTATATAAGAGTCTTAATATCTGCTCTAGATGGGAAACAAAAGGTCTCCAGTAATCCAATAAGCCAACAAAAACCTGTTACCCTTACCACATTAGGGATTGGGAAGGCTCAGACCTTATGGATGACTGCCTCCTGCATCACCTGTGTCTTACTCAACCAGAGGACACCCAGGCACTATACTGATTGACCCTGCCCTTGCATCTTGATGGCATTTATCTACCATCTTTTAAGTATGCCTGGAGTGACATGGCTGTTTAAGACAGGGAGGATAAATCATTACAAGTTAACATGACAACTACCTCATGAGAAAGCACCATGTCTTCTGGCAATATCCATTTTCCCAAATCTCTGGCCACTATACCATGACAAATTGTGGGACTATGGAGATACTCTTGGGACAATGACTGTAAGGCCCATTGTTTCCCGTTCCATGTGATGGTGAACTGGTCTTGGGATTCAAGTCCTAATGGAATGCCAAAAAAGGCATTAGGTCCCATACATAATGGACACCATGATTTTCTCTGAATATAAGGCTATATTAGGCACTGCAGCATGGATGGGCAGAGTTCTATATAATCTATTGTCATTTGTCAGGTCCCCTTAGATTTCTGTATGGGCCAAACCAGATTATTGAATGGGCTTTGAGCAAGTCTGATGACCTACCGCCTTCTCTAATTCTTTTTTTTTTAATGGTTACTTTTATTTTTGAGAGAGAGAGAGAGAGAGAGAGAGTGTGAGCAGGGGAAGGGCAGAGAGAGAGGGAGACACAGAATCTGAAGCAGGCTTCAAGCTCTGAGCTGTCAGTGCAGAGCCCGATGCAGGGCTTGAATTCGTGAACCGCAAGATCATGACCTGAGCTGAAATCAGATGCTTAACTGACTGAGCCACCCAGGTTCCCTTCTAATTCTTTCACAGTGGCAGTAATCTCATCACACACCTGTGGTAGTGGTTTTGTATAGTGTCTTGCATTTGTCACTCTCTGGGAACTGATAGCTATAGAGGTTCTCATTTTTCATGACCCACCACGATGGGTTTCACTATTCAGATACACAACCTGAATTCACCTGTTGTGGTTGTATCCAGATCCTCTAAAACCCAAAATACATTCAGGATTGGGGGAGATATGTACCTGAAAACAGTGGGGAGGAACCCTCCTGATCTGTGGACTAGTTTGTCTGACCTCGATAATTTTGAGACAGAACAAGGACTGGACTCAGGTCCCCTCAACTCTGGCCACAAAATCCAGCATTCCTTGATAGACAAAACCCTATGCCTCTTGAGTAGCCTGTCTTGCAGAAATGTGGAAGCTTACCAAAGGAAGGACTCAATTACAAAGACTGGTCAAGACCAAACCAAATCAGTCTGCACCAAGGTGGACCCACTCCCCCAACTTTTCACCAACTTTTCCTCTCATTATAATACTGAAAATCACACCCAGGCATGGAGATTTGACATGCTAATGAGCTAATCAATGCATGACAAAACATGTTCTGTCCACCGTGCCTGTGCCCCCAACTTTCTGTATCTCACCCAGCCCCTACATGCTTAGATGTCACTTCTTTCCTCAGTCTCTTCAAAAACTTTCCCTGGCCTTTGTTCAGAACACTAGCATAAAGGATCCTTTCTCTTGTGCTTGAGCATAAGCCCCCATAAAAGCTTTGCCTGGGGATTCCTCTTGTCCCCAATTTCTACTGCTTGGAGAGCCCAAGGACTTGAGTTGGTAACAATTTGTCTCCCATAACCATCTACTGCTTTTATTTCTCCCTGAGATTTCAAGGGGTTTCTGTAGATAAGTGTGCATTCAGCTAGTGAATATTAGAGCTAGTACAGTCTGTTAGTGCAAGACCGATAAGTAGTTAATTCAACATGGGACTACTGGTTGCATGCACTAGAGAGTACTGCTGGCCTAACCCCTAATACTCTAGTAAAAGGTATCCACCCCTGAAATTCCTGCATTAGTGGAAGGGCACTCAGGGATACACTTGGCCCTTCTGAGCCTTTCTTCAGGGCAGTACACTGCTTTCCCTTAGGCAACACCTTCTATAGGCAAGGCAAGACTGAATTGAGTTGTTCTTCCTTATTTCTCTCCAGCTCCCAGATAATATTAGATCCTGCCACAATTGTTTAGGAGAGACCTTGATGGGTCCCCTGTTTGCCATTTTATCCTTGGCAGGGTCCTTTGTTCTTCCCTGTTTTTCAACCCGTCTTTGTCCCTCATGACAGGTTCTTTTTGGTTTTACTTAAATCCGTCACTAGAGCATGACTGTAGCAATGGGCCCATGAACCATAGGGGCAAGGACAGATACTCAAGTCCCACACCATGGCCCTGGGCCTGGCTTCATGATACGGTCTTTCACACTAGCAGGAAATCATTCTGTGTCTGGGCCTCTAAAATGCTGGGTGTAAATGGCATGTTTCTTTCTCAGTTCATATATAATTTCTTATAGTTCTTCCAGAGAGGTCCAGCATAAGGGAGGGGCGGGAACACACCCCCTTTGCCAGGCCAGCGTATCTCAAGGTCAGCACTTACCCAATGGATCAAGTCAGCTGCATGTCAGCACGCATGCCTGAAGCAGGCAACCTTTGTCTCAAGTCAGGTTGAGCAGAGACTGAGGCCATTTTTGGCATCTCAAACCCATGTAACACAACACCATTTCCCCCAGGATCCCAAAATCCTAACACCCAAACAGCCACCCCTTCTCAGCCCTTTGGCTTAAAGTGATTTTTAGCTTCATGCATTCAGCAGCAGAATGTTTGGATATTCTGAATAGTTTGAATAGTAGTCTCCTGACTAGTGGGAATTTCTTGTCATGGCCAGGCTCGCAAGTGGCCTGGCTCTCTGCCCGAATCAAAGGGCTAGCCTGTACCTTCTCCCCTTCCTCCAGGACTTGTCCTCCTCATCAGCGGAGTCTTCATCCCAGAATTACCCAGGATTATCCCAGGATTACCTAACACCCCAAGCTATATGTGAGTGGACTAGTGGACCAAAAGTCTAACCTGGCCAGGTAACAACACCAAGAATTTAAAGGTGCCAAAGCCAGAGTGCAGGCTTCCCGTGTCCAATATTTTGCAATCTGTTCTGCTCTTATAAGCTGAGAAAGTGCAGATGTATGGATGCTAACATTACTAGTAGCATAGGTCATGGAAAACCCCAGATCTGAGATACTACAGATTCCACTCTGACCTTACCTTTGAATCACATTGGTCTTTTTCTCTTATGTGGTGACAAGGTATGTAAAGGGTTCCCAGCTACATGGTTAGAATGATATGGACTCGGATATCTGGCTCTTTCTGTCACTACATATTCCACCTTAAATGTTGTCAAATTGCAGACTTGAGCCCCTTTGTTCATGAAGTCAGGCCACGTAAACATCTCGGAGTAGAAAATCTGCTTGGGTATCACCACTGCAAGCTCTTTGTAGACTTGAGGATCTTATTCCCAAGCGGTGGGAGTTATGAATTGGAAAAAGTGATCTTAAACCCTTCCATGGTAATAGGACAAGAGTTCAACACCATCATGTGAACCTGGGAGCCACTCCGTCAGAAGTTAACAGCTTTGGCCTCTGCGGTCCTCCATGTTCATCTCACTGCCCAGTGAGGAGGAGCTTATGCAAGCGCAGGTGAAAAATGCTGCTGTTACATAAATCAAACAGGACAAGTGGAGTCTAACGTACATCTGTTGAAAGAGAAAATAAACTCTGTGTATCAGATAAATGAAGCGCAGCCATTATTTTAGACCGATCAAGTCCCAGGACCGGGACTCTGTCCATCCCAATTCTAATCTACACTCTTTTCTTCCTCCGCAGACCTCTTACCACTCAGCTACTAACCTGATTCTGCTCTCTACAACCACCAGCTCAGCTTTAGTGTGTGTGTCTTCCAGGGAAGTTTCAGAGGAGGGAACTGATGGGGTTCAGGGCTGGCCACCCCAAAATATGGCACTTTGTGGATCAATTTGCATTAAAGTTACTTAGAAACAGGGGCGCCTGGTGGCTCAGTCAGTTAAGCATCCCTTGATTTCAGCTCAGGTCGTGATCTCACCATTCATGGGTTCGAGTCCCTGCTTGGGCTTCTCTCCCTCTGTCTCTGCCCCTCCCCCACTTGTGTGCACTCTCTCTCAAAATAAGTAAATAAACTTTAAAAATATATAAAATTACTTAAGAAACAGTCCAAAATGGACACTCTGACCCTCCTTTGTCCCCTGAAATCAGGAAATATTCCCCATGTGAAGGCTACCCTCCCTGCATCTGCAGCGTGGAAGGCATCCTTATCCCCAAAATAGGGCATTCAGGGCCACCAAGGCTATATAAACAAATCTCATTACTTCTTCATTTATTTGCTACCCCAAGCCCTTCTCAATTTTTCACAAATAAGTGTGTTTAAAGATACAAAAGCTGCCTGCTTAGGTCACATCAGGGAGTCTCATATTTCTGTGAGCTCTTATATGTACAAAATTAAAACCTGTTTTTCTCCTGTTAATCTGTTTTGTGTAAATGTAATTATTAGGCCAGCCTAAAAAGCCTGGAAGGGAACAAAGGTCAGTGGTGGATTTTGTTTGTTTGTTTTTCCCTACAGATAGATGTTACTAGTGTTGACCCAACAAGTCAAAACTGCTTTGGGGGAAAAGTGAGCCTTGACCTGCAGGCAGCATTTAGAGAGACATGTGATTCATTCTACCTGGGCCTTTCCTTCCTGAGAACAGAACCAATAGGAAAACAATCCTGACTTGATGTGTCACTGGGTCTCTGAGGACCATGCTATGATTATTTCTTCATACATGAGTTGGTTTGGCTTTAATTGGCTTGAAATTCATGTTGGTGTTCTCTCTTCTAGGGATCCTCCAGGTTCTTGTTTCTCTTTGCTTTGACCTATCTCACACACTATGACCAGGACTGTCAGCTGTGACCAGACACACAGGTGTTGGAGGCTTTCTCTACAGACATCTTTGCAAACAAACATTGTCCAAGCTCGAGGCCATCATGCACACTGTCAGTGCTCAGTTTCTTTCCAAACGATGTGAATTTAAACCGCTTAAAAATTCTACTAATCCATATTAGAGTAATCGAATTAGATGAAAGCAAAGGACTCTTCATCTCATGACAAGCGTCATACATCAGCAAAAGTGCTGAAAGGTTCACAATACCCCGAAGTTCATCCATGGACTGGAGCTTCTACACACCAGCAAGTTAAGAATTCCTGTTGAGTTCATTACCGAGATGGGACAAATTCAAGATTGTAATGCCAGCTTACTTAATTTCTGATTTTCTTGCCCCTACCTTTAAAATACTTGTTTAAAAAAGCACAGTGGATTAACTTTGGCCATTGTCTATCAGCTCCCTAAATACCAGCCCCAATGTCAACACATGTGATAGGTGTTTCTGACTGTCCACAAGGTATCACCATCTGAGGTCTCTCCTTGGTCCAAAACTTTCCAGATTCCCTCCTGCACTTGCCTCCCAGCTGGCCTGCCTCTACACTTGGGATCTGAATGGACGAATGGTGGTATGTCAGACAAAGGTCACCATCCAGCATCTTACCCTTGTCTCCACACACTGCTCCTTCCCTAGAACTGTCTGGCTGATTGGTAGAGAGCCTTTCAGATCTCAGAGGGCTTGAAGGGAGAATTTGGAGACCGAAAGTAAGGCACCCAAAACTCCAAAGCAGATCTTTACAAACTTAGCAACTTTCACAGAATAGAGTCCACTCATGGATAACACTAAAATGGGAGCTGAGATGTCACACTGCATGTGGTGCCTGACGCAGCACTTGTGAGGTTTGAGGGGGTGACAGACACTAGTGGCTCAGGAGTATATTGATGTGTGTTTTTAATTTCTTTTTTTTTTAAGTTTATTTATTTTGAGAGAAAGAGCATGAGTAGGGGAGGGGCAGAGAGAGAATCCCAGGCACTGTTAGGGCAGAGCCTGATGCAGGGCTTGAACCGTGAGATCATGACCTGAGCCAAAGTCAGATGCTTAACCGACTGAGCCAACCGGGTGCCCTTGAAAATGTTCAGAAATATTCAGTTTTTATTCCAACCTGCTAACCAAACACTGATTAGCTCTCTCCTGAATCATGTTGAGATGGTGGTTCATTTGAAAACAAATGGTAACTACTGTGTCTTACATAAAAGGATAGGCAAGTATTATGTTCCTATATTTGACTTATAAAATATATGTGTGTCTAGATATGCCTAGACTATGAAATTATTGGTGAATTTTACTTTTTTCTTTTAGGTATAGTTTAAATTTTTTTTACTGCTCATTCATAACTTTTATAACGGGAGAGAATACAATGATTTTTGCTGTGACAAGGATCCAGATTTCTAGCTATGAGTACCCTTGTTCAACCACAAGATGGAGTAGTTTACAATCGAATAAGCAATTAAATGCAGAGAGAGGCAGGGGAATGGAGTTCCTGCCCCCTTCCCGAATTTAATCTGGGTGATTCAGGTACATTATAATGCCTCTTGAAAAACATCTGGCCTGTTATTCTTTTTTAAAATCCATCTACTGCAGATAAATTTCTAAATTCTGGTTTTTCTTATGCTTACATTTTGAACTTATAATTATCTCACTTATTAAATTGATTTAACGAAAGGCAAATTGTTAAAGAGGATTAAAAGCCAAGATTGTACTTAGCAGCAGCTTATTCTAATGAGAGAACATTCTGGCACACAGAGGTCGGGTACCCACTGTTTCCACCTCAAGCTGCCCTGCCCCTAACAAGGAGTTGTTACCATCCGCCTTTTAGTGCCATTTCAAAATGTATACTTACATCAACATTTGGAACTGTTAATAAACTCTCTAAATGTTGGCATACAAAAAAAAAAAAAAAAGAGAGAGAGAAAAAAAGAGAAAGACCAATGATAAGAGACTGAGACTCAAAAACAAGACATAAGGACCAAATTCCACCCTGAGGCTTGGGGGAGAGAGGCGTGGGAAGGAAATGAGAGTGCTGGTGACAGCAAGGACTTGCCCCTGCAGAAAGAAAGCCACACTGGCTTGTGGATCCGGGATTAGCAGGAAGAGTCCTCTCTTCCCTTCCCTGCCTCCCACCCACAACCCATCCCGGCATGTTGCTGAGAATGTCGTTCAAAGTGGGGATAGCGTGTTCTGTATGCAAAGCACCCCAATATGCTGTGGGCTGTTGATGACCTAGGCTGCCTTGGTAGGAAGGAGCCACCCTACCATTAGTTACTATCAACACTCCACTTTGACATTGGATGAGAAGGGTATTCTAATGGAATCACTACACCACATAAAATCCATCTTTTTTAAAGCTTATTTATTTATTTTGAGAGAGGGAGAGGGCACACGTGCGTGCGAGTGGGTGAGGGGCAGAAAGAGAGGGGGGAGAGAGACAATCCCAAGCAAGTTCTGAGCTGCCAGCACAGAGCCCCATGCAGGGACTGATCTTCTGACTGTGAGATCATGACCTGAGTCAATTTCAAGGGTCCAGTGCTTAACTGACTGAGCCACCCAGGCGTCCTAAAACTCATCTTATTGGACCTCAGTACCATCAGAGTACAGAGCGGGGAAATCAGTTATGTCCTCTTTGGAGTCAGGTAATAACTCATAAGATACAAGGCTACATTTTCATCCTTCCAACCAGCACTGTAGCATTAGGATTCAGAAGGAGTCTACTACTTGGGAAAAGAAAACGAAGCACCCATAATCTTACCAGTATCCCCAGCTGACAGCGACTCTCAATTTTAGGAATTCTACTGTAATATATTTTCACTTGAAAGCCTATTTCAAGTAGCTGCAATTAGAGCTCTACATACCATTTTAAAACTGGTTTTCCATTTACTGTCATAATCACTTTTCTGTGCAGCTATAAGCGTCATAATTATGATTTTAATGACCTCATAATATTCCATCCATTGAGCATATGTTCCATAATTAACTAGGTTCCATACCGTTAGCCACATGCGCTTTTTAAAAATAATATTGTAAATAATATGCCACCAGCATATTTGCATGCGTGCTTTTCTTTTCCTTTAGCCCGAGGGTAAATTCCCCAAATGGACTTTGTCGAGTCAATGGGCACGGACTATGACTTTTTATACCTAGTGCCAAATGACTTCCCAAAACGAACCTGCCATTTGCCCATGCGAGTGTGTCAGCTACACTGCATCCCCACCAGCGCAGAGCATTTTCATTTTTGGAAGCCTCCAGCTTTCCCACAGTCTGCCCAGCGGACACGTAGCCATTCTTTACTGCCCTTCTCTGTTCTGGGGTGGGTCTCCTACCACAGGCAAATACTTGCAAGTGTGCACTTTAGTTCAGCCCCCACACCCTGACCCCCAGGCCAGGTCCCACTGGTTATCCTCTGGTTACCCTCAGAACTGTTCCTTTTCTTTCTATAATTGTGCCCACACTTCCCCAGTGGCCCTCCAGCGGCCCCAAGGGCTGTTCCCTCTCCTCCTCAGATGTGCTCCGCTCCCCTTCATGCCTCACTACAGGCACTGTGGCTCCTGCTCCCACCTCTTCCATGGAATGGCTCTTTCTAGGGTTGCCAGTGATGTTAACTGCAAAAGTCAATGGACATGTTTGAGCCATTTCTCATTTGCTCTCTGTGAGGCATTTGATACCACCTTTCTGGAAACTTTCTCCTGCCTTGGCTTCCATGTCCTCCTACCCTTCTGATGCTTCTTTGCAAATATCTGCTGTCTTCCCTTTGTTGACCTAGCCCTTAGCCATTGGTGTTCCTCCCAAATGAGATAAATGACACATAGGACAATGCAATGGGGCATCATACCCTGCCTCTATGCTGTCACGTTGGTTCTAAAATTTACAAATCCTAGCGTGTCCTCTATGCTGGCTTTTTGATTCCCAATCCTGGATTCAGTCTCTGCCTTCTTTTCATTCTATACACATGATCCATGAACAAGCTCATTTGCTTCCAAGATCGTATCCTCCCCTATGCTAATGGCTTCCCAATCTGTGCCTCCAACAAGGTTTTTCTAGTGAGTTTGATTCTTATCTTACAGGGGCCTGGTGGACACCTCTATCTGAAGGTCTTGCCGGTATCACAGACTCAGCAGGTACTGAATAGAATTATCATCTCCCCCCTTCACCTTACTTGCCAGTTTATTCACGTTCTCATAGTGAATAACACCACTCTCCACCTATGTAATTGAGGTCAAAAGCTGCCTGTCATTTCAGACTCCTTTCCCTTCCTTGCAGCCAGGGCCACTCACGTACTAGGAGCTTGTCCATCCCACCTCTTAAAGCTCTCCAATCTCTCTCCTCATGTCCATCCTTCACTGATTCCTGAGTTCACTTCACAACTCTTGTCAGCTCCTGCCTGGATTATTCCAACAGCCCCACAAATAGCCTCCCTTCTGTAGCCCATTTTCCCAGTCCATTGTGAGAGCAAGTAGGTTCGACAGGTGGATTTTCTGGACTCACCTACGGACTCTATCTTCTGCTATCTGTGCAATCTTGGGCCGTTTCTTCAACTTCTCTCCATTTGCTCATGTGTAAGATGGAGACAATAACAGCATATACCTCAAGGGAGTAGATGTGAGATGGGCTGGTGATTACATGAGTCAGTACATGTCTGGTGCTTGAGACAGTACCTGGCATAGAGTAGGCAGTCATTAGATGTTTATTGCTGCTATCGTCATCATCATCATCTTCTGCACTTCCAGGTAGAACTTTTGAAAGGAAAAATCTGATCCAACCAGTATCGTACTCAAAATCCTTCAGTTCAGGGGTGCCTAGGTGGCTCAGTCAGTTAAGCGTCCGACTTCGGCTCAGGTCATGATCTCACAGTTCATGGGTTTGAGCCCCAAATTGGGCTTCGCGCTGACAGCTCAGAGCCTGGAGCCTGCTTCAGATTATGTGTCTCCCTCTCTCTCTGCTCCTCCCCTAATTCATGCTCTGTCTCTTTCTGTCTCTCAAAAATAAATAAAAGTTTAAAAAATTTTAAAAATCCTTCAGTTCCAACAGATATTTGTACATCCATCTTTATAGAAGCATTATTGACAACAGCCAGAAGGTGAAAACAATCCAAATGTCCATCAATGGATGAATGGATAAACAAAATGTAGTATATACATGTGGTAGAAATATTATTAAGCCTGCAAAAGGAAGGAAATTCCGATACATGCTATAACATGGACGAGTCTTGAGGACATTATGTAAGTAAAATAAACCAGTCACAAAAGGACAAATACTGTGTGATTCTACTATGAGGTACCCAGGAGAGTCCAGTCCCTAGAGACAGAAAGTCATATGGTAACTGCCAGAGGCAGGTTGGGGGGGAGGGGAAAATGGAGAATTAGTGTTTCATGGGCACAGAGTTTCAGTCTGGGAAAATGGAAAAGTCTTGGAGGTGGAGGGTGGTGACAGTTGCACCATATGAACGTACTTAATGCCATTGAACGGTACATGTAAAAATGGTTTAAAAGGAAAATTTTACGTATTTTTTTTACCACAATGAAAAAAAAAAAGCTTGAGTGTCTCCTCACTGCCTACAAAGTGGCAACACCAAGGCATGTGCTCCAAGTCCTTGAGAATCAGTCTCCGCTCACCTTTTCTGGCCTCATCTGCTACCTCGCCCTGAGCTGCAGCCATACAACACTACTGTGGTCTCTTGGTCCATGAACTTGGACAAGACTCAGCCTCTGCAGGGCTCTCCAGTGCCTCACCCTCCATGTCTATGATACCTGATTCATGCCCACCTCCTATATATCTGGTCTTACTGATGGACTTTCACTTGGACAATTCAAAACATGGAATTGTGGAATATTGGAGATTACTCTAATTGAACTCTCTCATTTACAGAGAGGAAAACAGATCATCGAGTTACTTGAAAACACACAAGTTTTTGGTGCAGCCATCATAAGAACCCAGGTTTCCTGCATCCTAATCCTGGACTCCTAATATCATACTTTGGCAGCCATGGCATTCATGAAAAAATCAAGTCCTGGGCTAGAAACAAGGCCAAAGGCTGACATGCAGAGGCCACAGATAGGCCCTGAGAACACAGAGCTGCCAGGCTTATGGAGATTCTGTTTTGGGGGACAAGCTTATTCATTTGTTCATTCACTCATTTGTGTATCCATCCATCCATCCAACCACCCAACCATATACCTATCCATCCATCCATCCAACCACCCAACCATATATCTATCCATCCATCCATCCATTCATCAATCCATCCATTTATCTATCCATCCATCCATCCATCCATCCATCCATCCTTCCGTCCATCTAGTGAGCCAGCCAGCCATCTACTCTTTCATTCATCTGGGAGACAGCATAGCTAAGAGTCTAGATATGAATTGCTTAGTCTGAATTCTATCTCTGCCACCTGTTTGTGTGATCCTAGGCAGGTTATTTGCCTTCCTGTGCCTCAGTTTCCTTATCTGTAAAATGGGATAAGAATACTAGTTACTTCATAGGGTGGTCATAAGGAATAAATTAACATATGTAAAATGCTTAGAACAGTGCCTGGTACATGGTAAGCTGTGTAAGTCTTTGATTCAGTACTAAACTGAGGGGGAAATGCCTCTAATCCTGGAAGATGTAACACAGAAGCTTGTCTGTCAGACACCCTTCTCCCCGCCTCACAGGCATCCCGGGCAGTGATGTAAAAAGTGTCTGGCAGATGGGCCTGGATTGTGCAGAGTGGAGGAGATGGAGTCACAGGAGGCTGTCACTCATCTCAGTCCCGTGCGGCTCCAAGTTTAAAGGTAACCAAGATAAGTGTGAGATTTCAAACAATAGTTTGATATTATGCAAATAAGACAGCAAGGTTTGTTTTAAAAACATTAGCATAAGGAAAATTTAAAGTGTATGGGTTTTCTAATGAGAAAGGCAAGAAATAAAGCCGGTTAGGAATTTCTGAGGACTCAGCTACATGGCAAGAGGAGTGAGGATGTTGTCAGGGAGGAAATGTGCTGCTCTGGGCTGAGGTCTGGCAGAACCTCTGCATGTAAACCACGGGGAATTTCTCACTACTCCTTTCTCTCAAAAGCCAGGTGTTTGAAACTCTTCTTAGAATATTAATAAATTAAATGGAAAACTTCCCTTCCTTTCACATAAGTATGTTTCCTAATCATCCACTGATTTGTATCCTCTACACAGCAGAAAAGAATTTTATGAAAGGCATTTTTTAGCCACTGACCATATTGTGTTAAGTGGGGAGGGGAGTTATTTTTGCAAGGGCCGATGAATATGACCAATTTTAAATTTTTTCTCTAACTTAAAATATCTTTTACTGCAATTTCAGGTTGCATGAATATGCTATGAGTGGCCATGCACATGTTTTTGTGCACCTAAGTCTTCATTTCTCTGGGGCAGAGCCCCAGAAGCACAATTGCTGGGTTAGCTGCATGTTTGGTTTTATAAGAATCAGCCAACCTGTTTGCCAGCAAGGCTGTGTCATGTTGCATTCCCTCCGGCAATGCGTGCGTGATCCGGCTTCTCTACATCCTTGCTGGCATTTAGTGTTGTCACTATTTTAAACTTCAGCCATTCTGGTAGGTATGGATTGATAGCCTTTTATGGCTTTAACTTGCATTGCCCGAATGGCAGATGACATTGAACATGTTCTCACGTGCTCTTTTGCCGTCTGTGTGTTCTCCTCCATGAAGACATGTCATATCTCCCTTCGTGTCTTTCGCCCATTTTTCAGTTGGACTGTTTGCTTTCTACTGTTGACTGTTGAGAGTTCTTTATGTATTGCAGCTATAAATCCTTTATCAGACATGTGGTTTGGTGATCCTTCTGTTACACAGTACCTTGTTGTCTCATCCTGTAATGGGATCCTTAAAAGAGCAAAGCAGGCGACCTCATGCATTTCAATGAGGTCAAATTATCCTTTTATGGATCCTTTTTTGTTTTTTTTATTATAGTTTATTGTCAGTGCTCATCCCAACAAGTGTCCTCCTCCATGCCCATCACCCCCTTCCCCTCTCCCACTCCCCATTCAGCCCTCAGTTTGATCTCAGTATTCAGGAGTCTCTCATGGTTTGCCTCCCTCCCTCTCCCCAATTATTTTTCTCCTTCCCCTCCCCCTTGGTCCTCTGTTAACTTTCTCCTGTTCCACTTATAAGTGAAAACATATGGTATCTGTCCTTCTCTGCCTGACTTACTTCACTTAGCATAACACCCTCGAGTTTATGGATACTTTTTTCATGTGAAGTGTAAGAACGCTTCTCCTAGCCCTAGGTCCCAGAGATATTCTCCTATTTTTCCTGACAGTTTTACATGCTTTACATTTACATTTTTAAGTCCTGTGACCCCATTTTGAGGAAGTTTTCATTGTATAAGGTGTGACATTAAGTCAAGGTCCACCTCCTTTTTTTTTTTTTTCTTGCCTGTGTGTGTCCTATTGCCCAGCACCATTTGTCGAGAAGACACTTCTCCAGAGAATTCCTCCAGGGAATTGCTTTTGTACTTGGGTCACAAAGAGTTCCATCATTTGATCACAGACATGCGCAGCAGTGTTTGTTTCTGAAGACAAATGCAAGGTCAAATATGGGGTGTTTTCCTTCTATGTCCTCCTCTTTAGCAACATGGAAGTTTTGCATGAGGGGCTAGGCTGGCCGTGAAGGTGCGTTATGTAGCAGGAGAGGGGCAGTGTAGCAAAGGCAGTAAGACTTTAAGGTGTAACCGTTTAAGAAGCCTCAAAGCCATGCTGAGTCCTTTCCAAGGCAGTCACCTTCAGACTCTTTCTCAAACCCTGAGCCCTTTCTGTGACCTCCTTTTACAGCCAGGATGACTAAAGAAAATTAGTACTCCTAGTGTTGTCCTGCTTTTATTATTGTTTTTTAATGTTTATTTATTTTTGAGGGAGAGAGAGAAAGAGAGCACGTACACCAGCGGGGGAGAGGCAGAGAGAGAGGGAGACACAGAATCCAAAGCAGGCTCCAGGTTCTGAGGTGTCAGCTCATAGCCCGACGTGGGGCTTGAGCTCACAAACTGCAAGATCATGACCTGAGCCAAAGTCAGATGCTTAACCGACTGAGCCACCCAGACACCCCTTTTTAAAAATCATAGATGGTATTTCCTGTCCTGATTAACCCTACCTTTCCCGTTATTCACAAGTTGGCTTTTGCAGGGTCACCAGGGTCATGTAGCAGTGAGTAGGATAAGGTTTCACAGTGACGGGCTTTGCTACTTACTAGCCAGATGATTCAGGAGGAGTTATTCACCGAATGAAGTCTCCATTGCGTAGCTGTAAAATAGACTCGGGGACATAGTGAGAACTAAGGAAGCTATAAATCCAGGGAGCACAGAACAATGCCTGACATATAATAAATATTGAAGGAATGATAGTGAGCATTGTTAGCACTTTACTGTTTTGAAAAATTAAATCCTTGTAAGAGAGGATATTCAAAGTATATGGCAGAGAGGCTCCTAAGGTAATTCCATACGGGACAACAGAAAATGTTCTGAGCACTGTGAGCTGACTACTTTGAATGGGTGAACTCTCATGGGTTAGGTGATGTTTGGCATGATTGTTGATGAAGTATTTCAGTGATAAACACAAAACTCCAGGTAGCAATGACCTCTGGGGAAGGCAGGAGGATGGGACTGGTCAGGAGCAGACACGGAGTTTGACAGTACTGGGAATGGGCTGGCGAAGTTGGGTGGTGAGCCAATAGGTGTTTGTTTCATTAATACACACGACACAAATTCTTTTGAATAATCCAATGCTACATGATAAATTTCCTTAAGAATTAGTCTCATGGACTAGGACTGATGCATTTATATATATAATATTCACACAGATGGGTAAAACACAAAAGTCAATTTGGTTCCACAAATTTCTATTAAATTCCTACTACTGTGTAAAGAAAAATAAATATATAATATGCATGCATGCTGAGAGGACTTAATGGACATTGGAGGACAAGGTAAGTTTCAAATGTAGTTACTATTCACCAAGGAAGGTTTGTTGCAAGAGGTGAATTTTTGAGTTATAAAAAATGTAATTTCATGATGGAATGAGCCCATCAGTTTCCACACTTAACTTCCTCATACTCTTCTAGATTCTTCTGTGTCATACCTGGAGGAAACTTTCAGCTTTTCCTTTTTTCCCCAAGAAACTCAATCAGACATTTTTCTGTATTTCCTTGTTTTTCCCTTCTCTCCCTTTCTCCATGTCAGGCAGTGTTCTTGGCGCTGAGACCAAATCAGTAAACCAACCAAGATCCCTCTCCCATGGAGCCTATATTTTAGTAGTGGAGATATATCATCAATGTTTTTTAAAAATAGCTCGTAAATAAATATGGTAATTGCAAATAGTATTAAGTAATGTGATCAGTAGCTTTTCTGAAGATCTGGCATATTTTGGTGTGTTTTCTTACACCACCAAGCAAGTCCCCAGTTTCCAGTGTCCACTGAATGTGTGTCTGACAAATTTAATTCAATTCTACCACCAGCTACCCCAAGATACATTAGACCCCAGAGGTAAAGGGCTCAGCCCCGCAAGGCTGCCCCGACTTCAAACACCAATCTCAAGCCCTGGTTGCCACTTGTACTTCTTGTTTCTTTGTTTTGTTTTGTTTTTGTTTTTGCTTTTTAAGTAGGCTTCATGCCCAGCACAGAGCCAATGCAGGGCTTGAACTCACGACTGTGAGATCAAGACCTGAGCTGAGATCAAGAGTCAGGATGCTTAACCAGCTGAGCCACCCAGGCGCCCCACCACCTGTACATCTAGACAACTGGTTGAAATTAGGGTTTTCATGACCCCCATCTTGGATCTGATAAGTTTCTAGAATGGCTCACAAAGCTCAGAGAAACACTTACATTTACCAGTTCCTTACAGAGATGAGCAGCCAGATGAAGAGGTACACAGGATGAGATCTAGAAAGGTCGAGAGCACAGGACCTGCTGTCCCCGTGGAACGAGGTTATACCACCCTCCCAGCATGCGGATGTATTTAGCAACTGGAAAGCTCAACGAATCACATTGCTCAAGAGTTTTCATAAAGCTTAATATGCAGTCCCCAGCCCTTCCCAGAGGTTGGCAGGTGGAGCTGGAAATTCCAACCCTGCAACAAGTTGGTCTTTCTAGTGACCAACCTCATCCTGAGGGGATCTTGGGGACCTACCCTGTCATCTCATTAGCATAAACTCAGATGTGGTCAAAAGGGGGCTCCTTAAACAAAAGACCCCTTTATCACTCTTATCACTTAGGAAACCTCATGGGGGTTAGGAGCTCTGTGCCAGACACAGGGACCACATATATTTATTATAAATTACCATATCATGTGTATCCTGGAGGAAGTGACACAGGCTGGAGTAGTGGCCATAGAATGAAGTGACAGACTAGAGAGATGATTTAGAAGGTAGAATCTGTCAATCGTGGCACTTTGATTAGAGGTTAGAGTGGGAGAAAGAGCCAGGGATGGAGTTCACTTGCTGAGCTATCCATGGGCAGGCATCTGCTGAGCAGAGAAGGAAGGGTCTGGAGCCCAGGAGAAGGGATAGAGCTAGATACATGGGTTGGGGGGCATGCAGGTGATATCTGAAGCCATGAGAGAGAATGATATCTCTCAGGATGGGAGGGTATGTTGAGTGAAAAAGAAAAGGCCTGTGAGGTCCAGTGACATTTGAAGGACAAGGAAAGAGAGAGAGGAGGAAGAAGAAGGGTTTGAAGGACCAGCCAGAGAGACAGAATAAAGTGGGCAGCCCCAGATATCAAGGGGAAGGGAAGGGGAGAGGAGGGATTAGCAGGGTCAACTCAGTGCAGAGAGAGGTAAAGACTGAAGAGTGTCAGCTGGATTTGGCACAAGTGAGGTGGGTGCTGGGAAGGAAGCCACACTGGTGGGGGTGGGGGAAGGGGAGGATCTGAGTACGGGGCCAAACAGTGAAAAGCAAGAAGGAAGGGTGTGGCTAAAGAGGATGTGGGGCCCCAGGAAGGTTTGGTTTTGCACTGAGATGGGGAGACTTGGGTACAGTTAACTTCTAATGGAATGGGTGAGTAAGTGAAGATAGAGGAGAAAGCGTAGATGTTGGGGAAGGAGGTGAAGATGCTGGAAAGAAGCCCTTGGGGATATAAGAGACGAGAAGACAGGAAGAGGAAACAATTCGACTCTTCTGTTGTAACAGGAGGGGCCTAAGAACACATTGGTGTCCACAAAGATCAATAGGTCCATTTGATGGTAGAAAGCTGTAGATAGAATGGTAGGGAAATGTGCAGGGACTTTCTTGGTGTGTGTGTGTGTGTGTGTGTGTGTGTGTGTTGTGTGTTCTCATGACTGAGGGATGACACTGGCATTTATTGCATGAAAGCTAGGGATGCAGGGTGACCTGCAATGGTTGGGAAAATGGGAAACAGTATTTCAGATAAAACTACCCCACCAGAAGCGATGCCGCTACTGGTACCTGTATTGCCCATGCAGCACACTGCTGGTAGCAATCATCGTGCTCAGCTCCTGATCCTGATTGCCAAATACTGCTCTTCACTAAAAAGGAATCTGGGCTCACTGGAGAAATGGCTGCTTTTTCCAGGAATGGACAAGATGAACTTGGGTCATCTTGTGCCAGTGTGTTATTGGCCAAATACACAAACCAGAAATCCTGTGCCTGGGTTTTTACCTAAGAGAAATGAAAATTATGTCCAAAGCAAGACTTTTTGTATGCAAATTTCATAGAGCTTTAGTCTCCCTAACCCCAAACTGGAAACAACCTGAATCAACAGGTGAACAGATAAACAAATTGTGGTGTATCTGACAGGGCAGTGCTACTCAGAAATAATAAGGAATCGACCATGGGTGCGCTTAGCAATGGTAATAAATTTCAAAAACCCTATGTAGAGTGGAAAGATAACAGACACAGAAGAACCCACACTGTATTCCTCCATTTATGTGAAACTAAAGAAAGACAAAACTGATCAATGCTGATGAAAGCAGATAATGCTGAGTGAACGTGGGCAAAAGAGAAGTTTGTGGGTGCCAGAAATTGTCTCTGTGATGGTGGCAAAGGTCACACAAGTATACACCTTTGTCAGAGCTACTGGACTCCACAATGGGAGTGCATTTCACACTGCACAATGGTGCATTTCATTTTCTGTAAATAATATTACCCTGAAGTTGGTTTTTTAAAGACCAAATAGGGAAGTTAAAAAGACAGAAAAGGCACTTCTCTGGTCAAACTGGAGAATTTGAGCCTCTGTGTGTGTGTGTGTGTGTGTGTGTGTGTGTTTGTGTGACAGAGACAGACAGACACACACACACACACACACACACACATACACACACAGAAGCTTATCTTTATTTAGGGATCCATATGTAAAATGGAAACATACGAAGAAATATAAGGACATGCCCGTCCGTAAGTAGTGGTTGTGGGTGAAGGAGGGAGCCCAGGGTGGGCTTTTGGGGTACTGATAATGCTCTACTTCTTGATCCAGGTCATGATTATATGTGCTGTTTACTTTAGAACAATTTTTAAACTGCACACATCTGTATGGATGTTATATTTCACAATAGAAACTGCAACTTCTGTGTTCAGAAAGGCAGCAACAATCCAAGTTACCCTTCTAAAAATACTTTCAATCCATTGATTCCATTTCCCTAATCAAAGCACCTGTTAAATCTAACAAGGGGCGATGCATGCATAATTAAAAATAGAACTGATTCTTACATAAATGTTATCGAGAAAGGCATTTTAAAAAATAGAGATAGGGCCTCTTCGATAATCCAAGATGAAAAATCTCAAGCTGCTGAAAGAGCAGGAGCTCGATACTAAATGATCTCTCCTCGTTCGAGAAGGCTTCCCAAATCCCTCCAGCTGTAAAATGTGTACTCTTTTCTAAGAATGGGAAGGAAGAAACAGAATGGAGGGCCTCCCTCGTCTGAATGAACATCCCCCCTCACTTGGGGTCTTCAGTGGGTTGCTTTCTCAAGCTCCCTCTGAAAATACTGATTAAGTTATCAAAAGAAATTTGATTTTCACAAAAAAAGGAATTTGATTAGAATCTCAAGGAGAACTGATTAGAGTCTAATACTTTCTGAGGTTGGTGTCAGGGGCTCCCCAGCAGCTCCTGCTTAGGGCTAATTGATGAACAGCCCCGTTTGTCCACCGTGGCTTTCTCTCTCCCCCTCAGTGGTGTTCTTCTACTCCCCTATCATTACCTTGATAATAAAAGGCTGAGTGATCAAAATTTAAAATAACAGCCAGATTCCATCTCTCCCAGCTCAATCTTGGGTGAAAACCTTTTCATCTTCAGGGTTTTTTTTCCTCCCTTCATTTTAATACATTTATTCCGCTTTGCCCAGAGAATTATTTTGGTCTCAGACAACTCTTATTTATTCATTCTCGTGGATGAAAGCAGAAGCCTGGATAATGCAAAATGATACAAATCCAGAAACCTTTTATATTTGACTTTCAAATGTGGACTTGTACTTACATTTGATTATGTGTATGTTTAATATTCTGAGGGTTCAATTCAGACAAAATAAATGAGTCACAGGATAAGCATCTAGCTGGAAAAAGTGTTCCGAACCCCATTCCTTAACCAAAGTCTAGCCCCAGGGGACAGGTGGTCTGACTCCTGACAGAAGACAGATGAAGACCCATCTAAACACATAGACTTTCTAGCCTGAAGCTGGGTTCAGGGAGTGCTGGCTTCCTCGGACATCCTGGGTGTCCTGTTTACCATCACCCCCCATGCTTCTCATTGTCTTAGGTCAAGTATAATACATGCTGCTAATATCTAGAAAGGAGACTTCACCACCACAAAAATTGCTTTCTATGGGTGCAAAGAATTGCTTTTCTAATCTTTCCTTCCCAGCCAACCCTGAGTTTCAGTTCTTGGCACAGGTCCCACTCAAAATCAAGGGGGGAAAATTACACACCATGAGGCAAGGATCATGGGGGGCCCATCCTAGAGTTTGATCACCGCACAATTATGTGTATAACCAGTCTGTCCACGACAACAGGCAAATTATTACCAAATGGGTAAAGAATGCAAAAGAACCAACGGTCACACCATTGGAAGCCACCAGCCCTAACCATGTTGTGCCCTTGACCTGACCTGGTAAACTGGGATCTCTGTGAAGACTCTCACCATGGTCCTTCCCAGCTTCCTTCTCCCCTGTGCACCTTCCTTTATAGATGCCCCAGAGCCAATGGGCACTTTCTTTGTAGCAGAGGTTTGTGTTGGGGTTTGACCACTGGGAGAGAATGGGGGGCCCTGGCAGGAAAGAGACATGATCATAAGTGGTCCAGAGATGGGTCAGATTTTACATGATAAACTGAAATTTGAAGGGAGGGGGAGAAAGGAAGGAAGGAAAAGGAGGAAAGAGAGAGACAGAGAGAGAGAAAGGGAAAGGGAGAGGGAAAGAGAAAGAGAGAGAGGGAGAAGGAGAGAGAGGAAAGGAGGGGACAGAGGAGAAGAAGGGAGGGAGAGAGAGAAGGAAAGATGGAAGCAGGGAGGAAGGACATTTTCCGTAGTTAACCACCTGTTGTATCTTCTCTTCTCAGTGATGGAGAGACCACAAGGGAGGGGAGGAGGCAAATTATGCCTGTCCAAGTTGAAAATGTCCTTCTAGCGGTTTCTCTCCTTTTAGGGCATCTCTCTCATCCCTCCGAGTTCTAAAGATGGAGTCTGGGCCCAGGGAGCAGCCAAGGTCCCCTCCCCAGCATTGGCAAGAGAAGTCTGGGGTCCACACACTTCCCTCCAAGGCTTTGCTAGCATCTCATCCCTCAGTGTGGCCCAGGCTGCTGGTCACTGAGGCAGGCCCTCTGGTCTGCACTCCAGGTGTTGGCCAGCAGCAGCAGCCCAACTCCACAGCCTGATTCAGCCTCCTCTCTGAGACCCTGGCACTTGAACACTTTCTCCTCTCAGCTCTGGGGCTCTTATCTTCTGGGGTCCTCAGTTCCCTCAGGCCTCTCCTCTTCCCACAAACTATGAATGCGAACCAGGGGCCAACCCTTGCCAGGACTTCTGCCTTCCCAGGCCGTGCTCAGGGGACAGAGGAGAAATCTTCCCTGTCCAGTACTTTCCTCCAAAGCTGTCGAGAAGTTTCAGGTGTGGGTGAATTAACTCCAGTCTTAACCAGAATCTCTACTTCTGAAACCCTGCCCTACCCTCCCTCCTACAAGCTCCCCTTCCAACTCCAGAAGGGCTCCCCTGAACCACCTAGTGGGAAATGTCCTCATGTCCCAGCCTGTACCTACTCTATGTCCTCAGCAAACTCTGCTCATGACTCTCAATTGGCTCTTGATTTGCAAGTAAATATAATTTTGAAGCATAGAAGAAAATAAAAAACAAATAACCTTTTTCTTTCTCACTTCAGCCAGGTTTATAAGAATACGTTCTTGCCATATATTTAAAATATCTCATTTGTCATGAAGATCCGAGCACATACCCCTTTTCTAGGGAGTTTTCAGCCTCCCTCTCAAGCTCTGAATGCCACTGGTTCAATGGAAGGGAAGCTTACATTACCTATGAGAAAGGAAAAATGCATCTGTTTAATATCACACAGATATTATGCCTGCAGAATTCTTCAGGAAGATCACTCAGGATGCAGTGCAAGAAATGAATTAAACATGGGCAAGATAGGAAACAGGCTATTTAGGATGTTGTTGCAAAAACCCAGGCAAAGAATGACAATGGATTTAACCAAGGCAGTAGTCATGGAATGGAAGAGACACATTAAAGAGGTATTAAGATATTAATATTAAGATTGACAAAGTGAGGCTTCATCTGCAGCTGTTTGTTCTGGGAGGAGGTAGTTTTTACATGGAAAGGGAAGGGGTGAGAGCAGGAGCATGGCTGGTGCACTACAAGGGCAGTAGACCAAATGGAAGGAATGGATGATTCTATCAGGCTAAGCCAACTAACATGGGGAATTAGGGCTTAATGTGTCAGCTAGGTGTCCCAGGGTGGATTTCCCAGAAGCGGATGCTGATGGGGCTTAGGGTGCAAGACATTCAATAGAAATTTTCATTGGCTGAACCGTGTCATCCCTTCCCCCCCAAATCCAATTCCTATGTTGAAGCCTTAACTCCTGGTACCACAGAATTCAACTGTATTTGAAGTTAGGGTCTCAAAAGAGGTGATTAAGTTAAAGTGAAGTTATTAGGGTGCCACCTAATCCAATATGACTGGTGTCCCTGTAAGAAAAGGAGATTAGGACACAGACACACAAAGAGGGGAGACAATAGCCAAGGAGAGAGAGGCCTCCTAAGAAACCATCCCTGCTGATGACTTCCAACACTTTGATCTTGGACTTCCACCCTCACGGACTGTCAGAAAACTTATTTCTGTCACTTAAGCCATTCAGTCTGTGGTATTTTGTTATGACAGCCCAAACTGACTAATACAGAGGTCAACACCTGTGAAGGGAAGGAAAAAGTATCAGGCAGAGAAGAAGTTCAGCCACCATGTGAGCCCCCCAAAGTCTTAGCTAAGCTGGCAGGGAGCTCTGGGGCAAGAACAATTCACCAGAATCACAAAATACCCGTGCTTTCATGCTCCACCTCACTCAGTCACCAGATGAGGGCTCTCATCTGTATGACTGTGACCTTAGACGAGGTGGCGCTCTGCAGTTGAGGTAGACCATCAAGGGGCTGATTGATGAGCAAAGTCTGTCTGTATCCCATGCTCCTCACACAGGGCACGGGTGGTGTCATGAAGGAAGAGGCATTCTCCATGTTTATCACAGTCCACCCGTTTGCTCAGAAACCATGCTCTCATGTATATTCAGGGAGGAGTGTCTTGCAAGATTCTCCTGGGCCTCTGTCTCTCAGAGGAAGCTTGGCAGAAGGGAGTAAGTGAGGAAAAGTACACTCAGGCCACAGTGATACTTCCTACCATCATCCCTTTCCTCCACGGACTCAGTAATGCCTACAGTTAGCAAGGGAAAAGTCTCAGAATGTCCCAGATAGCCCATAGTAAAAGAAGTTCATAGGCTGAGGGAAGTGGCTAAGTTAGAAAGCATGGGTTCTGTGCAACCTGCACATCCATCTTTTCAGCACACTCCCCGGGAGGGTCTAAGGGTCACTCTCCTCACCACAGCATTAAGAAATGGGTCATTAGCACTACCAGAGGACTCTGTGGTGGTGTCCTCTGTAAGCTAAAGGTCAGGATGGGAGATAATGCAATGGAATATATTTCCTGATCTTAATGGGAATAATTGGGAGCTGGACAGTTAGAGGCAGATGACACTGCAGTCACACTCAGGGGAGGTCCTAAAAACCACTGGTGAAGGGAATTCTCCCATAGTGGGCAAAACTTGAGGTTGTCCATCCATGTGGAAGAAGAGATCTGGATCTACACTGACTCCTGAGTTGGGACTCACAGATGATTTGCCAGTAGGGGATTGGAAAGAGCAATATTGGAGAACTGGCAGAAGGGGCTCTTAGAAGAATGGTAACCTCTTGGAACATGGTTAACCTCCATGGAATGTGGAGCGATTTAAATTCTCTGAATCCTCACAAGAGTCATCCACTCAAAGTAAGGCTCTCTAAGATCAGCTATACAAGCTAACGTGTTCTGTAGCTGCCAGCCCTTTCCCCACCACCCCGTACAATGACCATGTGTCCAGGTGGCAGGAATGAGGATTATGCAGCATTCAGCAAGAGGGTCTTCTCCTCACCGACAAGGATCTAGCAACTTCCAACAGCAGAGGCCAACACGGAGCCCCTGATATGGCACCGTTCTCCAGTGCAGCTACCTTTTAAGAGATTCATTATACTGGCTTCTTCCATGATGGAGGAGGCAGTGATCTGTCTTCAAAATGATAGCCTATACTCTGAGTATGGATTTGCTTTTTCTGTCTTCAGTGCTCTACCAGATCCCCAAATGTGAATTTGAAGAATTCCACATTTGTAGTCATAATACCCCTTACAACTTTCACTCCAGCCAGGACACATTTTCCAACAATAATAGTTCATGAAATGGGCTAGTATTATCCCATGGCCCACCACCACCCAAAAGCAGCATCAATAGAATGGTAGCATGGCCTTTTGAAGGCTCAGTTATGGTACCAGATGGCAGGAATACCCTGAAAATTTTTGGAAGCCGTCCTATAGTATGTAGAATGTGCTTCCAACCAATGGCTAATGTTCGGTGCCTTCTCCCATTATCCAGATCCATGGGTCTAGGAATCAAAGGTTGGAGGTGGCAGTGTCCCTGAGTCTCTCATACCTAATCCCCCCAAAACCCACTGGGAGACTTTTTCCTTTTCATCTTGTGATCTTGGAACTGGTGAGTTTGGAAGTCCTAGAACCTGACAGAGGACCATGTCACCGGGGAACATAGTCATAGCATGGTTAAATTAGAATGGGAGACTGCCCCCTGGCCACTTAGATTTCCTCATGCTGTTGAGTCAAAACCCTACAAAAGGTCACTGGGCTGGGCAGTGTGATAGATCTCAATTACCAGGGAAACACTGGATCATTGCTACACAGTGGGTCAGGGAGGATTAGGGGGTTTGCCCAAGGGATTCCTGGGGATACAGCCTCTTGGTACTTCTCCCCAACTGTTCGCATCCATGGAAAGCTGCAGTAAAGTCAAGGACTCCAGTCATTCAAGTATGAGGGTTTGGGTCACCATCACACATCAGAGAACCTCATCATCTAGCTGAGACACTGGTAGAGAGGAAGAGGGACATAGTGTGGGAGGAGGGGCAAGCCATGTAATAATGCCACTTAGGCCATCACCAGCCACAGAAGAGGAATATGCAGCAGATATGTTTCTGTTCATTGTTTTCCTTCTCCCTCCTCCCCCTCCCCCCACCTATGTTTCAGTATAGGAAAAGCACTGTCAGGGCAAAATGTTAGGTTTCCCATGGGTATATGGCTGAATTGACATCACCCATGGTGATATCACAACTGATAAAATTTTGCATGTCCCCTCTGTGGAAACCATGATTTTTTAAATATAAGTGAAAGACAAGAGGGGATAGACTGTCTAGGATATTTTCCTTTGGCCGTGTAGACCCATGTTCCAACTTTGTCCGCCCTGCTCCGCGGCAGGGAAGCATCAACCAGGCCCTGTGCTCTGGCTTCTGGGTGGGACCAGCCAGTGGGAGGCAGTCACAGGGACTGGCTGGTGAACTGCAACTCTCCCCTCCCTCCCCCACTGAGAGGTCCCTATGCTGACTGGCAGTCTTCTCCACACAGCTGCTCCTCTCAGGCTCTGGAATGCGCTTCTCCTTAGCCTCTTCCAGCCCCATGGTGATGGCTTCCCTCCATGGCTAGTCTCAGGCCAGTGTGCTGGCCTTTGTTTCTTTCCCTAAACTTGGCCACACGTGGTAACTATCCACTTCTTTAAACTCTCCTCAATGACCCAGTTTGAGGGTCTCATCTATTTTCTGCTAGATCCCAGCTTTTACCAAATAAAAAAGCCATTGAAACTGTTTAACTTATGAAATGTAACTTACATGAAGAAAAATATAGATAGCATTTATCTAACATTGAACATGTAGTTATAAATTGAATACCCATTTGTTGGGGTTCCCTCCACCCAAATCAAGAACTAGAATGAGGCAGCCCCCCCACAAACCCACCTGACCTTGTATATTTCTTTCCCATGACAGTCCCCTTCCTCCATTGACAGATTAGTTTTTGCTGTAACAAGTTACCACGACTTTAGTGGCTTAAAACAACACAGATTTATGATTGTTTAGTTCTGACCATCACAGGTCTAAAAATGCATACCACAGGATAAAATCAAGCTGTTGACAGGGCTGCATTCCTTCTAGAGGCTCTAGGAGGCTCTAGGAGACCATGGATTTCCAGCTCTTAGATACTGCTTGCAACCATGGGCTCATGGCTCTACATCACTTCAACCTCTGCTTCTGTCCTCACATCCCCTTCCCTGATTCTGATCCCCAGATTATAAGGACTCTTGTGATGACACAGGGCCCACCTGGATCACCCAGGGTGATCGTTCCACCCCAAGACCCTTGACTTAACCACATCTGTAAATATAATATATTCACAAATTCCAGGGATTAGGATATGAATATCTTTAGGGACTGTTTTTCTGTCTGTCACACCTACTGTTTGGACTTTTTGGGTATTCATTTCTTTGAATAAAGCTATTTTTTAAATTAATTGGGGCTCTTCAGCACTATCTAGTGACTTTTTAGTTAGGCCATGCCATGGTCACTGGCCAGCTGCTTTTGATTCGACCGTCATTCCTTGGCCCCTTCAGTTTTGGTCAGGAAGGCAGAATGCCATGGTATAAACATGCATCACGCACATGAACAAGGAATGGCTTCTGACCACTTTGTGTCGCATGAACTTTTTTCATGACCCTGAGAGGTATCTTATTATCCACATTATTATTCCCATTTTACAGACAAGGGAAATGAGGCTCAAAGATCTAAAGCTTCCAGTTGCTCAGTTAATGAATGTCAGAGGTGTACGCCAACACCCTAGTCTGTGTGACACCAAACCCCACCTTCTTTCTACTCTATCATGGGCTCCCTGTGAAGAGAAGGTAATTCCTTTTACCTGCAGATAAAATGAAATTAAGGTGGGACACCCCTGTGCAAAGGCAGTCTCATTTTGTCAATACGGCAGCCCCAAGAGTAGACAAAAATGTTTTGTACTATAAGCCGTAGGTAGATGCCCCATGAAGGATCAGTAGCTCTAATGTACATTTCCCTGAAATTTCCACTGGATCATTTTATTGTCTATCATCAGGTTCTGCAGAAGGAAAAAAAAAGGAAAAAAAAACTACCCACCAAGTCATCTTAGCAGATGCATGGCTTGTTTCATGTGAGCGGAACGGTTTGTTGGGTTAATGACTCTAGTAACAAAATGCATGCCAGGGTCATTATTTATAATGGGCAGTGACAAAAAGCAGTAGCAAAGCTGGCACGCAGCAGCAGGCAGTGTAAAATTTTAATTGGGAGACATTTTCCGGAATTTGATTTGAAATGTCCTGTGGTTACAAAGTGAAAATAGCATTCAAGAAAGATGGGCATTGTGACCAGGCTAAGGTTTTAGAACCGTGCGCACATGTTTGCCTGGAAGACCTGAGACAGGGCCGCTAGCCGAATCTCTTCTCCTTGACGCTGACAGTGCATCATCAGCAAATTAGATATCATCTGAGAACTAAGTGCTTAGCACACGTAAAACACAAGCAAAAAAAGAGGTAGTATCCCTGTTCTAAAGTCAATTCAAAAATCCTTGTCAGACACCTGCTGCATGCCAGCTCTGTGCTGGGACCGGTGGGTCCAGCTTCATCATGATCGCCCATCTGGATGGGGAGGCAGTAGATCGGTCATCTTGGAGAAGTGAGACTTCCAGAAAGTGGAGAAGAGCTGGGCAATGAGGGAAAAACAGTGAAAAGTTTAGGGCAAGAAAATCATATAAAAATCGTTACATAAGGCACCACTTTTCAAATTGTAGATTTTGATCCATTTAATGGGTTATGGGCTCAATTTCGTGGATTTTGAAAAATGAAATAGGACAACATTGAAAATACCAGAGTGTGTGGCACATAGGGCCAGTATTGTTCAATGAAATTTTTAATATGGTTTTATAGGGGTGGATTCATGTGTGTATTAGGTCACAATGGGAAATGTATTTCTTACTGTGGGTCATAGTCCAAAAAACGATGGTAAAGCCCTGATTTAAAGGAAGCAGTTGTGAACTTGTTATAAAACTATACGGCCTCTTAATCAAATCCATTACACACATCTGCTTTTCTTGAAAAAGAAATCACCTGATGATATGAACAGGTCCAGGGGCCCTTTCTCTGCTTTGTGTCACAGAGTGAGTGTGTCCTCACACATGATAACCTTAACAGTGCCTGGGATTTATGGAATACTTGCCATGTTATAAATGCTTCATGTGTATTCATCCGTCATGACCTCTTTATTTTACAGGTGGGGACACTGGGCACAGAGATGATCACTTTCCCATGTAGCTGGGAAGGCCAGAGTACAGCCTGGAATTCAACGAGACTCCAACCTTCTTGTTCAGCTTATGTCTCGCTGATCTCTGCTAAGACTGTAAGCCTTTTGAGGGTAATATCTCCTACCTCACCTGGCATATTTTTGTTTATTTTTGGATATTCACTGGAATCATCTGGAAGTTGTGAGTAGGCATATCCCAAAAGGGAACACTGGAGGGCAAACATTCCAACTGAGCAGGATGGAAACTGCATGCCTTTTATGATCTGCCCCGCAGAAGATCTGCCACCTTTCTCTGTTCGTGAAGCAGAACCAAGCCCATCCAGATTCAGTTGGAGGGGACATAGACCGCCCCTCTTGACATTTTAAAACCACCCCATGGCATGTTCTCAGTTGTCTTAGTTTCCAACTAGTGTATGAAAGCTTCCTTCTTGGGACAGTGGATTTTTTTTGGTGTGGGGGAGTGAGTGGCTCAAATTCCCTGTGATGTACAGGGTACTTTGTGGCTAATAATCTGCCGTTCATTATAATGATCTGTAGTCTCTATCATAACAAATGGGCTGGAACCACAGATATATTTACTGCCTTAATTTAGTTGCTAGCATTAGGCTTATTTTCAAGTATTTTCTCTCCATTTGAACTAAATGTCTTTTATCTAGGCTTATCTTCAATGTCAATAAGTTTAGCATTCATCAACAGCTGGAAGCCCCGATATTATCCATCTCCCCTTCTATTAATCTTCTGTGAGTTCATCTTTATAGCCATGAATCCATTCATCACCCCAAGCCGTCCTTCACATTTGTATAGTGTTCCATTTAGCTAAGCCAAACCCTATTTGTTTATCAGGACTGACATTCTTTGTCATTTTAATGGTTTATAGAGCCTTTTCTTAGTGCTGGCAAAGGGTGTCAGATTGTCCACAAAGAGCAAATGGATGGCAATAATATTCTTTGTTGGGTTTTGTCTTAACCCAAGGGCTCTTGGGTAAATTTATTCCCAAGAAGACCCATAAAGTCTGAGTATCCCTAAAATAGTCTATGTTCTGTAAGATGATCTCCACTTCAACGCTTCTCCCCTGAGCACAACTAGACACTACCTTTCATCTGTTTGCATCATTCTACGTACAGTTTAGTCTTGATTCTCCTCACCTACCTTCCCCCTAATTGATGTAGGCCAAGTATGGGTGGCTCAGTTAGTTAAGCCTCTGACTCTATTTCAGCTCAGGTCATGATCTCATGTTCTGTGAGATCAAGCCCCGTGTGGGGTTCTGCGTTGACAGTGCGGAACCTGCTTGGGAATCTCTCTCTCTCTCTCTCTCTCTCTCTCTGCCCCTCCCCAGCTTGTGCTCTCTTTCTCTCTCTAAAAAAAAATAAATAAACTTTAAAATGTTAAAAGGTAAAAAAAAAAAAAAAAGAATAATCAATGCAACCCATATCACGAGCTAGGAAAGGAAGAGACTTGTCAGTGAGGGAAGGAAGTGATACCAAGACAGGGGAAGATACAGAGAGAAGCAAAAGGTTGGTTCTCTCCAGAACACGGTCACTGAAATCCAGAGCCACACCAGGGGAAGTAGGTAATGCTCCCCAGTGCAGGGCTGAGATTCTAGAGCAAGCAGGAGATGAAGATTCAGAATCAGAGTTGTCATAATCGGGGTGCCCGGGACACCACAGCCCAGAGGCA
This sequence comes from Cryptoprocta ferox, assembly GCA_028646485.1. NCBI lineage: Eukaryota > Metazoa > Chordata > Mammalia > Carnivora > Eupleridae > Cryptoprocta > Cryptoprocta ferox. The sequence goes on along the minus strand of CM053576.1, from coordinate 51,634,627 downwards.
TGCCCCTTCTTCCTTAGGCCCAGCCCTGCCCTGGGGAAGGGCTGGCAGGTGAACACATTGGAACTCCTTTGCTAGTTGCCCGGTTGGCTGAGGAACATGGGAATCCTGGCCTGGGTGGAACTCTCTTGGGAGATGGATAATCTGCGTACATTACAGGAAGCATCCTTTGCTCCGATGCTGGGCTGGGCGAGGAACACGGTGTCATGGGCAAAGCTGGGACAGTTGATTTGTCTCTCTGATCTCAACACATCTGCAGTCTAGGTGGGCCCGCTCAACAGGCATAGCAAATGACAGCGCTAATCACTAATGCAGGGCAGGCCCGAGAGCTCAGACAGGGGAAGAGTTTCCACTGCCTGAGGTTGTCGGAGCGACTTCACAGAGGAAATAAGGCTTAGAAAGGAAGGAGAGGGTACATCAGTTTCCCTTTTCTGCCCAAGACCAGTCTGACTGGGGTAGGTGGATAGAGAATACACGTGTCCCTTTGGCATCTCAGAGATATTTCCTCTGAGCACCTTTTCAACCTTTCTGAACCAGGCATTGAACTTGCATAAATGTCCCCCCCCCCACCCCCTGGTAGCCCAACGAGGCAAGTTCGAACAACAGCCCTATTTTTTTTCCCAAGGAGAAAACAGGCACAGAGATGTCAAGTAACTTGCTCAAGGTCACAAGGTTAGCAAGAGGTACTGGCTTCAAAGCCAAGCAGAGTCCAGAGCGTGCATCCTGACGGCTCTGTTGTGCCTACTGCTTAACAACTCCCCTTCCCCCAAGCCCTACACCCATGGGGATGCTCCAGCTCTGTCCCCAGGGAGGTTAGATAAGCCGAGTGTTTCGATGCCCTTGGCACAGCTCAAGCCTCTTCATCCCGGAAAGATGCTCTCCTGAGGGACCGCTGAGAATCCCCATCCACGCCGCACTTGGCAGAGGACTTAAATACTGAGGCTTCTCCCAGGGGAAAAAGGCCCCAAACGCTGTTGTGGCTCCCTTGCTGTCCTTGGGCCCCAGAACTCTCAGCAAACAAGAGGGGAACGCAGCAGAATCCTCAGAATCCCATCTATGGGGCTCTGAGGGGTTGTAAGAAACACTTCAGCCCCGCTCCATAGTTTGTAACCCATACTTGGGTGCAGGCGGCCAGTGAGAAGTGAATCCACACCCCTGGAATTCTGTGTCTGCATTTTCCTGGAAGGATAGGCTGCAGTCACAATTTTTCCAGGGGTCTGGGACCAGGAAGGAGTCTCTGGCCCTTGCTAGATCCTCGCTGCCTCATTCCTGCTCCATGAGTCACTGCAGGCGTGCAATAATGTGTATAACCTTGTCTACCACCAGCTTTGGGGACACTTATGGTCCACTCCAAAGCTGAGCAGCATAGGTAATGTGCTCCACACAGACCTGGCAATAACCATTTATGAATAACCACCAGCTGGTAACAAATCACAGTCAGATGAGCTCAAGGGATTAGTCTTAATTTGGTCAGGTGAAGGAATGATATTGTGCTTATGCTCTTTTAAAGTCCTTAGTGGGGACTTACTGGGGGAATAAATGAAAGAAGAATGGAAAGCCTTACAATCTTTGAAGCGGGAGCTGAGCACTTAGGGGTTCCTTATAGTATCCTACTTTGGATTTTTTTTTTTAATTCCATAAGGAAAAGTTTTTAAAGTAAAAATAAATCAAAGCCACTGTTCTTAACAAGATGTAGATGACTGAGCCAAGCGAAAGTGGTACTTCTTGAAGAAAGGGAAGCCTACCGACTCCCCACAGGTGCATGGGTGGGAGGGGTATCGCCTGCACTCCTGCCTACCTTCCAGCCTGTCTGGTCCCTGTGGGGAAGGGGGAGGGACAAGCAATTGGCCCTGAACTAAGGCCAGAAAAGGAAAACAGGTGAGATGTGGGTCCTCCTCCCCTCCCCCCCCTCCCCACTGGGAAAGGGCTCGAGATTCTGGCGTTCTCCCACCTTGCGTCATCAGGCACTTGACCTTCCAGGTCTCAGTTTCGCGCTTCACAAAATGGTTGGACGTCAGGGGGAGAGGTGAGTGGTCGGAAAGGAGGTCAGTGGGCGCGCCTCCAGAGTTGTACCGGTGAGGCAGAGTCCGGCATTTTCCTGAGATTGCTGGGGACCGCAGGGGGGAAGGAGGGGAGCATAAGTGGAAAGAAGGAACACACACACACACACACACACACACACACACACACACACGTCTCCTTCCTCTTCCCCCCCGCCCCCCAACCCAGGGGCGGTACCCTGGTCCCTTGGGGTAGGTTTTCGGGCCCACGACCCGGGGAGGACGGCGCCCTGGAGAGCCGCGGGCCGGGTTGGCAGGACTGGGGTCTGGGTCGCTGCAGCCTGGTGGCCGGCGCCGCGGCGGCCCCTCCCGCCGTCCCCTCCTCCTCGCCTCCTCCGCGCCCCCCCCCCTCCTCCAGGTCCCCGGCAGCAGCGGCTGGAGGAGCAGCCGGCGGCGCAGCGGCCGCGCAGCCTTTGTCTCGGGGCCGCGGGGCGGCGGGGCCCGGCGCAGGCGTAAGTGACCGGTGGCCGGGCCGCGGGGGGCTCGGAGGGGAGCGGGCCGGGGGGCGCGGGCGCTCCCGGTGCGGGTGTCGGGCCAGACGGGTGGGCCGGGCGCGCGGGCGGAGACCCGGAGCCGGTGCGCGCCCTGCGAGGCGGTGCGGGCGCGGGGGGCGCGCGGCTGCGGGCGGCCGAGCGCGGCGCTGGGGGCGCGGGACTCGGGGCGGAGTGCAGGAGCCCAGGGCGCCGCAACCCCGTGCCAGAGGCCGTGCGGCGTGGGTGCAAATCCTGGCGGCTGTGTTTCTCCGGGCAGAGGCCACACGGGGACGGAGGAGGCAGAGAGGACAGGCAGTGATGGCGAAACGGGAGAGGAGCCGGCCGGCGTCACCATCACCATCACCGCCACCATCGCCTCCACCGTCACCATCACCACCATCACCATCCCTGCCCGTCGCCCATCCCAGCTGTCCCGGACCTCCCCTCCCTTCTCATTTCCCCCGTGTAACGTCAACTTTATCAGATTATTTCCTTTTCCTGGGTGATACTTGGAAACGGCGACATAGTGCTCCAAATTAGGAATAAGTACCTCTCTTGTGGGACATTCAGGCATCTCTACTTTGCCCCTTAGCGACCTCAGTTTTCCCATCAGAAAAAGGACCACAGGGATACTCCATTCCTCACAGTCAGACAAGCTTTTGGTTTTTCTAATCTGGTACCAGAAAGGGTTTTAGATACTAATTTTTTTTCTCTCACCTGGCAATAATGATGTTCATATAGTAAAGTGGTATGTTCACTGAATTAAATAACCAGGAGTTTTAAATTCTTCTTGCCTTTGATTTTTGAATGTCAAAACACCAGTAGCAAATAGAAGCTAAGGAAAATAAAACTTTGACTAAGATAATACTAAAAATAGAAGCAAAACTGGTATGTTTGGAGAAAAATCACCCAAGAGGGCTGAAGGCAATGACTTTTGTCTAAGGTGGAGAAAGTGCCCTTTTCGTGGTTAGTGGCTGTAGATGTCATTATTTGGGATGCATGTAGCATCTCAGGTGCTTTTCACCCCACCTGAAGAATGTTTTAATTGCTGTGTTTTGAAACTAGCACTTACCTGGTCCAAGGGACTGCTGAGAAGCCCAGGAGGACAGAGCACAGGGATCTTCTTAGGAAAAGTAACTATAGAACACAAGATCCTCAACACTCAGTATTTTGGCCTACTAGTGAGAAAATGAATCCTGAACTTTCCATGTTTTACATTCTAATCTAAGAAAAACAGCTAGACAATCCTAAATTGCTTGGCATGCTTGGAAAGTCAGTGTGGCAAGGTTCCTTTTAAACGGGGTAATGAACCACATGATATGTTTGCCCTGTGTCTTCTTCCTGCTTGGAAAAAAAGAAAAGTGACAGTCTTAAAAATAATGTGGACCCAATTGAGCAGTTTTCATTGCCCAAGTTAAAATACCTCAAATGTTGAAATATAATTATACATCATTAACTCAAACCTGTCTAATTTGTGAAATGGGGTTTTTAAATAGTATATGTGATTCTGTGAGGAATGACTTTGAAGTTATCTCCCTTTCTAAAAATATTTCAGGTCCTCAAATTTAAGTAAGGCGTAGTCAATCAAAAACAGTTACATTTTTAGAACAAAGACTTAAAGAATTCCTTCACCATGTTTTTAATTCTGGATCTTTGGGAAATAATTAGCATCCTAAGGAACTTCTATGTCTTGGGTTTTTACTGAGCTCTGGTGTTATACCCACATGAATTGTTTTAACCCATATGAATTTTTATATCCCCATATGAATTATGTTACAATTTTAAAATAATACTTTTCTTTTATTGAAGTATGATTTACATATGTAAAATGCACTGCTCTTTAGTGTACAGCTTGATGAATTTATTTTATAATTTTTTTAATGTTTATTTTTGAGAGAGAGAGAGACAAAGCATGAGCAGGGGAGGGATAGAGAGAGAGAGGGAGACACAGAATCTGAAGCAGGCTCCAGGCTCCGAGATGTCAGCACAGAGCCCAACGCAGGCTCGAACTCAGGAACGGCGAGATAATGACGTAGGCCGAAGTCGGCCGCCTAACTGACTGAGCCGCCCAGGCACCCCTTGATGAATTTTTCTCTATGCTTAACCTCATATTACCTCCACCCTGAACAAAATACAGAATATTTCCACCAGCCCAGCATGTCCCCTCATGTCCCTCCCAAACATAAGTGCTTCTCTGACTGCTCTCAACATAGAAAAATAATTTCTTTTAAATTTCCTCCTGTTAAATCTTGTTGGCCTATTCCTTCAGAAATGATGACCAAATCCAGGCCCTGGGCTCAGCACTGTGAACCTTTTCCTGGAGAGCAAGCAAGGCAAATAATTAAACGAGCAGGGGTAATACTGTATATACAGATATAGAAGGTCATAGGAACTCAAGGCAACCTATAGCCCAGTTTTGGGGGATGTTCTGTTTTGTTCTGTTTTTATGAGAGGAGAAGGGAAGGCTTTTTGGAGGATGTGAATGTTTAAGTTGGGGACTGAGAAATGAGTAGAAGATAGTCAGCTGAAACATGTAGGGGAAAGAAAAGGAAAGAATATTCCAGTTGAAAGGAATCATCATGAGCCATGGCTCAGAAATGAGAACACATGGAGCATTCAAGGAACAAAAACAATTCAGAGAGGACGGGAGTATAGGCCTGGGGAGAAGCATGTGAGATATAGCTGGAGAGGCAGTAGGAACCCAGTCAGAAAGACTAAGGCCATGGGGAGGGGTGGGGCTTTGCTCTAAGGTCAAGGAGAGTCACTGGATAGGCTTTTATCACAGGAGCTCAGAATGAGATCTGATCTCTCAGCTGACTGTGTGGTGTGAAGATTATAGGAGGGGCTGGGTGGGAGGCTGCCACGGGTATCCAGGTGAGAGTCTGGGGTGGCCTTGACCAGGCAGTGGCAATGGGACTGAGGGGAAATGGATGGACCTGAAAGAGATTTAGAAGGTGAAACCAGCACAACATGGTGTTTGACACACAAGGGTTCAAGGATGACCTTTAGGTTTCTTAGATCTTACGGAATGGGTGGATGATGGTACCATTGGAAATACGGGGAAGGAAACTAGCTTGTATAATGCCCGTCTTTGCTGTATTGCTTTCCAAAGACATTTAATTTCAGTTGCCAGTGAGCCTGTGGAACTTTCATGTAGAAGTAGCTACAAGGAAGTTTTAACAGATATTTATCGGGCACTTTCTATATGCCAGGTACACTCTGGTCATTCGGGACACACTGTGAACAAGACAACATGCGGTGACCTTGCGAAGCTCACATTATATCAGGCTGGAGCTCAGCCTGGGGGCTACAGGTTAACCTGTACAGGCACAGGTGTATGTGGTTAACTGAAGGCTTCAGAGTCAAGGAGGTTGCTCAGGAAGATTTCGGGGAAAGCACAGAAGCCTTGCATAGCACCCCAAGGAATATTAGGATTCTAAAAAGGAGAAGAGGAGAGACGGCAGGCATTCAGAGGTCTGGGGAGTGGTCCCTGGTATCACATACAGCTGAGAAGGAAGACAAGGACTAGAGGTGGTCTGTTGTAGTGCTTCTCAAAGTGGGGTCCCCAGACTAACCACGGCGGCAGCATTACCCAAGAGTTTAGAAATGCACATTCTTGGATTCCACCCCAGACCTACTGAATCTGAGTCTGAAACTCTGTGCGTCCCAGCCATCTGTGGTTTCACTGGCCTTCCAGGTGGTTCTGATTTGCCTGTTTGAGAACCATTGCTCTGTGGCCTTCATTGATAAGGAAATCATTGGTGACTGGAGAGCATGGAGAAAACAATTTCACTGAAGTTACAGCTTGTTTGGCTGTAAATTTAAAACTTAACAGGAGTGTTAAAACTTGTTTTATGTTTTATTTAGAAATTTCCAATGTTTGCTTATTTTTTGCATGTTTGAATTTTTTTCTTTCTTTTCTGTATTAGTTGATAATAGATTCCTACTTTGTCTCACTCTGTTCTATATGATTTTTGAAGTTCTGTTTTAATCTACTTTGAGGCACATCCCTTTATGGGCTCTCAATATGTTAGGCCACCTGTATCACTGATAATTGGTTTGCTGCCCTCAACTCTGAAATGGAGGAATTAAGATACCAAAACAGAGTGCAATCATGAAGATAAGTGAGTCTCAACTCTGAATGGCAGCAGAGAAAACACCTAGATGCTTAAATTAGCTCTTCCAAAAAGTTCCAAGACTCTATCAGGGATATATATCTAATTATTTGAACTTGTTACTCATGTGAAGTAATTGGAAGTGTGCCCTTTTCATCTAAAGTGATCCAACAACATAACCATAATTATTGTACTTCCAGTGCACTTATGAAGGAGAGGACTCTTATTAACTAGGTCTTTTCCTGCTTCTTTTGTTGTCATACTCCTGAGTATTTTGTTTCATTTGACAGGAAGAAGTAGAGCACATTACTATGTTTTGCTACCATCAGGGAAAACCTGTGGTAGATTTTCAAATCAGAAGAAATTGATGCAGACATTACTCTTATTGCCACTCCAGTTCACAGTGAAAACTTTTCATTTTGTAAGAATAAAAACTGGCAGGTAGTTCCAGTACTCTGTATAGTGAGTAACAAGCACAGAGAAGGTCCTCAAATACTGACCAGATGGATGGATGGATGGATGGATGGATGGATGGATGAGGAAGTGGCTAAGTGGTTGGATGGATCAGTGGATGGATGGGTAGATGAATGCATGGACATGGGTGCATGTTTGGGAGGGCAGATAAAAGAATAGATGGGTGGAGCAGTGGATGGTTGGATGGATGGATGGATAGATAGATGAATGGATGGAGGATGGATGGATGGATGGGTGGATGGATGGATGGATGGATGGACAGATGGATGGGTGGGTAGGTGGATGAATGGATGGGTCAATGGGTGGATGGATGGATGGGTCAATGGGTGGATGGATGGATGGATGGATGGACAGATGGATAGATGGATGGATAACTAGATGTGCAGGTAAAAGAGTAGATGGATAAAAAGTGGCATGAAAGAGTTGTCCTGTCTAAAGAGGGAAAAGCAGTCCTTGTAAAAAATATTTCCCCCCCTGAGGTGGGTACAGTGAAATGATATGAAGACAGAGGTGTTAGTGGTGCTGCTCCTTATTTCTAACATGATCTTTACAAATCCGCAAACAGTCTTGTGCAAAAGGATGGTATCAGCCACCTACTTGCTGCCAGATTTGGGGTCAGGACCCCTTGTAAAATGATAATGAGTGTGTTGTTAAAACTTTAAAGTGCTATAAGAAGGCAAATGATTACTATATGTGGCTAGATACTGGATTATAGTTTGAGGTGGCTTTTCAGTGTGTTGGCACTGCTCTTTTGCTAAGCTCTGGAGACATCCAAATTATCCCTTGTGCCAACCCACACAATGCTTCTGTGGGCTCCCTTTCCTAAACCTGTCTGGATTAGGTAATGCAGTGATCTCTCGCTCAATACAGTGTTTCCCCATATATGGTATGCAGCACAGAAGCAGGTGTTAGTGTCATGTCAAACCTGTGCTTTATTGCTTAAAATGAGATGAAAACATGCAGAAATAAAATTCACCTAAGTTTGATGTGAGAAGAAGTACTAGGTAAATTATAAAGTAGGCGAGACTCAGCTGTCTGTGGCCAAAATTTGTAAAGATGGCAGGTACACAAATGGCTAACTCTGGGGGGACTCCAGCTCAGCATATCTGAGGGTGGGGTACATAAAAGCAATCCAAAGTTGCTAGCTGTTGAGACTATATCAGGAGCTATTTTTCTTTACAAATCAAAGGCAATCCAGTTCCACTCTGTGAGCTCTCTTCTGCCCCTCTGTTGGTGGTAATGATCTTTGGAGATGGGCCAGCTTCTCTCTTTGTTGTTTACGAAGCTCTTTCACAAACTTTTTCTGTGCACTGAAGTTCTGTTTAACTGGCCACTTTTACAGATAAGGAGGGAGGAGAAACGTTCCCTTCTAGGACCACAGAACCAAGACTCTGACTCAGGTGTTCCAACGACAACAGGTGCTTTTAACTGGAGAACTTCTCAGTCATGGCACGTCCCACAAAACATGTGTTGTGTCGCAGAGATGTCAGCCTGCAGATCTTGTTAGTATATGGATTCTTTTGAAGAATAATCAGGGGCGCCTGGGTGGCTCAGTCAGTTAAGCATCTGACTTCGGCTCAGGTCATGATCTCATGGTTCGTGGGTTTGAGCCCCGCATTGGACTCTGTGCTTGACAGCCCAGAACCTGGAGCCTGCTTTGGATCCTGTGTCTCCCTCTCTCTCTGCCCCTCCCCTGCTCATGCTCTGTCTCTCTGAAAAATAAACATAAAAAGAATAAAAAAAAAAAAGAATCAGGTGGTTGGAAATGGGATCAGAACTGGCCAGTCCCCAGCAAGTGGCACATAATGGCTACAACACCAAAGGAAAGGGTGCCTGTGCTGTTGGTCCTGGCCTGAGTGTGGGAGCCTCCTACTCAAGTTCAGGTTGAAGGCTTACAAAGCAGGTGTGAGCGCTGGCTGCACTAGCCCACCAGTGAGCCTTGGGGCCACATTCGTGGGGAATATCCTTGCATCCAGGGCATCGAAAATGTTGACAGTAATGCTTTTCAGAGAAGCATTACTGGACACTTGTGACTTCTCAGGGGTGTAGTTTTTTGTCAGCCCCTGTAAGCTTGGCCCTTGGAGCCAATTCACAAGAAGAAAATAGATGCATTCATTTATAATCAGTTTATCTATACATTGTACAAGCATTTGTGGAATGGATACTACACGCAAGAAGCCATAGATATAAGAAAGGGGTTTTTCCCCCAATTATCTTTCTTATAGCTACTCAACATTTTACCCAAAAAAGGAAGTGACTTGGAAATTATGTAATAAGACAAAGAATTTTTGAAATCATAGGAATGTTGATGAGAGCATTCTTTTGACTTTCATGTTTGTTATTGGCCTCAGACACCCAGCTGGGCTTCAGAACTGCTGAGACCCTGTATGGGCTCTGATAAGAGCTTCGCTGTTGATGTCATCAAAGTTTTCATGGACCATGAATGATGCCTGGGGTTTTGTGTAAATGACAACAAATTGTTGTGTATTTTCTAAGACAGAAGGCTTTGCGTTTGCTTGTCAAACCAGGTCACAACACTTTCTGTAGAAGACTGTCTCAAATCAGGATGAACAGGTCCGTGAAAGTACAACAGAACTTGGGAACAGGCAACCTGAGTTCTGGAATATTTGTGTTCTTGAGTAGACAGGTTTTGGAGTTATACCGACCTACATCTGAGGCCAAATAAGGCCACCTAACATGCTGGTTAACTGAGTGAGTCACTTTCCTACTGTGCCCTAGTCTCCTGCTTTATAAGGTGGAGATTATAATAGACACTGGTAAGGATATTATAGGGATCTGCTAACACTTAAACTGAAGAATTCCTGTGTGTCAGGCACCAGGTGAGACATTTCTGCTGTGTTATTTCCTTTAATCCTTACCACGCCCTATGAGGGAGATGCCATTCTTAGACCCATTTTACAGACTAGAAGACCAATTAGGTAAGGCACCTTAAGTGTCTGGAACAAAGTGGCCTTTGGAAATTTAGCATACATTACTCTAGTCTTTTCTATTCCCTCACTGTGCCATCCTCTCTCTGCGTGAGTTTCCTCACAAGTGAGTGGAGACAATGGCACCTGTGCTACCACTGGGAGGTCAACAAAATTTTGACAGAGAGAGCACTTTATGATGGGAAAGTATTCTGGAAATGCATATGGCCACAGTATGTCACCTGGGCACACCCACTTCCTATACTGGGCCACATGCTCGTGGCACCATCCGATGGCCCTAAGGAGGAGGCAGAGGTGCCCACGAAGAGTGGTCTTCCCATGTTTATGTCCTCTGTCTCAGTGGCCGCCTTGACATCTTCATAATCCCACCTTGACATCTGAATGACTTAATCAAGACACAGGAGCCCCAGCTACCATTTCAAGGTTCAGGGAGGGTTGGAACTGGAGCAAGGAAGAATATAGAGAACATTACCTTTTATGAGAAATTCTCTTTTTAGTGCTGTCTGTATCTCTTTGTGGATGTAATGGCATGGACCTTATTTCTGCAGAGAATGTTTCCCAACTGCATTGCTGCTTCCTGCTGAGTGACCCTCAGTGGCTTTTTGCTCTTTTTTAGGGTGGTGCATAGTCCCATCATCAGCAGAATTGAATTTTCCACATCTACCTTGTTCAGGTTGGGCTTAGCTTCTAGCAGTGGTGAGGCAAGAGTGTTGTTGGATGGCTACTGCACAGGGTAGGAAGGAGTGAGACCACTTACCCCAGGCCCTAGGTGTGGCTGTTCTGGAGTTGAGGAGCAAATGACAGAGTCAGTAGGGATTAGTGGCAAAGATGAGCTCATGTCCTTCTCTCCAGCTGCATCAGTCTCTCCTTTTCTACAGGAAGGAGGAGAAGACGAGAGGGAGAGAATGTGGGTCACTTTAGCTGTGATTGTGTTTATGTTCATGGGCTCATGAGTTCATGGGTTATGTCCATGTTCAAACAGTGCATGCTTGTGTCATTCTGAACCCGTTTTACACGTCTGTAGGCTGGAGTCCATTTCCTTTTTGTTCCATGAGAGGACCCTTAGCTTGTTTTCTTGAGAAACTCTTGTGCCTTCATTTCAAAAAGCGTTGACTTTTCCTGAATTTCTTACATGTAAATGTAAAGCAATGTAAACATTCTTCTCAGAAAGTTTACTATTTATCTGATGTTCTCAATGTAATAACAGAAATAAAAGCTAACTGAAAATAAACAATTAGCCTCATCAAGAGTAAGCTAAACAAAATCTTAATTTGTGCACTTGCTAATTTTTCCTCTCCACTACACCATAGGAAGAAAAGGGATGAAACAAAAAATGTTTCAATCGTTCAGGGCTGGTTTGCTGTTGACATTCAATAGCCATGACTTTTGTGGTCCAGAGACAATGAAAAGACAGACAAGAGCACAGAAACATTGTCCTCTACCTCAGCAGATATGGGAAGGACAGTCTACTTGCCATGTAGAAAGTTTTCTAGAATAATCTGCCTTATGTGGTTTCCCGGAGACACATGAGTTGAAAAATATACTGAACAGGAAAGAGGAACCCAGGTTTTAGCTCTGACTCCACTCCATCTAAGCTTCTCACGTTGGCAATCTCTGAGTCTCTTTCGTTTCCTCTTTTGTAAGGGTTGGGGTGCTGGGTACCCAATTGCCAGGATGCTTCCAGTTCACAATGGTACAATTCTGCGGTCCCATCTCTTGAGTGTGTTTTCCCCAAATCTCTTTTCTTACATTCTGAACTCAACATCCACTAAATGTACGCTGTTACCATAATTACCCAATCCCTGAACACCACATGATGGGGAATAAAGTCACTCCTATTTATTTTAAACTGTTTCATTATTCTGGAGGGAGGGCGGGAGGAGCTCTATGCAGGAAGCTCTAATTACAGTAATACAGTGCATTAGATTAGAGCTCTCTTCTGCCCTATCTTATTGATGATCATAGCCTGGGAAATACAGCCCAAGATTTTTATCTCTGCGCCCACATTGCTTGTGTCCCACATATCCAACAAGGGGCCGATTCTCCCGAATGAGGGACGACGGCCCAATGCTCCAGTTCTCAGCTTAAGGAGGGTCAGTAGAGGAGGGCATAGGGGCTGGACCAGCCCGACACAGAACTCATCAGTGAGAAACACTTTACGGCGCTGGCCTCGTCTTCAGTCTTCTGTGTCTTTGGCTCAAGCAAGGCCCTCTGGGACTGTGTATCTCAAACTACAGGAGTGTGTCACTGAGAGTCTCTGCCCCATGCCAAGGGTACAGCATAGCATTATCTTTCTAGAGTATACACTTTTCTTAAATATTTTTGCAAAAACAATAGTCAGATATTAAAACAAACTCAACAAACAAACTACGAATGGAGTAGACTGTACAATTTGTATAAATGTTTAATGTGAAATAGAATACCTGAAAGAAATTTCAAGCTGATAGAGGCTACTTTGGGGCATTGTCCTGGGCCTCACAAATATTCTACTCTTCAGGGCACTTTGGTGCAAAATATTGAGAATGGTCATTGCTAGCATTTATGGAGTGCCAAAATCTGTTCTAAGCATTTTTATGTGATTTTCTGTGGGTTTCCGCCTTTTGCAGATGAGGAAGCTGAGGTACAAAGAAGATAAAGAATAGGTCCAGAATTTACACAGCTAGGAAGGGGCAGAGCTCAGACTTAAATCCAAGCATCTCCCATTTTCACTTGCTCCTTTTGTTGTCATCACCCCCTGTACAGAGAAAACACCAGCACCCCAAAGGATCAACTGTCCATATTACAGACATGACAGGTAGAGCTAATGAAGGGCAAGGGAGCTTTGATCTAGAATGTCTCCAAAAGTGACTTCATGACAAGCATGGTGGAAATATCTCTAAAGTTTCCTTCTCTGGACCTTCAGAGAAGCCCAGGACAGAACAGAATCTCCTGAAATCAGCATGTTTGCTAGAAGTAAGCAAATGTTTCCCTGACATACCTCCTGTTTCCTGATGAATCCATCTCCAGTCTTGCAACCCACTTATAGGTCTACTCTCCTCCCTGGACCACTAAGCCAAGAAGGCCTGGTTTTATACAAGAGGAGAGACCCTGAAAAAGCCATACATTCTCTCTTGTCTCTATGAAATGGATGGAAAATATGTTTAAAAAGAGATGTCAGCAAAAGGCTATGGTTGTTGATGGGAGACGGTATTGGTTCTGACTTGGGTGATCAAGGAAGGTTTCCTTGAGGCAACAGACCCTAACCCAAGTGGGTGAGGGGATGCATTCCAAGCAGAGGGAAGACATGAGTGAAGGCTAAGGGTCAAACTGCACAGCATGTGTCTGGACTCTGGAAGCGATGCCCTTGTGTTGCAGCATCAGATTGTGTGTGAGAGCAGAGGATGATAAGGCTCTCAGCAGGAAGATGAGCTGTAATATTGATGGCTTTGAACCTCAAAGCTAAGGAATTTGAGTTTTACTAAGTAGCCAGATAAGCTGTCTAAGATCATGGAGGAAGAGAAAGAAAGCACAATGATTTATGCCTAAGGAAATAAACCTGGCCACAATCTGTAGAAAAGTAGAGACTGGAAGAAAGGGAGAGACTGTCAGTTTAGAGACTAATTGGGGAGCCATTTAAATCATTCAAGAGCTAATGAACAGTTTCTAAACAGGACAAAGGCATGGAACATGGGATATTCTTTTAACTCAAGAAGTACTGAGAGGGTGGAATCTTCAAATATTGTTCCAAAATCAAGAATGGAGGGAAATGAAGGAGCCAGATATGACTCCTAAAACAAGGAGAAATATGGTGTAATTAAAGGAAAAAATGAGTTTCTGTTTCCAGAAAGATAGAGTAGAAGTAATTATCCTTATCTTTTCTGCTAAGTAGAGCTAAAACTCACTGGGTGTTGTGTATAAAACAAACCTAAGACTCTGGAAAGTAGAGAGATGGGGGCAGATCTGCTAGAAACCTCAAGGCTTGAAGAAAGACATGGTGGTGAGTTCCCTGAATTTTATCTTGCCTCTTGTATCCCAGAGTCTCATTACTTAACACTCAAAAAATCTAGGCTTCAATCAAAAATCACTCAAAATATGAAGAATCAAAAAAATCTCAACTTGAGTGAAGGAAATCAAGCAACAGATGCCAACACTAAGATGATACATATCTTAGAATCACCTGACAAGGATTTTAAACCAGTCCTCATAAAAATGGTCTGAGCAAGTCTGAACACATTTGACACAAATGAAGAAGGAGAAAATCTCAACAAAGAAATACAAGATAGGGGTGCCTGGGTAGCTCAGTCGGTTAAGCATCTGACTTCGGTTCAGGTCATGATCTTGCAGTTTATGAGTTCAAGCCCCGCATCAGGCTCTGTGCTGACAGCTCAGAGCCCAGAGCCTGCTTCCGATTCTGTATCTCCCTCTCTCTCTACCCCTCCCCTACTCTCTCTCTCTCTCTCTCTCTCTCAAAAATAAACATTAAAAAGTTTAAAAAAAGAAATAGAAGATATAAATAAAAATGAAACAGAAATTTTCAAACTAAAAAACACTAGAAGTAGAAGACAAATCTCAGTGGATGCACTTAACCTCAAACTGAAGGAAAGAGAGGAGAGGATCAGTGAACTTGAAGATAGGATAATAGATATTACCCAATCTGAATAACAGAAAAGAAAGGAAGAAAGGAAGAAAGAAAGAAAGAAAGAAAGAAAGAAAGGGAAGGAAGGAAGGAAGAAAGAAAGGGAAGGAAGGAAGGAAGGAAGGAAGAGGAAGAGAGAGAAAGGAAAGAAGGGAGACTTAGACACCAATGTCTTCCAAAAAACAGAGAAGGGAATATTTCCCAATTCTTTTTATAAATTTATTATTACCCTGGTATCAAAACCAGAAAACAGCAGTACAAAAAGGAAAAGCAAACACTATGAATACAGGTGCAGTATCTTTTTACGAAGTATTAGCAAATAGAAATCAACTATATATAAAAAGAATTATATATATCATCTCTAAGTGGGTTTATACCAGGTATGCAAACTAGTTCAATATATGAAAACATATCAATGTAATCTGCCATATTAACAGGCTAAAGAAGAAAAATCACATAATGGTATCAATTAATGCATAAAAGGTGTTTGTTTGACAAAGTCGAATACCCATTCACAATGAAAACTCTCAGAAAACAAGCAGTAGAAGAGAACTTCTTCAGCCTGACAAAGACATCTACAAAAACTCTATAGCTAACATCGCACTTAATGGTGAAAGACTGAGTGCTTTTGCCCTAAGAATGGGGCCAAGGATGTCACTTTCATCACCCCTATTCAACACAGTAGTGAGAGTTCCAGCCAATGTAATAAGGAACAAAAGGGAAATACAAGACATGTGGATCAGAAAGGAAGGACTAAAATTGTCCTTATTTGCAGATGACATCATTTTTCTACATAAAAGATCCCAAAGTATTCTCCAACAACTTTTCTGGAACTAATAAGTGACATCACAGGATATAAAATTAACAAACCAAAACCATTTATGTTCCTATACAGTAATGAAGAACACTTGGAAACTAAAATAAAAAATACAACACTATTTATAGTCACTAAAAAAGTAAAATAGGTATAAATCTTAAAAATATATATACAAGATGTATATGCCGAAAACTGCAAAACCCGTGAAAGAAACGAACGAAAACCTAAATAATTGGAGAGACATACTGTGTTCATGGACTGGAAGATTCAACTTTGTAACAATGTCTATTTTTCCAAATTGATATGCATGTTTAATATAATTTCTTTCAAAACCCCAGGAAGATTTTTGTGGATATAGACAGAATTATTCTAAATTTTATACAGAAAAGCAAAGGAACTGCAATAGCTAAAACTATTTTAGGGAAAAAAAGCATAATAAAACAGGTGGAATTAGTTTACCCAATTTGAAGACTAGTTCTATTTAGGCCTTTGTGGTATTCACAGAAGAATGGATACATAGATCAGTGGTACAGAATAGAAGCCCCAGAAAGTGATACACATGTCGAGCGCTACATTTGACAGAGACTCAAAAGTAATTCAGTGAAGGATATTTTCAGCAAATGGTGCTAGGGCAATTGCGTATCTACGGGTTAAAAAAAAAGAATCTTGGCTAAAACTCATACCTTACACAAAATTTATCTCAATATGGGTCATAGATTTCAATGTGAAACACCAAACTTTATAAAACTTTTAGAGGAAAACAGAGGAAAGCTTGTGAACCATTCTTAAACATGATACCAAAAGCACAATTCTTAAGACAAAAATCAATAAATTGGACTATGTCAAAATTTGAAATGTTTGCTTTGTAAAAGGCCTCATTGAAAAGTTAAAAAGACAGGCTACAAACAGGAAAACAAAATATTTGCAACCACATATTTGACAAAGGACTCTTATCTAGAATACATAAAGATCTCTCAAAAGTCAACAGTATAAAAATAATCTTGCTAGAAAACAAGCCGCATGAAGAGACATTTCACTGAAGAGGCTATATTTATGGCAGATAA
This sequence comes from Cryptoprocta ferox, assembly GCA_028646485.1. Classification (NCBI taxonomy): domain Eukaryota; kingdom Metazoa; phylum Chordata; class Mammalia; order Carnivora; family Eupleridae; genus Cryptoprocta; species Cryptoprocta ferox. The sequence goes on along the minus strand of CM053576.1, from coordinate 51,618,064 downwards.
GCACATGAAAAAATATTCAGCATCACAAACCATCAGGGAAATGCAAATTAAGACCCTGATGAGCTATCACCACACACTTATCAAAACAGATAAATAAAATATATGAACAGTATCAAATTCTAGCAAGAGGTGGAGAAAATGTATCTCTCATACATTGCTGATAGGAATGTCAAATGTTAGAGTCACTCTGGAAAATGGTTTTACAGTCTGTTTAACAACTAAACATAAGTGAAATAAGCCAGAGAAAGGCTGTATGAAAAGAAATACTGCATGATCTAACATATGGATGGATGGATAGATAGATGATAGATAGATAATTTTTTCATATATTTTCATATATACACTCAGAAAAAAAGATCAGAATTGTGATTATCACAGGTAGGGGTTTGGAGGGTGAAGGAAGTGGATGGGGTGGTCAAAATGTACCAACTACCAGTTGTAAGATAAATAACTACTAAGGATGTAATGTACAAAATGATGACTATAGTTAACACTACTATATGGAATTTGAAAGCTGCTAAGAGAATAAATCCTAAAAGTTCTCATCACAAGGAAAAAACTTCTTGTTTTTAATCTATATGAGATGAAGAATTTTTTTAAGTTTATTTGTTTTGAGAGAGAAAAGGTGAGTGGAGGAAGGGCAGAGAGAGAAAGGAAGAGAGAGAATCCTAAGCAGGCTCCACGCTGTCAGCGCAGAGCCCGACACGGGGCTCAGTCTCACAAACCATGAGATCATGACCTGCGCTGAAATCAAGAGTTGAATGCTCAACCAACTGAGCCATTCAGGCATTCCAAAGAATGTTAACTAAATTTCTTGTGGAAATTACCTCACAATATATGTAAGTGAAGTCATTATGTTGTACACCTCACACTTACACAGTGCTGTAGGACAATTATATCTCAATAAAGCTGAAAGAAAAAAAAATTTTTAACAAAAAAATTAAATATATACTTAACATACATCCCAGCAATCTCACTTCTGTGCCTTTATCTCCGAGGGATGAAAACCTGTCCACAGAAACACCTGCACACCATAGTTTATAGCAACTTTGTTTGCAACAGTCTAAAACTGGAAACAAAATGTCTCACAATGGGTGAATAGTTAAATAAACTGTGGTATGTCCATACCATGGAATACTACACAGCAATAACAAGAAATGAACTAATGATACAAAAAACAAATTGGATGGATGCTAAGGGCATTGTTCTGGGTCACTTGTATGCAGAAAACATAAAAAGCCAACCTCCAAAGATCATGTAATATATGATTTTGTTTGAATACTATTCTTAGCAAATTATAGCAATGGGGAATAATTTAATGGCTGCCAGGTTAGGGATGGAGGGAAGGGAAGAAGGTGGGTGTGATTATAAAGGAGTAGCATGGGGCAGGGCTTTGTGTTGGCTTTGTGTTGGAATGGTTCTTAACTTGATTGTGGTAGTGGTTCCACGAATCTACACACGTGATAAAATGACATGGAACTATATACCATATACATCCACCGTTCCAATGACAATTTCCTGGGTTTGACACTGTATGATAGCCACGTAAGATGTAGCCACTGGGGGAGACTGGGTAAAGGGTACAAAGGCCTTCTCTGTACTATCTTTGTAACTTCTTGTGAATCTATATATAATTACTTCAAAAATAAAAGGCGAAAAAATATTTTAAAGAAATGTAAAAGTCTGGAGAAGAGCTGTTTGGGGAAGAAGATGGCATTTGATGGGAACCACACTGAGCTGGAGTTGTTGGCGTGATCACTGGATGGATATGTGAACAGACAGCTTGCAATACTGGTCTGAATTCTGAGAGCATCTGAACCCGAGATGAGGCTAAATTAAGCTTCAGGCTGTAGTGTGGTTGCTAAGGGAGAGAGTGGAAAGAAAGGAGAAAATAAGGATATTTATGAGGTAGGAAGAGGAGGAAGAATTGTTGGCAGAAAGAATGTGGGCTCTGGGTTGTCAATGGAGCAGAACTGATATTAACATACAGCTCCCCGGAGTCCTTTTATTTCACCAAAGAAAAGAGTTTTCAAACTATTGGGTTGCACATCAAGACTACTGGATTCTAGAACCAGGTCTTCAATGAATTAGTTAGATATGTTAGGTAAGATAAACCACTTCATTTCTGAGCCTCATTTCTTTAGCAGAACAGCATAAAGTCAATGTTCTTTCTTTTTAATTCTTTTTTTTTAAATTTTTTAACATTTATGTATTTTTGAGAGACAGATCATGAGCAGGGGAGGAGCAGAGAGAGAGAGAGAGAGAAGGACGTACAGAATCTGAAGTAGGCTCCAGGCTCTGAGCTGCCAGCACAGAGCCTGACGCGGGGCTCGAACCCACGAATTGTGAGATCATGACCTGAGCTGAAGTCGGCTGCTCAACCGACTGAGCCACTCAGGCGCCCCAAAGTCAATGTTCATAATCAGGTCGTTTGGGGTTGGGATCTGCCCCACCTGTGTTCGTCAGGTTGCAGATACCGAGGAAACATCTCAGTGCAGATTTCCAGAGCATTTTTTTTTCCAGACTCTGCTTGCTCAGATCAGCTAACATTCCCTTGCAAAGCAAAGGAATAACATAGAGGTTGGGGAAGAGTGCCGCACCCATAGTGAATGAGGATAGAAAGTGAGTATTTGCTGAATAGTCCAATCTTGAGGCGGTTTGAGCTTTGTGTTAGGCAGAGTTTGGTTCAGGATACTTGGAACGATTTAGCTCTGTCTGCTCAGACTGATACTAAAATTATGCTGGTCTCTTCATCAAATCTCAGCTGAGCTTAATTTCCCGGGGTGGCTTCAAGCTGGGAAAATTCCCAGATTCCCCTTGGGCTGGCATTGCCTGCTTCCTAGGAAGGAGACTGCCCGGCCTGGAGTTAGCTTTAGGGAGCTGAGGCCCAGGATGGTCACCAACATTATGTTTTCTTCACAGTGTGGAGTACCTTTTGTTTGCCCCTCCAGACCCCCCCTCCCCATTTTCTTCCCTGCTGAGTTTGGACTCTACAGCAAAGGGTTCTTTTGCATTGTGTCATCTGCTTGGGTTTAGCCCCTTAAGGAACTAGCAGGAGATGAGAGTAGAGAGGAGAGTGAGGTTGGGTATTTACTCCCTGTAGGATAGTCTTGGGGCAACCATGGGGTACCCTTGGGCTGACAATGGGGTAGCCTTGGGGAACTGTGGATAGCCTGGGACTGACCTACATAGCCCTGAACTAACTGTGGGGTAGACTTCGGTGACTGTGGGATAGTCTCGGGTGACAGTGAGGTAGCCTTGGGTGGCTGTGTCCCTCCACCAAATTCACTATTGCTCTCATGACAGCCTTTCTTACCGTTTTCTTCCCCTCTTGAGTTCCAGTATCCACTGCCTCCCTTCTGCTATTCTGCCTATAAGTAGGAACTAGAGTTCTATCATTTCTGGATTTCTGAACTTGCCCCATGTGGTTTCCCTGTATCTGTTCATTTCATTGTAAAGAGTCCCTTTACTAACCTCTCCTCACATGACCCAAACTCGAGCGTGCCATGTATTTTCTGCTGGGACACTGATACAACCTTCAATTTCAGACTGGTGCACAGGAGTGCAGGGATTTCTGCCAGTTTTTGTTCACCTCATTGCCATAACCCCAGTGCCTAGAAAAACACCCAGCACGTAGAAGGTGCTCAATAAATATTCGGATAATTCTTAAATGAGTGAAGATAAATGAATACTACATCTCTCACAAAATGTGTTTGCCTTTGTTTATCTAAATGAGAAAAAGCATGCTGTGCTCTTTAATGTGGGAAAGGGGAAAATAACTTAAGAAGGTGCTATATCAGACTTGGAGAGTCTTTTCTAACTTTTTTAAATTGCGGCACAACAGGGGCGCCTGGGTGGCTCAGTCAGTTAAGCATCAGACTTCAGCTCAGGTCATGATCTCACAGTTCATGAGTTCTGTCAGTGCAGAGCCAGCTTCAGATCCTCTGTCCCCGTCTCTCTCTGCCCCCCTCCCGCGTGTGCTCTCTGTCTCTGTCTCTCTCTTTCTCAAAAATAAATAAACATTAAAAAATTAAAAAAAAAATTTGGCACAACATACATAAGATAAAATTCAGCAGTCTGTTTTGAAGTCTACAGTTAGTGGCACTAAGTACATTCACATTACTGTGCAACCATCATCACCATCCATCACTAGGACTATTTTATCTTCTCAGACTGAAACTGTACCTATTAAACATTAATTCCCCATTCTACAGCCTTTGCCAGCCATCATTCAACTTTTTGCCTCCATGAGCTAGACTACTTCAGGGACCTCATAGGTAAATTCAGATGATCTTTTTTTTCCCTTTTGTCTGACTTACTTCACTTAGCATAATGCCCTCAAGTTTCACCCACATCTTAGCACGCGTCCTTTTTCAGGCTGAATAATCTTCCATTGTCTGGATATGCTACATTTCGTTTGTCCATTCATCCACCAGTGGACACTTGGGTTCTTCCACCTCTGGGCTATTGTGAATAATCCTTCCAGGAATGTGGGTTTCTGCTCTCAAATTTTGGGGGTCTCTACCTACAAGTGGAATTACCAAATCATATGATAATTCTATGTTTAACTTTTTGAGGGTCTTTTTTTTAATTTTTTTAAATGTTTATTTTCAAGAGAGAGAGAGACAAAGGGTGAGCAGGGGAGGGGCAGAGAGAGATGGAGATACAGAATTCGAAGCAGGCTCCAAGCTCTAAGCTGTCAGTACAGAGCCCAACTAAGGGCTCAAACTCACGAACTGTGAGGTCATTACCCCAGCTGAAGTCAGACGCTTTACCGACTGAGCCACTCAGGAGCCCTGTTTAATGTTTTGAAGAACCACCATACTGCTTTCCACAATAGCTCTACTATTTTATGTCCCATCAGTCATACACAAGTTTCCAATTTCTCCACATCCTTCCCAAAACTTGCTGTGTTCTTTCTCTCTCTCTCTCTTTCTCTCTCCCTCTCTCTTTCTTTCTTCTTCCTTCCTTCTTTCCTTCCTTCTATTCTTCCTTCCTTCCTTCTCTCCTTTTCTTTATTCTTTTCTTTTCTTTCTTTCTTGATCATAGCCATCCTAATGGGTGTGTAGTGGCATCTCATTGTGGTTTTAATTTTCATTTCGCTAATGATTAGTGATGTTGAGCACATTTTTATATGCTTATTGCCCATTTGTGTATCTTTTTTAGAGAAATATCTATTCAAGTCCTTTGCCTATTTTTGAATCAGGTTGTTTGTTTCTATGGGTGAGTTGTGGGAGTTGTTTACATATTCAGGACATTAATTCCTTGTTTGATATTTTACAAACGTTTCCCATTGGTGCCCTTTTCCCTCTGTTCATAGTGTTCTTTGATGCACAAAAGTTTTAAATTTTGATGAAGTCCAATCTATCTGGTTTTCTTTTGTTGCCTATGTGAAATCTGGAGATTTGGGGGAACATCACTACTATGTGGAAATATGACCTCTTTTCTCAATGCGACTGACACTCTTTTGTGCCCCACCCCCAGCACTCTTTACACACCTGGCAGAGCCTGGGGGCGCAGTGTTGTGCAAATTCTCTTTACCACTCTTTAGCCCACCAGACTACAGAATTCCTGGTGGTAGGATGTTTCTATTCATCCTGGGGCCAAGAAAAGTACAGTGAGGGGCTGAAAGAATGTTGGATAAGTAAATATCGAGGTAACTGAATAAATGGCTGTAGGAAGGAAGAAATTGGCTTCTCAGCAGGGCTACAGAGTCTCAGACCTGACTGTTTTCAAAAGCTTTTCCTTTCTTATTGTCCTGGGAAGTTGCTTCTCAGTGGGACCTGGCTTTTATATAATTGTTTGCAGCATAACAATACTGTCCTATAGCTGTAAGGCAGTGGCCTAATTTCCCTCCTTCTTTAATGAAAGAGACATGTCTTCTGTGGGAAATCGGTGATTTATTGAGTGACCGAAGACTGTTTCTGTTCCTAATAGAAACCGGTGTAGATAAGCTACTTGCTGAAGGTGAGGAAGGAACATGACCAGCTATTTCTGAATAGGAAATTAATTTCATCGCCCCTGGTGTGTCCTTGCTAATTTGGAGCTGGGTTCATCCTGTGGTTCTCCCTCGGATGGACAGCTTCCTCAGGACATCCAATCCAAACACCTTTTTAATGAACTTTGTGCATGTAACTCTCCCATGTGCCCCCAAGGCCCTCGGAACACAAATTCGATATAAAATCAAAATTGGGAGAATTCATTCCAAATTAAAAGCAAATCTACTGAACGAAGCATGAATAGTTGTTAATTATCCTTTTCTAATTTTTCATTCCTTTTAGGATAGCTGATGTCACTCTCAGATAAGGGGGTAGCAGGCGCCAAAGCCTGGGAAATAATAGTAGGAGCAACAACATGAAATTAAGAAAATTCTCTCAATTAGCTTTTTGTGCAAATTGGAAAAAGGCTATCATTATAATTTTTTTTTTCCAGTGAAACATCCCAGTCAAGCTTAGGCCTTTAGTGTCTTGCTGGAGCGAGTTTGAAAAGTCATGACATTCTAGAAAGAGCAGGGCTTTGAACTCAGACAATTGTGTAACCAGTTTTAGCCTCTATTTGCTCATCTGTAGAAGATGGATAAAATGGAAAATGCCTTACAGAGCTGCTACAAGATTAAATGAAACAGAATTTATATATAATGTAGTATATTCTCAATAAATAACCTCTTATGTCCCCCTCCCACTGTGTGTGACATTTGCTGTGGACACAGCAGTTTAAGGGTGGAGTTACTTGTTAGGGGATTACCAATTTATTTATTTTTTTACTTTTTTTTCACCTTTATTCATTTTTTAGAAACAGAACAGAGGGTGAGTGGGGGAGGGGCCGAGAGAGAGGGAGACAGAATCCCAAGCAGGCTCCAGGTTCTGGGCTGTCGGCACAGAGCCCCAAGCTGGGCTCAAACTCACCAACCACTAGATCATGACCTGAGCGGAAGTTGGATGTTCAACCGACTGAGCCACCCAGGCACCCACCTGGGTAACAGACTAGTGATAGACCACATGACCAAGACCGTGTGGACAGAAAAACCATTTCTGTTTTTTGCAAGACGTCATCTATTTTATCCACGTAGTTTTTCGTCAAACATGCATGTGCACCTTGAGAAAGGAGCTGGTGGCAGGGCAGGACTGAAAGCTGGGCTTGTTTGTCCCTGGAAGCTTGGCTTGATTCGTAGTTTGCTTTTTCTTCCATGACTATTTCCAAATATCGTGGCACAAGGGTCCGTTTTTCGATGCATGGTAAACCGAACACTGACATTGGTGCTTGCGGCAGAAAAAAAGGCGGGGGGCGGTTTACTGCAGGGCACCAAGCAGCAGGTAGGACATTTCTAAACTCTGCCTGCTGGAGTATAAGGGGAACTGAGTATTTACGGGATTTTTACGAGGGGGGCAGGGATCTGGAAGGTGGATGGAGGTGATTGGAAGTTGGGAAGATTGGAGGTATAGGGGGGTATAGGGGGAAGACCTCACTGCTTCTGCGCAGGCGCCTCCCGGGGATCCAGGCTTGTATCTCGTGTGTACCAAAGATGGCGGCGCTAGCGTGACCACGTTGGGGAGGTGTCGCGTGTGTCGTCACAGAGGTTACTTTTGTTGACTCACGGTCCCTTCTGCGCAGCCGCCAGACTTCTTCCTGGTTTGTTCCAGTCTTACTTGGTCTTGTGGCAGTCGGTCAACTTTCCGCAAGACAGGGTCCTAAGTCAATCCGGTGAGCAGCTTGTTCTTGGGGTAGAATGGTCAGGCACGTGTTAATGTGTCGATTTCACAGTTTGTCCTCAGAAACAGGGGTCGGTCTGGGAGAGCTGTTGTAGCCACATTGTTCAGTGTCTGTGAGCTCCCAGGAGTTTCCGTGGGTTTCTTTCAGGGCTGCATCCCAGCGCCCAGCTCACCACCAAGAGAGCCCTCGCCAATCACAACTGGCCATGGATCTGCACCCAGGAAAACACATCTTGGCCACATCTAATCCAATATAATCTCTTTCTCAAGTCCCAAAACTGAGAAGAGAGTGAGGCAAGGTACATTTGGTCACTTAGTTTTTCTCTTTCCTTCCAGTGGGTCAGGAAGTGAATGGAGTGGCTTCTTCTGGGGGCTGTTTTCACCCCATTTGAAAGAGCAAAGGCAGGTGGCAACATATTTGGGAGGAACTTTGCAGACTGAAAGGATTTATGTGAAATTATAAACAGACTGCCCTGTGGAGCCCAAAGGCAAGTGAGGATAATTGGAATCCTGTTCACCGAAGAGATAGGAGGTGCTTCCATATTTTTTAATCACAAATTTCTCCATTTTTATTCCCTATGGAGCAATCTGTCTCCACAGATATTTATAGTTCAGACTCCCAGAGGGTGGAAGCATCCTATCCTTGCTCCTCAGTAGTTTGCTTCTGCTGACAGAACAGAATAGAGATGCTAACCCTGTCCAGAGGGCTCCCTCCTTAAAGAGGGCAGACCAGTCATTTTCCTGATAGGAGACCCAGAGCCACCTGGGGCTTTGAGGAGGAGGGGACATTTCTAGTCCTCATTTTGGGGAAAAAAAACAAAAACAAAAACACCAAATTCTTAGCAGAGATGTTTTCACGGTCTGTTCTCGTCACTTTTAAAGAAGTTTGGCAACCAAGATTAGTGTCTTTTTTAAAAACAATGCTGTCTCCACTGTTAAAACCCCTCAAATTCAACCAAGTCAAAGTTAAAGATCTTACTGGCTTTATTCAACAATTCATGAATAGGGCAGCATTCCATCTAGCAGATAGAAAGAAGATCTGAGGATCTCTACACTATGAAAGACTTTTATAGGCAGAAGGGAGATGGAACAAGGCACTTACGCTAACAACAAGCAGATTGGCTGTGGCAAGTCACCTTCTTTTAGGGGACAACAACGGTCTGTCAGGCAGATAGTGCTGACTGACCACTAGTGCTGACCAGATGGTTCCTGATGGACTGGTTTAAGATTACATTTCTGAAAGAGGCTGAAGCTGTAATGAAGTTAAATCTTGGCTTGGTGACGTGGAGCTTAGCATAAGTGACTCCATGTGGGGCGTGTTGTCTTCTTTTTAACACCAGATTGGAATGCCTTTCTCTACTTTGGGATTACCAGGGGTGATTAACTTACAAGCAGGAAGCCCTCCTCTAGCTTGTTGCCCTACATTTCTTCAGAGTGAGCGATATCACACACCATGGGCACTTATCTGTGGTAGAAGTGACTGTTTACTTGGCTTAGCCCTTTTATCCTGAACTCATTCTGTTCATGTACTGAACACTCAGCATAGTCCAAGACAGTGTTAGCCCTCTGGGGACAATATTCAGAGGTCATAATTGCCATCTCCAAGGAACTGAGGCTGTAGAAGGAGAGACAGCAGAACTGTGTGGAGGGGGTTGTCTTTGAGGTGTGTTGGGACACTCAGGGAGAAGAGGATGGAGCCCTAAACAATGTGGGGGTGATGGGGGTGGGGTGGGTCATGGAAAGGCACACAAAGCCCAACAGAGCCATTGAGTGAGCAGGGGACAGCAGGCAGGAAAGACTGTTTCTAGTAGGTATGAGAATGTTTGCAAGGTCCTGGGAGAAGCAGTGGGCTCTGCAAGGCTGGAGGCCCAGATGTGTACAGGAAGTGGCAAGCACCCCCATATGGCAGAGGGTAGGGATGAGGACTGGTAGCCTACAACGCTTGTAGAGCACCTGCAGTACTTGACCATGAAGGCAATAAATTTCGTTGCACGCTTGTTTTTTTAATTTAAAAAAATGTACTACGGAAATGTTAAAACACACAAATAGAATAGTATAACGAACCATCCTCATACCCCTTATTGACGTTGGACAGTATCAATATATAGCCAATCTTGCCTCGTTTATATTTTTCCAGTGCCCCCTCCCCCACTCCCTGGATTATTTTGAACTAAACCCCAGATATTTCATTTTAGTAAATATTCAGTATGTATTTCTAAGAGAAAAAGACTTTTTAAACACGCCATAAAGCATTATTACAATTGAAAACATTAACAATAACTCAAGTATCATCTAATATTTAGCCAGTTTTCAAATTTCCCCAATTGCCTCAGAGACATTGTTTAACAGTGGTGTGTTGGATCCAAATAGAATCTACACAGGAGGGCATTTAGTTGATAAGCCCTTAGGTCTCATTAAATCAGTAACAGTTGCTCCTCTCTCTTCTTGCCCCTGGCACCTATTTGTTGAGGAGAACAGGTGATTTGTCCTGCATAATGGGTTTGGTCATTGAGGGGATTTGAGCAGAGGTGAGTCATGGCCCGGGTGCTGGCTAGAACAAATTGGCAGCCTGGGAAGGGTGGACTGAAGATCTGACTACCAGGTGCAGCAGAATCTGGGAAAGACTGGGTATGCTAAGGCTGAGGCAATAAAGCTACAAAAGAGGCACAGGTCTGAGAAATATTTAGAGGTGAAATGGGAGGTAGAAGGTGAGGAAAAGGAGGAGTCATCTGGTGACACCCAGATTTCTGGTTTCAGGGGCACCTGGGTGGCTCAGTCGGTTAAGCGTCTGACTTTGGGTCAGGTCATTATCTCACGGTTCGTGGGTTTGAGCCCCGCTTTGGGCTCTGTGCTGACAGCTCAGAGCCTGGAGCCTGCTTCAGATTCTGTGTCTCCCTCTCTCTCCGTCCCTCATCCAATCGTGTTCCATTTCTCTCTGTTTCAATAATAAATAAACATTTAAGAAAAAAAAAAAAAGAAGATTTCTGGTTTCAGCAGCTCAGGATACGGGGTGTCTTTACCAGAGGGAGGGATTTGGATGAGGGGAGGAGAAGGGACCATGAATTATTAGGATATAGATTTAGGTATTTAAACAAAGACCAAAATGAAACACACACATACACAGTGATGGGGTTCAGGACATACTACCCCCAAAATATTTCAAGCATAAATTAAGTTGGGAAGTGATGTGTACAAGGACTTTCTGACCTTTCCCTGAAATGAATCATAAAACCCTCACGTGAGAAGTGCCCTCCCTATACTCAGAGAAAAAGAGCATCTTACCTTGGACAGACCCAGGAATCTGAATGAACAAGCCTTGCTAAGTCTCCCCTAGTTTAGTACACTTAGCTCGTACCCTTCATCTGATCGTATTTTTTTCCATGACCTTCCACTCATCGTCAAACCTAGCATAAAAACACTCAGAGTTAACCATGTCTTTGGGTCTTCATTTCCTTGTGAAGACTCCGTGTCATGTAAAACTTATGTTAAATAAATTTGTATGTTCTTCTCTTGTTAATCTGCCTTTTGTTTTAGGAGTCCCAGTCAAGAGCTTAGAAAGGTAGAAAAAAAAAGATATTTCCCACCCCTACAAGCCACACACAAAATGACTTAAAAGGGAAGCTTATTTATTTTCCACATAGATGTGGAACCGTAAGCAATTTAGAACCAATATGGTAGCTCCATTGTGACACAGGCTCCTTCTCCCTTGTTTTATCATCTATATGATCCATGATTGCTCACTACCAAGTCCACCTGGCTCCAGTGAAATGGGAGGAGAGCATACCTCTTTCCTTAAGGTCATGACCCAAAAGTTCCCCAGATCTCTTTTGCTCACATCTCTTTGGCTAGACCTGCATCACAGGGCTGTACGTCACTGCAGGGAAAATGGGAAATATTGTCTGATGCCCAGCTAACACTCTGTGGACAAAAAGTGGGATAATGGATAGGGTGAGGGGAATCTTTGCAGTGGAAGGTGTGTTGTGGTTTGAGGCATATTGAGTTTTGGGTGCCCATGGGCGACTTCCAGGGGAGATATGTGCTACCCAGAAGAGAGATCTCAGGGGAAAATTAGACTTAGGATTCGTGATTTTCATTAGGAAGCCATAGGCCCTTGATCAAGGGAGGAACCCAACAGACCCAGCATTTAGGAGGGCAAGTATTGCCTGTCTTTTGCAGGATCACTTGGAGAGAAGCAAGGCTGAAAGCGGGTCACGTGGGAGCTGTTACAATGATCTAAAAGACTTTGCAAGGGGATAGTCACAGAACTCAGCAAGTGATTGCATAGGCTGGAGGAGAGGGGAAAGAGTCAAAGATGAGTCAAGGTGACAAGTCCAAGTGGCTAAGACAGTAAAGATGCCATGTACAGAGAAGACAGAAAGAGGGACAGATCTCTGATAGGGTGAGTGGATAAAAGGAGGAAGAAGAGCTTGGTTTTAGACATTTTAATATGAGATGCCAAGAGCCATCCAGGCAACGGAAGGGAGGGTAGTCAAGGGCCCAGGCTTGGTATGAGAGCTCTGAGTTCAAATCTGGATTCTGCTACTTCGAAACCCTGTAATATGATCAAGTATTATAGAACTTGCACGTTAGCGTCCTCAAAACTAAAGCGAATAATAAGAGGACTTATACGAAGAATTGCATAAATATACGTAAAACATGCACATAGTAAATGCTTGATATATGTCTGATTTTATTATTACAAGGGATAACAAGTTCCAATGGAAAATGCAAGCTAGGGGGCACATGGGTGGCTCAGTCGGTTAAGTGTTCAACTCTTGATTTCAGCTCCAGTCATGATCTCACGGTTCGTGAGTTCAAGCCCCACATCGGGCTCTGTGCTGACAGTACGGAGCCTCCTTGGGATTCTGTCTTCCTCTCTCTCTGCTCCCCTCCTTGCTCTCTCTCGCTCTCTCAAAAAAATTAATAACCATTTACAAAAGAAAATGCAGTTAGGGGTTAAGTTTTGGGAATCCTTGCAACAAGGTGGGAATGTATAAGGTCCCCAGGGGAGAAGCCAGAAAGTGTAAGCACACACTTGGAGAACATGCACACGCGGAGAGGGAGCCCTCCCCTAACCCCACTGTCTCCACACAGCTGTGGTCTCTGCACCATAGATATCACTTTCTCAGGTCATACTATCCTTGTCACTTTTCATTAGTTAGCTGATTGTTCCATTAAAATTCTGTTTCCCATCATCCTCCATGAGGGTAGACCCCATGCTGAACCCTAGCACCTAATACAGAGCCCAGCGCAAAGTAGGTGCTCAGTAATTACTTGTTGTTTAAAGGAATCGTGCAAGGGTGTAAGATCTGCTGCGGGGAGGAGTCTGCAAATATTTGTGTTGTCATGGAAGAACGCTTGATGGGGAAGAAAATGCCACAAAGGGGTTGAAGGGAGGGTCAACTTTAACTTGGCTTCCTACAGTTTATAGCAGCCATCCTCTACCCTTAGGCTTATTAAATGGCAGAACGGTTTTAGTGAGAATGAAGCTTTAAAATGCAGTCAGCCAAGCAGATCTAATCACATAAAGCAAGTGAAAAATAAACAGCCAATGTCTGGAATGGCTAATCAGAAGCCAAAAAAAAAAAAAAAAATGAACGTATGTGATTTCTTGAGGTCTGCCAGTCACCTTCTGGGTGCATATCCATGAACCCTCATGGGGACATCCTGTGATTCTGAGTACGTATTTATTTGCAGGGGACTGCCGACTGTTTTATGAACATAATAAATGATTCTCAGGGCAGAGAAACAATCCTACCTCTCTTCCAAGAAGGAAAAAGGCACGGTTGGGCACTTGGTGTCCTCCTCCAAATAATCCATCACTGTCAAGACAAATCCAGTGTCAGACTCTACAATGTGACTGTATAAAAGTCTTTAAGTCTATCATAGAATGGGAGCAGGAACAGCCCTTGGAGACCTTCCAATCCAACCTCATGACCTCATCTTAATGATGAAGAAACCAAGACCTTGAAGGGAACCAGCATGTCAGAGAATGAGTTTTTACTGAGCATCTACTATGTGCCTAGGACTGTGCTAGCCACTTCCCCATATGTCTTTCATTGAAGCCTCATAAATATTTTCTGTAGCTTGTTGGAAGCATGATAGGTACATCTTACTTAGTGAGGGCAAGTAACTTGCTCAAACCCCCAGTTGGTGGTAGAGTTTTGACCCAGAGACGATTCCTGCTGCATCAGTCAGGTGGGGCAAGGTTATGCTCTGATTAACAACCCCATAGAGCAACAAAGACTTACTACTGTTTGTGCTTCATGTTCACCACGGACTGGCCAGGACTCTTCTTTTTATCACACTCATCCAGGGATGAATGAGAGACCCACACTGAGGGAGGCTCCACTGTCAAGGGCCAAAAGGGAAGAAAGAGTATATCAACCCACATTGCCCTTCACATCGGCCCAGAAGTGCACAACTCACAGTTCGCTGGCCAACACAAGTTGCTTGGCATTCCCAACCTCAACGGAGCAGAGAAGGCAGTCTTATAGCATGCTGGGGACCCACAGGAAATACGTGGTGGTCTCCACCAATAACCACCCATTCTCTGTCCACTAACCCTCTCCGCCCACGAGGGAAGCACTGAGGGGTCCCCCTGAGGGCAAAGCCCCTTCATGGAAGAGTTGCCATTCATTTCTTGCACACCACACTTTCTCCTTCCCCAGGCTGCTTTCCTCTACCTGGCTAAGAAGGAGCAACATGTTTATTCTTTCTTCTGTGGTGATTTATATGAATATAAGTATGTTGACAAACATTACCAGACCCCAGAGCTGGAAGATGATAGGCAAAGAGAACCAACATTACAGACTGTAAGATATAAGAAAACAGTGTTTTGGTTTCCTCAGATCTTAGTATTAATGTTTACTTTTCTGCATGATACATCGTGGTGGAAAAACATTCTTCTCTAGTCTATTTTTTTTCTTTTTCTTGCCTCCAAAATGCAGGAACAACTTTTATATTACTTTAATTTGAAATTAATTTAAGGAAGCGAGGTAATTTTATAAGTAGCATTTTATAAATCTCCGTTTGTGGGGATGTGCATGTGTGTCATGATGGAAACATTTTGAACATACACAAAGGTACAGAGAATAGCATTGTAGTTGTTTAGAAATGTGTCTGCAAGTCGTTTGACATCCCTCTCATTATCTATGTCCCTCTCCCTTCTACCCAGCTAAACATTTGTGATTGCCTCCACTGAAGAATGTGATGGAAATAATGCTGTGTGACTCAAGCTAGACAGACTAGAGAAGGCAGTACACAGTCTGCCTGGGGTTCTCTCTAGGGGCATGCACCTTGGGAGCCCCAGCTCCTGTGAAAGGAATCCTAAGAGCTGTTGTAGAGGAGGGGAAAAATTAGTTTTCCCTCTACCTATCTAAGGTTCATTGGTTGGCGCCCTGTAAATTAGGCAGATTAACAAGAGAAAAACAAACATGTTTATTAACATGTACAGCGCACACACACACACACACACACGGAATAACTCAGTGATGAGTCACTCTAAGGGTCATTGAACCTGGACTTTTATAGCATCCTAGTAAAGACCTATAATTTTCTAGAAAAAGTGGCAAGACAAAGGAAAAGGATTTTGAGCTTCTAAGGGAAGCAAATTGTGGAAAAGCAAATATATGGGGAAACCAACAGTAAATAAGGGCTAGTTTCAGCACAGTTTATGTAGATTTCTCTTGTGCCATCTTTGGACCAATAAGGATCTAGAGCTATCTCCGGTGATTAGCTTCTGTCCTTCCTGCGAGAGAGCGGAGAGGGAAACACCTTTACAAATTTCTGTCCTGCTTTTAGGCAATTAGGAGGAGGGCAAAGAGCTTTTTTTGTATCTGCTTTTTCTTCATGGCTTTCAACTCAAATTCTTATGCCAAAGTGGCATATTTGGGGTGGCATAGTTTGCTATCTTTCAAAGTCATAGGAGAATCATATCACAGAGAGACAGACAGAGTAGACAGAAGAATCCAAGGAGCTCCCGATGTTGGAGTCTTCCCAGCCCACATACCAGGCATGTACATTAGTGAACCTTGAGCTGTTTCCATCATAGCTGCCATCTGACAACTGTAATTGCATGAGAGACCCAAAGCAAGCACGACCATAGCTGAGCTACGTCAACCCCAAGCACCTTGGAAGAGAATAGTGAGTGTTGTCGTCCTAAGCCTCTAAGTCTTGTGGTGATAAACTACAAGCAATAGATAACCACAATATGCATAACAAACCCCAGGTATAACGACGTCACTCACCTTCAACAGTTACCAACTCCTGGCCGAGTTTGTTACATCTAGACCCCCCACCCAGTTGCCCTAGGCTTCAAAATTTTTGGAAGCAAACCCCCTATGTCTCATTACAATCTTTCATCTATAAATATTCCAGCGTTTCTTTAAAAAGATAAAGACTCTAAATATCTTTTTAATCACAATACCAACAGTTGTGGGTTGAAATGTGTCCTCCAAAATATGGGTTGAAGTCCTAACCCCAGTGCCTGTGAACATGATCTTACTTGGAAATAAGGTCTTTGTGGATATAATCAAGGTCAGATGAGTTGTCCCTGGATTAGGGTGGGCCTGATCCTCTGACTGATGTCCTTATAAGAGGAGAGAGAATTTGCACCCAGAGAAACACAGACACAAGGGAGGGACACAATGCCACGTGATGGTGGAGTCAGAGATTGGAGTGAGGTGTGTGTATACGCGCCAAGGAATGCCAAGGATTACCAACAGGCACCAGAGGCTGGGAAAGAGGCAGAGAACAGATTTTTCCTCAGGCCTCCAGAAGGTGCCAAATGCTGGCGACAGCTTGATTTCAGACTTCCGGCCCCCGGAATTGTGAGAGACTACATTTCTGTTGTTTTGAGACACCCAGTCTGCAGGAGCTTGTGAGGGCAACCCTAGGAAATGAGCACACCATCCAAGAAGCACTCTATTTTAAGATGAAAATTAGGTATTTCTCTTCCTCTCATGCATTAGCTCTCAGCTTTCCAGAGCTTGTTGAAGCTTCCGGTCGTATGTGCAGTTATGATTGTGTACCTCATAAATACAGAAGGCCATTGAGAGTACCGGGTCTGTCATTCCAGTATCCTTTTTCCCTCAGATTACATAACCTTCTGTGAGCAGTTGTGGCCTGGACCCAGTTGGGAGAAGTCAGCCACTGTCGCATGTTCTGGGACAGGAAGTTGTACCTGTAGGGAAAGAGCCCATGAGCTTTGGCCCCAGTCAGACCGAGATCTCCCTATGCTGTTTCAACAGGTGTATGTACCTTGTAAGGAGTTTGTTCTCATTCTGAGCCTTGTTCACGCAGTAGTATAAAAAGATTAACCCTTTATATTCCAAGCTCTTACCGAGGGAATAAATGGAAAGGTCTAACAAGCATGCTGGCCCCGCGCCCTGCACATTGAAGCCTTGTTTCTGTGTTGACTAACCAAAGTGGGAAGACAGCCCAGGTTGCCGAGTCTCCTGGTTTCCTCAAAGTGTTCCAACAGCTGCCAAGTCTGTGCTCTGAAAGCACAAGATGGTCCCATCTCCTCCAACTTCAGGAAGAAAATGGACTGGCTTGAGAAGCTGCCCCTCGACCCATGGAGGGCAGAGTACACAGGGCCTGATGTGGTGTGGTTTTAGGGGCATTAGGAAGGGATTCTAAACAAATGCCCTGAAATTCTAGCATAGGAACTTTACTCCTTTTATTCTGAGCTTTGCACTTGTGTCTTCCAAACTGTAAGTGGTAACTCAGGAAGTCCCCACCACCCTAAAGAGAATTAATTTGTTAGAACACTCCCCTGTAAGACTGGAGGGCCCTGGAGGGCATAAGGGCCCCAAGGAAGCCGGAAGGAGGGGTCAGTTCAGACAGGCACGTCCCTAGAGGCTCTCCTGTCCTCTGTGGTGTGCTGGGGGTTGGTTGGAGCACCAAGCTGATGGAATGGGTGGCAAGACTGGAGGGGCACAGCCTCTGCACCCCAAACATTGAAAGGGTGGTTCTTCCTGCTGGCTCTTCTGTGCAAGGCACTCCCATCTTCTCAACCCCGGGTTCTTCACGCGTTAATCAAGGGCATCAGGCTGGACAAACTAGAGACCCCTTCAGGCTGTGGCGTCCCTGCCATCACTAACTAGAGCTCTAACCTTGCTTTCTCAGCTCGGTGTTGGCCTCTCTGTTACGTGTGTACTTGGCTTCAAGGAAGACAAAACGAAACCCAGAGGTGGTTTTAGCAATAAAGACACTTGATTAATTCAGAACAAAAGATCCAAGGCTAGACGGGCCACTCACTTATTAGCATCCCCCAGAAAATCACATCCCTCTTAGCCTCCATTCTTCTCTGGTTTTTCAGTCCTGTGTGGCTGCAAGAGCACAAAATAGCTTTGTTCCTGCCCTTCCTGTTCTTGATGTATATATGGGAGCACCTGTCTTTCCCTACAAGCTCCCTAGCCAATTCACTTTATATCGCATTGGCCAGGACTAGGTCACATGTCCCCCAGACCAGGCCCCAGCTCACTTGCCCAGATGCCTCGGTATGTCTGGACCAAACCTGAGCTCCACTGACCTGGTGAGGACGTTCCAGCTCGCTGGGCCACCTGGGTCGTATCCACAGCTTCTCTGAGACAGAATCATGGCGTTAACAGCACCATTCCTGTGGAAACTAAAATTCACTTCAGGATAATCTCCTTTTACGAAGCCACTCTGGGGAAATTCATTGGCAAAATGGGGGGCTTGCCTCTGCTTTACTCCCTCTTCAAACAAGGATCACTTCATTGGTGAACCTGTTCCGATAGAGCCGTGGGCTCACTCAGGACAGTCGTCCTCACCCGGCCTCGAAGGTGGATCTGGTGAGAACCGCTGCCCAGAGCTTTGCTGCAGGTAAGCGAGACAGAAAGCAGTGGACGTGTCTCCACAGACACTTCCAGGGACTCAGCGCACCAGCTGGCCCGACAAAAAGGATCTGCTGTGGCCTATGGGCAAACAACATGAGAAGTAAACGTGAGAAAGAAGAAGTGAAGGGGATGTGCTTCGTGACATCCTATTAGACAGAAGAGACATAAATGGATAACAGAAGTTGGGGGATGAAAATAACGTATAAAAAAATTGTAGAGTTACAGCAAAGGGATCTGCACAAGGCAGCCTGCTGTGTGGACCAACACACGATGAAGTCACCAAGAGCCCTGGCTCTGGCATTTATTGCTTGTGTGAATGGGGGCAAGTAGCCTAATTTCTCTGAGCCTCGGTTTCCTCATCTGTAAAATGGAGCTAACAACGGCTTTTATGTAGGGCTGTTAGGAAGATTACAGATGATGTGAAAGCCCCAGGCATGTGCTATGCTAAAATAAAGGACACATGTCCATCTTGAGAGTCGGTATACTATAACAGAAAGAGCGCACCTTTAGGGCAAGAGAGACACCTGTGTTACATCTTGTTCTGCTGCTTCTCTTGTGGCCACTGACAGGTGGCCTCAACAATCATGAGGATCTGTAGAATGCTATCTCCCTTGAGAGGATTAGAGAAAATGATATTAAAGTACTCCGAGGGTGCCTAGCACATAATGAGTGCTTCATAAGTGGTACTTGTGGTTGCTCTTTAAAATTATCATTATTGCCAAATTTTGCTTAAAAACGTAGTCAGTTCCTGGGGTACCTGAGTGGCTCAGTTGGTGAAACGTCCGACTTCGGCTCAGGTCATTATCTTGTGGTCTGTGAGTTCAAGCCTCTCCTTGGGCTCTGTGCTGACTGCTGGGAGCCTGTAGCCTGCTTCTGGTTCTGTGTCTCCCTCTCTCTCTGCCCCACCCCTGTTTATGCTCAGTCTCTCTGTCTCTGTCTCTCTCTCTCTCTCTCAAAAATAAACATTTTTTAAAAATAACATAAAATAAAATCTTTAAAAAATTGTTTTAAAAAATGAATAAAATAAAATAAAATGCAGTCAGTTCCTTCACCTGATCGTTGGTATCACATTCACTACTGAGCATAACAGAGAAGCTGGCACATAATCAATGCTCCCAAAGTATTTCTAAATGAATGAATGAATGAATGAGTGAATGAATGAACAACTGTTGAGAGGAAATGTTCAAAGGCCTCCCCAAGCGCCCAGCAGCAGCAGGCTCTCAATAAATGGCCACTCCCTTCCCCTGGGTGAGGCCACAAAGTTTAAGGTGGCCAAAACAAAACAAAAACAAAACCCCTCAATAACCAACATAAATAATATTTTCATGCAATTGAAACAAAAATCCAAATGTAAAGAAGTCCACAATGAGCAAAATATCAAAATGTTTAAATAAAGACAGGATGGTTGACAGTGCTGAGTCATTATGGAGCCTGAGGCAAAAGGACAAATCAGTAACTCTGATCCTGACTTTAGTTAGACATGAAGGCCTCAATCCCCTCCCCACAGTCTCCCCACCCCTCCTTCCCAGCTCTTCCGGGGTTCTGGTGGGTCCCTCCCACACGTTGCAAACAGTTGTTGCGCTTTTTTTTAAGACAATGCCCAGACTTACTCTGGAGAGGCAAACAACATGTCAGGGGGCGGGGCCTGAGTATCTGTATTTTACAGATTCCTCAGATGGTTCTATTGTGCAGCTTGGGCTGGGAATGGCTGTTACTGCCAGAGCCTGGTGGGTTCCCTGGAAAGCCAGCCATCCCTCCTCTGGGGGCTCTCTTAGCGGAGAGAGGAGGAAGCAAGTAATTATACTCTTATTTTTTCTGTGCAGACACTGGAGAAGAGCCAAATTGCTAGGCGTCTTTCTGCCAATCTGAGATTTCCTGGTTCCCAGAGAGGCTCGTTGCCGAAGCAGGCTGCCTGCCGGCTCATCCCCGGGCTCCCCAAGCTGCCCACCTGGACAGTCCTGAGTCCCGCTTCTCAATGGCGGGTCACTAAGATCGTTTCAGTGTCCCCTTCTCTCCCAGAGATGGTATACCTCCCTAGTAAGGTGTTGTGAGAAACAAATTCCATGCAGATAGCATTCCTAGTGCCTGCTCCATGCAAAGTCCTCCACATTTGGGGCTGTTATTATTCAGTGCTAATTTTTATCACAGTGATGGTGAAGATGAAGAAATATGTGCATTCCTTTAGCTAAGTCAACAAAGTCTGCCGAAGCGTTTGTTACATGCTTGTGGATAGACTCACTGTGTTGTCCTCTAGGAAGCTGTGTTTATCTGGTCAGTCAATAAATGCTTATTATTCCCACACTTCCATCCAGACATGAGGGGAAATGGTGGCTGGTAAAAGACAAAACCCCATTCCCTTGTAGTGTGTGTGTGGAGAGACAGAAAGAAGTCAAAGAACAAATGTATGATATAGGGTTAAGCAGAGGTATGTGCCTTAAGGAAAAGGCAGAATAGGAGGAGAGAGAGTTATTTTCACCAGGGGGTGAGGGAGGTGACATTTGAGCCGAGCTGTGAATAAGTGAATCACGGCATCATTTGGATATATTCTAGGCAGGGAATGAGAGTGCAAAGGCCCTGGGGCAGAAACACTCTTGGCTGTTCTAGGAACCATAGGCTCACATGGCTGCAGAGAAATGAGGGGAAGTGGGGCTGAATATGACAGGAAGTTGGGCTCTGGATGTTTATTCTAAGTGTGGTAGGAAGCCCTGGAAGATTTTGAAGGAAGCGGAGGTGCACAAAATTTACTAGAGATAACAAGGCCTAATGAAACCTTGTAAATTGTGTTTGTGTCTGTGTGTATGTGTGTGTGTGTCTGCCCCAGCCACAGAAACCTTCTGCCCATCCCATTTTCATCCTCCAGCTCCAGAAGGCAAACTGCTTCCTAGAACACTTTCCTGAACTTTGTAGGATCTGGCCTTGAGAGCAGGGCTCATCGCTGTTAAGAACAGGGTTCCGGGAGCAGCTCTCGGTGCCCTGAGCCAGGCCACCAACCAAGCACAGGCATCCCGTGAGCCTCTCAGGGCTTGCTGAAGCTTAGTCACTGCTCTCCTTTCCCCCCAGTGATCCTTTTCACAGCAATCAGGTGAACTGCTGGGAGGTTAGCTTTTCCATTTCCTCTGTTACAAGGAAGACAAGAAAGCCAGAGGAGTTAGAAGCAGAATTTCTAAACCAGTGGATTATTGAAATGACCTGAGTGTTTAAGGTATTCCCTACTTCAAGGTGCCCAAGCTTCAGGTAAGGGATGCCCCTCTCTTCTGTCGATGGTTGGACAGCACTCTGGCTGGGCCTCCCGTCCTGTGTTGATTCTGGATTTTTTTTTCTTTTTTTTCATGGCCTGAAATAGTGGCTCATTTTTCTGGTATTTGCCAATCTGCATTTTCTGAAGCCACACGTAGGCCAGGATAGCTGCAGGATGCCCGGGAAGCAGGATGACAGTCTCCAGAAGCTTCCTGTGTGTGGGCCCCAGGAAAGAGGGCTGGAATCCTGGGCAGAGGAGACATAAAATCATTTCACAGATATATCAAGCTATAGTCCAAACATTTGTGTCCCCCACAGCCCAAATTCATGTGTTGAAATCCTAACCCGCAATGGGATGGTATCAGAAGATGGGCCCTTCAAGAGATGATTAGGTCATGAAGGAGGAATCCTCAAGAATGGGATTAGTCACCTTCAAAAAAGATACCTCCAACAGCTCTCCCTCCCCATCCTTCTACTGTATGAGGATTAAGGAAAAGTCTCCAAGCCAGAAGAGGACTCCCAGCACCCGGCCATGCTGAGACCTGACCTCAGACTTGCAGCCTCCACAACTGTGAGGAAGAGATCTCTGTTGCTCATAATCCGCCCAGTCTGTGTTACTTCGTTACAGCAGCTCAGAGGGACTGAGACACGGGTTCAGCTTGGGCTATGCACGACACTATCCCAGGGGCATGGAGTATAGGGAACTAGACTGGCAGGTCCCTGCCTCTGGGGTGCTTCTCCACCAGGGGGAGACTCTTCCCCAAGCCCAGAGCCTTCCCCTTCCTTCCCAAGTAAATGTTCTGCTATCTTGAGAGAGGGCTCAGAGATGCTTTGCCAAAGGCTAGGGCTGCAGCCTTTTCCTACATGGTTACAAAGCCTCTCATGATAAAATCACTCTCCGGGATTCATTCCATGAATATGCATCAGGTGTCTGATTTATGCTGGACACGGGTATGGGCAGAAAGTTTATCGCTCTTCCTTTGATTTTCTAAAATTTTAACATTTGAGGGGTGCCTGGGTGGCTCAGTTGGTTAAGCATCTGACTTCGGTTCAGGTCATGATCTCACTGTTCATGAGTTCGAGCCCTGAGTCAGGCTCTGTGGTGACAGCTCAGAGCCTGGAGCCTGCTTCGGATTCTGTGCCTCCCTCTCTCTCTGACCCTCCCCTGCTGGCACTCTGTTTCTCTCTCTCAAAAATAAATAAACATTAAAACATTAAAAATAAACATTAAAAATAATTGTTTTAACTTTAGCATTTGATCTATATTGAATTTGGAGTTTTCTTGGGTTTTCTGGCTGTGTAAGAGCCCCAACATAAGTAGTTCACTCCAACATCAGTATCTGTGCCTATTTAAATAAGATTATAATTAAAGTAACTTAGGCCAAGGGGGTTCTGTACCTTACTCTCCTCTAACACTATCTGAACTTGAAGAAAGGGCTTGAGGGAAACTGCAGACTGAAAGGGAGTCTGAGCCAGATTTCCCACCGGGAACACCTTTTATGGCCCTTCAAGCAGACCTTGTGGTGAGACCCCTATCTCAGCAAAGTCACAGACAACTCCAATCTCATGCAATACAAAGTAACTTGGACACTTCTGCCCTTGTTTCCTTTTCTTTTCTTCCCTTCTCTTCCTTTCCCTTCCCATCCCTCCCTTTTCCTTCCTTTCCCTTCCTTTTCCTTTTCTTTTGCTCACTGAAGGGGCTTCCTCCAAGGGTCTCAAGTGACAAGGCCCAAGCCCCTTACACCTCTGTCACCAGAGCTCTTAACCTCAGGTTTTGTGCACAGTTACTATTTAATGAGCACATGGAAATCGACTTTCACTCATTTTTGTTTATTTGTTCTTAGTAACCGTCAGAGAACTCAGCCTTCGGGGGTGCTTCTGGAAAAGCAACCATTTGCTCTTTGAAGTGACATCATCTTTACTTTTTTTGTACCAGTAGGTGTGTTTTCCCGTTTCTTCCAATTTGGTCTATTTGGCCTCAAATCTTCGTATTGGGGAAATCAATCAGAGGTTGCTTTTTCTAATCTTTCTCATTCCAGTTGATTTCTCTATTTATTGGACCATCTTTATTTCTTCCTAAAGTATTCAGATTTAATTACATGTTTTTCTTCTGCCTTTGGTTCAAGTGTGCTAATTATGCAGTATTTAGTCTGTCTCAAGTTTATTATTAGACTTTGCATTGTCCCTGCATTTGCTAAATTGCAGAGAATTTGTATTTTTAGGGCTCTTTCCATTCATGGTTGTTATTACTTGAGGAAACTAATATATACATATAATATATATATCAAGTCTATATCATATGTATATATAAGAGCAGGCTTAATATTTCCAATTTCAAGGGTAGCATTCTACTTACTGAATCATCTTGCCTTGAGGACGAATGTAAAGTTATCTACATTTATACCCGATGGCTTGCTTCACAATCCTACTGCGGGTTTCTAGAATAAGGAGGCAGCTGGCCATCAGGTGTGGCAGTGGCCCTTCCCATTAGCATCAAGGGAGCCCCAGATGCCCGCCTGTCCCCTCTTTTTGGCCATTAAACACCTTATTGGTAGCTGTACTTTGGAATGGTTAGGGCTATGAC
The DNA here is from genome assembly GCA_028646485.1 of Cryptoprocta ferox. NCBI lineage: Eukaryota > Metazoa > Chordata > Mammalia > Carnivora > Eupleridae > Cryptoprocta > Cryptoprocta ferox. The sequence continues at coordinate 51,593,669 of CM053576.1, read as the reverse complement.
TACATCGCTGCTGTTCCTACTTGGCTTATGCATTCAGTCATTCACACACTCAGTCGACAGATACCTGCCCTTGTGAAATGCATGTTACAGGAGAAGGAAAAGTCCTCAAGATAAAAACAAATGAAAATACACTCTGTCAAGTGGTGCACCAGATTAGCACATCATTTCACAATTCTCCACACCATGCTCCTATTAGAATTACACATCACACTTTGCCACGGACAGTGAACGTTCTCTGACTGAAGGTAGATATGTTTCTCTTGATGGTGGCTTGGTCACATGACTCACGTTGGCTTATGGGATATTTGTGGGCATGTTGTACGCAGAGCCTGAAATATGCTTGTGGGGTTTGGCCTGCTTCTTCTGCTTCTGCCGTTGCCATGAGAACATACCCTGAGTAGTGTCTGGACCCAGAATAATGAGACACTGTGGAGCTGGCTTCAACCAGCTCCCACAGCCTGGAGACAAACCCAGAAAACTAAAGACAAAGCAGAGGCACTCAGCTGAGCCCCGCTGAGAGCCACCAGTCCAACAGGCCTGCAGATCTGTGCGCACGAGAAGAAACGCTTGCTACAGGAAGTGACCAAGTTTGAGGGGTGATTTGTTACAAAACAGTATCACCAAAAGAGCTGACTAATAGAAGTGGTGGTAAAGGCTAAAAGAAAAAGCAGAGTAAGGGACAGAAAGTACCCATGCAAGGAAAGAGGAATAACATTTTCTTTAGGACAGCAGTGCAGGCTCTCTGGATATGGTGACATTTGAGCAGGAACTTGTGGCACGCACATTTGTGGAGCAGTTATATGTATCAGACATTGAGTTGTCTCACTTATTATTTTCATACATCTTATGTGGTAGGTGCTGCTAAAGCTATCATTTTTTAAGATACGGGACCTGAGGGGTGCCTGGGTGGCTCAGTCAGTTAAGTGACCAACTTCAGCTCAGGTTGTGATCTCATAGTTTGTGGGTTCGAGCCCCCACGTCGGGCTCTGTGCTGACATCTTGGAGCCTGGAGCCTGCTTCCAGATTCTGTGTCTCCCTCTCTCTGCCCCTCCCCCACTTGCAGTCTGCCTCTCTCTCTCTCTCAAAATTAAATAAACATTAAAAAAATTTTTTTAAAGGAACTGAGACACAGAGAGGTTTTGTGACTTGCTTAAGGTCTCACATTTAGTAAGTGGGAAGATTGAGATTCTATTTCATTTCACCTGCACTTTGACCCACTGTAATGCAATCTGGCACTAACCACCTGGAGTTGGCACACACCCCGTAAGTTCAAGGGCACAGCCCCAACAACACTGCCCTTATTTCAGATGCCAGCCACATTTTGGGGTTGCACAGGCCACTGGCACTTCTGACTGACTGGCTATCCATCCAGGGGTTTTCATGACCCCCTCAGGTTCAGTAATTTGCTAGAATAACTCACAGTACTCAGGCATGTGCTACACTATGATTACAGTTTATTATAAGGGATATAAGTGGGGAGGAGCATACAAAAACTTATATACAAGTGAGTTCTGAGGGGTACAGAGCTTCTCTCTCTCTTTGGTGTTAAGACACATCATCCTACCAGCACATCAGTGTGTTCACCATTAGGAATCCTTGCCAGCTACTTCTTAGCAGGGGTTCAGTAGGTAGGTATGGTTGATAGAGCCATTGGCCATGTCATTGAAGTCAGCCTGCAGTGCCCCTTCTTTTCCCCCCTGAATGTCAGCTGGCTGAAAGTTCCAACCCTTTAATCACCTGCTGGTCCTTCTGGTAACCCGGCCCATCCAGATCTCATTAGCATAACAAAGACACTCCCATCAGAAACTCCAAAGGGGTTTAAAGCTCTCTGCTAAAGGAACATGTGAATGAAAAAAAGTAATAATTGAAACTCCCTGGACAGATTCAATAGCAGAATAGACTCAGCAAAAGAAAGACTTTATGAGCTGGAGGAAAAACCTGAAGAAGTCACCTGGGAAGCGCAACTGGGAGATGAGGAAATGGAAAATAAGATGTTAGGAGACCAGAGAATAAAGAGAACTCCTCTCAAATGTCTAACCAAGGTGGCAGAAAGGAAAAAAAAAAAAA
>CM053576.1:51410850-51591102 GCA_028646485.1 Cryptoprocta ferox | reverse complement strand
GGTCACATTTAGCAGCCTGCCATGTGTAAGGCAATTAGTTCCAGAATTTGTCAGATGACAGTTCTATTTTTGAGCACTTTCTTATCAATTAGGAGAAAAATATCTGACAGGCAGGGATTTCTCAGCAGTTTGGGTTGTGAGTTAGTTTATAAGCAACAGGAAGGCAAGTTTAAACTGCCTCGAACCAAGATCATTATCGTTTGTTTCTCTCTGTGGAGGGTCTTGATGGATTGGCTCAGGGTGAAGATACATGCAAGGAGTGAGGAGGCTGATGTTCACTTGTGCTCCTCAGAATAAATACAGATCGTGGCAGACATCTGGCTTCATCCTCAGTCGGCACACATAGTGCCTCATCATTTTGCCCTGGAAAGCAACAGTGGTGCGGATCATGGGATAGTTCTTAGCTGTGAATCATGTAGGTTTAGGAAAGCTTCGAGCAAGAATAATAAAAGTAATCAGAGTAATGCAGCCATTCATGGAGTACCGTGGGCCAGGCAGCATGCTAAACCTGTCCCTCCATCACATCGGCCAATCACCCCAACGAGCTCTGTGTGGAGGGTCAGAAGATGGCAGATTGGCCTGTAGTATGAGCACCGTAAAAGGAAGCATTGGAAACTGTAAAGATTTCATGATCTAAGATTTCCATTTATGTATGTATTGTATGAATCCTACTTTCTTTATATTTACATTATGATGTTTTGTTATCTTACAAGACCTTCCTGGCTGGAGAGGGCTGTCTTTCCCAGGGCTAGCCACTTCTTAGAGATGGCAAAGGGCCAGGCAGGAGCCTGCGCTTGATATGCAAGCTGACCAATCCAGAGCTGGACCTCCTCCATCTGGCCCCACACAGCCCAGGAGGCAATATGCCTCTGCTTTAATCATCCCAGGGCTAAGTGTCGGGGAACTAGAGACCACGCCGCTAGCCCAAAGTCTGCCAAAATTACTCAAACTAGCCATTCTACGATGTTCACCCCGTCTTGTTTGTCCTTCCTGTGGAAACTCCAATAAAGGTTGTGTCCTAAACCTTCACTCCTGTCTCCTGCCTCCTGACCACTCTGGTGTCTTTCCCATGTGGCTTCGATGGGTGTGCCTTCTGTCCCTAGGACCTGTGAGTATAGTAAACTTTGTTTTCCTGATCCTCTCTGTGTCTCCTCTTGTGGCCACACCTGGATGACCATCCCATAAAAGAATACACATTAGGACCCAGAAATTGCACTACTACACATTTATCCAAAGGATAAAAAAATGCTGATTTGAAGAGGCATATGCACCTCAATGTTTATAGCAACGCTATCAACAATAGCCAAATTATGGAAAGAGCTCAAATGTCTATCGACTGATGAATGGACAAAGAAGATGTGGTACACACCACACACACACACACACACACACACACAATGGAATATTACCCAGTGATCACAAAGAATGGAATCTTGCCCTTTGCAACAACGTGGATGGAACTAGAGTATATTATGCTAAGCAAAATAAGTCAGTCAGAGAAAGACAAATACCATATGATCCTACTCATTTGTGGAATTTAGGAAACAAAATAAGTCAACTTAGAGGAAGGGAAGGAAAAATAAAATAAGATAAAAACAGAGAGGGAGGCAAACCATAAGAGACTCTTAAATATAGAGAAAAAACTGAGGGTTGCTGAAGGGGAGGTGGGTGGGGGATGGGCTAAATGGATAATGGGCATTAAGGAGGACACTTGTTGGGCTGAGCACTGGGTGTGATACTTAAGTGATGAATCACTAAATTCTACTCCTGAAGCCATTATTACTTACACTCTATGTTAATTAACTTGGATTTAAATAAAAGTTTTTTAAAAGCATACACAACACTGTGGGCAATAGCCATTATCCACAAACTTACCATGTGCTATGCCCTTTTAAGTTAAGAAAATTGAGTTGTAAAGAGCTTAAGTCTGCATAGTTTGTTAAGGGAAGAGTAGAATTTGAGCCTAGGTTCGTCTGTCTGCAAGCCACACTCAATCCCCTGCCCAGTCATTACTCAAAGTATGGGCTATGATCAGCCACATGGGCTTCCCCTGAAAGCTTGGTAGCAGTGAAGAAACCCAGACCCCACCCCAGACCTAGTGAATTATATTCTGCCTTGTTACCAGACCCCAGGTGGTCCCAAGGGAAGCTAGAGAGACTCTGTTCTCCACCCACTCAGTCAAGCACCAATGATAGGGGAAGTGTGTACCACAGGGCATTATGGGAGTGACATAAATGAAGTCAGAGTGCCTGGGATTCTAGAGAAAGAAGCTAGTGTTGAGGGTTGGGATGGTCAAGGAAATCTACCCAAAGGAGGTCAACCTGTAGGGATTGGTTAAGACTCAAATCCATTAGCACTTAAAAATTTTTACAACATCCCTCTCACTTGACCACCATACTGTCTCCATACACAGAAGCCCCTGAGGTCTCTAAACTGCCCCAGGCACCAGGTTTTCCTGGAGCTCAACATTTTATCCAGGATGTGGTGACTGCTAAAATGGGAATGCAGTACCTGGTTGTGAAGAAAGTCCAGGTGACATGAGGGAGACTCCCGACCCTGCTGCCACAGAGGACATCTGCACCACAGTCTCAAATCTTACTTGGAAGTAGGTGTGCTGAGGAGTCATTCGCTTCTCCATTCCTGTGTCTCTCTCAAATCCGGCTCATAGCCAAAGTTAGAAAAAGCTTGTCTCCAAGAAGGACTTTCTATATTTAAACTCAAAGATGAGATAAACATTTCTTGAAATGCCTATTTCAAGAAAACAGGCACATTTTTAGGCACAAGCAATGAGTTCAGTTTATCTGCTAACACAGGAAAATTTTTTAAGCACGTCATTCCTTCTCTGTGCACATGGAAGAGGGCTGACCCACATTTGTTCACATGCCCATTTACAAAAGAGATAGAAGATGCCACTACCAACGCCAACTCACTGTTAAAAGGCCAATCCTAAACCCTTGGCTGGTTTTCATGGCACCTGTGGTCCATCAGCCTACACGGGCCTCCGGTTCCATCATGAGATTCCCAACCCCAGGCGACTGACCTACACAGCCTTCCTGGACAACCACCTGAGTCAAAAGATCCAGGCCCTTCCATCAGCCTGCAGTCCTCCTTTATTTTTCTTCATAGCACTTAACACCATAGGACTTTGTTTTCATAGTTTTTGTTATTTCTCTGTTTATAGTCTGTGCTTGAATGCAGGGATTTTGATTGTTTTGTTCACCAGTGAGTTCCCAGCATCTAAAACAGTGTCTAGCACAATAACCACCGGTTGAATAAATAAACAAATGTGTGTATGTGTAAATAGAAACCTAAATGAACAGGAGAGTTAACAATTGCCGAATAAGTGAAAGTTGTTTAGAGATCGGAGCACCAAAAATTTCACATGGAAGAATGTGGAGAGGGCCGGGACACCTCCCTGGCCTGGGGATTGGCATGGGCCTTATTAAAATGTACCCCTACAAGAAAAAACAATGTAGGCAGGGAGGGAAAGAAAATATAGGCAGAAGCATCTGAGTAAATGGTCCAAAAGTGTTAGAAAGCCCAGAAGAGCAGGTTGTCTCTTTTTGGCTACATGTCGCTGCTCGTACTGTCCAGAAAAGTGCTCAGGCCTGCTGTCTAAGCCTACAGAGAACTTCCTTTTGCCACTGCTTAGGGGTTGTTGATAAAAAACAACAAGGAGCTCCCAAACACTTGATGTTGCTCACATTCATCATAGCAAGTGGTCCCGGAATATACTCCATTCGATGGGTTCAATGACCATTCCTTCTCATGAGAGAGGGGAAGGGAAAGGGAGTAAATGAAGTGTGCTAAGGCCAGGTGACACAGCTTTGGCACCAGCAGTGGGGTGGCCTCGCTCCTGATCAGGACAGAGTGGAAATGCTGTAGGCCTGCCCAAAGAGGTCAGGGGATGTCTCCCCAAGAACATTCCATGGCACAGTCTTGGGAGATGGGGTGCAGCTATCAAGTGCTCCAGCGTCAAACATGATTTAGAAAGCTTCAGTTAACCAAGTTACAAGGTTTCTTTCTATACAGAACTCCTCAGGTCTTTCATATGCTAATTCAGATTGTGATTCATCCCATGATTGAGGTCTAAAGAGAAAATAGAGACTGGGGGATAAAATCAACAGGCATTGGTGATGAATTAGAAGGGAATTTAGAATTAGAATTTAGAATTAGAAGTCAGAATTAGAATTAGAATTTAGAATTAGAAGTCAGCCTTCCCCCAAGATCCTCTGGCTCATGCAGTGGGTGGATGGTGGGGCCATTTGCTGAGACTGGGAGGCAAGGGTTCTTGTTTAGAAGTGAAGAGCATGACTCTGGTTTAGGCATGTTGTGTAAGGGGAGCCTTTGAGAGAGCCAAGCAGAGATGACACTTAGAAGTGGAGACTTTGAACTCAAGGGAAAGTACTTTTTTGCAGAATTGGGATGAATGAGGGTCTTGTGCTGCTCTGAAGGACTCTTGGGAACCCAGTTCTGTAAGTCATCTCTGGAGGTAGCTATTTAGGGGCTCCGGAGATGCCATCTCCCCTTACTTCAACCCATCTAAGTTTCTTGATCTTTCGGATAAATGACAAACTAAGCTTCAGAATTCAGCATGGGATCAAAATATATACATTGAACTATTTTTAAATGAAGATGGCAAATAAATATCTTTTCACATGCCAACTCTATTAATCAACCGTAGCTGCCTGGTGAATCATGGACACCTCAGAGACTACACCCAGGGCTATGACTGAATAGTGACATCTGTCCAGATCTCAGAAGAGCAGGGGGGAAAGAGTCTGTGTCATTCTGAGCCTAAGCCTTGTAGGAGGTCTTCAGCCAAGCAGTGGGGCACATCCCTGGTCATTTTCCATGATGAAAGTGAGCAAAATCAAGCACCTGCATTTGGGACTTTTTGTTGCTTTTAAGGAGTGATTTTTCTCCATAGGCTCCAGGTTCTCCCTGAACTTAGACAGTAGCAGGGCGATTGCAAAACAAATCTGCATTGACTTAGAAATGTATACTTTTCCTAACAGAACTTGAATTACTTCAATTCTGTCATTTTTGAGACCAACTAACATTGTGTTTAAAATTTAGAACAGTGCAATAGAGCACAAACTGCAAGGTACAACATTTTGGTTTTGTTAAGTGCAGATTTCAGTAATGAAACATATTGAATTGGAATAGCTTTACCATGGAGATTTCTTTTTTTAATTGTTAATTGCTTTAAAACTAGAGAATGAATCAAGAAAACAGTGATTATCACTGACTACAAATTGTGTGAAATAGAGGAGGATTGCTAAAACGATTCATTTGGTCACCAAACAGGCTAGGAACACCTTTCTGCAGAGGTCACCGGGTGTCCTCCAAAAAACAAAAACAAAAACAAAAACAAAAACAAAAACAGTTTTGCTGAAGTGGGAATGATTCAATAGTGAAGGAGACTAGGCATTGCAAGAGACAGAAAGGAGAATTGCTGGACAGAGTCCTATTATAAAGAAGGGATGGCCTCAAGACCAAGGACAGCTCAGCCCTCATTGTGAGGGGTCAGTAAGCGTGGCAGGGGTCAGAGAGATGCAGTCAGTGTTGTGCTCTGGGAAGTGGCCTGGGGCCCGTTCTCTTTTCCTTTACTTCTTTTTACTTTTTACTTCCTTCCTTTACTCCTTTACCTCCTTTACTTCCGCAGACATGCAGCAGAAATCAGGAAGCGACATCACAGGAAGTGACAGGATTCCAGAGAGGAAATGGATTATGGCAGTGGGAGGCTGGGTGGACCAGGAAAATATGGCCTCCTCACCACTGTTCGGAGACCCTCTCCCTTGATATTCTCCCTGTAAAAGTCCAAGCACTATGTGTATACCTGAAACTAATATAATATTATAAGTCAATTATATATTAAAAAAATTTTTTTAAATGTGTCCTCACATTTAAAAAATGTGTATATAAGAACCGTCACTCATCCTTCCCTGCAAGCAAAAAAATCTTGTGGCCTGCCTCTTTCCCCAGCACCCAGCTCACCTCACAGCAGTACCAGAGGCTGAGCCTCACATCTGGGTGGGAAAACGTCACCCCAGCCAGGTTTCTCCGACTGCCCCACAATATGATGCGCTAGTTACAGGAATAGCTTGTGGTAAGATGTCATCCAGACCAGCCACTTATCAGCAGGATCATTTAAGGCACATTACTCAAGCTTTTTAAGCATGTGACATTGGGCACATTGCTCACCCTCTTAGCTTTAGTTGCTTCCTCTGCAAAACGAGTTAATTAATAGTCTCAACCTCAGCAGGATGCATTGCAGTGATTTATGTGAAATAATATGGGTAAGGAGATTTATCTGTCACCTGCTACATAGTGATCAGTAAATAGTAATATTTTTTCACTATGAAATGGTTCCATTTTTAATTGTGGTAACATCACATAACATAAACTTTGCCATCCTACTCATTTTTTCTTTTTTGCAGTTCATTCACATTTTGTGCAGTAGGTTTCTAGAACTCTTTTCATCTTGCAAAACTGAAAGTCCAGACCCACTGAACAACTTTCCACTTCCTTGTCACCCCAGCCCCCGGCAACCACTGTTTTACTTTCTGTTTCTTTGAGTTGGATTACTTTTAGATACATCATATAAGTGGAATCATAAAGTAGTCCTCTTACTGGGACTAGCTTACTTCAGTTAACATGATGTCCTCTCAGTTCATCCATGTTGTAGCATAGGACAGAATTCCCTTCTCTTTTAAGGCTAAATAATACCCCATTGTATATATATACTACATTTTGTTTACCCATTCATCATTGATGGACACTTGGGTTGCTTTCATCTCTTGACTATTGTGAATAATGCTGCAATGAACATGGGTGTGCAATGTCTCTTTGAGATCTTCCTTTCAATTCTTTTGGGTATATATTCAGATATAGAATTGCTGAATCATATGGTAATTCTATTTAAAAATTTTTGAGGGGGCCGCCTGGGTGGCTCAGTTGGTTGAGCGTCCAACTTCAGCTCAGGTCATGATCTCACAGTGCGTGGGTTCGAGCCCTGCATCAGGTTCTGTGCTGCTATCTAGCTCAGAGCCTGGAGCCTGTCTTCAGATTGTGTGTCTCCCTCTCTCTCTCTGACCCTCCCCTGCTCACGCTGTCTTTCTCTCTGTGTCTCAAAAATAAATTAAAAAACTTTAAAAAAATTTTTTTTAAATTTTTGAGGAAACTCCATCTTGATTTCCACTGCAACTACACCATTTACCAATAGTGCACAAGGGTCTCAATTTCTCCACATTCTCATCAACACTTGTCACTTTCTGTTTTATTTGGTTTTGGTTTTGGTTTTGGTTTTTTGGTAGTAGCCATTCTATGAGTGTGAGGTGATATTTCATTATGGTTTTGAATCTCATTTCCCTGGTGATTAGTGATGTCATGCATTTTTTTTCATAAGCTTCTTGGTCATTTATAGACTTCTTTGGAGAACTGTCTATTCAAATCCTTTCCTTATTTTTTCATCTGGTTATTTTTGTTCTTATGTTGAGTTGTAGGAGTTGTAGGAGTCCTTCATACATTCTGGATATGAAAATCTTGTCAGATAAATGATTTGCAAATATTTTCTCCCATTCCACAGGTTGCCTTTTCACTCTGTTGACTGTAGCCTTTGCTGTGCAGAGATTTTTAAGTTTCACGTAGTCCTACCTGTCTGTTTTTGGGTTTGTTGCCTGTGCTCTTAGTGTCAAACCCAAGAAATCATTACCCAACCCAATGTCATGAACATTTTCCCCTATGTTTTCTTTTAAGAGTTTAATGGTTTCAGGTCTTATGTTTAGATCTTTAAGATGTAGTTATTATTTTTATTATTGTTATTACTTTTACTCATGCTAGCCACAAATGTTTCTGCCATCGATGTGGAAAATTAAGAGCTTACTATCATGCATTTTAATCTACTAAAGACTGATTGTGCTTACTCACGTATAAATCTCTCTACTAACTCCAGTAGCAGGGATATAAAAGTAGAAAGACATGATTTGTACTCTCAAATAATGTCTAGTCCAGAGATAAAATATTCATAAAGCCAACTCTTTGCTCACTCTCTGGCTCTGGTCTTGCTAGGGTGCTATCACTAATTCCATTTGCTGTTGTTCCTAATGCTTTGCTTGTTTCCAACTGGGCTTCCTCCACAGTCATTTTGTGTGAGACACAGAGGTGCCTTATTACCACTGTCACTCTAGCAATTAAGAGGACATTTCCATCAGGCACTTGAGCAAAATGGAAGGACTCTGAAAATGACCTACAAATTACAAATGTTACTAATGCTGGCTGAATACTCACCTTTCAGGAACAGTTAATAATGGCAGAGAAGAGCCATCACTTTCCACCCAGTATGGGCAGTCTTAATTTCCATTAATTCATTGGCAACAGAGAACACTTTCTGTTTAACTTGGAAGTCCCATTGCTGCAAAGCCAGGCTCTTCCCTCTGATGATTTCTGCATAGACCACAGAGACCATAGTAGTTTAACGACTTGTTTTCTGCAGGTGGAAATCCAGCCTGATTTTCCCTACCTTCCAGAACTCCAATTCTAGGCTCTCCCTCTTTTCCATCCTCTTCATGGACTTGGGGTTTTCGATACAGGACAAATGTTTCCTACATCTTAGACTAGAAACAATGCAGCCTTATGTGAATCCAAATCCATGAAGGAGTAAGCCTTCTGGTCTGGATTAACTCAGCAGGTAAAGACTTCAGGAAGCAATGCCCAGAGTGTCTGATCCAAGAAGGAGCCCTTGAGAGCCCAGCTGGAAGGGCTTCACAGGTGCACCAATGTTCGCTAAACAGAGGGCCTGAGGAGGGCTATCGCTGCTGGGAAGCTTGGAGGCCACCTTCTCCAGGAACAATTCCTCAGTGCCCAAGTGCTCTTGACGGCCTCACAGCATGCTGCATGGTTCCTGCACAGAGCTTGTGCTCTAACTGCCTGTCAAGTACTTGTCCTCTGGCAGGAGACTGTAACCTCGGTGAGGGCAGGGCTCGATTTCCCTCACTGTCCTGGCACGGTGTCTTCCACATTGAAGATCTTCAAGAGAAACAGTCCATCAAAGTCCATCCTTTTACTTTACTTCTTTTCCCCCTTATCCTTAATTATCTATTTGTTGTCTCCTTCCCCGTAATCTCTAGGAAGGCAGGATCTGCTTTGTTCACTGGCAACTCCCCAGTCCCTAGAGGGTGCCTTGTACTCAGCTTTTGATATGCGAATCAATGGGTGGATGGATAGATGTATGACCCTGAACCTTTCGGAACCAGCTTGCCATGTCCTGGCTTGGTGGGGGCACATGAATCTCTTTTGACTCTATCTACTCAGATGTTAACCTAACTCTGTGACCTGTGACATCAATAAATATTCTAGGAGATCTGTAATTATCAGGGTCTCCTCCTTGGCTCACCTTGACCACCTTCTTCATATCTGGGTTGGGTTATTAATCAGTGCTCTCCAGAGAAATAGAACCAATAGGATGTATGAGGGAGGGGTGTTTTAAGGAATTGGCCCACACAATTGTAAGGGCTGGTAAGTCTGAATTCTGCAGGACATGATAGCAGGCTGGAGACCCAGGGAAGAGCTGCTCTTGCAGCTCAAGTTGGAAGGCAGGCTGGAGGCAGAATTCCTTCTTGGTGAGGAAGGTCAGTCTTTTTCTCTTATGGTCTTCAACTGATTGGATGAGGCCCACCCACATTATGAAGAGTAATCTGCTTTACTCAAAGCCCATTGGATCAAATGCCAATTTAATCTAAAAATACTGTCACCAGGTGCCTCGGTGGCTCAGTTGGTTAAGCAGCCCACTCTTGGTTTCAGCTCAGGTCATGATCTTGCGGTTTGGGAGTTCGATCCCCATGTTGGATTCTGCTGACAGCACAGAGCCTGCTTGGGATTCTCTCTCTCTCCCTCTCCCTCTGCCCCTACCCAGCTTGTGCTCTCTGTCTCTCAAAAATAAATAAATATTTAAAAAATACTGTCACAGACACATCTAGAATAATGTTCAACCAATATCTGGGTAGCATGACCTAGTCAAGCTGACATAAAATTCAGCATCACACCCACTTTGGTGAACTGAAGGGAAGACCTACCCCCCATCTCTTCCCCTCCATGTCATCTGCCCCACCTGTCACCAATCCTCACCCCAAACTAAAAAGGCTGAGTGGGCCTCTCACTTTTCTTACTTTCACACTTTTCTTAGAGAAACTCCCTGAAAGTCTGACCCTTAGACTTCTCTGAAGAGAACAAATGACATTTCTTTCAAAGCCTGACGACTATTTGGTGAATGTTTTATATTAAATGTTTGAAAAGATGCAAAGACTCCCTTGCATGGTTTATATTAGCATTCTCAAAGGTATCGGCTAAAATGATTTTGAATAAAGGCGATGGGTATTTGATTTCCCTGGGTCCAGCTGGCTCGGCCTTCCCTTCTCATTTCCTTCCAAGCTTCTAGCACATCAGGAAATGGAGAACACGCCGTCCTGGGACGCTCCTGTGCCGAGTTTACATCAGATAAGCAGCTTGACTGGAGGGCTGACGGGGAATAATAAAGCAGGAGTTATTCACTCCTTAATTATTTCCTCAAACTGATGTGGTCACTGAAGAAAACGTTTATTGCTGGGGGTGGATGTTTACCAAACAGAAGTTCACAATATACATAAAGGAGAAAGACAAAGAAACAAATGAACAAGTATGTCATACGGCTTAATGGTTTTAAGAAGTTGTCTATATTTCCTTAATCCTGGGCAGTGTAACTTTTCATCATCATGGCAGATGCTCTGAACCACGCCTGAGCCCCGGGTTTGTGATCGCTGCCTGATCCTAGTTCCCCACCTCCTTGACTAGGCGAAGTTTTCCAGGGAGCTGAGGGACTCCCTCTCTGTTTTTGAGGGCCCACTTGCGCCCTGCCTCATTCCCCAGCCACCTTGCTTGCTAGGGGCACCGGTATTGAGAACGTATTGAGTTAGCCTCATAGTTTTGTCTGTCTTCATTCTTCCAGCAAGTTCAGGCACAGACCATATTGCCCCTCCTTACGTGTAAGTAAATGTGATTTGGGCAAATTAAGTGCCTTGACTAGGGTGACCCAGGCAGCAAGGCAGGGCAAAGCTCAGGACTGGGGCTGGCTGACCCCAAACCCTCAGTCTCTACCATACCAAGGCCAAAGTCGGAGAATGTCCTTCCAACCCTGTTTCCTCCTCTGCCTCACTCTCAAACTCCTAGTCACAGGGTCTGGAATTCTGTAGACTCTTCCCCTTCAGCTCAACAACATTTGACTTCAGAAAGAATTTGGGGTGCCTGGTGGCTCAGTAGGTTGAGCATCCGACTTCGGCTCAGGTCATGGTCTCATAGTTCATGAGTTCGAGCCCCACATTGGGCTCACTGCTGTCAGCACAGAGCCCATTTCCGATCCTCTGTCCCCCTCTCTCTCTGCCCTTCCCCACTTGTGCTCTATCAAAAATAAATAAAATGTTAAATTTTAAAAAAAGGAAGAATTAAGAAGGAATGAGTGTGAATTAATGAATTAATGAGGTATGAATAACTGATATATATGGAATGTATTTTTCCCCTAGGTAGATGCATTAGAAGCTTGGCAAAGCCCTTGTGTCTGGTTTAGGCCTAATGACACCTTATCATTGCCCCAAAATATTGTATTAAAGTTCAAAGTAAACCATGGGTTTCATGTTCATTTCATATGTAGTTGTTTATGGAATATAATTTCCATATAAACATTCCATATAAAATAAACTATTTTCATGCTATAAATCACATGAGCTGTGAGCTGGGGGGTTGTTTTTTATTTGTAGCACAAAAGAATGTCCCTTAATCCTTCAGCATCACCCTGTAGGATGCTTCTCATGAACTTGTTTGTGAGCCATTCTCTAGGTGACATGCAATCCTGCTGTAGATGTCAGGGATATGTTATCTTTAATAGCAATATTAAAATTCAAAGCAATAATGCTGCCTTGTTTGTTTTCATATGTCCAAGGGGTCTTGCACATCAGAGGGGCTCAAGTGACGTTTGATAAATAACGCTTAAATTAATGACTTTTTTCTACACATAGTTCTTGAGTATCTGCTATATGTTGGATATTCTGCTGTGCACTGGAGACACAAAGATGAAAAGATAAATGTAATTCTTGCCCTAATGTGGTCAACAGCTAGAAAGCAACATAAAACAGGGGATTACACTCATGTCACCTGTGCTACGGGGGGCAGAACAGGATGTTGGGGGACAAATGCCAGGTCACCTATCCCTGCCTAGGGATCAAGGAAGCCTTCCATGAATGAGGGACATTTAAGCTGAGATCCAGAGAGTAAGAACTAGCCATGCAGAGCCAAAGTGGAGTGGGCAGGAGGGTGCAGGGCAAGCAGAGAGCTTCAGGGAGACTACTATATGTACCCAGGGAATGTTGCAAGTGGAGGGAGAAGGCAGAGGGGGAATCTGGAGAGTTTGTCCAAGGCCAGATCATGGAAGGTCATGAATCCTAGTGTTTTTCAATCCTGTCTTCACTGCAAACCATGGTAAGAAATCCATCTGATGTCATAACTGACGACACACACATGTGTATGAAACAATGGTCACGAACCACTCACCCTTACCATGCACAAAGTAGTCTATTTCTACTCTGGTTCTTTTCTTCAGTGCTGACTATGACCCCAAAAGTTGATTTTACAACCTTCTAATGAGTCTCCGCACACCCTTATAAATCTTGGTGGGGAGCTTGGACTTTATCTCATGGTTGGTGGGAAACCATTAATGGGCTTTACACCAAGAGCAAGCTGGCCTTGTTTCCTTGATGGAATGATCCTCCAGCTGCAGCAGGGGGTGGGCTGGGGTGAGGTGAGGAGGGGCACCCTAGGGCTGGTTGGTTGCTGTGACATGGTTGAGAGATGAGGACACCCTAAAGGCAAGCAGTGGCAGTATGGACAGAGATAAGTGGATTAACTTTTGAGATTCTTAAGATGGAGAACAGATCATCGGTTAGCAGCATGAAGTGGGGAACAGGAAGTCAAGGGTGACTCCAGGGTTCTTCTTTGGTAACTAGAAGGACAATGGTGTGGTTGTTGAGATAAAGAGCAATGGGGGAGAGTCCCATTTGGGGCAAACCATGCTGAGCTCTCCATTAGATATGTTGGGTGTGAGATACCCAACAGTTGATGTTCCATGGACTTTGGAGCTCAAGAAATGGTAGTGGATTGGGTTTGTAGAATTGAGAATAAGCAATATCTTGAGGGTGTTTGAAAACTTGGAAGAGAGAATATCTGTTAGGGAAGATACATGAAAAGACCAAAGACAGACCCTGGGATATTCACAGTTCCTTCTCTAGAATGATCTTTGTCTTCAAGTAAGAATCAAGTCATCTTCTTCTATACACGCTAGACCTTTGAATAATACTACCCAGATGAGGTTAACACAGAACAGGTTTGTGTGTTTGAGCTGATTGTTAAACATTATCTCAAGAAATCTGAACTGAGTCTCCATTATGGTGAATGAATCTCTTCTCCTGGCTGAATATAGGGGAAGCCGGCATGGAATCACTAACCTGGGGGCTGGCTCACCCCTGTGGCGTGGCCACATAACTCCAAATGTTTTCCATCTTGGCAGCTTTTGAACTAAATGTATTCCTCATGCTGGAGAAGGCCTGTGTTTGATGTTATTAGAAACTTGAACAATAAAAATATGTTGAAAATTATTAGAAGTTGGAGCAGCTGGTATTGAAATACTTTGGCCTTAGGTTTAAACTGGTGAGTTGGCTTTATTGATAAGGAGTAGTATTAAATTCCAGCCCCTTTATTTAGCATAGGATTTGGCTGCTGTCTAGGAAGTGGCCCGAAATAGCAGGTCTGCTTGTCTCCTTCTCCCTCCGTCCATCTCACTGTCCTTGTCTTCCATCCCTGTCCATCACATCTATGTATCTGGAGTT
The DNA here is from genome assembly GCA_028646485.1 of Cryptoprocta ferox. Taxonomy (NCBI): domain Eukaryota; kingdom Metazoa; phylum Chordata; class Mammalia; order Carnivora; family Eupleridae; genus Cryptoprocta; species Cryptoprocta ferox. The sequence continues at coordinate 51,577,192 of CM053576.1, read as the reverse complement.
CAACACAGAAATAGTATGAAATTGACGTGTACAGATACAATACTACTCATTTTTTAAACTGACCTTTCTTCTTATTAGAAGAAAGTAAGGTGAGTTACCTGCAGAAAGCTTCAAACATACGGATTAGCAATGGAAGAGAACGAAAACTATTCATGCATTCCATAAATGTTTACTGAGAAGCTACTAAGTTTTAGAAACTGGAATGGGTTCTGGGAGATACAATAGTGATCCAAACTGACAGGATCCCTGTCACACTTCTTGTGATAAGTGCTTAAAGGGAGATAGGACATGAACAATCAGTGGATGGTTGTTAACAGCGTAGACATGATGGACAGGGAAGGACCCCCTGCCAAGGGTGACTTTGGAAGAAAGTGAGGGAAGGACACATGAAGGTAGCTGGGGCAGGAGTTTTTCAGACAGAGAGAAGGGCAAGTACAAAGGTCCTGAGGCAGGAACTTACCCCATTTTTTGGCGGCACAGCAAGGAAATCAATGAGGAGGATCAGAGTAGGAAAGGAGGGAGAAGGGGGAGATGGTGACACAGAAGAAAGCTGGGGCTAGAGGTTGGTCTTTCTAGATTAAGTAACAAGCTTGACTTTCACTCTCATTTCTGAGTTTGGAATCAGTGGAACAATTGAAAATAAAAAGTGACTTGATATGACTTACATTTTACCAGAAGCCCCTAGCTGCTGTGCTGAGGGGCTGTGGGAAGTAGAGGGTAGAGGCAGGGAAATGCCAGGAGAGACCTGTTGCAAAGGGTCTTTTTTTTTCAATGATTATTTATTTTTAAGAGAGGGAAAGCAGTGGTGGGGGCAGAGAGAGAGGGAGACAGAGGATCCAAAGCAGTCTTCACACTGATAACAGCGAGCCTTAAGCTAAAACTCATGAACTGTGAGATCATGACCCGAGCCAAAGTCAGACAACTAATTGACTGAGCTCCTCAGGTGTCCAAGGGTCATTGTTTTTAACGCATACATTTATAAATGAAGGATCAAACTTTATAAACTATTCTTTAACTTTCAATTCTCATTTGACATTTCATGACCATCATTCCTTTCCATGCCATTGAATATCTGTCTACAGCATGATTTTTGATGCCTAACACAGTTCTGTTTAAAGACATTGTATGGCAAAAGCAGAAGTAATAAAAGCTGGCCTAACTGAGGATTCAAGGCACTGCACTAGGAGACAAGGAAATCTCATTATGCCCATTTTCAGATGAGGAAACCAAAGGCGTGTGACTCACCCAGCTTCATAATGATTCGCAAATGGCAGGGCTAATATCCAACCCAAGTGCAGAGGCTCTAGGCCTCACCCCTCTGACAGCCTTACAGTCACTGAGCTTAGAACCCACTTCCACTTTTTAATAATAACATTGCCATAAGCATCTTTGTGGCTAAATCTTTGTGAATATCAATAATTGTTTCCCTAGAATCAATTCCTAGAGGTGGAATTTCTAAGTCAAGTCTTTCTGGGAAACAACAGGGTCTATTTGTTTTGTAAATTAAACAAGTATGAGCAAACTGTGCCAGATACTCAGAGGGACCATATATGTATTGAACACAATGGATGGTAGTCAATTTAAAGGCAACAGTTGGGGCGCCTGGGTGGCTCAGTCATTTGAGCATCTGACTCTTGATTTCAGTTCAGGTCATGATCCCAGGGTCGTGGCTCCATGCTGGCTCCACGCTGAGCATGGAGCTTATGGAGCTTGCTTGGGATTCTCTCTCTCTCTCTCTCTCTCTCTCTCTCTCTCTCTCTCTCTCCCTCTCTCTGCCCCTCTCCCCCACTTGCACTTTCTCTCTCTCTAAAAAGAAAGAAAGAAAGAAAGAAAGAAAGAAAGAAAGAAAGAAAGAAAGAAAGAAAAGAAGAAAGGAAAGAAGGGAGAAAAAAAGCAATAATTACCATTGGTCTGATGAGGGTTCTTTGAAGTGTGACTCCCTGTAACCTAGTTTCTCCAGAACAAGAATGTAGATGAGCATGAACAGGCATTTCTCCAAACTCAGCCCCTTTGCTCCCAGGGGCCACAGTAGGTTGGTGGAAGTACTTTTTAGCAGATTTTTGTACCAGGGACCATGTCTTGGAGATCCAGGCAGGCATTTCCTGAGTGGCTACACTGCACAATGCCAGTGAGCAGGGGTGGTAACTCCCAGGTGTCCCCCAGCCCAGGGATGAAAGGATGTTAACTGGAGGGGCATTCAGAGACCCATTCAGCCACTTATCAGCCCCGAGCCTTCCTGGGCAGACAAGTTATTCAATCTCTCTAAGTAGAAATAACTCCTACCTGGGGAGGGTGTGGTAAGGGTTAAATGAGACTGTCTACTCTAATACCTGGCCCAGTCCAGGCTCTGGGTAAATTGTAGCTAACATCAGCAGCAGCCCCATTCAGGTTTATATCCTGAGACCCTCTCTCCTCTTCTCAGACTTGTTTTCCTCTGCCCAACCCACTCCTGCCAGAACAGAAATATGTGTTGAAAGGAAATAATGTGCTTATATGGAGTCCCTAGAGTAGTCAGATTCATAGGAACAGAAAGTAGAATGGTGGTTGCCAAAGCCTGAGGGGAGGGGAGAAAGGAGAGGTGTTTAATAGGTACAGAGTGTCAGTTTTGCAAGATGCAAATGTTCTGGAGATTATACAACAATGTGAATATAGGTAACATTGCTGAACTGTAACACTTAAAAATGTGTAAGATGGTAACATTTATGTTTTGTGTATTTTACCACTTTTTTTTAAAGGACATAATGAACTTCATATCATACTTTTCCCATTACAATGTTAATTTGGGTGGTCGAGGTATGATAGCTCATTATGTTTTCTGGTTCTGATTTCCAAAGCTCTGTCATGACCGCCTTCTTAGTGGTCTGGCTACACCACAGGAGACACATGTCATGCTCCTCTCGTTTTGTATCTGGGGGAAAGGCAGTGCAGAGCATTTAGCTTGCATCTTCCTATTTTATTTATTTTTTTAAGTTTATTTATTTATTTTGAAAGAGAGAATGCACATGCAAGTTGGGGAGGGGCAGAGAGAGAGAGAGAGAGAGAGAGAGAGAGAATCCCAAGCAGGCTCCACAACATTAGCACAGAGCCTGATGTGGGGCTCAAATTTCCAAACTGTGAGATGATGACCTGAGCCAAAGTTGGATGTTTAACCAATTGAGCCACCCAGGTGCCCCTCATCTCCCTGTTTTAAAAATTAGAGGTGTTTTTATTATCAGGGGTGGTAAGGCCAACAGATCAAGAGATGACCACCATTGCAAAGGTAGTTTCTTGCTTTCAGGTCCCAAGAGGAGGGGGGCACATCACACCAAGGGAGGCTTCATGGGGAAGTACGAGGGTCAGCCAGGAGGTGGAGGGATTGGGGGAAAGTGGGCAAGAGTTTTTACTGTGGTTTCCATGGGGAGGAATGGGAGAGGCAGGGCAAACAGGCTTAGGATTGGCTAGTTTGAATGACCTGAGGGTGCTCTGGGACACAGGGATATCCCTGGTTGTCCAGTACCTGGCCTGGGGTGATCAGGGCAGGTAGACAGGGGCCCAGAGTGTGGGAGCCCCATAAAGGAGATGGTGAGGTATGGGCTCTGGATTGCCAATTTGTATCTGAAAAGCATGCTCATGGATGAATTGTTTACTATCTCTAGGAATTGGTCAGGCTTGGGAAAGGCAGTCTCCCCGGGGTCAGTAGGCAAGACCCCAGATGCCAGAGCATCAGAATATAGAAATTAAGAGAATCTAGTTAATACATTCTCCCTTCTCCACACTATATGAGTCCCTTCTCTCACCGAGCTGTGTTGCTTCCTAAAGATAAATCCATTGTTTACTTCCGAGTTTTCATGATTTTTGATATCCTGTAACAGAGGGTTCTCATTCCTGGCTGCCCTCCGGGACATCATCTGGGGGTGGGGAGGTGGGGTTTTAAAAGTCCCAAAGTCCAGGCCTCACCTCTGGCAATCATGTCTCCCTGGGGAGAGGCACAGTCACCAACATGCAGCCAATATTGGACATCACCCCTCCTCGTGCCTGGAACCTCCCTCCTCCCATTTTGCTTCTGCACCCATAACTCCTAGGCTGCTCCTTCCCAGAAGTGGGGTGTCCGCTCCATAGCAGTGCAAACTGCAGATATGCTACAGGAGCTGTAGAAATAACGTGGGCAGGAGACCTCGTCAGGGCACTTGGGTGGCCGCTGGAAGTGCAGCCCCTGGGGCTTGTCCTGGAATGTGCTCTTCTAAAACTACCCAAAATAAGTCCTGGAGATGTAATATATAGCATAATGACTTTCATGACTCATGTGGTTAATAATACCGTATTGTATACAGGGACCCCCACTTTTCAGGTTTGGGATCTGCCACTTCACTTTTATGAAAGACCTGCATTAGTCCACCTTCATTAACCAAAAGAAATCCAAAGAGGATTTTCCATGTTACAAAAAAAAAAAAGGTGAAAAGCAAAAATAGCATCCATTAAATCTGTAGATTGCTTTGGGTAGTGCAGACAAATTAATAATATCTGTTCTTTCAATCCGTGAGCATGGAATGCTTTTCCATATCCAATGTCTTTCATCAGTATTTTATAGTTTTCAGAGTTCAGGTCTTTCACCTCTTTCATTAGGTTGATTCCTAGGTACCTTATGGTTTTTGGTGTAGTTGTAAATGGGATCAATTCCTTGATTTCTCTCTCTGTTGCTTCATTATTAGTATTTAGAAAGGCGACAGATTTCTGTACATTGATTTTGAATCCTCTGACCTTACTGAATTCATGTATCAGTTCTAGTAGATTTTTGGTGGAGTCTTTAGGGCTTTCTATACATAGTATCATGTCAGATGCAAATAGTGAAAGTTTGACTTCTTCCTCACCAATCTGGATGCCTTATATTTCTTTTTGTTTTCTGGTTGCTGTAGCTGAGACTTGCAGAAGTAGGTCGAATAAAAGTGGTGAAAGCAGACAGCATTTGTTTTGCAGCCCTATAGAGGCAGGATTTACCTTTCTTGGGGAGAGTGGCACCTTCCACCTCCTTCCCCAGGACCTACACTCAGCATCTCAGCATGAAGCAGCCAGGGCTTTGAACTGTTATCTGTGAGCATCTATGCTTTATCTCTATTTTCATTAGCAAGATGTGTCCTAAGGTGTAAGAAAAGCCTTTAAAAGAGGCTATTTTTGGCATCTACAGATGCTCAACATTTTCCCCATATAAATTAATGGCAATGGCTTCTTAGCTTTACATTATTTCAGCTTAGGAAAGCTTTCACAGGAACAATCTGCTTTTGGTAGCAGGGGACACCTGTATTTGAAAGTTGGGGAGAGTAGGTCTTCAAAGCTCTTATTATAAGAAAAAAAACGGTAACTATTTGTGAATGATGGATATTAGCTAGACTTATCAGTGATCATTTAGTAACATATGTAAATATCCAATTGTTATGTCGTACACCCAAAATGAATATAGTGTTCTATGTCAAGCATATCTCACAAAATTCAAAGTAAATAAATAGCATACCGTTTATTCCATGCCGCCCCTCATCCTATACTGTGCTTTCTGCTTTCTTCCTGATTGAATCAAGGTCCTACAGGAGATCATATGTTTTGCTAAAACCTTCATAAAACAAAAAACAAATGCTGATTAGTACTCATGGCAAACACAGAAGCTCGAGCCCCAGAGTGACCACACATTTAAAGAGGTAGCCTTAAGACTGGGAGAGCCTGGGGCAATGCAGCCACAGCCAAGGGACACTGAGGAGTGCCAGGAGCCACCAGAAACTGCAGAACCAAAGGATTCTTCCCTAGAGTCTTCAGAGGGAGCATGGCCCTGTTGACAACTTGATTTGGGCTTCTGGCCTCCAGAAGATAAATTCTATTGTTTTAAGCCACTGAGCTTGTGGTAATTTGCCACAGCGGCCACAGAAATGAACAGAATCCCCAAACCAAAGAGCCAAGCATCCACAGGGTCTCAGATCAGACTCAGTAGATGTTCTAAGGGACGTGGTCCCACAGCCTGCTGGGTTGAGAGCACCGAGTCTTTATGGAGCACAGAGCCTAGGATGAGGAGGAGAAGGAGGAAGATGAAAACTGGGAGCAGGAGATGGAGAAAATGATATCATCATAATAATATCATAACAACATCGCTCAATCTTCTGAGCATTTTATAGGCTGCTTTATTTAATCAATTCCTTACAATACTCTGGGTAATGAATATAATTGTCCATATTTTATACAGCAGGAAAATGAGTTTGGGGAGGCTGAGGGCTTTCCTGCAGTCCATCGATTTTGTAAAAACCAACTCCAAAGCCCACCCAGCACTAACCATAGTGTGACACTTCCAGAGGCTTTCCAAGGCTGCCTGCCAATGTTAACCCCTAGAGTAGCAAACATTGTAACTGGGGTTGCTTCTGGGTGACTTCAGATGGCCATCTGATGAGCTAGGCCAGGGGACAGCCCACCTCTAGCTGTGGTGTGTCTGGATGGTCAGAACAATAGAGGAACTCCCCCGTGGATGCGGTCTTCCCACCGTCAACAAACACCCAAATGCCACCCCCTCTGTCAGCCTAATGTGAGCACTTTCTAGCTAACATTTTCTGTTTAACAAGTGATGGTGTGCACAATAGAATTCAGCACGCCTGTCTCAGAGCAGGAGGAGCAGGTGATGGATGCCCCAGCATCACCTTGTGAGTTACGATCTTTCAAAGCTTCTCATTTCCTCGAGAGTCTGGCCCAGGTATCTGGCTGTACCATCGATCACAGATTCCCTTGGCCCAAGGCGGGAGACAGACTGTGCTGTGTGCAGCAGAGCAAGCCTGTGGTCTGCCTCTCTATTATTCTCTGTTACTGTCCACTGTCAGTCTCAAAGACTGGGGCACCTTGAGTCCTGAGGGAGAAGATTCCTGGTCCCCAACCAGAGATTTTGCCCTAGTGGGGTCTGAGGTTGGGCCCCAGAATCTGCCTTTTCCACATCCAGCCCCTGCCAGCTCCATGCAGTTCATCCGCAGACCACATCTGCAGAAAACCAGGTGGGACCATAAATTCTTAAAAGGCAGATATCACCATTGGATGCCTCATGCCTGTCCATGGCAACTGCTCACTGAGTATTTTCTAAACAAATGAATAAATTAATTTCTTGCCCATGGTTTTAAAAATTTGACCAAAGGGAGGATTTTACAATCCATGTTCGTTCTTTCTTTCTTGTGAAATGACAGAGAATGAAAATAGCATAGCATGAGAGTTTGTCTCTTTCTAACGTGTACAGAGACTTATTAACATAGCTCATTTGAACTGATAAAATATACATATATTTGACCATTGAACAAGGCAGTTAGGGGAGCTGACCACCCCCCACGCAGTCAAAAATCCACACATCACTTCTGACTCCTGCAAAAAACTGAACTACTAATAGCCTACTGTTGACCAGAAGCCTTACTGACATAAACAGTCGATTAACACACATTTTGTATGTTATGTGTATTATATACTGTATTCTTACAATGAATTAAGCTAGAGGAAAGGAAATGTTATTAAGAAAATCATAAGTAGGGGCACCTGGGTAGCTCAGTCAGTGAAGCATCTGGCTCTTGATTTCGGCTCAAGTCATGATCTCACGGTTCGTGAGTTCAAGCCTGTTGTCAAGCTCTGCAGAGCCTGCTTAGGATTCTCTATCTCTCTTTCTGCTCCTCTTGCCACTCATGGGCGTGCATTCTCTTTCAAAATAAATAAATAAAAACTAAAAAAAAAAAAAGAAAATCGTAAGGAAGAGAAAATGCATTTACAGTACTGTACTGTATTTATAAAAAAAAATTTTGCACAGACTTCACAGTTCAAACCTATATTGTTCAAGGATCAAGTGGATATTGAATGGCACCTGGTCAAGATGGTAAGGCAGACTTTATTCAGGACCATTGAGATAGGTACAGGGCCCAGTGCAGGGGGATTTAGCAGTGGGGGAGAGAGATGGCACTCAGCCTTTAACACAGCAAGGGCAAGGGGGGAACTTGTAGCCAGGGAGAAGGGTGGGGGTCAGTGGGTAGAAAATTCCTGAGAGGAAACAACAGGGCTAAGGTAGGTTCTGGCTAAGCCCGTCTGACAGGAATCTTGCTGAAGGCAGGTCAGGGGGATCAGAAATCGCATGGGGAAGGGTGGAGGGTGACAAATCTGGTCAGATATTGAGGTGATCAGACATGAGGTGATCAAATATTAAGGGTGGGGATTTCCAGATAAACTGACTTAGCCAGGTTTGGGCTAAAACTGGATTTTACAAGGAAGTGTTCAGATGGGCCTTGGAGAAGATTCGGGATTCCGACTAAAGTTTGGTCAAACAAAGAATCTCTCAGGACTAAGACACATTGTTTGTTTGTTTGTTTGTTTGTTTTGTTTTGCTTTTCAAGTTTTTTTTTCACATTCTAACATCTCTAAGACTGGGATACATCTTACAACCGTGGTTGTTGGCTATGATGGTTGTCATCTATGCACCATTATCTGTGGCGGCAGGTGGGTGGGGGTCACAATGGTTCATGTTATCACTTCAACACACAGTTCAGTAATGAGCATTGCTGGTACTGTGCTGTTTAAACTGTTTTCAAAAAGGTTACATCCTAATTCTGGGCCAAAATAGAACGTTCTGGCACACGCACTAAGTTATACACAAAAACAGCACAGCACAGCGGTGAAATGTGTACATTTAACATTAGTAAAGCTAAGATTGCTCAAACCAGGAATTACTTGAATTCCACATGTTCCCACAACACAGAAATCAAATACTTCGTAGGACCTAAGAAAGGACCTACTCGTATTCTTTATGAGAAGGTCAGTCAGGTGTGGCCACAAAAGGAGACAGAGACGAGGCTCAGGAAGACTGTGTTACACTCACAGGTCCTAGAAATAGGTACACCACACAAGGCGACACAGAGAAGACTCCAGGTGGTCAGGAGGCAGGAGCGAGAGGAAGGTTTAGGCCATGGCGTTTAATGGGGTTTCCTGGGAAGGTTAAGGCAGGGCTGTGTGAATACCATCGGATTGGCTAGTTTGAATAATTTGGGTGGGCTCTGGGTTATCAGGGTGGGCTCTAGTTGCCTGGCACCCAGTCTTTGGATGATTAAAGCAGAGGCATATTGCCTCTTGGGCTGTGTGGGGCCAGATAGAGGAGGTCCAGCCTGGATTGGTCAGCTTGCATATCTAGGGCAGGCTTCAGCTAGCTCTAAGAATTGAGTAGCCCTTGGAGAGGCAGATCTCAGCCAGAAAGATCTTGTAAGATGTCAAAACATCACAACATATAGAAAAATTTTAAATATTTGCAATATACATATGAAGGTGTATTGTGTTTTGCTACCAAGACATAGGCAAAACAAAAACAAAAAGCCAGCCTAAACCAAAATGATGCAATTGCCAAATATCTCAGAATGGAGGAGAGAAATCACAAAGCAAGGCGACATGCTGGTGGCCATTCCCACTTGGCACAGGACTGCCATTAAGACACTGTGGGGCACCTGCCTGGCTTAGTTGGTGAAGCAGCTAACTCTTGATTTTTTGGCTCAGGTTATGATCTCATGGTCTGTCATGAGATCGAGCTCCCGTCATTCTCTGCGCTGGGCATGGAGCCTGCTTAAGATTCTTTCTCCCTCCATACCCTCTCCCCTGCTTGCACTCTCTCTCAAAAAACAATTTTTAAAAATTAAAAATTAAAAAAGACGCTGCTCAGGGTTTACTTGGAAGTGTTTATACCTTACTAGTGTATGTAAAATAATGATGCATCTTAAAATTAATGGCCCATAAGTCAATGAAAGACAAAATGTGTATGTTTTACACACTTTTTCTCATTTAGTTCTTACAACGTGTAGAGTGGAGTGTTTTTCTACCCATTTCACAGATAACGTAGTTGAGGCTCATAGAATATAAATACTTAGAGCAACTGACAAATGACTTCACAGGAAGACGAAATGCTGAGTCTGACCCACTCTGAGGTCCCCCCACTTAGACCCCTACCCCCATGTCACCCCCCAACACCTTGGACCTTGGAGGCTTTGCTTCACAGGAGATACTGCACTTCTGTCCAACATGTCATTCAAGCAAGAACAGTTCCTCTTTGGTATTTGCTGTTAGGTGGAAACCCAGGAAGCAATGAAATGTCACCTTGGTATTCACAGCCACTGTATAGGTGGCCTTTGTATAACAGCAGGACAACCATACGCAGCCCAGCTCATTTCAAATTGTCCACTGGAAAGCATGCAGAACTCACAAAACTTAGAAGTTGACAAATCCCTTTTAAAATGTTTCATAATTTTTTTTAAACCAAGAGTTCAATGAATACTTCTCTAAAGGTTTAAGACTGTCAACCCCCAAAAGTGACCGTGGACATAGATTTTGTTTTCCGTATAATGAATCAAATCAAACTCTTCTACGTTGTTTTACTTTTAAGTAGACCCTCTTAGCTCATTAATAATGAGCAAAGTCACAGACAAATTGGCTCATGTCACAGGACACACCTGAAATACCAGTGGGCTCAAACTCTGCTAAGAGAAGGGATTGAAATTCCAGGTGGCTTTCTGCCACACCTCCACCTCTGCTGGAGAAGAATCACAGAGGTCCCGCCTGGAGGAACTGAAAAGGGAGGACCCAAGTGCCTCGTTCCAGCTTCACTTTGCACAACTCTGTGACCTCATGGGAGTTCAGTGGCACTGGTAACAGAGTCACGAAACTTTTTGCAAAGCATAAATACTAAACCTTTAAAAATGAATTGATTCAGGAGCACCTGAGCGGCTTAGTCGGTTAAGTGCCCGACTCTTCATTTTAGCTCAGGTCATGAGCTCACAGTTGGTGTGATCGAGCCCTGAGTTGGGCTCTGTGCTGACAGTATGGAGCCTGCCTGGGATTCTCTGTCTGTCCCTCTCTTTCTCTGCCCCTCCCCCATTCTCTCTCCCCCTCTCTCTCTTTCTCTCAAAATAAATAAATAAACTTTTAAAAAAAGAATTAAAAAATGAATTTATTTAGAAGCAAAACCCTCAGGAGAGCCTCAGGACAGCACCTCCAGGGACCCGCATACCCACAATTGGCTGAGACTGTCCCTCCGATCTAGCATATTGTGTGATGGGACTGTACTTGCCACTTGCCCTGATAGGGACCCCTCCCTGACCTTGCCTAGTGCCTTGGGATTTGCAAGGTGCTTTTATAAACATTTAATGTTTACAAGCAGCCCTGGAAAGTAGGTACAAAAGTAGAATCAGGGGCTGAAAAGTTGGGAATTGTTCTACGGATCACAAGGCCAAGAAGCAGAGCCAGGATCATAGCTTAGATCTTCTGGAGTTTACCTTGTTACCCAGGCCCTACTGCCTCCTGCACTTCATTCATTCATCTTGACTTTTCATTCCTTGGTTAGTATTTTGGTGGAGGCCTGGGGAAATAAGTTAAGCTTGCCTGGCTCCCTACACAGCTAATAGTTGTTCAGTCAGGATCATGAATGTCAACGTGGGCCAGGCCCAAAGGACTGGAAAGATTTAATTGATTTTTCATCTTTAATAGGAAAGTAGCCTCTTCAACACCATTTTCCACATACGTCATGGGCCTGGGCAAGAATGTAAGGTCAGGGCTTCTAGGGTGCCCAGCCCTCCTTTAGAGTTGTGAAGTTCTTGGGTGGTTTTTTGCAAACACACTTTTGGAAAAAAAGATCTCATGGTTCATGAGATCAAGCCCCACGTTGGGCTCTGCACTGACAGAGTCCATGCACTGACAGTGCTCCATGCACTGACAGCATGGAGGCTGCTTGGGATTCTGTCTGTGTCCCTCCCCCACTCTCTCTCAAAATACTTAAACAAACATTTTAAAAAAGTAAATTAATTAAGAAAAATTAAAAATTCAATCAGGTGACTGTGAACAGATATGAGGGACCTTTTTTGGGTGGGATAGAAATGCTCTAAGTGGATGGTGGGGATAGTTACACATTATAAACTGACTAAAAAAAAAAATCACTGAATTATAAACTTACAATGAGCAAATTCTATTATATGTAAATTATCTCTCAATAAAGCTATTTAGAAACATTAAAATATCATCAAAAATAATTTTAATCAAATACATAAGTTGTGTCTGTCTTTATTACAAACTTTTCGGGTTTGGTTCTGTTTTCAGAATAGAGGCATGACATGTTAGAAAAATTGCAGACGATAGAGAAAGAAGTTTGACATTGGCTTTTGAGAAAGTCCAACAAAAGTAGGGGACAGGCACCTGCAGATGTGATTTTTGAGAAGGAAAAAGGTTTTGCAAAGCAGCCCTGTCACAACCTGAGAAGTTGAAGGTGCTGGCATCAGGTTTTCTGTGACACGAGTAATCCACCAAGGTCTTGGGAGACCCCAGGGGACAGGCTACTTGGGACGTCACGTGTTCTACCTGGAGGAACCCAGCATTGGCAGGTCTCCCTTCCAGCATCTTGAAGAAGTGTGAAGTGTCTCAGATTTCATTAAAATATCAAGCTATCTCCATTTTTAAACAAGTGCCATATGCTTTGTGCCTCTAGCAAAATCTTCATACGTGGTTCAGGGACTTTAAAACCCCTACGTTAGGTGCAACACCTCTAAACTTGTTCAGAAAGCAAAATAAGAAGTCAGCTTTTCACAGCTAAATGCACACATAAAAGTCTCAAAGATGTGCTTACAAGCTAACGATTCTAAGCAAGTAATACACTGTGGCTTCCTCTAAGGAAAGGTGGTGACACACCTAAGTAAAAACACATTTTGGGGTGCCTGGGTGGCCCAGTTGGTTGGCATCTGGACTTCAGCTCACGTCATGATCTCACAGTTCGTCAGTTGGAGCCCCGTGTCGGCCTCTGTGCTGACAGCTCAGAGCCTGGAGCTTCCGATTCTGTGTCTCCCTCTCTCTCTGCTCCTCACCTGCTCAGACTCTGTCTCTATCTCAAAAATAAATAAACATTTTAAAAAAAAATTTTAAACACATTTTGTGAGTGTTGGGTGGGTTATTGTGGACTTTTCAGAAATACTTAAAATAGCAATTGTTTTTTCTCATAACTAGATCAAGTGTAGCCAGTTAATTAGTTGATCTGAATCATAATCTGAATCTATAGAAAGGAATTTGTGCACCCATCAGAACTCTGAGGACACAGAGTATATATCTTTGACCTGGGTCTTACCCTGGACAAAAGAAAGGGGATAAGAGCCTATGGGTAGAAGACAAGACGTTCTCTTCCACTTGTACCACCTTTTTTGGTTTTTTAAGTTTGTTTATTTATTTTGAGAGAGAGAAAGAAAGAGAGCTTGAGTGGGGAACAGTGGAGAGGGAGGGAGAGAAAAAATCCCAAGCAGGCTCTGCACGGTCAGTGCAGAGCCCAACGTGGGGCTCAATCCCACAAAGCACGAGATCATGACCTGAGCTGAAATAAAAAATCGGACACTTAACTGAACCACCCAGACGCCCCCTGCATGTACCACCTTAAGCAAATTGCTAAGTCTGTATGATTTTCTCATCTGTAAATGGGAATAATAATATATCATCAGATGTCTATGAGAAAGAAATAAGAACATGTTTTTTAGAACATTCTGTATATTTTTTATCTTATTCAAATATGAGATGTTATTATTGTTTCTTTGATCAGAGCAAAAATTCAGTCTGCATTAGATGCTGTATATATATGTGGAGCCCTAAAAGTTGGCTACTCAAATTAGAATTTCCCAACTAGGGTGTGTGGCCCTGGAGCAGTGAATGGGCTACTGGTGTGTCCAAGACATTTACTTTCTTAGCCCTCTGACTGTCATTCTAGTATCCCATACAAATATTTTCTGTATGTGTCCTGGGGAAGAAGCAAGGATTGAACAGAGACTGGTTAGTGGCCAAATCCTCAGGCGTCACTGTGTCTCCCATGGATCTAGCATTAAATCCTACATCTATAGCCAGCAGACTTTCAATAGAAGGGACAAGTAGGTCCCATCCACATTTGCTCCAAAAGCATCAGTGGGAGCTCGTCCATCTGGGCCACAGAGTGTAATCCAGGTCCGAGGGCAGCCTGGTGTTCATGACTGCCAGGGGTGCTGCTATACTCCAGCCCTTGACACTCTTACATAGAGTCCCTACACTCACTGCCCTTGCTTCTTCTCTGTTCCTGCTGAAAACATCATTGCCTTTGCTCCGCAATGCTAACTTGTTGCAAATATAAGTCTTAAGTAAACCACCACTTAGATCATGGAAGTGGCATAGCCAGGGATTAAACCAGAGCTCCAGGGTTCTAATGCAGGTGAATCTACTACTTTTTAGGTAGAGAACAGGTCATCTGTCAATGGCCAGTTTCCATGAGATAAGCTATGCTTGTGCTTCCCACAACTGAGAACATCTAACTCCCTGGACCCTTTGTTAAAACACAGATAGTGGAGCCCTCTAACCGCCCCCCCCCTCCCCGAGCTCTGATACAGTAGGTCTTGGTGGGCCGTGATCAAGCTCCTGGGTGATGCTGATAGTGTAGGTCCAGAGAACACCTGCGCCATGAACATGGCTTAGCCTGGCACATAATACATTTTAGGCACTACTAAGAAAAACAATCAATTAAAGACTTGCTCCCCTAAAAAGCTTCCCAATTCTGTTCTGTTTGAAAATTTCCCCCAAGAGTCCTGCCTGAGTTGAGAAATTAAAAATCTGGTCTCATTCAGCTCCCTTTTCTTAGAAATTCAGACACGTGGGGTAACACCTGTTTCTAAACACAGCTACTTGATGCATTACTTTTGGCAGCTCTTGCATATTTTTTCATTTCCAATAAAGTTATTGAAATTGAAATACACCATCTGTTTGAGAGTTTGTATCGAAAAGACAGGTGACAGGGTTGCAGGTAATGACAGAGTCAAGCTGTTTCAACAGCAAACCTGCCCATCTGCCAAAATTGACTTTGTTTCTTAGATTTGGCATTTGTGAACTGATGTGTTCCTCTGGAATAGGAATTAAAAATCCATTATTACAAACACCAGTTGGTTACTTGAAGCAATGTTAACAACTCCAGAGAAAGAGCCCACCAAATTTCCCGCCATTTGCCTTGATTAGAGCCAGCAAAACCAGCAAATTCTATTGGAGATCTCTATATATGTTATACTATGTATTATATGGAAATGCGTATTTCTAAATCTGTGACTTAAAATGTAGATGTACCTGTGCACACAGTGAGTACCTGAGTTCTTTACTGTTTGTGTAAAATAGTTCAAAAGAACTACTCTCTGGCATGGCACAATGAACTTCTCATTCCCTGAGTAGGTCGTGGCCCCGCCCCCAGGAACATACATTGGGTGGGGCCTCAACCACACAGTCAAATCTCAAGGGCGCCCAGGGGAACAGGAACACGCAGGTGCACAGGCAGGCGCAGATGTGCAACTCACCCTGGGAAGCTTGTAACCAGGGATGTCCCATTAGGTACAGGTACAAAGCCACGTTGGGAGAGGGAAGGGCCAATGACTGCTCAGCCTGAAGGACAGGGAGGTGTCATCGCAAAGGAGTTCACTTCTGGAGTACCGAGTCACTGTCCTGTAAGAAGATGCACTCATTTTCCTGACAGCCTAATGGTGGTGACATGAACTTTCTGGATTGGTCTGGACTACTTCATGCTTTCCTCTGCCTGCACCGAGTGCATTCTGTCTTAAAGGTGTCAGGGAAGGAGATATGAGCCCTCCATTGAAAACCCATGCTGGTGCTTGACCACCCCAGTTGCCAGGAAGTCTTCCTTGTACACGAGGCAACCGCCCAATGCCCTTCCAGTGTCCTCCCCTTGACTCCCACGATTCTCTGCTCAATCTTTCTCAATCTGCCCACACACTGTTTTTCCCCTCTTCTTCCCAGGCTTTATGGCTTTCCGGATTTCAAGTGTATAGCCTGATTGATCTTTTCATATCTGACCTCAAGGATGAGAAATGAAGGAAGACATTTGGGACTCTGTCCTTCCCATCAATTTAAAGCCAGGCATATTCCCAGCTAACGATGAGATTTGCTGCCTGGAACTGGAGCTTTGCAAAACAGAGGGCGACAGCCTATCAAGGACTCATCTCTAGGTTATGCCCATCATTATTAGATAAGGTCAAATCCCTAGAAAGGCTTGGAGAGGCGCCTTCTGGAATCCTTACTCCCCCTTCGGCCGTCCTGTCCTCTACGATGCTCTCCTTAGTGTGCGTCCTCTCCTTGCTCATAGGGTACTCCTCCACCTCATCATCTGGCCTCTCTCCAAGAAAACCTGGCAAAGTCTCTTCGTTGGACTGGGAACAAAAGCCTGAAGAGAGGGTGTAGAGGGACGAGGAACTGTAGAGCTGCTACCCCACATAAATGGAAGGAAGTGGGAAAAACATATCTCAAAAGCTCAGTCAAATGGGGGGTTGGAATACTATTTTTCCTATGTTTCTATAGGTTTGAAATGTATCATAATAAAAAGGTTTAAATTTTTTTAAATGTCTATTCATCTTTGAGATGAGAGAGAGAGAGACAGAGTGTGCGTGGGGGAGAGGCAGAGAAAGAGGGGGACACAGAATCCAAAGTAGGCTCAAGGCTCTGAGCTGTCAGCACAGAGCCGGATGTGGGGCTCGAACTCACAAACCGTGAGATCATGACCTAAGCTGAAGTTGTACGTTTAACTGACCGAACCACTGAGGCACCACATAATAAAAAGTTTTAAAAGTTAGTAAGGAGGGGTGCCTAGGTTGCTATGTCAGTTTAGGGTTTGACTCTCGGTTTCCACTCAGGCCACGATCTCCTGGTTCATGAGATCGAGCCCCATGTCGGGCTCTGCGATGACAGCACGGAGCCTGCTTCGGATTCTATCTCTCTCCCTCTCTCTCTCTACTCCTCCAGTGCTCACTCATGCTCGTTCTGTCTCTCTCTTTCTCTAAACTTAAAGAAAAATTTAGCAAAGAAAAACATGACACAGAGAGACAGAAAGAAAGAAGGGGATGGGATTGGAGGGGGAGGAAGAAAGGCAGGCAAGAAGGAGTGACAGCAGCTTGGCAAGTCACAGTGCTTCCCAGCAACCTGTTGAGGACCCCTGCCCAGGGCGAGCCCTCAGGTGCCCTGAGGGCACCAGCTGGTGATTCCACATTAAACTCTCCTATGCAGAGGGCAGAGGAAAAGGTTCCTTACTTCACCTCATGGTTATCAACCACCGAAGCTCTGTTTGGAAAGATACGTTCCTCAGAACAGGGTGTGATCCCATCACAAAGCTTTCTGCACCTCATCTTGGATGGTTTGGGGTGGGGGATTGTTTTTCTTTTCCCCATGCTTGAGAACGTCATAGACCTGAAACTACCCTCACTCTCGCCATTGTCCTGACCAAGACTAGTCCCCCTTTTGGTGTCTTGGTACCAAAAACTTGTTTTCCAGCCCTGGCTTCATGTTTTGACTGCTTTTATTACCTTGAGATCTCTTTACTGTATCAGAGCTTCCCTTCCAGGCATGAAGGTGACAGGACAGGGCGTAACTGGGGGCTAGGGAAGAAGTCCTCATGGTGCAGAGGCACGGTGACAGGACAGTGCGGGTGGGGGTGGTTGAAGGAGCTTTAGGAAACATTGCAGTAAGTTCAGTGTATGGATGGCAGCATTTCCTCTTTACTCAAGGTCAAAAGCACCTTCTGTCCTTTGTATGGACTCAGCTCATGGAGGACATCATCAGTGTGCTTCTGCTCACCCCAGAGCACACAGCCAATGCACAGGCTGGTTTTCCTTTCCTTGGCTTATTTATCTTCCAACAGCTGCATGACCTCCCCATTTTAGAATGAGATGGTTTGGATAGGATCTATAGTAAGTACCTTGAATCGGTTCTGTTCTGAGCTTGCTTCTTTCTCGGCTTATAATTCACACCGTGGCTCCCATTCCTCAGAATGAAAACCACCAGAGAGATGGTGAGTGCTGTTTCATACTAAAAAATCAGTAGTAGAACATTCTTTGTTCACTTGTTACCTTTTACTTTGATCTTTAACTTGCCAAAGTGCCTGTTAGTAAAAGTGCTGTTGATTGGGATATTAATAACAAGACTGACCAAAATGTTAAATTATCTTTATTTTTTCTATTTTATCTTTCTATTATCTTTCTATTTTTTTCTATTCTATCTTTATTGTATTCTATTTTCTTATAGAGAGAGCATGAGAGAGTGCACGTGGGGGAGAGGGGCAGAGGGAGAGAGAATCTTAAGCAGGTTCCACACTCCGCACAGAGCCCGATTTGGGGCTCGATCTCACGACCCAGAAATCATAGCCTGAGCCGAAATCAAGAGTTGGACGCTTAACTGATTGAGCCACCCAAGTGTCCCTGAAACACTAAACTAAAATATGTATGACAAGCTATTGCTCAGAAGCCCAAACCATTTTAATTTGATTTGACCTCAAGAAATAACACATTTAAAAAAAATTCTCTGCACTATCCATTCCTTTGGTGAAGCACAAAATCCCTCTCTCTAACTATCGTGGTAGGGACGATCCAATCTTACAGCATCATAAGGGTGCAGGTGAAGGACACGCTACCAACTAGGATCAACAGGAAATGGACATGAAAGGGTGTGTTTTGTACTTAGCAGCCACTTATTCTGTGCTCCAGGAGGAGCTTAATCCATGAGGGCATCATATCTGCATGTCACAGTCCCTACTCTTTTATCCAAGAGACAGAAATCCATGAACTTGAGTACTGAAAGATGGGGAGTTTTTGCTAATTATTAGTTTATTAATTATTTATTAATGCCCATGTCTGTACCAGGCATTGCCCATGTATTTTATTTTTTTAAATGCTTATTTATTTATTTTTGAGAGAGAGAGAAAGGGAGAGAGACAGACAGTGTGAGCAGGGGAGGGGCAGAGAGAGAGGGAGACACAGAATCTGAAGCAGGCTCCAGGCTCTAAGCTGTCAGCACAGAGTCTGACTGACGTGGGGCTCAAACTCACAAGCTGTGAGATCATGACCTGAGCCGAAGTTGGACGCTTAACCCACTGAGCCACCCAGGTGCCCCTTTAAAACTCTGGGAAGAGAGCGGTAATTATCTCCATTTCACAGATCAGAAAACTGAGTATCACGCTAACATAAGCATTTGTCATCTGCATGATGGATATCCCTTCCTTGTAGAGGAACACGCCAGACGTCTGATTATACAGGTCGGCCTCCGTGAGTTTGGATAATTCTGAGTGTGCTTGGCCAAATCAGGTTCCAGGCCTAGAACACTGAAGACTGAGTTGTACATAAACTGATTAACATCACCAAGATATTTCCACCCACGGAGCCTTTAGGCTAGCTGGCCTGGTGTGCAGTCTTCTGAATTGTACCTCACCACTCCCTTCAGTTTGAGATACAAGTGTCCCCCACTAGCTGAAAGTAGAGTGTTCCTATGAAACCTTTCATAAGCTGAAATAGTGTCTGGCAAAGAAGCAATTACTTATAGTTTATATGGGAAAATTTTTTCAGTGCTCCCAGACCTAAAAGATAACCGCTGTGGGCTTTTTCAATACCTGAGGACACATCTTGCTGGCGGATGCACATAATAAATGGAGATAAGGCCCAGAGGCTCACAGACGCAGTCAGAGGTCTGGCGGCGTGATGCTGAGATGCCGAGTGTAGCTCTGGGGAAGGGGCTCAGGTGTGCGCTGCTCTGGGGTGACTTACTGCAAAAGCAACAATGAATGCTATTGTTGCTTTTTCCCTTTTTTTTGGTAAAAGCAAAAATCCTCCTCGGATTTCTTTCTGTTAGTGAAAACCACGACTAATGTAGGTTTTACATAAAAGCAAGGTGACTTACCTAAAGCTTCCAGAAAGCAGGGCAGCCCTTTATCTCTAATATGGACCATTAGGAGCTTAGAAGAAAAGACACTTCTTGCAAGCACTTGAAGAAGTGGGGGTTGATCAGTGGAAAGCAGGGTGAGGGCTTCCGCAGAAGAAACGCAGGAGGTCAAGTGTGTCCCTGTGGAAGACTTTGTCAAGTCTGACTGGAATCTTGTTCCCATGTTTCGTTTCTGGTAGAAAGTAAAAGAATGAAGGGCAATTCCAGTTTCCTTTCACTGCCTTCATTCTGGTGCCTGTATCCATGGTAGGCGTAGAGCTCATCATCAGGCCTTGCCTGCACCACCCCGAGGGAACTACTGCGCATGTGGCCCTTTGTCCTGGGCCACGCCGATTTTCCAGGTGATGGGGGGGGGCCAGGAGCTGCCCCCGCCCCTCCCTTCTGTGGCCACTCTCTTCGCCTTGCATTTGCAACTACAGCGTTCTTTTTATTGAAATTACTATATATTTATTTCCAAAAATTGGGCCTGTAAAAAGAAAATGTAGTCAACTTGTTGGCTCATTAGATTCTCACGTGTGAACATTTTATTATATTTTTTATTAGTTGTATTATACATTTTACCATGAAGTACATAAGCAATGTTGAACAATTCAAAAGCGTATTCTGTCTTAAGGAATTCTTTGCCGAGACAAATGAATCCTCCATCCTGGAAATCACAAAGGAGGGAAGGAAAGATAGATTCACGTTACCTCCATCACCTCCCCTACCCCAAACTTGGCGGCCCAGCACAGAGAGAGACACTGTCTCCATGGGAGAAGAAAAGTGAGCACCTGACTTCACCAGGGGCTCCCAGCACCAGCCCACCCCAGCACCAGGCCAATTCTTGTGGTCCTAGGTAGCTCCCAGGGTACCGTGCTCCCAGCAGGCTCCTGTGAACCCAGGCTCGCTGCTCACTCCAATGTCAGCTGGGTCCTGCTGTCCCAGTAGGCAACTCCTGTGGTCCCCAGCTCCAAACCAACCCCGGCTCCAGGCTGACCACTGTGGACTGACCCAGGCCCTCGGCCCACCCAGCACCATGCCAGCTCCCACTGACTCACACTCCAAACCAGCTCCCATGGACCCAGACTCCTGTCCTACTCTAGCCCCAGATGCATTTCCTGATCTGCAGATCCATCTCCGGACTGCCCTTGAGGCCCCAGGTTATAGGTCACATCCATTGCCCTGGCCTCTGGACCGAGCCCCACAGACCCAGCCTTGGGGCCCACTGCAGCAGTCCCCAGAGTCTGGCTGGCCCCTGTGGACCCAGGATACAGGCCCACCCACACAGACTAGGTCTCAGGCCTACAACTGCAGGCTCAAAACCCAAGCCCATCCCGTTGCAACCAAGCACTAGCGCGGCCCCCCTGCTGACCCAGGCATCAGACCTGCCTGCCCAGGGACTCGAGCAGCAAGCCCGACGCTGACACCACCCGATGACCCACCCACAATCTCTGGGCCAGCATGCCTGCTCAAGCCAGTCTGTGAAGACTAGGAGAGTACCTACTTCCTCCAATTGGCAGACACCAATCCAAGACCACAAGGGTCCTAATTAATCAAACCAAAGTTTCCAGCAAAGGAAACTAATAAAAATTTTGAATAGCCAAAGCAATCTTACGAAAGAAGGTCAAAGCTAAAGGCATCACAATTCCTGGTTTCAAACTTTGTTACAAAGCTATAGTCATCAAAACTGTACGGTACTGGCATAAAAACAGATACATACATCAATGGAACCGAATTGAGAGCCCAGAAATAAGCCCACGCAGGGATGGTCAACTAATATTTGAGGGGCGCCTTAGGTGGCTCAATCGGTTAAGTGTCTGACTTTTGGTTTCAGCTCAGGTCATGATCCCAAGGTTGTGGGATTGAGCCCTGCATTGGGCTCTGCTCTGAGCGTGGAACCTGCTTAAGATTCTCTCTCTCCCTTTGCCCCTCTCCCCCTCTCACACACACTCTTTCTCTCTCTCTCTCTCTCAAATAAAAATAAATAAACTAATATTTGAAAAGAGGTGCACAATGGGGAAAGGATAGTCTCCAATAAACGTGCTGGGAAGACTGGATATTCACAAACAAAAGAATGAAATTGGACCCCGATGCCACACCACTCACAAAAAACTAACCAGAAATGGATTAAAGACTTAAATGTAAGACGCCAAACTACTAGAAGAAAACATAAGAAAATGGCTCCCTGACATTGGTCTTGGTAATGATTTTTTGGATATGACACCAACAAGCAACACAAAGCAAAAAGAAACAAGTGGGGCCCTGCACCAAACTAAAAAGTTTTTGCACAGCAAGGAAGCAATTGGCAAAATGAAAAGGCAACAGACAGAATGGGAGAAAATATTTGCAAACTGTGTAACGGATAACATTTGCAGTTAATATGCAAAATGTACAAAGAACTCATACAACCCCAGAGCGAAAAAACAATTCTACGAAAAAAATAGGCAAAGGACTTAATCACACATTTTCCAAAAGAAGACATACAAACGGCCAACAGGTACATGAAAGCAAAAAGCTAAAAATGCAAGGAAAACAAAGGGGTAAATATTGATCTACATAGGGAAATGCAACTTTAATTGGAAACTTGTCAGAAAGTGAGGTAGATTTCCCTGTGTTTGTTTGTTTATACACACACATATGTAACCTTTCTCTACCTCCTAATAGCTACTTACTCTTAGTTTCTGCTTCCTCATAGTTTGGTTTGCCAGGACCCCTTGTATCTATCAGGGTGTAGATAGGAAAGAGATCAGCCCTTGATTAATAAGGGATTCCTGTTAAAGGAGAGGCCAGGTTAAGGGAACCCCAGGAAGGCTAGAGAAGCATCCTGGGATAAGAGCCTCGGGAAGCACCATCACCACTAAACCTACAGTTTGAGGCAGGAACAGTAGGGAACCTGTAGAGACGGCTGGGCTGTAGGGAGGATGCCTGGAGGGGCTAAGAGCTTTGGAGACGAATAAACCACTGCCAACCACAATGAGGTAGAAGGGAGCCAGAGCAAGAAAGACCTTCCTTCCCTCCCTTACTACCAGACCCAAGGGGGCCCAGTCTCCCAGGCAGAAGCAGGGGAGAGAGTGGCCAGGAACTCTAGAGACGCAATGGCAGAGTATTCGCCACACCCTCGAGGCCCTGAGGCTTCTTTCTACACCCTTTTGTTACATCCCTCTAGGCAGTCGCTTTAGTGGCTCAGTATTTCTTAGGTCACATTTGCAGCTGAGCGAGTGAGAGCATTTCAGCTCTGCCATCAGAGGCTAGGCTCTGGATTAGCTGCCCTTGGGCCAGCTGCCCAGTCCAATCAGCTATACCTCGGAGCACACCTCGGAGATATTGCAGGTTCCATTCCAGACCGCCACAATAAAGCGAATATCGCAACAAAGTGAGTCAAATGACTTTTTTGGGTTCCTGGCACATATAAAAGTTGTGCTTACACTAAACTGTAATCTCTTAAGTATGCAACAGCATTATATTTTTAAAAACTATGTACATGCCTTAATTTAGCTTAATTTAACTTATGGCTAAAAAATGCTAGCCATCATCTGAACTTTCAGCAATTTACAATCTTTTTGCTGGTGGAGGGTCTTGCCTCCAAGATGGCTGCTGGCTGATCAGGGTGGTGGTTGCTGAAGGTTGGGGTGGCTGTGGCAATTTCTTTCTTTTTTTCCCTTCCCCTTGTCCCCCACCACTGCCATGCTGGCCACTGTAACAATTTCTTAAAAATAAGACAAAGATGAAGTTTGCCACATCAATGGACTCTTTCTCTCACGAACAATTTCTCTGGGGCACGCGATGCTTTTTGGTAGCAGTTTACCCACAGTAGAACTTCTTTCGAAACTGGAGTCAATCATCTCAAACCCTGCCGATGCTTTATCAACTAAGTCCAAGTAATATTCTGAATCTTTAGTTGGCATTTCAAAACCCCCACTGCGTCTTCACCAGGAGTAGATTCCACCTCAAGAAATCACTTTCTTTGCTCATCCGTAAGAAGCAATGCCTCACCCATGCAAGTTTTATCATGAGATCGCAGCAATGTGAATATAATAATATTGAAAAAGCTTGAAATGTTGCAAGAATTACCAAAATGTGACCCAGAGACACAAAGTGAGCAACTGCTGTTGGAAAAATGGTGCTGATAGAACTGTCCAACACAGGGTTGCCACAAACCCTTGATTTGCAAACAAACAAAACGCAATTGCAAAGTGCAGTAAAGGGAAGTGCCATAAAACAAGGCATGCCTGTATTGGAAAGGGTGAGGAGTGAGGGACCGGGGAATGTACTGCAAACATCCTTGCTCTGGGCAGGGCCACGTCACCTGTGGGCAGGTCTAGAGCAGATGCAGGTGCACCCGTGTGTATTACATATAAATGAAGTGGGGCTCCTGGGTGGCTCAGTCAGTTAAGCATCCGACTTCAGCTCAGGTCATGATCTCACAGTTCGTGAGTTCGAGCCCCGCATTGGGCTCTGTGCTGACAGCTCAGATCCTGGATCCTACTTCAGATTCTGTGTCTCCCTCTTTCTCTGCACCTCACCCTGTTCACACTCTGTCTCTTGCTGTCTCTCAAAAATAAATAACACTAAAAAAAGAAAGAAAGAAATGAAGCAATAGCCAATTGCAACATTGTAATTGCTTTTCCTCGGGGCTCTGGTGATAATAGTTAACATTTATTGAATGCAGTCTGTGATCTAGGCATGGTAAAAATCACTTTATGGGTATTATCTCATCTTTGCAGCGCCTCTGTAGGGGCCTGATTATTACTCCTATGTTACAGATGAGGAGGTCATATCAGCAGAGGTTAAGCAGAGGTTAACCTGCCAAAGGGTGCCCGTGATAGAAAGTAGCAGATGCAGACTTCACCCAGCCCAGGCAATCGGACTCCATACCTGAGCTACCGAACACGTTCTGACCACACCTATGAAAAAGGAAATAAAAATGAATGTTATCTTTTAAAAGAGCTTATTTTTAGGGAGAGTTTCCTCCTTCCCATCGGCAGTTCCAAAAGTAATCCTTGCCAGCAATGCAGTTATCTAAGATATTACCATTAGGGAAAAGTGGGTGAAGGGCATGAGATCTCCCTGGATTTTTTTCTAACAACTGCATGTGAATCTATATTTCTCTCAAAATAAAGTTAAACAAATATAGTAGCGGCATCGACTACCATTTATTCATGAATTTTAGTTCAACATTGGGCGTCTTCTCTATGCCATGCACTGTTCTTTCTCTGCTGGGAATAGAGCCGAGAACAACACACACACACACACACACACACACACACACACACACACACAAATCCCTGCTCTCATGAGGCTGGCATTCTAATGGAACTGGCCTGTCTGAAGCTCATTTGGTCAGGTTTCCTATAATAAAAGTTATTAAATGCATGCCCATCATATAAATATTGGCTACATCCTATTCACGTCCTCATCCCACATAAAGTAGGTCTGATTAGATTTCCCTAGGCCACTTGACAAGACTCATAATATTTGTGAATACCAAGCCTTGTCCTGAATGGTAAATCAATGAGCCATTCTTTCTCTCCATTCTGTTTAGAATCCCTGTAAAATCTAAATGCTGTTCTATTCAAAACGTGCTTGGAAAGTCTCACTCCCTTCTCTCCCCTGCTCGTCTTTGCTCTAGGCTACAGAGAACATCTAAGTAGGAGGCTGCGGACACAGTAGGCTGTCACGCAGATGATGAGGCTGTGATTGATGAATTGCAAATCCTGGCTAGTGCTCCCAAAGAAAGACAGTTCTCCCTACCATCCCAGCATCCTCCAGATCCAAGACATGCAAACGGCAGACAGAAAATGGCAGCCACCAAAGCGCTGAGGGGAGCCCTTCCCGTCGTTTCTGTCCCAGCTCCAAGTTCTTTCCCATGATGGCCTGCAACAGCTCCACCATTGAGACCTACCAGTACTTGCTGCTGAACGGGAGCAATATGTCCTACTCTGGGGCCACCCCACCTCCCGCCCCCCTCAGGATATCCTTGGCAATAATCATGATGCTGATGATCGTGGTGGGGTTCCTGGGCAATGCTGTCGTCTGCATCATCGTGTATCAGAGGCCGGCCATGCGCTCCGCCATCAACCTGTTGCTGGCCACGCTGGCCTTCTCCGACATCATGCTGTCCTTATGCTGCATGCCCTTCACGGCCGTCACCCTGATCACGGTCCACTGGCACTTTGGGGATTACTTCTGCCGGCTCTCCGCCACCCTGTACTGGTTTTTCGTCCTGGAGGGCGTGGCCATCCTGCTCATCATCAGCGTGGACCGCTTTCTCATCATCGTCCAGCGCCAGGACAAGCTGAACCCGCGGCGGGCCAAGCGGATCATCGCCGTCTCCTGGGCGCTGTCGTTCTGCGTCTCCGCCCCGTCGCTGGCAGGCCGGACGTTCGTGGAGGTGCCGGCGCGGGCCCCACAGTGCGTGCTGGGCTACACGGAGTTCGTGGCGGAGCGCGCCTACGTGGTGGCGCTGGTGGTGGCTGTGTTCTTCGTGCCCTTCGGCGTCATGCTGTGCTCCTACCTGTGCATCCTGCACACCGTCCGCAAGAATGCCATCCGTGTGCACAACCAGTCGGACAGCCTGGACCTCAGACAGCTCACCAGGGCCGGCCTGCGGCGGCTGCAGAGGCAACAGCAGGTCAGCTTGGACTTGAGCTTCAAGACCAAGGCCTGCACCACCATCCTGATCCTCTTTGTGGGCTTCTCGCTCTGCTGGCTGCCACACTCGGTCTACAGTCTCCTGTCCGTGTTCAGCCGGGGGTTCTACTGCAGCTCCTCCTTCTACACCACCAGCTCTTGCATCCTGTGGCTCAGCTACCTCAAATCTGTCTTCAACCCCATCGTCTACTGCTGGAGAATCAAAAAATTCCGCGAGGCCTGCATAGAGTTGCTGCCCCAGACCGTCCAAATCCTCCCTAAAGTGCCTGAGCGGATCAGAAGAAGAATCCAGCCAAGCACGGTGTATGTGTGCAATGAAAACCAGTCCGAGGTTTAGGGGACAGGTGGGAGGAGCGCGGACGTTTCCAGGACCGAGCTCATCTGTCCTTCTGCTCAGAGTCCTGGCACTTTAGCTGTAGCCAGCATTTTCAGTGTCCCTGTAAGCACAAAGGTACTCATCTGTTACCAGATAAGCTGCTGCTCTAAGTTTGCAAGATGAATTATTTTTGTTTCTCGCTACAGGAGAGCAGTACGTGGGTCTGATGGAAACCGGAAAGCAGCTGGGAAAATGGGAATGGGGTAGGCAGTGTGGGCAGGAAGTTAGGGAAGAAAAGGGGGCAGGAAGGAAGACTCTGTCCAAAGGGCTCCCAGGACTCCTGCTTAAGAGAAATCCTGTAGGTATCATTTCATAGGTTACCACTCATTGTATTTGATGCCAGTATTCTTAAGAGGCATTTATGTTTGTGGTATGTATGTGGGGAAACATGCAAGAATCTCTGTGTCGGTAGGGTGTGCATCCCTGATCATGCCGAATCATCCTTTCTATAAACCAAAACCGCGCTAGGAAGCAGAGTGAGCCCCTGTGCTTTTCAGTTCCCCAGTGTGACACATGGGAGGCCTCGGTGGCTTGAAGCCCAGAAAATGATCTGCGGCAGCTCAGCTGAGGGCTCATGCGTGTTCTCAGCCCCTCCTACATGACGAGCCCTGTCCCCCGTGTCCTGAAGCCCTTCACCCTCCCTGCCTGCCATGACTCTCCTCTTTCTTTCCCTCCACTGTTCCCCGCCGCTCCCTTTGTTTCATCCCATCCAGCCAGCGCACAGAAAAAAAAAAAAAAGAAAAAAGAAAAAAACTACTCCTCCTGCAATTCATCTTTTCAGCAAGTATTCTGTAGTGACTTGCTATCTGTTTCAGAAGTGGTCAGTAGGCTTTGTTTGCATGTTTCCTGTCACTGCCCTGAGGCTGCAGGTTTTGTGAGCTGTCATGTGGACTTCAGCACTGGGGCTACGGGCAGGGGACATCATAAATGCCCGACCCTCAGAGCAGTTCCCCGTTGAGCTCTGCACTCCTCTTACCTCACTCAGAGCCGCCTGAGTGCTGCTGCCTGGGCCACCTACCTGAACCTGGGGCCTCCGACCCCAGGTGGGACTGGGACCCCAGGACTCAGGCTGCCTGGAGGGGACCTTTCTGCTTGGGCCATACCCTTG
Source organism: Cryptoprocta ferox (assembly GCA_028646485.1). NCBI lineage: Eukaryota > Metazoa > Chordata > Mammalia > Carnivora > Eupleridae > Cryptoprocta > Cryptoprocta ferox. The sequence continues at coordinate 51,549,332 of CM053576.1, read as the reverse complement.
GCCACTGTGCACAGGGCCACCCATCGCCACCAGGAGCATCCAATGTTGGTGGATGACTTTCAGGTTCAGGCAGGCCACTGAGTCCACCGAGTTCTCCTAAGAGTTTCAGATCTGATGAGAACGGGAAGTTTAAGGATAGAGATTGAGAAAATCTGATTCCGAGTCTGACTCTGTAGGAAACTGGTCATGAGAGCTTGTTCATTTCACCTCACTTCTCTGGGTCTCAGTGTCCCCATTTGCCAAATGAGGAAGGAAGTCTAGATGATCTCCAGGGCCCTCTCTCAAATTCTAAATGTGAATGTTTCCTACTTAGAGTCACCAGATTCCCTGCATTTATTAAGTGTCTACTGGGTGCAAGGCACTGTGGGGGATAGTGATGAATAAGGCATGGGCTACGAGCAAAAGCAGCTATCCAATTTATTTCAGGATGATTGTGACTTGAATTTGGCCTAATAGCACAGAAGCTCTCTTTTGGTCTCTTTTCTCATTTCCTTTCCAAGATTGCATTAAGAGGCCAACTAATGCTCTCTTCCTGTGGTACTAGTGACAGAGGCAAAGAAAGAGAACATCACTAACATTAATCTAAGCCCAGAGGAAGGTCTGCAAGGAAATACCACTTTTTCTCACCAACTCCTCATCCTTTTATATTCAGACGAGAGAGAGACAGAGACAGAGACACAGAGAGAGAGAGAGTCAGAGAGACTGAAGACTGGCAATTGGCATGTGATTGATTGAGGTGGGTTCCAGCGATTCTGTGTCCCTAGTGCACCCAGTAAGGCCAAGGTTTGCCTTCAGTTCCCACAAGGCAAGTTGTATGGCCTCCTTGGTGTCCAAGAACACAGCCAGACCACCGAGGGTGACAGGCCACTGGACGCCTCCCCTCTGGTGGGCATTTAAGAGAATGTTCTTGAGGAGCAAAAGAGAAATCACACACTGAATGAATGAAGGTATCGAAATTTATATCAATCAGTGTATATGACATATGCTGGACAGTAATATATATGTTTTAAAATAATAATTTTGTATATATATTTTAAATAAAGTATTATTGCTCTTTCAGTGTACAAGACTATGTCCTTACCAAAATTAGCACCAAAGTCATCAACAGTAAGCCACAAATCTGGTGTCTAACACCTCCTGGGACAAAACAACTTCAGGAAATCTAGAACGTTGAAATTACTAACCAAGCTCAAATGACTACAGGCTGTTAAAACGCAATAAGATGAAAATGGGAAGACTATTTAAACAACAGGGGTCACAACTGGAGCACCCAACTAAAAAAAAAATCATGGCCCCACTAAGTAACTCCAGCCAATTAGTCTTTATCTCTGACTTTAGTCTGCCACCTTCAGAATTCTCTCCCACCTCAATGAACCTTTAATGAACTTCGTTTTCCTAAAATAGTGCCTAACTACCAAGGTTTTACACCTTTCCCTGAAGCTTGCGGGGCAAGCAGTGTCTGTTGCCTTTTGGTTTATATCTTCTCTTTAGCCCTGGGGCACCTGAATTTTTTTCTGTGGGTCCTGGGCAGTGACTGTGGTAATAAATATCTGAGAAGCTCCTTGGGAAAGCCTAGCCTCAGAAGTGTCATCCTAATTCCGACTACCCCTAAAAATCCAGTACCTTCTTGTCCTGAACCTTGATCCCTGTTGCTGGGGTAAAATAAAAGCAAAGTTTCACTAGGACATTCTGATAACCAAGCTGAACAAGAAAAATCTAGATCAATTTCCCACTTTGCTACTCTGAGCCCTGGGAATATTTTCCCCAACCTGATTTACAGTGAATGTTTTTTGGACTAAAAACCCCACCATGTTCAGTATTTCCTACGTGACGCTGCTTGCTTCCGCAGAGAGTGATGGATAAGGTATGGTTGGTGCCCAAAAGCAATGTGGCTCAGACCCTCTGAAGTTGGGGGAATGCCCAGAGACTAGGTTTTTGTTGGAAAAACCTGGAAATGCATGGGCATGGTGTGCGAAGGGCGTGTGCTCTGGAATGGGACCATCCAAACCCTAGGGCCACCTTGCTCTCTGTGGGATCCTGGGTAAGTCATGGAGCATTTTTGCACGTCAGCTCCCTCATCTCCTAAATGACAGAACCACTCCAGCTAGGGGGCCCCTGTGAATAATAAATGAAATAATGTGTATAAAGGATCTAGCTCAGGGCCTGGTCCATGATAGAGGCTGAATGTACAGTGGCAACAATGATCATGGTCGTATTGCCAACTCGTTCTCTGGCTAAGATTTGTTCTTTTTGGGCAAGGGAAGAAATTTGTTTCAGAGACTGGCTGTTCTTTCCAAATCCTAAGATTTCGGGGCTCAGCTGACAAGAACACAGCACCCACAGAAGCCAGGAGCATGGGTCTAACTTCAAAGGGCAAATTCCTCAGTGGCCTGCACAGCACCATTTCATTCCATGAGACACTCTCTCTGGGCCGTGAGTTGGCCTCCCAGAGCTGCTAGTGGAATGGGATGAATGGGAAGGGGGGGGATGCACCCCCATTCCCATGCCTGAGAAAGCATCCTAAGGTCCACATGTAGCTGTTCTGAGGGTCCTTCCGAGGTCTGCAGAGAGCTGAGTAGCATAATTAGGACCACAGGGAGGCAGGAAGGAGAAAGGAAAATGGCTTTAAAGTAATAACCTTGTTTCCTTTGGTGCAGGGCAGCTAGGTGAGGCCTCCACTCATGGGGTTGCTCAGGAATCAGTTTCCTTCCATCCAGTTTCCCATTAACCCTCCAGAGCACTGTCCTTATCTTTGTGGTTGATTTTGGCCACATCCAGGTTTGTGTCGGCCTCTTGAGGTAAGGAACAGTGGGATTATACACACCACACTCCCCTGGTCTTTCATGGCCAAGAGCCGAGTCACATGACCACAGCCAGCTGCAAAGGAGGCTGGGAAATGGAGTCCCTGCCTAGTGGGGAGAGAGGATGTGCCCAGCCACAGCTTTCTTAGCAGGGAAGGGGAGAAGGATTTGGTGGATTCCCAGAAGTTTCTGCCAAAATATTACATGATTTTGAGAACCAAGGCATCCTAGCACACATGCAAATTCTGAAATCCTCAGCACGAATTTCCTAAGTGAGCCTTTGCTCATTGTAAAATAAAAACACCTCTACGGCATCAACCCAAGAGAGGTGTCTCTCTACCTCTAGCCCTCAACATAAAAGGACCTACATCCACAGAGAAAAACTGCATGCATTCATGCCTGTGCCACAAGGAGAGAAAGCTGCCACATTTAATCTTTCAGACCCAGAAGAAAAAAGACATGAAAGCTAAACTATTTGAAAATTTACAGCTACAGGGGCGCCTGGGTGGCTCAGTCGGTTAAGCGTCTAACTTCAGCTCAGGTCATGATCTCATGGTTCGTGGGTTTGAGCCCACATCAGGGTCTATGCTGATGGCTTGGAGCCTGGAGCCTGCTTCATATTCTGTGTTTCCTCCATCTCTGTCCCTCCCTTGCTCCTGCTCTGTCTCTCTCTGTCTCTCAAAAATAAATAAATGCTAAAAAAAAAAAAGAAAGAAAGAAAGAAAAAAGAAAACATTTGCAGCTACAAAGAAATGAATTTGGCCAAGATTAAAAAATTACTATTTAAAAACAATAGTCAACAGTGATGGAGACCAACTCTGCCTAAGAAGTTAATTATGTTCAAGGCAAGAGCATAATTTCAAAATTTTGCCTACTGTAAGGTAGAGACTGCTTGCCCATGGCAAGAGGGCGAGGGAGGGGGCCAGGCCAGGCTGAGATAATTGAACTATTCATGGAAAGAGGGGGGGCCTGGGACCCCTAGCTGGGAGATTGTCATTTTGATTCTGTAAGAATAAAAAGAGGTTTGAACACAAAAGCATGGTGTGTGTCTGTGTGTGTGCACCCACATTATTTAGGCAGGTGTCCAAAGTTGCTTTAGCAGACAGTTCCAGTCTACCTTCTGCTCCCTTGTTTTTCATCCTAGAGAATCGAGGACAAGGTATTTGAGGAACAAGAGAGTTTCCCGAGATTGCCTGGCTCAGAGAGCGAACCAGAAGGGGCTACTGCACAGATATGTTTTCTTTTTTTCTTTTTTTTAATGTTTATTTATTTATTTAGTTAGTTTTGAAAGAGAGAGAGAGAGACAGTGCGTGCACAGGGGAAGGGCAGAGAGAGAGGGAGTGAGAGAATCCTAGGCAGGCTTCTCACTGACAGCCCGAAGCCCAACTCTGGGCTCCATCTCACCAGAGATAGTGATCTGGGCAGATATCAAGAGTTGGAAGCTTAACCGACTGAGCCACCCAGGTGCCCCTACAGATATTTTTTCTAATTAGTCTGATAGGAACAGAAAGAATTCACCTGTATGAGAAACACTTGGATGTGACCAGAACTTTACCTTCTTGCGATCATAAACCAGAGGGCACTGATACACAAGTTCAGCATTCTGAGGTGCTCAGATAAATGCCTGACGATCTGAGTAATAAGAACAGATCCTTGGGGCACCTGGGTGGCTCAGTCGGTTGAGCATTCAGCTCTTGATTTTGGCTTAGGTCATGATCTCACAGTTTGTGGGATTGAGCCCCATGTGGGGATCTACATGGGGTTCTGCACTGACAGCATGGAGCCTGCTTGGGATTCTCTCTCTCTCTCTCTCTCTCTCTCTCTGCCCCACTCCCACACACATGCTCTCTCTCTCTCAAAAATAAAGAAACATTAAAAAAGAAGAAGAAAGAACAGATCCCTTGCACTGGGTCTGTGCGTTGCACCCCCTCTGCATTCTTCTCTGCTGCCTTTTGCTAATCACTGCGGTTGAGGGGAAAATAGCCAAGCTCATTTTCAGAAGCATTTTTTAAAGACAGATTTGCTGCTCCTTATTAACTGTTCTTGGGCGACTATATTTCTCATTTCCTCCCTCACTGAAATGCTGCTGTCCTATTCCCTTGTCCCAGTATTTTGCTGTCGTGTCACAAAGGCTTCCAATGTTTTATTAAACCACGAAGAGAGGGTCACTAGCCTCACTGTAGAAGACAAACAAGACTGAAGAATTTTAAAAATGCATATGGAAAAATGGAAACCTGAGGGTGCTTTCCAAGTGTGAACAAAGGCAAGGGGGAAACATTATGGGAAACGGGAGGCTCTTTCTCCCCAAGGCTTCCCATACTTTCTGGAATTTGCTGGGCTTCTCTGGGAGTGGTCAGTTCAGGCTACTCGGAAGGGGCCATCCTCCTTGTGGAGAGCCCTGGGGCTTCCAGCACACATGCGCCTGAGACCTGCATGGTGGTTGGAGGAATTCTGGGTTCACTCAGGCCCAGATGAGACTCCTGGCTTTTGCTCCATTCCCCACAGGGAGGATGGGTCACAAGACTTTGTCACATAGAGTTAGATCTCTGTTACACTTTGTGTGAGCCTCTTCTGCCTATGTGTCCTCTTCATTCCCTGACCCCTTCTCTGGTTTTCTCCGATCTTTCCTTTTCCTTCTGACAATACAATAGGTACATATGGGTAAGCTTTCAATTAGATATAAGGGGATACTATTAAAGTTTAGATTTAGATTCTCTAGAAGAATGGTATATTCTCTATCCTAGTAAATGGAATGTACTCTAGTTTTAAGAAAAGTTGTTAAGATCATATCTACTAATTTTTTTTCAATTATAGATTTTTTTATGGGGCACCTGGATGGCTCAGTTAAGTGTCTGACTTTGGCTCAGGTCATGATCTCATGGCTCATGAGTTCAAGCCCCACATCAGGATCCGTGCTGACAGCTCAGAGCCTGGAGTCTACTTCAGATTCTGTGTCTCTCTCTCCTTCTCTCTCCCTGCCCCTCCCCTTACAGTACTCTCTCTCTCTCTCTCTCTCTAAAATAAATAAACTTAAAAGAAAAATCTCAATTATAGGTTTTTTTAATTTCAGTTACAATTTGCTGCTTATAGAAATGAAAACAGTAATTGGATTTTTTTTACCCCAGCACAAAGGAAATTAAACATTTTCTAATCTTTTGTAATAAAAAGCCACAATTGTATTCATATGTGATAAATATTAAAAAATGTATACATATATATATTTTTGCAAAGCTCAGGTCATGCTATATACCGCACTAAAACTTTGTAGCCTGGTACTTTTGGTTTTTAAAATTTTGTTTTTGTTTTTGTGGGGTTTTTTTTGAAGTGCTTTCTGCTGGCTGGAAGTCTTCCATTGTGTGGATGCACTATAAGCTAATTAATTGAAGTACTCCCTGTTTTTTTGTGTAATATTTTCTATTTTTCATTATTTTTTTTAAATGCTGTAATGAACATCTTTGGCATAAATTTCTCTGCCAAGTCACTATTTCCTTAAAATAAACTCTAAAAGTGGAATTGGTGGCTTTTTGTGCAATAATAATAATTATTATTATTGTTTTTAGAAAGTCTGTGGCAATTTACCCTCTCACCAGATGTACTCAAGAATTGCCAACAACTTGAGAAACTGTATGGGGAGGTCATAAGGGACTTTCCATTAACCACCAGTGTCCCCTCTGCCAGCAAGCTGGGCCTCTGTTGGGTCACGAATTGGGGCATCAAGGTAGCTGGGAGAGAAAATACATAGCCATTTTGACCAAGGAGGCATTATTCAAGAGCTCTGCAGTTGTGCAAAGGCTAAGGCCAATGACTGTATATTCACTGATTATATGTAGGAAAGTGTCACAGAAATAACTGTTAAAGATATTACACCTCTCCAGAAGCCAATTTGGGCTGAGAGGATTATTTGTGGCGACCGCAGGCCAACTTGAGTCGGCCAGACTCGAGAGACTCTTTGAACACAGCAGAAGTCTGGCTGGCTGGTGGGCTGGGCCTAGGAAGCGTTTCCAGACCCTTCTGTTTTCCATTTCTCACCTTGATATTACTCTAAGACAACTTTTTTTACCCTGCTGTTAGAAGCATATGAAGTGTTTAAGTTCAATTCTCTGAACTGAGAGGCAGAGTAGAATACAGTTGTGGCTGCCCCGATGACCTAATCAAAAGGATGTATTAACCTCATCTCTTATTTTCTGGCTTCTGGTGCTTTGCTGCCCATGGAGAAAATGCCACTTTCAGGGCTCGATACTTTCTAGAGAGAGTATACAGCTTGCCTACCAGTGTGTCTCTTAGATACCAATCACCAATCCAGAACCCACACTCTACCACCTCCTCTCAGGCTCTCACGCGGGACACTATCCACCTGCCCTGATCACCCCAGCACCTGGGACCAGACAGCCAGGGACAGCCTCTATACCCCTGAGCCTGCTGAAATCATTCAAACTACCCGACCCTAAGCCTGTTTCCCCTGCCTCACCCATTCCTTCCCTGGGAAACCACAAAAAGGATTCTTCAGTGCACACAGTACCCACCTACCCACTCCTTGAGCACCCTGACCAATGCTGCTGATTCCTCATGTGGTCCCTATGGCATGGCGTGGCCCCTCTTCCTGGGACCTGAGTATAAAAACTATCTTTTCTTTCTTTTCTTTTTTAATTAAAAAAATTTTTTTGATGTTTATTTATTCTTGAGAGAGAGAGACAGAGACAGAGCATGAGTGGAGGAGGGGCAGAAGTAGAGGGAGACACAGAACCCAAAGCAGGCTCCAGGCTCTGAGCTCTCAGCACAGAGACTGACACAGGGCTCAAACTCACAAGCTAAGAGATCATGACCTGAGCCGAAGTCAGATGCTTAACCTACTGAGCCACCCAGGTGACCCTTTAAAAATTTTTTTTAGTGTTTATTTTTAAGAGAGAGACAGAGCATAAGTTGGGGAAGGGCAGAGAGACAGGAAGACACAGAATCTGAAGCAGGCTCCAGGCTCTGAGCTGTCAGCACAGAGCTCAATGCGGGCCTCGAACTCAGAATGCGAGACCATGACCTGAGCCAAAGCCGGATGCTTCACAGACTGAGCCACCCAGGTGCCCCAAAAACTATCTTTTCAATAGCAATCATCTCCTGCTCTGCTGGCTTTACTATACCTCAAATATTCTGTTAATATAGTACATTTATTTTATTATTTTTTATGTTTATTTTTGAGAGAGAGCATGTGCATGTGTGAGAAGGGGTGGGGGTTAGAGAATCTGAAGTGGGCTCTGCAATGACAGCAGAGAGCACAATGCGGGGCTTGAACTCATGAACCGTGACATCATGACCTGAGCCGAAGTCGGATGCTCAACCGACTGAGCCACCCAGTAGCCCCAATACACATTTTAAAACGAAGGATTCTCCAAATAAACTGGCTAAAACAATTTGTATTGTCTTTTTGGTGGGGTCCCTTCACATGTCACTAAGAACTATGTGAAGATGAGGAGCAAAATACTAGATGCAGATGGTGGTGGTGGTCGCCCTGGGTGTTGGGACAGTTGGTCTTTCAACAGCAGTCACTTGCGTTTTTGCTTCTGCTGAGAAGCAGGATGAAGCCTCAGCCCCCAGCCTCATCTGGCATCACTTCCTGCCTTCTCTCCAAGCTGCAAGTGAGTCTCTGTTTTCAAGGGGCTCTCATCCTCCCCACCTCCAGGCTGGGCTCTGCTCTTCCTCTGCCCAGAGCGTTTCCTTTCCAACCGAGGGCTCCTCATCTGTGCTGCAGACTGGACTGCCTCCTCCTGGCATTTGTCCCACTGTGTTGTAATGATCTCCACAGTCAGATGATTATCTCAGCAGGGCTGAGACCAGATGTGTCTATTTTGCTGTTTTATCCACAGCACTTAGCACAATGCCTGGCACCTAACAATCTCCCAACATACATTTGTGGGACGAATGAATGATTGAATGTATGAATAAATGGAAGCATGAATTGAAAAGCGAAAACTGCCCCCTTGGCATTAAATACAGTTCCTGGGAATGTGAGCCCTTTAGCCACTGTCTCCCTCTGTGGCAAGGTTGGTTCTATTTCTGCAGTTGTGTGAACAGGGTAGTAACTTGGAGTCACTGTGGCTGTGACTGCCCCAGGAGGGATCATAGCTCCACACCGAGGACGGCCCTGGACAGCTCCCCCATCCCCCTGGCCCACTGTATGTGCATGCAGGCACAGCCCGGCAGGCTGGGAATGGCTGACCTTCCCTGTCTGCTGCTAGGAAGCAGCTCATTTTCTAGTATTTGTGTAAACACAAGGTATCTGGAAATTACACCAGTAGGTGCCCGAATCGGAATCTGGCACAGCCAGATGAATGTTGCTGATGTTCAACTGCATGAGATTAGTTACCGGGGCAGGGATGGTGCTCTCACACTTGAGGGGTCGAGACACCCCGCCTTCCTCTGTGACAACATGACCTTTGCTGTGGATTACAACACCAGAGGTCTGCAGTACAGGTGTAGAAACATGCCGAGTGCCCAGCCCCAAGTCTCCTCCAGGCAGCGGAAGGAGCGCAGACCGAAGGAAACAGGCTGGTTGCCATTTGCTGTGGTAGTTTCCCTGGTTCACGTGTTTGGAAGCTCTCACCATCCCAGGCCCGGACATGTACTATGCACACTGTCTACTCCACGTGCTATCACTTCCTTGCTCTCCCAGGAAAGTGAGGAGGAGAATGCTCCCTTCTTCCTACCCTGTGTTCCACTTCAGGCTCCACACTCCTGGGACCTATTTGAAGCAGGAACTGGAGCCATAATATCTGGGACAACAGCCTAAGAAGGGGCCATGGCCAGGGGTCTGGGGGTAGGCATACCTCCTTCCCTCCCCGGAAGATGTTCCAGAGGTTTGTGTAAAGAGAGATTGGGAAAATCATGGGAAACAAGCACACCTTCCTTAGGAGGCCTGCGAAGGAAGCCCCTTGTGCTCCGCTGGCCTGCTCATCATATGCTCTGGCCTGTAGGGAGGCTGCTCTGGCTTTGGCCACTTTGTCACATAAGCTGGTCTGGTCCTGGTTTCTGAATCAAGCTTGATGCAGACTCTTGCAGATCAACAGTGTTACCTCATGATGGGGAAAGCTGTGTCATTCCTTGTTGACCACGATCTGTGTGGATTCTGAACCCATTTTCAAAGGACCCCACAGATGGCCATTTGTGAGCTTTGTTTGTGAGTCTCTTTTAACCCGATGGAAGAGGTCAGAACAATAAATGGATGACTTCTGGATGGGTGGTACAGGGTTATATCTTACATGTTGATAATATATACAATTATTTTAGATAGCAATTCTAATTTTATATAAAATACATATCACCAAGTGTGATACATGATCTATGTACACACACTTTGTGTAACTAAATATACTACTTAAAACAATTATTCACCCTTAAAAAGGAAGGAAATTGTGACACATGCTACATGGGGGCATTTTGAGGACATTATGCTAAGTGCAATACACTGGCCACAAAAGGACAAAATCTGTGATTCCACTTACACGAGGTCCCTAGTTGTCCAATCCAGAGACAGAAAGTAGAATGGTGGTTCCCAGGGGCTAGGGGAGGGCGGATGGGGAGTTTGTGTTGCATGGAGACAGAGTTGCAGTATGGGCATGTACTTAATGCCACTGAACGGTGGCACACACTGAAACATAAACAGTTAAAATGGCAAATTTTATGTTATGTGTGTTTTATAATTAAAATATCTATGAGGGGTGCCTGGGTGGCTTAGTCGGTTGGGCGTCCGACTCTTGATTCCGGCTCAGGTCAGGATCCTAGGGTTCTGGGATCGAGCCCTGTGTAAAGCTCCACACTGAGCATGGAGCCTGCTTAAGATTCTTTCTCTGCCCTTCTCCCTTGTTCTCACTCTCTCTCTAAATATTAAAAAAAAAATTATAAAGGGATCATAAAAATGGCAAGATTACATGTGGAAAATGTATTTACATACAGCCATATTAGTAATATGGTAACCTTTTTTAAAATAGGAAATTGAGTTTGACTATCACTCACATGAAAAAAGTGAATACACATAAATTAAATGAAAGCAAAAAAAATCAAAAGCCTTTAGGAGTATATAGTAACTGGGTTTTCGAAAAGCTAATTCCAAAAAAACAAAAGTTTAGCATTTTGGTTTATTTATAAGCTTAAGTGAACAATTGACTGTAAATCAGCAGTGCGTTGAAATACATTTGAGAAATGGATGTGGGGGTTGATACTGTGTTAATGGCAGAGGTGGGAAGGCAGCTGTTGGTCAGATGGGCACCACCCGTGCCATGCGCTGTGTCATCATTACTCACGTGCCTATTGAGATGAGGTTGGGAGGCCGCCTCCCCAGCTTAGTTGGGGACACCACTGAAACGCTGGTCAAGTGAGACAAATGGAAAACGCTCACTAGAGAAAGATGACTGATAATGGTGAAGGGCTGTGCAAGAGCTAGGGCATAGCCTGAGATCCCACAGCTTCTGGGGCAGCATTTGGTCTCAAAGGCTGGACGATACCTGCTCCTCTCCTCATTTCCCAAAGAGTCCTCAGATACCACCCAGCTCCAACTCTAGGCTCCAGATGACGCCACCACCGTCTAGGGGATGTGACCAGCCCAGGACCACGGCTAAGTGTCAGAGCCCGATGAGACCCAGGCTCCCCTGCATCCAGTGGTGGCATTTTCCTTCGGAAGCCTATTGAGTTGTATATGTTGCTTTCTAGCCCCAGCTTGCCACATGTCTCATTTACCTAATTTATAGCTCTGGACTGCAGACTGAATTATAGCTATTTGTTTCCCATCCCTGGCTGCAAAGTAAGCTAAAGAAAAGCAGGCTTCATTAATTCCAGTGCTTATCACCGAACAAGGTATTAACAAGCTTTTAGATGGCGCTCCAGCCAGTTAGTGTTTTTGAGAAGGTGAAAGGGCCTCGGGTCCATATGGTCTAGATTCTCATACATTTTCATTTCAGACGCTAAGGCTGACAGATCTGCTATGAGCAAACGGGTTGGTAGTTGGTATCTAATTAATCTAACATGAGTCACAGCCCATTTCACGAAGTCAGGCGCGTCTTTGTTTCTACCAACAGTCCCATTTAGGACATCAATTTATACTCTTTCTCTCTCAGCCACTTGGCCTTGTAATATTCTTGTAGGCAGTGCGAAGGGAGCACTTCTCCCTTTCCAGTCGGGCTTATAAGCCTAAGCATGCTCCCCTTTACTCTTCAATATGCTAATGAGCCACAGAATACCAATAATACAGAAGTAAGGATATTAAACTTGTTGCTTTATGACTTTCTGAAAGTGGTGACGTCACTGTTTGAATACCATAGTCAAGGCTGGCTTGGTTGGGGGTTTTCGTGGTATGAGAAGCACCAGGTGGGGATCTCTGCCGGCAGGGACTTGAACTCCAGCTGGCTGGACTTGTCCTCCCAATAAAATCATCCCACCAACCCGTGGGTCAGTTTCTTCAATTTGAGATACAGATGATTTGACACCTCACCACTACTATCACCCACATGTACTTGGAATTTACCAGCCTGAATGGCATGCGGTACAAGGTTAGAGCAGTCAGGGGCTATCAGCCTTGTTAACACAGCCTCTCCTCAGGACGGGCACAGGGGCTAGAATGAAAGAGGAAACACGCTAGGGGCACCTACCTGTCTTAGTTAAGCGTCCGACTCTTGACTTTGGCTCAGGTCATGATATTGCGATTGTGGGATTGAGCCTAGTGTCGGGCTCTGTGCTGATCGTGGAGCCTGCTTGGGATTCTCTCTCTGCCCCTCCCCTGCTCATTCTCGCTCTCTCTCAAAATAAAATAAACATTAAAAAAAAAAGAAATATTGAAATGTGCTGTGAAATTCATTCCTCAAGGTTTCTTGAAGATCTGCTATGAACAGGATTCCAAGGGATGAAGTAAAATTTTACAGGTGAAACAAACAAAAAAGTTCTACTCCTTGAATATGTTCAGAGTTAGAAATCCACGGGCAACAGGCCTACTTAAAGGATATTTGGCTAAAAAGTGAAGTATGTGAGAAGTTACCAGAAATCTTGGCTAAATTTCTCAGGGTATGATTGCTGTAAAGGTAACAAATGTCCAGGGGCACCTTGAGAATATGCAGGAGATAAATTCAGAAGATGACTGTTTAAAATTCAGTAAAGTGATAACGGGGGACCTGGATGGCTCAAGTCGGTTAAGCGACTGACTTAGGCTCAGGACATGATCTCGTGGTTTGTGGCTTAGGTTTGTGGCTTCAAGCCCTGCTTGGGCTTTGTGATGATAGTGGGGAGGGAGCCTGCTCGGCATTCTCTGTGTCTCTGCCCCACCCCCGCACTCTCTCTCTCACTCTCTCTCTCTCAAAATAAATACTTAAAAAATATTTCAAAAAGTACAAAATTTAGTAAAGTGATAACAAAGAATTTCAGAGGTGGCCAATGCAAGTCGTCTGCAGGGGCAGGTAGGAGCCACGAGGTCTGGATGAGTAAGTTCCAGAACTCCTGGGACTAAGTGCTGCGCCAAGCGGAAACCACCACTTCACTGAGATAATTTTTATTAAAAAAAAAAAAAATACAGAAAGAACAAAGAATTAAAAGAAATTTAATAAAATCAACAAGTTTATATTTGTACATCTTGTGTATTTGGGACCTGACCAGGGGTGAAGGATAAAGTTGCAAGGACAAAGGTTTCTGTAGGAGAGCGAGCGAGAAAAGATGGGCACGGGTTTGATGGGGCAACCCCCTGGCCTCCTGAGCTTCTTTCTCTGCACTCCTGACATAAGCAAGTGCCTTCAGCAAGTTCATGGGCAGGAGCCTTCCTGCTCTGAGCTCAGGCCTAATGCTCCATCCACGCCTTACAGGCCACGCCCACATTAAAACTTGCAGGGCAAAGGCAGAGAAACCATTCATAAAACCCAACAGCATTGTCCCTCGAATATTAATGCCAACTGGGTTCGGTTCATGCTGTTTTAACTAGAATGGTTACGTAGAACCTAAGGAGGGGATAAAAGGGCTGAGCAATGTTCTAATTGTTCTATTCAACGGCACAGTCACAAAACTGCAGGCCTTTAGAGAGTACTATGTGTTTCTTTTAAAAATCTGATTTGCAAAAAGGGCCTGAGGGTGTCGGAAAAGGATGAGAGCCAGGTATGGTTCTGAACACAGGAGACCGCTCAGCTTTAATCCTCATCATTCTAAAGGATGGGAAACATTTCAAAAAACTGACCAAGGTTTGGAGAGAGCCGAGACTGGTGTCCCCCAAGTTAGGAATGAGCAACTGCAAGGTGCTCTCAAGATTTTACCCATTTTGTGTCCAGTGAAACAGCGCTTTTGGAAGTGTGACACTACGCGTGGTAGGGGCTTGTTCTCTTGAGGAATAAACACAAGCTCGCGAGGTGTGACCATAACGTGCACCGTAATATGACCATTCCATAACAGTGATCCACAGGGTCAAACTGTCAAACTCATGACCAGGCTTGGGCTTCCTCCCCATACGCAGTATGTGGTCGAGCTACAAGAATTTCTTCTTTTATTCTTTAGGTCATGACACAGGGAAGAATGCGGGGGTGCCTTTGCTTTCTTGGGCCACTCAGAATCACAGAAGGACGAAGAATACTGACGGTTACTAGTACAGGAGAGCTTTGTTTAGACCATGGACAATGAGCTCTTCACCCCTGCTCTGGAAGGCTCGGACTGACGGAGAGAGGCTGTATTCCAGGGTCCTCTCCTGTGACACACACAAGCTAATGCTTGTTTTCCAAGAGTTACGGCAGGGGGTAGTGTCTAGTGTTAGTTCTTAATAGAATCATTAATCCCAACGATGAAATTCAAAACAGGGCAGTGAAGGAAGGACAGCTTCGGCTTTCTCCACGATGTTACGCAGAGACGAAATGAATGAGTCTGTGAACAAGAGGGACGCCTCCTGTGAGTTCAGGAAACCTCAGAGCAGGCATGTAAAGTGCTGGGAGGTAAGGCAGCCTGACTGGACTTCCTCATCGGGGTGTGCGGAAGCACCCGGCAGGAAAGATGACATCTCGGTCATGGGCAAAGGCAGCTGTCACTGCTGCCCGTCCCGCAGAGGGAGTGTGGTTAAAACCAGCCTCTCCTGAAATTCTGCTTGGCTTGTGCTCAGAACATTTCCCTTTTAATTTCCCGAGTGTTCAGTAGGAGGTACATTTTAACAAGAAAAAAAAAATATCCGTAATGAGTATGATGGATGAATTTCTAAACAAGAGAAAAACTGCAGAGATGACAGAACTTCAAATAAAAATGTTTCGTCAAACATGTCAATTGTGGAATTTCAAATCGGCAGGTGTTGTGACAGTACAGGGCCCGACACCTGGGCCCTCACCTGTCATGGGTCTCCCGTCTGCGGTCTTCTTACAGATGGGGTGAGTGGCTTCTCTCTTGGGGCTTCACCACTTTCCAACAGGTCCTCACTAGTGAGGCAGCTGGAAGCGTACACATTTTCCCGAAACGGGGTGCTCGGGTAAACAAGGCAGAATCCTTTAGGGGTTGAGAGCCACACAGGAAGCAGGAAAGAACAAAATGATTTCCCCAAGGTCAGTGAAGGGCAAAGGTGGAGCCCACGAGGTAATCCTGGAAACAGACAGCGCCCCCCGCCCTGCAAACCCCTGCCCGAGACTGTGCTGCTGAGCGAGCGTTCCGTCTGTGCCACCCTGAAGCACGTTTCCAGTGCAAATGCACGTCTGAAGACGAGGGCGCCGGGGTGGGGGGTCCAGGATGTCTGGTGGCTGAGAGAAGGCTCATTTTTCTCGCAAAGGAGGCATTTGTTTTGGATTACAAAGTACTGGGAGGCGCGAACCCTCACGTGTCTCTATTTTCAGGATTTTCCATTTACATTCGGTGTAGAGTGCTCAGCAGTTGAAGAGCCCCTGGTTCACATTGACCGAAGTCTCCCCAGCACCCAGATGTCACCCCTTTGTCATGGCTGACACGAGGGCAGCGGCGGCTGCTCTCTGCACCCAGCAGGCTTGGTAAAGAACTCAGGGTCCTCCTCACGCCCTCGGGTGGGCTTCTTCAAGTCCGTGCGCCAGGGCCAGGGGGGCTGGCGTTCGTGTGTCTGCTGGCAGCACAGTGGGTGTGGACAAGACCACCATTTGGATACCTAACAAACACAGGCTCACAAAAGGGATTTTGGCACATCTGGCAGAGCTTTTTGTCCGAAAGCCGAACTGAGCTTCCTTTCAACTTCATCTGCAAAAAAGAAACAAAGACGGAAGACCCAGTCATCTAGAGTTATACCAGGTTTTCAGAGTCCACACGCATTACCCCGTGGATGATTACTCATGAGGACTGCTTTAACATCAATTTCTTTTAACAGAATATTAGAGGAGGGGTGCCTGTGGGTGGCTAGGTCGGTTCAGCGTCTGACTTCGGCTCAGATCACGATCTCATGGTTCGTGAGTTCGAGCCCCGTGTCGGGCTTGGTGCCATCACCCGCTTCAGATCTCTGCCCCACCTCTCAAAAATAATAAACAAACAAAAAAACCCCCTCAGAATATTAGAGGTGAAAATAAACAAAATGTCCCTAGTAACTAGAGAAGTAAAAAAAGCTACAAAACTGTTTTATTATTTTATAAAAGTAACTGCCACTTGCCGGCCAAGGCGTTTCAAACAGGCCCTCTCTCAAAAGTTCTCTGAGCTCTGTGTTTGAGCAAGGCCTGTTGGAAAGTCGTGTCATGTTAGAGCTGAAGAAAGCTGTATAAATCATCCAATTCCTTGGTCCTCTCGTTTGCAAACAAGAAATGCAAGGCACAAATAAGGGACTCCATCAAAGCCATGTGGTTGATTCATAGCACATTCCTGCCTGGTTCTAGAAAACATAATTTCATTTGTTTAAAGGCAGCTAACAAAATGGGGCTGTAACCACCTCAGTTCTGCGAGGTTAAAAGCCTGTTTGCACAGTTCACTGGTGTCAGCCCAGGCAAATCGGCCTGCTGGCAGGACCAACCACCAATTTAGTGAATTCACCCTGTACTTGTTAGTTTCATCATTCAACAAATACTTATTAAACACCTTTGAGATGCCAAGCTTGGCTCTCGGGATACTGAGATAAACAGATGAAGTTCCAGGCCCTCAAAGAACCCAGAGTCTCATGGAACAGGGAGACAATTATGAATGTGTGCACGGAATGTGCGGGTGGGTGAAGGAGGGGGCTTATCTGCTTGAGGGGATATGAAGGTTTCACAAAGGAAAAGATACCAAGGCTGGGTTTTGAGTAGGCGTTCACCAGGCACAAAAGGAAAGGTTAAGAATGTCTCAGGCAGCAAAGCCTGTATGTGTGAAGCAACCTGTCACATCTGGGAGATTCCACACATCCCAGGAAGCAGCAACAGATGGAAAGGGCCAGGCCGAAGGAGAGGAGATGGAACCTCCCAGGGCTCAATTCCTCCAATGGGGAGTCACGAAGGCTTCCACGTGGGATGAACACGTCAAGTTCCTGCTCTAGAAAGATCCCTCTGCTGGCTGCACGGAGAGCGGGCCTCCCAAGACAGAAGTCTCCAGAAGGGGCTATGAAATGGGGACTGTCGTGGACTAAATATCTGTATCCCTCACCCCCTTCCTACACTGAAGCTCTAATTTTTCAATGTGATATGCTGGGGAGGCGACAGAGGTGAGGCCATGAGGGTGGGGCTCCCAGGATGGGACCCGGGCCGTGACAAGAAGATGTGTCCTGTTGGTGGGAATGCAAACCGGTGCTACTGCTCTGGAAAACGGTACGGAGGTTCCTCACAAGTGGAAAAACAGAATTCCCACCCAATCCAGCTATTCCACTTGCAAGCCTTTGTCTGAAGCCCGGCTCTTACCTTGTCGTACTTGTAGATCAGGTTTTCGGACTTGGCCAGGCCGAGGGCCACCTGAGTGGTCCTCCGGGCATGCACGCTGTCCCTGACAGCCCCGGTCAGGAATGGGCGCAGGAGCTGCACCGACCAGGTGCCCGGCAGCAGCTGCAGGACCCGCGCGGCGTCGAATTCGGCTGCGTGGTGGTTCAGGAGGTCCGTGGCAGCCACGGTCAGCTCGGGCACCGCGGGGCCGGGCTGGAGGTACATGGCCAGCAGCGTGTGGAAGAGCCGCTGCCGGTATGGCGGGTCTCTGCCCTCGGAGCGCCACAGGCAGTAGTCCTCGGCCGCTGAGAAGTCCCGCAGCTCGTGCACCAGGATGCGCAGGGCCTCCTCATGCTCCTCCAGCTTCCCGTGCAGGATGGCCCTCTCCATGGGGAGGCCGGCGCCCCGGACTCTGTCTGTGCAGCAGCAGCCAGCGGTTAGAGCCAGCCCCGGCGTGCCCCCAACCCCCGGGTGCTCTCAGCCTACGAAAGCGCAAAGCAGAGCCAGCTACCTAGACGGTTCACACCAAGCTGGCCTCTACCTCCGTGCTGTGGATCTGGGTGCTCCCGAAGGGGAACCCAGACCCTACCGATAAGTAGAGCCTAGCCGCAGAATTCATAATGCTTAGCGGCTGAATCAAACAAATGACCTGTCATCTCAGCAGGCCCTGGTGAAACTGGGGTTTCACGGCTCAGGACTTCCAAGTAATCCCGCATTGTTCCCATGTTCCCGGGACGGGATCTTCGACAAGAGTGGAAAGGTGCTACGTGGACTTAAAATCTGACAAGAACCCTCCCTACCAAAAACGTGTGGTGAACCCCTTTGTTCCAACTGAAAATAAAATTCGCCGAGAGAAGTATGGGTTCCTCTCGTTAACAATCCATATCGACATTAGTCTAAAGCTTTTGTTTCTCCCGTAATTTAAGGTCCCAGGCTCTGAGCAAAATGATGCCAGCACAGAAAGTTCTGACTGAGGCCCTGCCCGCAGTGGCCCCTTGTTTGCCACTCCCTCTGTAACCTAGGAAGATAACGTAAGATCTGTGCCTGCTGTAGAGGGATATTCAGAGGACAGCTCCTATCTAAAGGGCCAACATTAATGCTGGAATTCTAGGCATTCTGACTTGGGAGTATGGCCATACCCTGGCCTGAGGCTCATGACAGACACCCGCAGTGAACGGCTGGTTCTACAACATTGTCACCTGCAGCACTAGATACAAAGCTGCAACGTGCATCCCTGTCATCCTCACAAGGAACGGTCACCAAATAGCCACTAAGTGGCTACTACACGTAAGACACAGAAGAGGCATAGAGATGATTGAGAAAAGACCGCTGCTGTGACCTACACTCTCCGCATCTATCATCCCGTTTATATTTGACCCTCAGCCACCTGAGTAAGCAGGCTGCGCAAGAAATGTTATTACAGCGTGTCCAGGCTGACCACGCCAAAGTCAGCTAACAAGGGCAAAGAGTTAGTCTCTTGGTTTCCAGTGTTCTTCCCCAGTGCCCTGGCGGACACCCCCTTTCGTGCAAGCTCCCTATCCTTACCTGCAAGCCCAGACTTATCTTTGTGACTGCTCAAACAGCACCTTCTTTGTGCTCCCTCCTGCCCACCCCACATAGGGCTCCTATCAGCCGCTATCTGCATTCTCATTAAATTGAGGGGAAGAACCAAGTTACATCCACCTTTATATCCTCGGTGCAGCGTCTGATACTCTCTCTACACATGCTCACAACATTAGCTGACTGAGAAAGTGATCGACAAACCCATGACTAGCGTGAGATTTGTATGAAGAGATTTGTAAAGCAGGAAGGAGGATGGAAGTCAGGGGCAACAGTAATGCTATTTAACAACCACATAGCATGGGCACCGCCCAATAAGCACGGACAGTGGCTGTGAGGGACCAGAGTGGCTGGCGTGCATCACGGCTGAAGGTCAGCCCTGGTGCCTACACAGGCAACAACTAGTTTCTGCGGTTCACATGAGGTAGCAACCACCCCAGTCCACACTCTGGACCTACTGCTCATGAGCTGTGTGACCTGGGGCAAGTTGGGTAACTTCTCTAAACTTTAATTCACACTCCTGTAGAAACAATAATAAAAATAATTTTTAAAAGCAGGACTTATTTCAGAGGGTCATTGTGGAAAGTGTCATAACGCACGCTAAGCATTCTGACCTGGGTCTGGCATATACGGTCAGCCCTCCTTATTCACAGATTCTGTATTTGTGAATTTGCCTGCTCACCAAAATGTATCTGTAACTCCAAAACCAGCAGTTCTGGTACTTTTACGCTCATCTGCGGACATGCACTAGGTGGCACAAAATTCGAGCCACCTGACACATATGTTCCCATATGAGGGTCCATAAGGCGAGGCTCTGCCTTACTGCTGCAGCCCTCATTCTGTAAATGGTCCTCTCCATGGTTTATGTAGTGCCACGGTTTTTGTGTTTTTCTGCTTTTGGTTGGTAATTTTGCCACTTAAAATGGGCCCCAAGCACAGTGCTGAAGCGAGGCCTACTGTTTCTGAGCACAGGAAGGCCGTGACGAGCCTTGCGGAAAAAGTGTGTATTCAGTGAGCTTCGTTCAGGCCTGAGCTAGCGTCCTGTTGGCTTTGAGTTCAATGTTAATGAATCAACAATACCTATTATATAAGGTGTCTTTAAGCAGAAGCACTCATAAAACAAGGTCGTGTGTGGACAAAAACGTGAGCAGAGGTTTGCAGGAACCGAACCCTGTATTTCCTTGGGAGCAACTGTTCAGGATTCAGTAATTCGATGTTTGTGGAGACTTTATAGAACATAACTACGGTGAATAATGAGAATCGACTGTAGTTAGTGGTTAAAAACTACAGTAAATTTAAGGAGAAACACGTTATTAACCCTAGTAAGGACCAATCTGAAAATTCTGTGGTGTCAAATAAATACATCAAGAATCTAGTTAATTCTACCAGGTGCAAGCACTATGCCACTTTGTGGCACTTTGCACAACACAAAAACCGTGAACTCTGCATCCAAAGGTGATGAAAACTAGGCTCTTGTCCAAGATGCCTGTGGCTCAGGGCTCATGGTTCAGAGCCGGAGCCTTGAGCAATCTGAGAGGGCTGCTGGGGGTGGTGCCGGCAGGCAGAGCCTTGACCAAATGCTCCTGCCATCCGAAGGAACTGAGCTTGCTTCAAGGGCACCCAACCGGAATAAGGCAGTCTAGGTGAAGGTGTGCTCTGAAGGTACCAGACTTCCAACCCGCCCTGGGGCAGCTGTGTATCCCAGGCTAAAGGGCCAACGTCCCTTTCTACAGGGTGGAGGCCTGAGAAGCTTTGCCCCGCCCTCTAAGAAGGCTGCCTCTGCGCCAAGAGAGGCTCAAGGAATCACCCCATCAAAGCGGGGAGCTAAATACGGCTGGGGCTTCATCTGCGCCTCCCCCTCCCTGGCTGGGGAGCGGGCCGGGAGAGGCTGGCGGGCTGCGGCTCACCTAGCAGAAAGTGGACTCGGTACAAGTCCGACTTCTGGAGCAGGCGCTGCAGCTTGGCCTGAGTGTCCGTGGCTTCCGCGCCCGTGCCGCTGGTGCCGGGCCTCTGCTGCAGCACCTCGTCCAGGTACAGGAGCGCCAGGCGTGTGTGGTACTCTTCCTTCTGCGGGAGATGGACAGCGCTGCCAGGCAGGAGGCGGGAGCGCTCCCAGCCGGCGTGCGCTCCAGAGATGGGACCCCCCCACACACACCGGGATGCTCCCCGGGCGGGCCAGGGCGGGGTCTCGAGGGCACTAAACTGAACACACGCATTGGATCGGAAACATCTCAGAAACCACAATATGGGGAAGGTAGACTTAAAATCCGTGCACAAAATATACGAGGGTCACTCCTCATCTGGGAAGGCCCAAGGGTTTTAGGCATTTCCCAAGAAGGTACGGCTTCTCTCATTTTCTTCGAGGATAATAACAAAGAAGGAGAAGAGAAGAAAAACAGAAGCTGAATGGACAGGAGATGGAGGGTAAAGGAAAGGCGACATGCTCTTGCACTCTCTTGCATTAGCCTCCCATGCTCTAGACCATGCACGAGCACAGACTGAGTATCCAGGGAGCACGGCGTTTCAGCTATTAGTTTAGAACACTGAAAACATCTACATTTAAAATAGTACATTAGAACCATCTGCCAAGAAGCTCTCTGGCCAAATTCTCTCTCTTAAGTTACTACTATGACATGGCAGCCCTGCACATGTTAGTCTAAGTTCACAAGTGCTCACCTGCAGTCTTCTGTCGATGACCAGATGTTCCAGATACTTAACAAGGGCTTTAGGGTATTTCTTAAGGCAAGTGATAATATTGTCTGGATTAAAACTGTTCTGCTGTTCATCCAAAGGTCTCCTGGTGAAAACTTGGACTCCAACCTGAAAGAAGAATAGTAATTTAGGGATCTCCTTTTCCAGACGCCAGCTTATCTTTATTCTGATCACTGTACATTTATGTCCAGGGAAAATTGTTGTCAAAAATACGGAGATACAGCAAAACAGATGGGGTAGGGCACTGGCAAAGACCAAAGAGCCTGGCACAAAGATGGGAAACCTCCTCATGTGTCTCATCGGAATTTTTTCTAAAAGGGTCAGAAATCAGGGGTGCCCAGGTGGCTCAATGGGTTAAGCGTCCGACTTCGGCTCAGGTCATGATCTCATGGTTCATGAGTTTGAGCCCCATGTAGGGCTCTGTGCTGACAGCTCGGAGCCTGGAGCCTGCTTCCGATCCTGTGTCTCCCTCTCTCTGCCCCTCCCCTACTTGTGCTCTGTCTCTCTTTCAAAAAAAGATAAGAATTAAAAAAATTTTTAAAGGGTCAGAAATTAAACAAAGAAACATTAATTAACCCGAGATGCAACAACTGTGTAATATTAAGACGATCCGCAGACAAGGATGGTCACTTGCTGACTAGTAAGCGAAAGAACAAATACAGTACTGAGCATTCAGGAAACTCAGTTCTCCACACACAGGTATCCACTATGTGGGTCATCTCTGCAGATCCAAGGCCCATCCCGGAGCGAGTTTCCAGACTGCCTTCCTGTGCCTGTTGAATGGAGTGCCCTGTGGCAATTCCATCTTCCGCAGAAATGCTAACAGGTCAGGTAGGGAAGCAGAGGCGTGCTGTACGTCCCCTGGGCATTGGCGTGTGCACATTCTATCACACATACACATATACGCACACACACATGCACGCACGCACCAGAAATACAGCACAGCTCTCCTGAGCGTGAAGTCTGAGTTCTATAAGCCTGGATTTGTGTCTGTGCTGTATTCGACCTTGGGGAAGTTTCAAGAGCTGAGCTTTGATTTCCTCGTCTGTAATTCCCCCTCATGACGCTGTTGTGGCATTTGAAAGAGATGAGAGAGGTCGAGTGGCTGGTGCATCACTGGGCACACAGGATTCTGGGAATGATGTGCTGATACCAGTTATTGGCACTGGGAGGAGCCCAAAGCTTTCAGCAGTTTTGGATCCGTGTTGCAGGTGTGTGTGAATGTGTCACGGTATGTTGTACGTGCATGTGCACAGAGGCCAAGTAAAGATGGAGTTAAAAGTACATGAGGCACATGGGCTCAGACCTCCCAGTTCAGACAGTACCATGGAGAACATACCCCAGCTCGGAGTTTAAAAAGGCAGATGTGACATGCAGAAAATTCTACGTTTAAGATGAAGGTCCTGCGTCAGGAAGCCACGTTTCTCTCTCCAAGGGGAGCCACGGAAATGTGTGTTTCTAACAGTGAAGGCTGAGATGCTATTTCTTTTCCCGTCCTCCTGGAGCTTCACAGAGGAAGCTCTGTGCCGCACCCCCGTCTCAGCCACCAAGATGGCAAGTCCTGCACAGGGCTCCCTCCTACCTCCAGAACCACAAGCACCATGCCAGCGGGTGTGGCACAGAGACAGAACGAGGGTCTGCCTGGTGTGGCCCAGGCGGGGTACCACGCCCTGCAAAGCGACAGTCTGATCCTGCGACAGTCTGATCCTGCGCCAGCCCACAGAAATCAGAAGTGCCATACTCAGTCAGGCATGCGGGTTCACACACAAACGATTTCAGATCTTAGCATTCAAGATGCTAAGAATGGGACGTGGCTATGTTTTCTGCTTTTCTACAGAAGGGGTCTGCCCCACACAGATATGCAGAACAGTACATCTTAGAAATGCTGAAATGCAGAACGTCCCTGGCATTCTAAGGGCTCACGATTAGCTGTTAGAAGGGGAGGAACACCGTGGAGGGCGGGGTTGTAGTATGGCTGGCTTCTCACCTAAAATCACCACCCCGCCCCAAATGCATTTATGGAGCACAAACCTCCTCACTTTTCTGCAGGACCCAGTCAGCGTACTTCCACACAAGTTCCTGGTCTAAGCTGTAGGTAAGGAAATCAACGACATATTCGTACAGGTCTGAGCGAGTGGAGTCGTGAATGTCCCCATTCACAATGTTCACCCACAACTGGAAAGGAGTAAAGAATAAAAAGAAATGGAAGGTTACATACCTTTTAGAATTACCTAACGAAGGGCATGCATTTACTTATTTGGCCTTTTGATACTTAAAAGTAGTAGGACAAATTTTAAATTTTGAATGCCTCAATCAATTTTAGGTTTTTCAGAGGAAAGAATATAGAAGACATGGTCCAGGAAATCAAGAAAATAAAGCATCACATTTTTTTTGTTCCATTTCTAATAATATCACAGTAATACGAATAGCAAACACAATAAACGGAAAGAGGTAGATGTATTAAGAATGTTTCCTCATGAAATAAAATGATCACTGACAGCATCTTGACACAGAAGAAACTTACCTGCTTCCATCAGCTGTTTCCACCCTCCCCACCACAGGAATCCTGGACTTTGAAGTCCTTTGTGGACTGGGAGGGTCAGATATTGTGCTTTCAAAAATTCTGGTGATTCTGTCCCCTAGAGTTCTGTCTTGTGCACAGGGGCTCACGACAGCTGCTAATAATAAAAGTCCCTTGCTATTTCATCCAGAAACTTTCCTGCTGTGTAAACCAAAGCGTACTTTCAGAAACCCAGAATGAGGCTGTATCACAAGGAGGTGGAAGAGGAGGAGGCCCCTCGGCCTGTACCGCATCCCATTACCTCACCCACCTGCCCAGTGTGCTCAAGACCACACCACCTTCAAGACGCCCAAGAAACAGGGCTGATGGTGTACACTCTGTACTTGGGATGTTAGCAGATGAGCCTTTCTTAGGGTCCCAATGTCTTCAACACCGAATTCCTCAAACCAAATAACCTAATCACACATACACAGAAATGTGTCATTGTTTTAGAGTTTTTCCATATTTAAAGATTTATTTCATATCACTTGGATTTTGCAAACCCCGCTCTCTATAGCTCCTCCATTATGATTACACTTACATCAAGCTGTAATTCTTCCAGTCATGTGTTTTACAATATGAAAATGTTATCCTTGACGCCCAAATCTACTCTTAGCCATTGGGTGTGTTAATGGAAACCCATTTTTTTCTAACCTCATCTGCCATGGTGTTACATGACAGTGATTACATGTGTGGCCTTGCCAAAGTCATAGGGCTGACTTTTGCCTGGGGACTGCTGCTAATGTTCTCGGCCACTCTCAAAACACAACAGAAAAAGAGTGGTACCAGGGCATAGCAAGTGACAGAAGGGGAGAAGGTCTCCTGACAGTGTGAAAGGAGGTTTGTCACAAGGCGTGAGAGGCAGGACAAGACAGGAGACTAGAGACTGATGCCTTTTTATCTCAGGCGCAGTCTCCCTGCCAGGGCCACCTAGAATAGTGGTTCAAATCCCCATTCTGGGGAACAATGCCGTGACCCTGGGCCAGTGACTGGCCTCGATCAGCTTTAGTTTTCTTGTAGGTGACATGGGGAAAATGATTTACTCTGCCCACTGCCAACAGTCACTGTCATTAACAGTGGAGGTTATACCTAAACTGTTATTCGCAGGTTTAGTTTTCTAATAAGGCAGTGATGTCCCGTGCATTGTGGCTCAGTAAAAAATCGTATTTTTATTTCTTAAATTTTCAAAACTCCATATTGATAATGCCCTTGAACGAGATGTAAAGACAAAGAAAAGAAAACCCTCGGCTGACATTTCTCAAGGAACTCACTTTCTAAAACGGTTGTTATTCTGTGAAAAAGGGTGTAGATCAGGCAAAAGAGGCCTCCACCAACTTGTGGATTTCCCCCCCACATAATGCTGAGGCAAATGACAGCAGTTTTTAAGCAATGCTGAAATGCTTTGGGACTAACCTGCACTGCAGCGGCGTCTTGGTTATTATAATGATAGAGCAGTCCAAGTGCAAAATACCTGAAAGAAGACAATGCGGTAAGTGCACCCTGTCTCCACCAGCTGCTGCGGGTGGTGCCCCCCTCAGCGACAGCCCCCAGCCCAGCCCCCCCGCCCAGTCCCTCGTATTCAACTCAGAGTTCAACAACAATTTCCAACGACAAAAAGATCATTTCTGTTTATTTCCTTCTGGTATTCAAATGCATGCCCCCTCAACTTCCAAAAAGGATCATATTCAAGGCTAGGGTGAGCTGAAAAAATAAAACAGTAATTACGCCATGGAGAATGACATTTGGAATGGCTTTATATATTAATATTTCCTCAAATATTAATATGATTCTGTATCTCTTCAGTATAATCACTGGTGTTTAACATCACAAGGTGATGGTAACATGGTGAGGTGTTAAAAGAATATTCGGGAAGCATGCCGTCTGAGCTATTACTGAAGGAAGGGGTAAGGAGTCTGAATGTAAACGACAGCAATATGGGCCAAGAGCACCCAGCCACTGCAGAGGACAGCAGGTCGGGGTGAGTCCTAGGAGAGGGGCCCTGAGCTTCAATTCAGGTTTCATGACTTAGGGACGTCATGGCCTTGGGCAAGTGGACTGCCTGTCCACCACCCATTTCTTCACTGGTGAGTGGAAAAGGGCAGCGACAGCACTGACACTGCCCACGCGGTGAGCTGTTCTAGGCTCCTGGGTTCCACTGGGGTGTCCTGCTCCTGGTCATCCAGCTCCCCAGCTGTGACGGGAACAAGCAGACACAGGGGCATGTTGGAGTTCTTCCCTCAGAGAGCAAATTCTGAAGATAATGAACTACTCGCTGGTGCCCTCCTCTTTCAGGCAGTTGCCCTGATTGTCTGAACCCTACCATTCCAAGTCACTGCCATGAGACATCAGTGTTATTTTCTGGTTCCAAAACAAAGTTGCACCTCCCCATGGCGTCTTTGGGACATTGAGGGAAAGTGCCAGGAGGAGTGAACGCCCACACCGAGACTGATCACCAGCCTTGAGCTGTCTCGGGCATCTGAACGGGATCCAGCCCTGTAACCCCTGTGGTTTCCATGGGATTTTATCAGTACTTTTGCTATCTCAAATGCATACCGGAAACCACAGATAAAGAATCTTACTGCTTGAAGGAGTCTAGGGATTGTCCGGGACTTTTGAAGAAAGCCTTCCCGTACCTACCCAGAACAAAGAAGCCGCCGGCCCTGCCCACGTCCGTCACTACGGTTCACTGCCCTTTCACGTACGTCAAGGAGCGGCTGCCTACTGACGCATGCTCATAATAAAGGCAGAGTTTAAGCCATAAACTTTTATCAATAAGATCAAGTCCCCCTTTTTTATCTATTTATGCGGGATGTCCATCTATCTGTGCAATCCGGTCATCAGTGACTCTAGTGTGCTGCCAAGTTTACCAACACACATGCGGCGTCCTCCATGGGGGAGTCCTACATGGAATGCTACGGACATGAAGACTAAGAATCACTTCCTTTCCTAACTGGGCCTCTGACTGGCTGTGGTCAGGGTCATTAAAGAACTGGTATGCGACCTAATGCTTTCCAAGACCCTTCTAGTTGGTCTTCAGACTGTGCAGAGGGGCTCTACCCTGAGGGGCACTGGGCTGTCACCATGATGTCACAGCGGTCACCTGAGGCATCTCTGCTTCACAAGAGCCTCCCTGTAGTGGCGGAAGGGCCAGCGTGCAGCCTCTGGCTGCGTGCAGGGAGGGAACACTCACTTCTTGTGCTTCTCGAGCCAGGCAGCGCTGTCTGTCAGAAGACAGGAGTTCTCGGTGACCAGGAGGTCCAGCAGACTGTCGTGGTCGGCCTCCGCGTACAGCTTGAGCAAGGCCGTATCAATGTCCTCTTTGTAGCCGTTTGCTACCTCTGTGCTGCGGACTTCGTTCAGGTAGCTCATGAGGAAGCGCTTGCACTTGGCCATCTTCTCCTGGTCCCCCTGGGTTAGCTGGTTCAGGTCTGCATACTCGTGGAGAGGAGGGTGGGACCGTGTGAATGAGGAGGAGGTGGGCAACAGGAAGGGGTAGAGAGAGATCAGCTCCCGGACGTCAAGCTGGCCGCTTCTGCAATTACAGTGTCAAACTAAATGAAGCAAAAAGAGAGAGAGAGTACACATAGGCACACAAAACAACACGGGGGGGGGGCGTGCACGTCTGCACATGTTAACGGGGAGCTGGACATGTGGGGGAGCACGTCAGAGCGAGCATCTCAATGTGCAAGCCCAGCAGAGCACTGCCAAACCACATGCCACCACGTGATTCCAACAGCAGAGGGGACCACGGCGAGAGACACACCCCTCGTCAGGGCTGACGTGCAATATCAAAATATCAAGACACCTGAGGTGGTCCCAACACCCAAGTTAGCACCGGACTCCCTGGAAACCAAGGCCATGAAAGGAACATGAAGGGAACACATCACTGTCCAATCAAAGGTGAAGTACATTCCAACGTTTCCCCTGGCACCAAACTATAACCAGGTTTGCTGAACGGTCCACAAAGAAGGCACTTGGCAAGAACATGACTTAAAACATGCCCATCAGAGATCTATCACAGGAGCTACGAGAGCAGTTGTGAGGCTGTATCTGTGGTGACTCTTGATGGCCTTTCAGAGCATAAGCTTAGGCCGTAGTTCAAACGGCCAGCGTGATGTCCTAACCTCGGAAGGCCAGGGAGCCCATCTGGTGACGTCCCACCTCGACTTCACCACTGACCCTGTCCCCACCACACCTGCTTGTCTTGTCCACAATGAGCCAGAGGTGGCAACCGAGCTACGGGCCTCAACTTTGGCACAGAGGCAGCCCCACAGAAACAGACACAGGGTCCCCAGACACAAATAGGGGCCTCAGGTAGGGCCCAGGGTCTACACTTCCTGTGATGTTCACTGCATCTGCCTTCCTTCACGTTCTGTCTCCTCCTCCCCAACTTCTGGCCTCTGGCCCTCCTTGCTTCCACTCCTGCCCTCTCCCCAATTCCCATGGTTCTGGGCCTCCCCAGGGTGAACTTCAGACCTCTGAGCTCAGCATTCAGGGTCCTTCCTAGCTGCTCCCAATG
Organism: Cryptoprocta ferox; assembly: GCA_028646485.1. Taxonomy (NCBI): domain Eukaryota; kingdom Metazoa; phylum Chordata; class Mammalia; order Carnivora; family Eupleridae; genus Cryptoprocta; species Cryptoprocta ferox. The sequence goes on along the minus strand of CM053576.1, from coordinate 51,520,367 downwards.
ACCTTACAGCTTTGCCTTCTACTGTCCCGCTCATGTTCTGGGGCTTCAACTCCCCCTCATCACCTCTCCAGTTTACACACTTCGTGCCTCTCAGCCTTTGCTGTGTGTTCCCTCTGCCTCAAGCAATGGTCTTCCGTGGAAGCAGTCTGGCTCCCTGGGGAACAGTTAGCCATGTCTGGAGATACTTTCGGTCCCCACTGGAGGGTGCTATTAGCACACAGTGGGTGGAGGGCCATGGTTTGTACAATGCACGAGAGCACCCATGACAAATTATCCAGCTCAAAAGGTCATGACGGCATGAGTCAATTTGGGAAGCTTCTCCTCATTTGAGGAGGAGATCCAAGCCTGGGCTCTGCACTGTACCCCAGAGCACTCCACCCACACCATGGAGCGGCACCTGTGCAGCCCAGTGGGCACCCAGCCCGATTCCAGACTCGTATGGGCACGCCATAAATGCAGGGTGCAGTCTTACCCTGCCGCTCTGGCGCTGGGGCCAAGTGTGCTTCACGGGCAAGTGCTGGCCTGAATGGACACCAGGGCAGGCTGAGGAACACTTAGAGGAATAAACACAGAGCATATGGGCCCACAGCAAGTATCATAAAGGGGCTCGCTCTTGGGTGCCAATCATGATTAGCTGGCAGTTGTGGCTTCTAGCACTGAACTGAGAAGGAATCTGAGGATAAGTCCCACATCAATGAGAAAAAAAAATTCACGTTATTAGCAACATTTGTTCATGGGCACAGGAAGGGAAAGTGGAATCACACTGGTCTGGGAAGCATCTTCAACAAGTGTCAATTCTCTCGGCCACACTTTTGTCTTTGTTTTTTGTTTTTTTTTTTTTTTTTTAAGTTTATTCATTTTTGAGAGGGGAAAGAGAAGCCGGGTAGGGGCAGAGAGAGAGGGAGACACAAAATGTGAAGCAGGCTCCAGGCTCTGAGCTGTCAGCACAGAGCACGACGTGGGGCTTGAACTCACGAACCATGAGATCATGACCTGAGCTGAAGTCAGATGCTTAACTGACTGAGCCACCCAGGCACCCCCTCGGCCACACTTTTGACAAAAACTGAGCAGCAGTCAATGTAAACCAGTTAGAGGCTGAAGCGTGAAAGCCAGGAACCTTCTATTAGTGACTGACAGGCCCTAGACGAGTCTGTTATAAAATCCGTGAACTCTTCTACGAATATAGTGACCATTCACCCACCGTTCCAAATTAACCCATGAGAAAAAGATGTACCCGTGACCCAAATGAGGAGGTTTCCGACACTGCAGGGATAAAGCAGGCAGGATGGAAAAGCGCCTAGGTCCGAAGGGACAAAGAATCTATTTAAGCCCCAAAGTTACTGATCCTGCCAGGAACTGATGATAACAGCACACAGAATTTATATAAGCGTAAGCTCTATGGGGCATCATGATTCGCTTGGTGGTTCCGTCTTTATACTCAGAAACCTGCTCCGACAGCCAAGCATGTGCCAGAGCAGGAGGTCAGAGTTGTGGCGGGTCTGGTGCCCGGTGGAACAGCGGTGCTCTGCTCTGGTTGTTACTTGGACATGAAGGATCTCTTCCGGCACTTAACATACATTTTATCTTTGAGATGGTTCTAGACCACACAGAATGTGTTCTAGTCAAACGTTCTGAAAACGTATGTCCCAAGTTGTTCTTAATGAACATTCTCCTTGTGAAGTCTTTGGAAGGAGCAGTTTTCATGAGTCTTCCCAGAAGTACCTGCTCTTTTCCTAAGCTCCCTAATTTCCCGTAAAATCTCTAAAGGAAAGGAAAAGTGGGCAATAGTATTTTCCTAGGAATCCTTCACATTATTAAATTCACCCTTCAGGGTTCCCTTCTCCTCTCTTCATGGGACTGTTACAGGTGCCCCCTTGTCAGCCTCTGCCCTCTTCAGGACACAGAGCAGGTAAACTGAGGCTACGGGGTGGGGGCAAGGAACGAGAGTCGGTGGTGGCTGCTACTGTCAAGGAGCCTCACCACTTCCCTGTGAGACACAAGGTAACCACGGTGACCTCTCCCATTACGGCCACACAGTCTATAGATGAAGGTTTTGACCACAGAGGGACACGCAGCAGGGCTTGCTACCAAATTACCTGAAGAGCTCTTTAGCTTCCAGAAACTGAAGTTGTGCGAACTGTATAAACCCCGCCTGCTGCAGAATCCTTCTGTACATTACCTGCAAGGAAAGACAGGTTTAATCTCTTAGACATACTTGAAACCAACACAGTGGGGAGAAACTACCTTTCTAATCATAACCCAAGCTAAATGCTCATTATTACACAGAAGCTGGAGGTTACAAGGTAAACAGAAAATATGGAATGCATGAAATTATTTTCAATACAAACATATTTATGTGTGTGCGAGAGAGAGAGAGAGAGAGAGAGAGAGAGAGAGAGAGAGAATGAATCACCCCTTTGCTCCTGAAATAAAGTTGTTCTCTATTTGACCATTCTTCCTGCACCTTCCCCATGGGTCTTTCCTGTAAATCCCATTTCCTTCCCAAATGTGTTCTTTTATCTTCTGTTCTCCTCCCCCTGAGCTCACAGGGCTGCCATGATCGCTTCTCCTTCTGGCTGCTCAGGTGGGTATCAAGAGCTCCAGTGTCTCTGGTGGTCTGGGGGCGGTCTGCTCCTGCTCTTCTGGAATCGACACTTCACTTCTGAGCATCCTCAGGGCACAGGGCCAACACCAATCAATAAATGATTAAACCAACCAGCTTTCCTACTAAGCTGGGGAGACGTAGCACATTCCCTCTCTAGGAGCTGCAGGACCCACACAGCCTGACAATTCCAGCCATCAAGGTGCCAGGTGATTTTTTATAACCCAGTACTATTCAGGTTTCCTTGACCACTGTACTCCTTTGTTCTTGCGACATCTAGAAACAGCAAAGCACGCCACAGGGAGCTGGCCTGTGGTGTCCTAGTTCCACCCCTTCCACGTCTCTGTCCAAGTTGGTCAGTGTTGAGGTCTGAAGCATCCTCTGTTTCAAGTAGACTTTGGACATATCTCTCTGCTCTGTTCTTACTGGTGCCTTCCCACAGCCAGGCCAACGCTCCCTCATGAACAAAGGCTCTAATTGTGTTTTGGACCCTATGAGTTCCCTTCCTCCACCTTCCTACCACTGTGCTGTTGTAGAAGCCATGAATTCCTTGGAGGTCCAGCACAGACATTAGTCATCTTTGCAACACCTGCCATTCAGGAAGGTCTTCCAGATCTGAAGGGCTCTCTCCTCTGTAGTCGTGAACCCTGAGGGAGGGACAGTCTGCTCAGAGATGTTAGGATCTTAACCCAAAGTAGGTGATGTCGTTAAGTGGCCGAGCCGGGATTTTAAAAAAGCAGATCTTTAGGATGCTAGAGTCCAAGTCTTGCCACTCACTGAGTCGCCCAGGTACATGGCAGGCACCTAGTACTGTGACCTCCTGAGGAAGTGAGAAACTGCAGACAGTCGGTACTGGAGGCTGTCACGTCTGTTCCCGCACAGCAGCTTTAGAGGGGCTTTCGCTATCGTTTTGAAGAGTTCTCAAAAGTGTAACATTTCCTCCCTCTCCCCACTGACATTCCTTTAGAGAAGTCAGGAAAGATAGGTCGCTTCTTCATCTCCGTATCACTTGCCTTTATTTTTCTTCCCTGACACCAGCCAGTTGTGGCCTAAAAACTGGCCTATTTGTACCCTCCAACAATAAGCAGCAGACAGGAGTGGGTCAGGTTCTGTTGCACAGAAAGGCTAGCTCCATTTCTGGGAGCAGATATAATAAAGACCATCCACTTAGCAGAAAGGATAAAAGGGACCCATCCACTGTGGCAGAAGAATTCTAGATCACACCCTGGCCTGTTGATGAGAAATCAGCCAAAGGACAATTGACTCCTCTGGCTGCCAGACTCAAAGGCCATCTACTCTTTCCCTTCCTAAAGGGAGATGAAAAACACTTTGGTGAACACTCCCAATCTCCAAGAATCTGGGGTTATTCTCTGTATTCTAGTCCACAAAGGCTATAGGTGGCTGTATTCTAGTCCACAAAGGCTATAGGTGGGTGCTCTGAAAGTGACTGTCTCTGTTCTGGACTGCCCGCTGTGACTGACAGGTCCCCTGGCGCTCTGCGCAGGTGCTGCTGAACTACAAACCTGGGCTGGGCTGGCCAGCAGGGGACAGATGAGGAGGATGAAAGTCTGTGTATCTCCCCAACAGCACAGCTAACTCAACAGTGGGATTTTCGGCTGTTTAACTTACTAATTTGTCCCCTGGAGTAAGGCAGCTGTCAGAAGTAAAAAAGTAAATCAGCAAAACAGATCTCTAAGTAGTGCCACTCAACACCTGCTCTGTGCAGAGAAGTAGGGCCCCCCCCCGCCCCCTGCCCCAGCCAGGTGTAGGAGGTCACATGTACTCTGAAACTCATGTCATAACCCATGTTTCTACTATTACATTTCTGAATTGAGATTTCTAACTTTCGTGCTTTGGGTGACTTGAAATTTTGTGAAACAGAAGATTCCATTCAATTTAGAAAGAGGCTTGTTTAACGGCATAAAAGCCCACTTTTTAGGGTCAGGCTTGGCTCCCCCTCCCACCTCAAGTGCTCAGCACTTTGGCTTTGCCAGTGGGCTTATCTCCAGGAGAGCAGGGCCGATGGGCACACCCCCTTCCTACCAAGAATGACTGCAGAGCAGTTGGGGACTGCCAGGTGCAGTCATTACAACCAGATACAAATCCAGAGGACAGCCTACTCCTGACATGAGACTACCCACTAATCAGGTTAATAATGCCCTGTTAAGACCAAGAGGACTTAGGATACATGGTATATAGTTATCATTCCTGTAACATGAGTACAGCCAACACTTTAAACAAAACTTGGTATGAATGTTATACTTTTAACTGTATTCATACTTCTTCCGGTAATATATACTTCAGTGCTGGGTTTTTGGCTTTTTTAAACTTATTTTAAAACTCTCCATCCTTAATTATTGCCTAAACAGAAACATCTTTCTCAAAATCTATTAGGAGAAACAGTAACTTGCCTAAGCAGCCAGGACATTCTCTCCTTACTCAAAAGCCAATCCAGGGGCGCCTGGGTGGCTCTGTTGGTTGAGCCTCTGACTTCGGCTCAGGTTATGATCTCACACTCATGAGTTTGAGCCCCGTGTCGAGCTCTGCGCTGATAGCTCAGAGCCTGGAGCCTCCTTCGGATTCGGTGTCTCCCTCTCTCTGCACCTCCCCAACTTGCACTCTCTCTCTCTCTCTCTCTCAAAATAAATAAACATTAAAAAAAAAAGGCAATCCATCCTAAGCTTGGAATCAGATATGTACATATATATGTGTGCGTGTGTACTGTAAGTGTTGATATATTAAATATATACCTAAATAGTACTTATATGCCATGTATATACACACACACATACATACACACACCTACAGATATAATATAAATATATAATATATAAAATAATGTACTTTACATATATCCCTTTTTGGGAATTCACAGAAAAACAGTAATAAAAATATATGATATATGCCTACTTAGGGATCACAATAGATAATAGTATATTAAAAGCTCTGAGAAATCTTCCAGTTAAGAAACCCCATTAAATAAGGGCACCTGGCTGGCTCAGTCAGGTGTAGAGATGGAAAGAAAGAAAGAAAGAAAGAAGGAAAGAAGGAAAAAAAGAAAGAAAGAAAGAAAGAAAGAAAGAAAGAAAGAAAGAAAGAAAGAAAGAAAGAAAGAAAGAAAAAGAAAGAAAGAAAGAAAAAGAAAGAAAGAAAGAAAGAAAGAAAAAAAGAAAGAAAGAAAAAGAAAAAAAGGAAGGAAGGAAGGAAGGAAGGAACCCAATTAATGCGAACTTGTAAAACAGAACCTTTTCCACCTCCACCCATCGCAGTCCCAGAACAAGGGTCTGGCGAAAATGCAAACTGGAAGCCCTGGTCCTGAAGGCAGCTGTGCAATGGATGCGCACGCAGAGCAGGAAAAGCGGTCACTCCCAAAGGTGGGGTGGCGGGAGCCAGCGAGGGTGGGGGGCCACTGGGGGTGGGGGGGCTGGTGGGAGGGGCGGTGGGAGCGGGACCCAGAGGGAGGGGGGCTAGCAGGGGCAGGGCCAGCGAGGAGGGAGGGCCTGAGGAACTCCTCATGCATTACCCAAAGCACAGGTCCAAACTCCCGCAAAGGACACACTAAAAAATAGTAACACAAGGCTTTTTAGGAAGGAAAATGACGCTCTGGGGGCAAAAGCTGACTTGCTCTTCGATTTTTTCTTTCTTTAAACACACGCATGTGTTTTTTTCTTCTGTTTATTTTAGGATTTACAATGTACGTGATGCATTCATATGGCTCAAATCTGAAAACATCCGAAGGTATTTTATGGAGAGTCTCCTTCCTACTGCAGCCCTCAACCAGAACTCCCCAGAGGTCATCAATACTGTTCATTTCTCAGGCAGCTCCCCAGAAACATGTTAGGTATTTATGAGCAAACCCTTGCCCCCATTTTAGTAGTGCTATCTGTCTCCACTGTCTCTTATCACAGATCCTTCTGCCTCGATACATGACATCTCTGGTTCCCGTTCCTGGCTCCCCGGCAGCCCAACAGCCCAGGCGACCCAACAATCCTCCACCGACAACATCTGGTTGGTTGTGTTTTTTTTTTTTTTTTTTTCTTAACAAACAACAGGAGAGCAGAGTCTTCTACACTCATTATTTTGCGTTTTTGTGATTAGATCCGGGGAGTACCACTCTAGGAGCAGAACTGTACCCTTGTAACTTGGACAGATAGCCTCAAAGTGCCCTCCTGCTGAGGCTGCTTCAGCCAACATTCTCAGAATGATACATCCGAGGGCCCACTTCCCCACACCCTCAATGCAGCCTCATCAAACCCTCCGATCTTTAACAATCTGAGTGAAAAATTATTAGTGAACTTTTAATTTGCACATTTCCGTATGAGTGAAACAAAACATACTTTCATACGTTTGTAAGACAGGCGATTTCACTTTATGAAATATCCGTTCATATTCATTTTTCTATTGGGCTACTCATTTTTTTAATTTATATATTGAAGGAGGTCCTGCCACTTTAGAGAAATGAGCCTACCTTCTGTGCTGCAAACTGCAAATACTGCCTTGCTACTTATGTTTTTCATTGATGTATAGTAGGCTTTGCCATGCAGAACGTGTTTGAGTGTATGTGTATGCGTGTAGATTATTTCATTTCCAGAAATTACTTTAGAATGTTCCAGAACCAAGGTATCTGGGAAGATAGCGGCAATGCTGTCCTTTTAACCTTGCAGCCTCCACATAAAAACAGAACAATTACTTCACAGCAGCTCGTAACAGCCAAAAGGTGGAGGCAACCCATGTGTCCATCAGTGAATGGATAAGCCAACTGTGCTAGGTACATAAAATGGAATGTATTAGTCAGCCTTAAAAAGGAAGGAAATTCTGATATACAGGCACTACACTAAGAAAGCCAGGCACAAAAGGACAAATCCTGCATGACTCTGCTTACATGAGGTATGTGGGCTAACCACCATCATAGACACAGAAAGCATGGCATTCCCAGGGGAGGGGGAGGGGGAGGGGGAGTTAGTGCTTAATGAGGACAGGGTTTCAGTTTTGTAAGATGAGAAGGCATTCTGGAGATGCAGGGTGGTGACGGCTGCCCAACGGTATGAACGTACCTAATGCCACTGACCTGTAAACTTAAAAATTCTATGTTAACGTGTATTTCACTACGAGTAAAACAAACACAAAAACAACGGGGACAGCAAAACCAAAATCTCGCTGATTTATAACAGCACGAAGTGCCAGAGCATGCCCACAAACCCGGACGTGCAAGCTGCTGGGGACAAGTCACCACCAACTGCAGGAACTGGGTGGTGTGAGAAGCTGTGGGGAGAAGTAGAGAGGAAAAGGAGGCTGTGGGACTACAGAGGCTGGAGTACCCAAACCACTATCGGGAACCACCAGCCTGGTGGATGGCAGTGGACGGCGCAACTGCCGGCTCCAATGTGCCGGTCGGTGCCAACGATGAGAAACTGAGCTTTAAAGACAAGCAAAGACTTCTCTGGGCATTCCAGGCAAAGGGCCAAGTCCCAGAAGGGAAAGGAATTCAGACTGTCATCCAATATTCGTCAATGCTTTATGCCGGAAAATAATGGTGGAACTCATTTCAGTTTCTCATTGAAAGATAGTGTGAGTCAAAGATTTTATATCCAGCCACAGTGGCCTGCAAGTATAAAAGCCACGGGTGAACAGTTACCAACATGCAGAATCTCTGGGACAGTGTTCCCATATGCCGATCTTGAGATATCTATCTGCCGGAGGATCGATCCCTTCAAAACACCAGAAGACTGGAGAGTCGGCAGCATGAAATGTGTTGGTGAACATTCAGTACGCATCTGCCCTGAACACAGATGAATATACCAGAGACAGTAGGTGACTGGTAGGCTTTGAAACAGTAGAGACAATGTGACCATCACACATTAGGGGGAAATGGGGAGAGGACACAGAAGTACGATATGCTTGCTGACCCGCTGGGAAAAGACAGATGTTGCTTGAACACAGCTGCTGGGGGAGGGAAGGGGAAGGCGCTAAGAGGTTACCAACCATTTCTAAATGCTGCTCAAAGTGGGGAGAGCCAGCAGACAGCAGGAGCTCCCCCCTCCCCACCAAGAAAAAGAGAAAAGCAAAAGGCTTTTATAAAGTTAATGCTATTTCGGTAACCATTAGAACAAAATTCGCAAGCTTCACACCAAAGGACGGGGAAGAACATAGCTTCCTTTAAATGGATTTTGTTTTGTTGATCTGACTTCTGAATTACATAAATATTTCCATAATTATGAAACAAAATTAAATTTCCAAAAGCAATCCCTAGAAAACAAAAGTCAAATGGAACAAAGAGCTCTGAGCACATATATGAAAAGACCTGGCAGCAGACCTGCGCACAGGACGCTCCCAAGCGGCTCGGGCACAGTCACCTGACCGCACAGCCTGGGGGGGGGGTCCCCCGAGGACAGAAGGAATGGTAGGACATAAGCACTTACAGGACAAATGGGGAAATGTCAATGTCAATAGGACGCCGTTCCATAAAGGACTTCGGTATGACTTCAGAGAGTTCTGCAGACCAAATGGTGGTTACAAAGGGGACATCTTGTCTCTCAAAGAGACATACTGGAAGAGTTTCAGGTGAAATAGTAAAAAAAAAAAAAAAAACCAAAATCCACAGGTATCAGAGTTCAACCTTAATTATGAATTATCCATAGCACACAACACAAATCAGCAGAACTTTCTGACACAAGCCTTAGTCTGTAATGTAAGAGGTCTCCTTACTGCTGTTTTATGACATCTTAAACTTTAATATAATTTAAATCTGGCTTTCTTAACGATTTAAACTCTCTGGCCCTTTGGGATCTCTAGAAGCACTCTTCTTTGAATCCTGGTCCCAGAGTTAAACTTCTTGATAAATCCCTCCTGAGTTTAGAAGTCAGTGACAGAAAACCAATATGCTATTTTTTTTTTTTTTTTTTTTAGAGAGAGAGAGAGGGAGAGAAAGGGAGAGAGCGTGTGAGCACGGGAGGGGCAGAGATGGAGAGAGAGAGAATCTTAAGCAGGCTCCTTGCTCAGCTTGGAGCCCGACTCGGGGCTCTAGCTCACAACTCTGGGATCATGACCGGAACATTTAACCAACTGACCACCCAGGGGCCCCAAAAACTGATACTCACTTTAAACGAAGAGAGGGGTGGAATGGCAATAAGCCAGTTCCCTGAATTGCTGTCCCTTTTCCTTTCTGGCTTCTCTAAGCCTAGGGTCTATCATTTGGTAGCAAACACCCTGAGTTAAAATAGGCAATGCACCCCATTATCACAAGGGTTACATCGATTCCTTAAAAACACACGATCAGGAAAAGTTCTCTTCCTGTCAATACTGTCTTATTTCTCCCTTATGGTTGTTTTCAACAGAAACCTTCTGCTCCGCAATCCATTCCATCCCAGCTCTGTTTGAAGAACCGCGAGTTACTGTCACCCACCGCCTGGCTGAAGAGTCCACCCTAGGAACTCAGGAGGGCAAGGCCTGAGCTGAGGTGCACATGGACATGTTAGGTGTGGACATGCATACCGCAGAAGCGCGGGGGAGGGCTGGGCTCTGCCTTGAGGACTCGGACGAGAGGGGTAAGGAAACAGTACTGTGGAGTATGGAAGTGCACACCTGTAAGGGACACCAGCATAAATCCCAAGTCAGGCAAAGGAGAGGCGGAGCTGTGTGAAAGCACACGGCGCCTTCTGCTACTAGGGACACAAGGCATGCGGGGTGAAGCACTGTTTTAGGGGATCAGCGCTGATGCAACCAGACAGGTGTCACATACGAAACCATCTGAACTGTCCTGCCTCCTGTCTTTGGACAGCAGTGCGTGTGGGTTACTTCTGAATTGTTCTCAGGATTAAACATGTTTTGAAAGGCCTCACAGAGCGCTTGCATGCTGCAGGGCTCAAGAGCTCTCAGCTCCCTTGCCCTCCGCCTTTCAAGCAGAATGCGGGTTCATGGAAGTGGGCTGGGCCAGACCACGGGCACTTCAAGGGTGTGGATGAGGGGCGCCTGAGTGGCTCAGTCGACTGAGTGTCTGACTCTTAGTTTCAGCTCAGGTCATGATCCCAGGCTTGTGGGATCAAGCCCCACATAACATAGGGCTCTGCAATGAACGTGAAGCCTGTTTGGGATTCTCTCTCCCTCTGTCTCTCTGCCTGGCATGCCCTGCTCGCACATGCGCTCTCTCTCTTTAAAAAAAAAAAAAAAAAGAGTAAGGATGAGGTGCCCACCAGACAAAATAGAAGGGTCTGCATGTCAACAGTAGCAATAGAAACGGGGAATATGGGGTGAATTTGAGATCATTCTGAGGGTGTATTTCCAGGTCTGGATATATGAGTTTGCAGCAACTGGGAAATGGCAGGGAGCACGTTGGAAAGGAAAAAACTCCAAATGAGAAACCAAGACGACACGCAGATGACACCTGAGTAAGATGATGGCTAATATGATCCAAATACTGACTGCGCATCACAACGTGATGAGAGGAGAGGCGAGGGAGCAAAGATCACATGAAGAACTCTGCACCTTTCCACAAGAAAATGCCGGACACTTCAAGCATGCATGTGTGTGCGTGCAAAGAGGGGGCACGCCAATGTGTGGCCCACGCTGACATCCAACACGTCCACAGCGGGCAGCTCATGAGGCTGAGAGCAAGCCGGGCAGGGGCAGGCCTCAGAGCCCCTGGAGGTCTGATCCTGACCCTCCCTAGCACGGCCACACCACAGGAGCTGATGTACAGGCTGCAGAATATACTCAGCATAGCACAAGTCCTGAACTAAAGAGCTCTCTTCTTTTTGCCTCTGCTGCCCCCTGCTGAGCGCTAGTAGATTGGTCTCACTTTTCAAAAATCAGGAACACGGGAAAGGAAGCAATCAATAAAACCAAAAGGCAACTGACAGAATGGGAGAAGGTATTTGCAAATGACGTAACAGATTAAGTTAGCATCCAAAATCTATAAAGAACTTATTAAACTAAACACCCAAAAAACCAAATAATCCAGTGAAGAAATGGGCAGGAGACATGAACACTTTTCCAAAGAAGATATCCAGATATCTAATAGACACAGGAAAAGAGGCTCAACTTCATTTATCATCAGGGAAATACAAATCAATACCACAGTAAGATACCACCTCACACCTGTCGGAATGGTTAAAGTGAACAAATCAGGAAACAACAGATATTGGAAAGTATGTATAGAAAGGTGAGACCCCCCTTTTTATTAACTATGAAGCTATATAACATTTATTTATTTGTTTGTTTGTTTATTTTGAGATGGAGAGAGAGTGGAGGAGGAGCAGAGAGAGAGGGAGAGAGAGAATCCCAGGCAGGCTCCACACTGTCAGCACAGAACCCAGTGAGGGGCTCAAACCTACAAACTGTGAGATCGTGACCTGAGCTGAGATCAAGAGCCAGACGCTTAACTGGCTGAGCCATTTTGTACTGTTGGTTGAAATGCAAACTGGTGGCAGCCACTCAGGAAAACAGTATGGAAGTTCCTCAAAAAATTAAAAATAGAACTACCCTGTGACCCAGTAATTGTACTAGTAGGTATTTATCCAAAGGATACAAGAGTGCTAATTCAAAGGGGTACATGTACCCCAATGTTTATAGCAGTGCTATCAACAATAGTCAAATTATGGAAAGAGCCCAAATGTCCATCAACTGATGAATGGATAAAGAATTTGGTATATGTATACAATGGAATATTATTACTCAGTGATCAAAAAGAATGAAATCTTGCCATTTGCAACAAAGTAGATGAAACTAGAATGTATTATGCTAAGTGAAATATGTCAGAGAAAGACAAATATCATATGATTTCACTCATATGTGGATTTTAAAAAACAAAACAGATGAACATATGGGAAAGGAAGAAAAGTAAGATAAAAACAGAGAAGGAGGCAAACCATAAGAGACTCTTAAATACAAGAGAACAAACAGGGTTGATGGATGGGCTCAATGGGTGATGGGCATTAAGGAGGGCACTTGTTGGGATGAGCACTGGGTGTTATATGTAAGTGACGAATCACTAAATTCTATATGTTAACTAATTCGGACTTAAACTTTTTTAAATCAGGAATAAAAAGGGAATGTTTATCAATCTTTCAATATAGAAAAGACATCCTCTTCACTTTGGGAAGCACAGCATATTGTTTCAAGAAGCTGAATCCCTATGTTGTACACCTAAAACTAATGTAGCATCATATGTCAGCTATACTCAAAAAAAAAGATGCTCTCTTTCATACCCATAACCATAAATTACATGTCCGGTCTTCTTTCACTTGACAGCATAAAGCAACTGAGACCAGAAGGCATTATGTCACTCCACAACAATCACTTAGTCGTGTAGAAATCTTGCTGATGGGTAACCATCAAGGGATCATGATTAAGTCATGAGAACTTTTCATGATCAGTTTCCACATTCAATGAAGCATACACACACCCTTCTATGTTTCATTATTTTCAAACATGTAGAGTGATGTGAACTAACCTAACGATGGATCGAGAAGCAATTTTTAGGGAACTTGATTTCACTGGACGTAAGAATAACTTATGATTCTTGGATTGGTGCTATTTATCACACCAACCACATTAAAGTTGGTGCCTCGAGTGCATTGAAAGTTTCCTTCCATGGAAATTAACCAGATGGATTCCTGCAGTATTAGGTGGTGGATGAGTATGGCTAACAAAGCTTTTCCTATAGTTTAGATAAATCTAAATTTTTAAAATCAACCCCATTCCAACAAATACAAATTCTAAATTAGGAGACGAATGGAACTCACGATGTTACTCTTTGGGTTTACGAGAACTATCCCTCTGACCCCTCTCTGAAGGCCCAGGGAAGAAGAAAGTTGGTTAGAAATACAACGTGGTATATACATCAGGCCCAGGAATTAAGTCAGAGGCTCACGGTCAGACTCGGCCTCTGTTAGCAGTGAGACCTCGGCCCAGCTGTCCAACTGCAACTTGCCTCCGTATCTGTAAGATGTGAATGGGCTAAGGAAGTAAAAAATAACAGACATGAAAGCAATCTTGTGGTGCACAGGGAGGGCCGACGTATGTTAGTGAAATCTGAGTGTTTTCTAACTGGTGGCCTGCAGGCATGCCTTGTGACCAGCTCATTACAAACCTGAAATTTTTCTTTTGGAATGTTCCTCCGGGCTCCTTTTGCTAAAACCAGAGCCTCTTCCACTCTACGGCTTGCTAGAAGGTCCTGTATTTGCTTTTCCAGGGGTAATGGAACCAAGATGTAAACTCCTTTACTGGTGGCGACAATCACTCTTCCTGGGAAAAAAAATTCAACAGTGTTGGAAAGAGAAAGAACACACACTGCTTCCCTCAAACGGGATTGTTACACGATCAGATGACTGATTTCATCACAGTTCTCCCAAGAATCCCTTCAGAAATCATCAATTACAATGCTTCTCTTTTCTTCTTCTGGTACTGCCAACTCAGAAAAAGGGTGGACCCTAATACCACATTTCCAAAATACAAGATAGGCCTTTTTGCTGTTTATTCAAAAGTGTGGATAAATTTAAAATCAGTTGAGTAGTGGGGCTGGCTCAGTTGGTTAAGCATCTGACTTCAACTCAGGTCATGATCTCACAGTTCATGGGTTCGAGCCCCGCATCGGGCTCTGTGCTGACAGCTCAGAGCCTAGAGCCTATTTCAGATTATGTGTCTACCTCTCCCCTGCTCACACTCTGTCTCTCTCTGTCTCACTCTTAAAAATAAAGATTAAAAAAAAATGTTTTTAAAAACCAGTTGAGTAGATACATACGTAAAGTCCAAAGAAGCTATAGAGATCAATTATGGCAAATAATCAATGAAGATTATGAAATACTTCCCCTAAAATCTTTTAAGAATTCTTTTCTTTCCATGTTAGTTAATAGGAAACTAAGATTATAATACACCATTCTGAACCGTATTTCATACCTTCCATCCTAATATGCCTAGGTCTAGGCGTGACCTCATTCATTTCCCCGCAGTCCGTGAGTCCACCTGACCCTTGGCCAACCCCATCACCCATCGTCCTCCTTTGACTTGGAAGACCCTGTGCAGATAGTCTACAAAGCTAGAGCTGCAATGCAAGCTGCACTCCTGCTGCAAAGCCTTGAGTTCCGCTCCCTTCCGGAGACGTTCTTGAAGCAAACCATCACCTGTCCGCAGCAAGCAACAGAATGATCTTCTCTTCCTGTCTGCAGGATGACTCGGTGTCAGCCAAGCCTTCTCTGCTCCTCCACTCTTCTCTGCTGGGAACCCACTGTTCCACTGCGGCCCCACTGCTCGCAGGCCTCATCTTTCCGTGCCTGGATTACTGTCACATCTTCCTTTTAGTCTTTCTGCTCTGCTCCCTTGTCCAGATTATTTGCCTTCTATATCACAGTTGAGGTAACTTTTCTTATACTCAGAGGAGATTCTGTCCCTTCTCTGTACTGGTGTCCCCTTTCCCGGGAAGCCTCCCCTTGTTTGCACGTAGGCTGGGTTATGTCGGCAGCCTCTGTGTGCCCCTGACCCCATGCCCGCCCTTACCACTCGATGTACAGGGCACCGTGATATTGTCATGAAACATGCATCCCCCGACTGGAATGTGCCATGCTTAATGTGGGGGCCGAGAGCCTTAATAAGTTTATATCCCTAGCATCCAGAACAGGAAGGGCAATGTTTGGTGAGCTAAAATCCTTAAATGGCACATGTAACATATAAATCTAGATCAGATCCTGGTTTGAAGAAAACATCATAAAGGGCATTCTTAGGACACCTAGGGAAATCTGAACACGGCTGGGATTTTAGAGCTCACTTTCTCAGGTGTGAAAAGGGCTTTGTGGTTACGTGGGGAAATGTCCTAATTCTTAGGAGATGCATGCTGAAGTGTTTCAGATTAAATGGCATGATATCTTGTACTGATTTTTAAATGGCTCAGCAAAACGTTCACAAGTGTTGAGTCTAGGTCAATGGCACATGGTGCTTCCCTGTGTTTTTCTTTCAACTGTTCATTACATTTGACAACGTTCATAATAAAATTTAGGAGAAGTGAAATAAATCCCTCGCCCGGCTCACTGCTGCACACAAGGGGAGGTCCCTCCTGACTGCCGGGTCTGCCCCAGCCTCAGGTCACGCTGGCCTTCCTCACGCATGAGGTACTCCAGTGACAATAAATTGCCTGCACGTCCTGAAGCCCGGGCCTCCCTCTCATGCAGGTGCAAAGGCACCTTTCTCTCTACCTGAAGGTTCTTTCACACCAAATCTGCTTGGCTGACTCCTATTCATCTTTAAAGGTTTGGCTCGAATACCATCTCCTTCAAGAAGCCCTCCCTGATATTTCCAGGAAACACTTCCCCCTCTGCACTCCCAATTGACCTTGCTTTGTGTTTATCAAGCTCTTAAACTGCCGCAGGTATTTGTTCAAATATTTGTCTCCCCTTTAACCTGGGGGCTCCTGGGGCACAGAGAATACATCACCGTCATCTGTGCATCTTCTAAACTCACCATGAGGCCTGGCTCCGATGGACCCTTAATAACACTGACTGTAGAAGTGTCACAGAAGGGTTGATAACTAAATTTCATTATGATTTCTGTGTAAAGTAGTACCTTCAAAATCCTGTAGAATGTGGCCCTCCTTAAAGGGTAGGGTCTGCTTTTGCTGCTGATCCAACATGCTGTGCACCGTGATGAATTCGTTATCCAGCGCTATGACGTATGGAAAGCAAATGGCTGCCCCAATCACATTCTCCGACCAGTGCACGGGGGCTCGCTGAGATATGCCGGCAACGGTGGCAAACATGCCTATAAAAACAGGGAGAGTCAGTCAGGCCTCCAAATAAGTACGGCGTTCTTTTCTTTCTGTAGAGGTGTCTGGACGCAGAACGCACACCACCCCTCTTCGTTACATTTCAGATAGGAAGGATAATAAAACATGCTGCAGGTGCGAAAAACCCTACATGGCTTTATTTCTGTGAAGAAAACTACCTCCCCCCGAATGTCTATATTACATTTACTTCTAACGTAAAATGAACTTAGGAGCACCTGGGTGGCTCAGTCGGCTGAGTGTCTGACTCCTGATTTCGGCTCAGGTCATGAGCCCAGGGTTGTGGGATGGAGCCCTGTGTCGAACGCTCAGCTGAGCATGGAGCCTGCTTAAGATTCTCTCTCTCTCCCTCCACCCCTCTTCCCCACATGAGCTCTCGTTCTCTCTCTTTAAAATAAAATTTTTGAAAATGAACTTAAAAAAAAAGTTACATATACCCACACAAAGGTGTATAAAATACATGTCATCACCTGTGGGAAAAAAGCTACTTCCAAACAATTTAAGCAGCTTGGCAAGCTCTCTCTCACATCCGGTCCTCCAGCCGGCTTGCATCTCTGTTATGGCTCTTCCTTGTCGATTGAATACTGAACACAGTCACTCAGATCTTTACTGGGCTCCTGCTATGTGCCAGGCACTCCACAAGGCATCCTATAAGGAGCTGTCCCTGCTCAGAGCTACTGAGTGTGTGTGTCTACTCTTGGACACACATACTCTATAACGCGGGGAGAGAACCAGTTTTGCACTTCGAGACAGAGACAGACCGTTAAGTGTTTGTCAATAAGTTCCATATCAAATGACTGCCTATCTATCTTGTACATAAAGTACCAAACTAGCCATTTCTAAATGAGCTACCCATATATAGTCCATGGATATTGGGTTTACCAAAATGAATACATTCACAAAGTAAAATCAATCTGTTTTAACTCAGTTTTCAAATGAGTTGACACAAAACACCTTTAAAATAGCTTGCTATTTAAAATGCCAGCAAGCCATCAGCTGCTACTGCAAAGGATGAATGGTTTCTCCTATATGGATGGAGAAAGGGGAGGGGAGACATGGGCAGAGATATGGAGACAGCTTTAAGATTAAGGACAAGGGGAAGAATCTCAACTACACCATGTGGGCAAAATTCCTAAACCCATGAAATCATCAACTAGCCGAAATTTTCTGTAATTACAAAGACTGAAACATACTGCAGTTAACCAAGTGCAGACGTAGCTCTGTTCCTCAAAATTAGGCGGTTCCTGAAAATAGGGGTCATGCAGGACCCCACAGGGGTGTACACACCTGCTCTCAATGGTCCCACGTTGAGGCCCTCTCTGAAGAACAAGACTGTGCTCAGAACACTGCTGGGCCCTGCTTCACATGTTACTTATGGGCTCTGGGCAAGTGGTAACAAGAATCGAATCTCTGTCAAGAGGACAGAACACTGGGGCATGTGGGTGGCTCAGTTGGTTGAGCATCTGACTTCGGCTCAGGTCATGATCTTGCAGTTCGCGGGGTCAAGCCGCACATTGAGCTCACTGCTGTCAGTGGAGGGCCTGCTTTGGATCCTCTGTCCCCCTCTCTTTGCCCCTGCCCCACTTGGGCTCTCTCTCTCAAAAAATAAATATTAAAAAAAATGTAAAAACAAATAGGAAAAAACACTAAGCCTACTGAGTGTGTGTGTACGTGTGTGTATGTGTCCCACAAAGGAGTCACAATTGCCTAATGTAAATCATTCTGACCTTACATATTTCCCTTTGACCCTTCAAAGTCTCCAAAGGTCATTTTGAAAAAGACTAACAACACAGAAAGAGAGGCTATAAATCAGTATAATTCACAAAAGATAAAAAATGCAAATGGCTGATAAATTCATAAAGAGATTCTCATATTCATCAATAAGCAGGGGTACAAATTTAAATTTAAAAAAAAACAGTGAAAATACTTTTTACCCATCAGATTGGCCAAAGGTTACAGACCGATGATACCAGTATTGGTATGGTATAAGGAAACACATTGTGGAGAATAATTTGGTATTATCTACCAAAACTGAATACACACTTACGCTTTAATTCATTCCACTTTTAACTCTAGCACCAATTGCTAAGTACCAGGATGGTCACTGCAATGTTTTTAGTAACAGCCCAAAATTGAGTATATAACACATTAAAAGAATATGCTGCTCTGGGTGAGCACATCAGGAACAGAAAAGAAAGCTCTATTCAATGTGGACATACAAAAAGAACCAACACAAAGTAGCGATTTCAATTCAGTGAATTCTCGCTACATGGAGCACAGAGTAGCTACCAAGAGACAGACCGTGTTTCAAGGATTCACAAGCGAAGGGGTACAGGGAAATTGGTAAAATAAAAACTACCACACAGGAGATAAAGACCAGGGCACAGAAAGGAGTAAAAAGCTTGCAGAGTGCTCACAGAGATCAAGTGTGGACAGAGCTGAGTGCTCAAACAGCAGTGTGCACCAGGAAGGTGAGCAGGGCAGGGAGCAGAAAGTCAAGTGTGGGGGGAGGGTCGGAGTGGGAAGCGCGGAAGCGCAGAGACGTAACAAAATGGTTTGTTACACGTCACAGGTGCCTGGGAAGGCCAACCTGGCAGGAGTGTGGAGGGGGGCTGTGTGCAAGGAGCTGGACCCAGCAGAGGCCAGGCAGCTGCCTGCCACTAGGAAGGAGACCTCGGTCAGACCAGCGCTGGGGCAAAATGGAGGGGGAGGTGGCTTCCAGAGCTGAATCTGGGAACCTGGTATCTGACTCAATGGGAGCAAGACGGAAGGTAAGTCAAGGCCACCATGCGGCTGTTGGCCTCAGGATTAACATGACCACTTGGAGTCTAGAATGAAACAGATTAGGATGTGGGTAGGAGGCAGTGTCTGCACTTCTTGGAACTCAAGGTCACAGACATCTGGGAGAGGGGAGCCTGGGGTTCCAGCGCTTTCTCAGGAGGCAGCACCGTGCTTCCTGAAGGGGAACAGATTGTTCCACGGAGCACACCAAAAGCCACAGTGGGATACAGGATACCCAGAGAGAAAACAGAAAACGTCTCTGCAGGGCGAGACCAAGGACTGGCTGCTCCTGGGGCTGGTGAGGCCCTTTTGTTCTCAGCTCTTTCCAAAGCAGGTAAGAAGTCAGGAGTTCAGTGGAAACAAGGAAAACTCTGCCAAGATGATTCAGGGCTAGAAGGCAGAACCGAACAGTAAGAGGAGTCTGCTTCTGTCCCAGATGTCAGATGATGCTCAGGACCCAAGGCACGGGGTTTGACATTCCCAGTGTTTTACAGTAACAGAGAAAACATAATTACAGTCTGAATTAGCCCCCCTAGTTGCATCACCGAAGTATTCAGACAGCATTAAAAAATGCTGGAGAGAAACCTGAGGTGCAGAGGGGAATCATGAAGAATCTGGAATGAGGACTTAGCTTTGGAGGAAGAAGTTCAGTTAGCACCATCGGGACTTTTCTGTGTATTGAGAGCCGGCCAGCTGAAAAGAATGTGAGAGCATAGGCGCCTGCATGCCACTTACCCAGACACTTGGCAAACATAACCCCCTGGAGGGACAAGTGTACAGCGGGCCCGAGGACGCTGCTAAATTCCCCGTCAAATAACAGTGTTCTGAATAGCACACTCTCGTGGGAACATGGACAGCAAGACATGGCCTCATCCTGGAATTAAATCTAGGTGATTCCATTTACCTGCTTACGGCTGGGTATCGCCTGACCTAGGAAGTATGCAGCGCAGAGGATCTGACATGAATGTTCTCAAAATGAAAGGGCAGAAACCAGAGGTCAAGAACAAAAGCTTCTATACACCCAAAAAGCAGAAGATATCACCAGAATAAAAGAGCCAAGCAAGAACTGGCAATTGAGGGGCCCAGGTCAAGCAGCATAAGGTGCCACAAAACCACTTAGGAACAGAAGGCACTCTCATTAACACGCACTAATTAATTATACACTTGCTAAGCAGGTGACAAATTCTATTGTTTCTATATTGTCAGAGTCAAGTGCAAATGTAACAAATGTAACAAATGTGTAAATTGTACATCTTTAAAGAAAGCATTATTTTCAATTGTGCACCCTTTAAATATCAGAGGACCTCCTTACCTAAGGTGGGAGCAGGGAGGGGGCCTCATGGAGTCAGGAGTAGCTGAATTGTCTGCATTTTTCAAGAAGTATCACCAAAGGATAGAGTTGAAAGTAACAGTACTGGGGCACCTGGGTGGCTCAGTCGGTTGGGCGTCCAACTTTGGCTCAGGTCATGATCTCATGGCTCATGAGTTCGAGCCCCACGTCGGGCTCTGTGCTGACAGCTTGGGGCCTGGAGCCTGCTTCGATTCTGTCTCCCTCTCTCTCTGCCCCTCCCCTACTCACGCTCTGTCTGTGTCTCTCTCAAAAATAAATATTAAAAAAAAAAAAAGTAACAGTACTCAATCACATTATGAAAATTTCAACAAAGTATTGCTGAAAATAGGAAAATTTAAACTAACACAAAAAGGGAAGAGTGGTTTCTCGGGACACAGGAGTGAGCACATATAACCTTGAGGGAGAAACAGAAGCAAAATGACAATGTGTAGCTTTCATATGTTTAAAGATGCATTTTCAGTCATTACAGTAATTTATTTGAACTTAATTTCTAAAGCCATGTAATATGGTGGTGATTACTATGCTATATACAGGTAATGTATGAAAGCACTTACAAGTGATATTGGAGTCAAATGTTTTCACTATAAAGCCTTTATAACTGAAACAGTTAGGGACTGGTTTATAAGCAGGCACATGCACTGACAGAATAAAACAGGAAATCCAGAGATAGGCCCAATGGCATAAAATTCAGTGTGCATTAAAGGCGGCTGCCTAAATCAGTGATAGAAGGTGGGCTGTGCCATCAGTTTGTTGAAATAATAGACAGCTGTACAGAAAAAGATAAAATTGAATCCAATCCTTATACTCTGCCCATAAAAAAAAAAATGAAACCATAAAAGTACTAGCAGAAAACATGGGTGACTCTGTCTTTAACCAGAAGAGAAGGAAACCTCCCTAACAATGACTCAAAACTGCTTGGATTGGTGGTTCAGTGGTAGAGTTCTTGTCTAATTGTGACTCAAAAACAAGAAGCAATAAGGTAAAAAAGGTTAATACATTTGATTACATAGAAATGTTGAAGAAAAGCTTTTATGTAGTAAAAACTGGAAACAAATATTTGAAACATACAAGTGGGTATCTAAATACATAAAGAACACCAAAATAAATGGTGAAAGAAAACAGATAATTCCCATCAAAAGAAATGCAAATGGGGGTGCCTGGGTGGCTCAGTTGGTTGAGCGGCCAACTTCGGCTCAGGTCATAATCTCACGGTTCGTGGGTTCAAGCCCCGCATCGGGCTCTGTGCTGATAGCTCAGAGCCTGAAGCCTGCTTCAGATTCTGTGTCTCCCTCTCTCTCTGCACCTCCCCTACTTGTGCTCTGTCTCAAAAATAAAAACATTAAAAAAAAAAACAAAAAAAAAGAAATGCAAATGACTCTTAAATGTATGAAAGATGTTCAGTCTTGCTCCTAATAGGAGAAATGCAATTAGCTACATTGAGATCCCATCTCTTGTGTGCCAGACTGGCAAAAACACAAAAGTCTGACAACAGACTCCGTTCTGTTGGCAGAGCTGAGGGGAAACAGGTGTCGTCATATGTTGCTGGGCAGAAGAGAAAATGGGACGATCTTTAATCAAAGCAGTATGGCGATACCCAGCAAAACTCGCATGCAAACTTGACTCAATGATCCCACCTGCAGAAGACTTTCCCATAGTTCCATCAGGAAAATACAAAAAGATAAGTCCCTATCAATACCGTAGAACTGGCAAAAACCCGTATGCCCACCAATAGGGGATTTAAAAAACCATGGTGCCCCCGCATGAAAAAGGAGCATGCAGCTTCATATTCCTATGAAATGAGGAATATTTCTATATTATATGGCAAAAGGACCTCCATAATACGTTAAAATTTTTAAAAAGCCAACAAGGAGGGAGATGCAAATGTTTACACATCTATTTGTAATTTCTCCTTAAAAATGAAAGGATAAACCATAAAACAAGAAGTTACCTATGGCAGAAGAAGAGAATAAGTGAAGGAGACAGGATATTGGCTCTTTTTTTTTAAAATTTTTTTTTAATGTTTGTTTTATTTTTGAGAGAGAGAGAGAAAGAGAACATGAGTGGGAGACGGAAAGACAGCGAAAGAGACACAGAATGTGAAGCAGGCTCCGGGCTCTGAGCTGTCAGCACAACTGTGCTGTGAGATCAGGACCTGAGCTGAGGTCGGATGCTTAACCGACTGAGCCACCCAGGCGCCCCGATATCGGCTCTTTGAATAAACCTTTGCTGCGTCCCCCTCAACTGGAACCTTATAAATATTTACACGTAAAAATATAAAATAAAGCAATTCTTAAAAATCCAAAGAAAAGGAAACAAATTAACTGAACTGGATATCCAGGTGGTGGCATGACCACACAGAAGGCAACTCTTCCAAGTTGGGGAGTCACAGCCCTCCCCAGCACCTGTATGTCCCAGACACACACTACCGCTAAAATGAGCCGTCCACGACAGAAAGAAAAGTACAAGTCACCAACGCCATTAACAGCTCTGAGTCTTAATTTCAATCAGGCAGCACAGAGAATTTGCAAGGCAATACAACAGAGCCCTTTCAAGGAGCTAGCTACAAGAAACTTTGGTGGAATCAAACAGCAGTCAATAAAATTATGGACGTTAACACTGAAGTTTTCTCATGTGAAAATACCTCTAAGAGAGCTCAACTCCCTTTTATAAAAAAAAAGTAAAAACAATCCACTGACAAGACCGCACACGTGAGAAAATCTTAAAAGGCAGTCGTACAGACTCTTATTTGCTAGTTACTTACTTTGAAGGATTTTTCTCCCCAGAGCCATTGTCAGGCTCCTCTTTAACACAAAATAAAGCTGGCTTTAACTTTATGACTGGCTTATGTTTGCTCCTCAGTGTTGCAAATACCCTTTACGGGTAGTATCTGTCTTCACAGCTAACCTCTCCCTCTCGGATCTCCACAAGGGCTCAGGGGGATATGGGGATACGGCAAGGGGAATGCACAGAAAGGAGGTGAAGGTCGGCGGAGGCTCACCCAGTCCTCCAGGGCCCGCCAGGAGGAACTCCTGTCTCCCGATCCTCTTGACAATGGGCCGCTTCTCATCGCTGCAGTAAGGAAACAGGTCCTGGGCGACACCCGTGTTATAGTTCAGGATGATGTACTGGGTGGTCAGGGCCAGGCACAGAAAGTGGCCGTCCACAGCCACGGCCAGGGGCTGCTCCGGCGTCGACACCTCCCTGACTATCTGAACCCGGTCCTCGTACACCAGGAACACCTGGATGGTCCTGCGCTTGACCGAGATGATGCAGACTTCCACGCAGAACGGGTCTCCGCTCACAGGGTTCTCGTTCAAGGCCAACGCCACGGCCCCTTTGATGCGAGCCCCCGAGGGGACAGGCTCCAGGCTCATCATGTTAAGCAGGGTGATGGAGTTGTCACAGAGCACCAGCAGCCTGTTGAGGGCCGAGGCTGCGCGTAGCTCACTCACCGGCTTCCTGAAGCCCAGGTGCCGGTGCAGCTGCTTGGTGGCAGAGAACGTGGCTGTCCCTGCGGGCAGCGTCCTCTCCTCCAACAGGAAGTGGTAGACGATGCAGTCGCTGGTGCCCACGTATAGGTTCTTGCCACAGCACTCCACGCATTCTATGTGGCCCTGCTCCTTGTCGCCTACCAGCAGCTCCCGCTCCACGGCAGAGACCAACGTGAAGGCCTTGGTGCTCATCATGTCTGCCGGCCGACCTGCAGGGAGAGGGAAGGGAAGGTGACTCAGAGAAATGAACCATGGCAGGTCACAGTGGATATATATACCTGATTCCTCAGTTACAATCTCAGTGAAAGGAAACCATGGAACCCAGGTAAGAAACAGTGCAGAGAAGAAAAGCTCTCCCTCCTGGTCTCCTTCCACCAGGGAAATAGGAGACCCCAGCAGGAGAGCACACGCGTGTGCTAATTGAGGCCATCCTGCCCGTTCTCAGCACAGCTGAGATTTATACGGAGTTTCCTCATTGTTCTTGGGAGATGAACCTGTAGGCAGAAGATAAGCACACGTATCCACCCGGAGACAAGAGAACAGAAATGTTTTTGAAAAAGGCAAAAATGATCCTCATTAATCTTCCCCGGAGCTGCTCTGGCCCCTTTCTAGTGTTTAAGTGAATAGTGGGATGCAACTACGCCATGGGGTTATATCCTGCCCCTAGGATCTTGTCAGAAACACAGAGGCAGGTGAGGAGTTGAGATATCTAGTGGATTTGTGAGAAGGTCACTGACACATCAGTTCACAGATGACTCCCGCTGGACGACAGACTGCCCCGACCTCTAATCCCTGCCTTCCTACTTCCAGAGGACTCTGGTTTCACATGCCACAAAGCTAGAGGCAGCAGACACGAGCAAGATGATCTTTCCCTGGTCTCTCGGCCAGTAGGAAGGCAACTCACACAGGGTCCCCGATCTGCTCAAGAAGGAGGGAAAAACATAGCCCCAAAGAGGTCTACAGTCAGTGAGGGAAGGCCGGTTGGACTTTTCCATCACTTCAGGCTGTCCAGAAGTACAGCTGCCTCCAGACAATTCCTTCATCCTTTGAGGCATTCTAGCCAAGGCTGAAGACCTCTGGAAAATACTCAAGAACGTAGACTGCTGGGATTTCCCATACCCCCCGTCTACGGGGGCAACAAGAGCTACACTCCAGTCCCTTTCCTTGAGTCAGTAAGATCCCCAGGGAGGAGGGTATCTCAGATCTGGGGATGAGGTTTTTCCACTGGACACCATCAGAGTTCTCTTCCTGTCACTTATTAGCTATGTGACCTTGGGAACAGTCACTCAGCTTCTCCATGCCTCAGTTTCCTCCTTTGTAAAATGAATCTAATAATGGCACCTGCTTCATATAATACTTGGAGGTTCAAGTAAGTCAGCTCACATGAAATATTTCCTATCTGGCACATAGCAAGTTCGTGATAAAAGTTTTTGATCTAACCTTTAGTACACCCCTCTCGGAGCCCCTGCCTACTTTCAGTTTTTATTTCCCAAGCCTGGCACCAAGAGATAAAACAGTGCTGTCTTCTGCCCTTAGCTACGTGTAACCTGTGTCCATTTCCTCTGAAGGACAGACTGAAATATAAGCCAGACATGCACCCAACACACAACCTCCTCCGCCCCAGGCATTTTCATACTAATTTATACAAGCTCATCCTCACCAGAGACTATGGAAAAGAGGCAAGGAAGTCCAGCATGAGGCTCAGAAGGTTCCACAGAGAGGGAATTGTGCCCATCTATCTGGGTCTGAGAGAACTCGCAGGATCCTAGGGAAAGTCTAGGCTTGAGGGAAAAGTAGGCTTCAGTCTCGAACACCAACAGCTTTTAAACACTCCGATCTATTTGTCATGACCGAAAAGAACCACAAAACCCAACCTAGATGATATATATTTTTTTCCATTTAAACACCAATGAATTATAAGTCTGCAAAAGCAAAGTATTATGGAACACTTCACTGATTCATCAATAAAGGCTGTCTTTTAAAACGGCAAGATAGGGGCACCTGGGTGGCTCAGTGGGTTAAGCGTCCGACTTTGGCTCAAGTCAGGATCTCTAATGGGTTCAAGCCCAGCATCCGACTCTGTGCTGACAGCTCAGAGCCTGGAGCCTGCTTTGGATTCTGTGTCTCCCTCTCCCTCTGCCCCTCCCCCGCTCACACTCTGTCTCTATCTCTCAAAAGTAAACATTTAAATAAATAAATATAATGGCAAGATAGAGTGATTCTACTATTTAAACTGTGAACTGCACCTTTCCCTTTGCAGAAGGAACGAGAAACAGGCCGAGGGCACTTAGAATTCCTCTATGTAACTCTTTGAAGGTGTAATGTCCATAATTCTAGTCTGTCTTCACTTTGCACAAGGGATAAACTAAACACATGAAAACATGTTTCATGAAGACATGAAAACAAACACCTCATATTTAGTCTAACTACTGGGTGGACAGAGAAGGAGGCAGGGCAGAGACTGAGCTGTAAGAAAAGCATCCGGTTCATTAAAAAGTCATGGTTTTAGGGGCACCTGGGTGGCTCAGTCAGTTGAGCGACTGACTTAAGCTCAGGTCATGATCTCGCTGCTTATGAGTTCAAGCCCCGCAACAGGCTCTGTGCTGACAGCTCAGAGCCAGGAGCCTACTTCAGATTCTGTCTCTGTCTCTCTTCCCCTCCCATGCTTGCACTCGCTTTCCCTCCCTCCCTCTCTCTCTCTAAAATATAAAATAAAATATTAAAAAAAAATTTTTAAGTCATGGTTTTATAGTATTGAAGAAAAAATGCTATACTGTTTCATTACCTGGTAACTACAGCTACTCAAGTCTGTGAAGTTCCCTACTACAGGCCTTTAAAAAAAATTAAATGTAGTTTATAAGAAGCAGAAGGAGACTGATGTCAGCATCATGGTGGCTAAGATGTTCCTCCTTTTTAGCCCCCCTTTTAAATAACAAATTAGGCATCCTTGCACAGACAAAGGCCCGTTGGTGGGTGCTGGAATCCAGCACCACCCACTAGGGGCCCAGGGGAGTCTCGCCCACTTGCACATCCAGCCTCAGGCAGCCGGAACCCAGCATGGCCTTCAGAACCAGTGGGGCCGCGAACCTGCCCAGGCCCCCCTCGCTGTGACCGGGGAGAAACCTGCAGAATGCTGGCCTGGGCGATAGGCACACAGGAGAGAATGTGCAGAAGGCCAGTCTTCCCAAGGGGAGATTCCAGCAAGCCACAGGAGTGAACAGAACACCCAACAGTCCGAGTCTGGTCACAGCAGAGGCAGCCTCCAAGAGGAACTTTCCGAGAACGGCGCCCCGACAAGGAAACACTGCGTGGGGCGGATCCATCAGTCTGGGGCACCCTCTGCCTCGGAGGGCGGGAGACAGACAGTGGTGCCTGATACCCCAGCAGTGTGAGATGCGGCTCGCCAGTGCTCCCCAGCAGGGCCCACAGTACTGAGGCTGGGTGTCCATGGCTGGGGGGAGGGAGGAAGAACAGCAGACAGGCCAATGCGAATTTCAAAGGGTATTAACGGTATTGTGTGCAGCACAAAGTCCACCAGGGGCCTGCGGGAGTACCACACCCGGGATCTCACTAGTGTGTCTCCAGGCACCCCCCAACGCCTGCGTACTTGACCCACACCTCCTCCCACTGTGAAGTGGCTCCTGTGCCTGCCTCCCCGTGCAGCATGAGGGAGAGGTCAGTAGACAGAGCTGCTCAGACGGACCACAGGCCTCTGTCGGTGGGCCAGGGAGAAACCACAAGCGAGCTACAGTGCCACCTTCAGGAAAACAAAGGAGAGGTTTCCAGTAGCCCCGTAGGTGGGATTCCAAGAACCAGAGAAGACCTAAAGCTTTACGAATCCCGCCACAAGGGGGAAGTATCCACGCAGAGAGAAAACCCACTTATCACCACCACCCCATCTCAAAGCAACTCACACAGATTTAAGGAGGCGTCCGCTCCTGCGAATGTGAACGCAGCAACGCAAAGCGGCAGCGAATGTGACAAACCAGGAAAACATGCCATCACAAGCAGAAAAATAACTCCCCCAAAACTGAGTTCAAAGGCATGACATTAGCGATCCAGCTGATAAAAAATTCAAAGTAGCTGCTCTGAAGAAACTCGGTGAGCTGCAAAGAAAACTCAGGAAGACAATTCAATGAAACTTTGAAAAAAATAAATGATCAAAATGAGATTTTTACCAAAGAAATCCTTAAAAAAAAAAAAAAAAAAAAGAACCCCAACCCAACAGAAATTCTGGAGCTGAAGAGCTCAGTGAGTAAAATGAAAAATGCAAATGGGCGGTGGGGGGGGAGGGGGTGACCTGGGTGGTTCAGCTGGTTGAGCATCGGACTTTTGATTTCAGCTCAGGTCATGATCCCAGGGTTGTAGGACTGAGTCCTATGACTGCCTCAGAGCTGAGCATGGACCCTGCTTAAGATTCTCTCTTTCTCCCTCTGCCCTCTCTCCCACTTGAGCACGGGCTCTCTCGCTCTCTCCCTCTCTCTCTCTCTAAAAAGAAAAAGAAAAAAAGAAAAATGCAATAGAGCATCTGCAGTAAAGAGCATGGAGGACTGAAAATGTGAGTTAGAGGGCAGGGATTCTCAAACAACCCAGTTAGGGGAGGACAAAGAGAGAATGAAGAGTGAAGAAAGCCTAAGTGATCAACAGGATTCCTTCAAAAGAACAAATATGGGAAAACCGGGATGGAGTTTCTGAAGGAGAGAGAGAAAGGAGCCAAAAAAAATTATTTAAAGAAATAACAGCCGAGGATTTCCCAAACCTAGGGAGAGAATGGGACATCCAAGTTCACAAAGCTAAAAGATCACCCTATTATCTCAATGCATAAAAACACATTACAATGAAACTGTCAAAAATCAAGGACGAAAGGAAGAATTTTAAAAGCAGCCGGGGAAAAAACATCGTAACCTTCAAAGGAATCCCATTAGGCTATCCAGGGATTCTGGACTTTCCCCTCACAGGCCAGGTGTGTTTTTCAACTGAGGAATGGATTAAGAAAGTGTGGTGTGTATTTATATAATGGAATATTATTCATTCATGAAAAAGAAAGAAATCCTGCCATTTGCAACAAACACCGTTGGATCTAGAAGGCATCCTGCTAAGTGAGATCAGTCAGACGGAGAAAGACAAATACTGCACGATCTCACTTATACGTGGAATCTAAAAAAGCCAAACTCATAAACAGAGAGTTAAATGGTTCTTAGCAGACGCTGTGGGTGGGGGAACTGGGGAGATGTTGTTTAGGTCACATACTTGGAACTAGAGGATAAACAAGTCCTGGAGAACCAATGCACAGCTTCCTGATTATCATCCACATTGTATTATGAAC
The DNA here is from genome assembly GCA_028646485.1 of Cryptoprocta ferox. Classification (NCBI taxonomy): domain Eukaryota; kingdom Metazoa; phylum Chordata; class Mammalia; order Carnivora; family Eupleridae; genus Cryptoprocta; species Cryptoprocta ferox. The sequence continues at coordinate 51,491,051 of CM053576.1, read as the reverse complement.
TTCACAATTGCTGAAACAGAATCACAGGGGGGTTTACTGAAAGCTGACAAAGTAACATTCTGGTACTTACAAGTGGTTTATTCCTTTATGTGGCAGGGAAGTTTTCTCCATGATTTAATTCATGGGATAAACTCACTTAGAGAAAATAGAAATCATAAAAAGATAAACTATAGGCCATGCCTCTCATTATCCTTTTTTTAAAAAAAATTTTTAACATTTATTTATTTTTGAGAGACAGAGAGACAGAGTGTGAGCAGGAAGGGGCAGAGAGAGACAGAGACACAGAATCCAAAGCAGGCTCTAGGCTCCGAGCTGTCAGCACACAGCCCGATGCGAGGCTCGAACTCACGAACCATGAGTTCATGACCTGAGCCAAAGTCGGCCGCTTAACCAACTGAGCCACCCAGGCACCCCTCCTTATTATCCTTAAGTCCAACTAGCTGGGGTCTGAAGTCATAGAGGTTTTAATTCGCACTTGATTATGTGATCTCAAACTGATCTGAAATTTAAACTGACTTTCTGATAGAATGTCACCTTAAAAGCATGATTATTATTTTCAAGATCAACATTTTAACATTTTTTTTTCAAAACTGCAAAGTACAGACCTAGCGAGGGAAAGAGACTTAAAACTATCAGTACATTCACGGGCAACTGTTTGAATGAACACACCATTATAGATGCAACAAACACTTCTAAGTGTGCAAAAATAAAATAAAAGAGAAAGGCACTGTTCCATTTCCCAAGAGTATCTCCATCTTACTGAGGAAAAAGGACGAGGAAAAGAAGCATGTAACAGTGTAAAGAAATATGTGCTATCAAAGTTAAAATATTAGCAATGACTTTCCACCAAACTGAGCATACACACGCCCCTGGTGACATGAGACTTCAAGTAAGTGTCTTTGAAAACACTAATGGAAAAATACGAATTTTCTTGTGCAGGTATGGGTATACACAGAAACATTAGCTTTTATCACGCCTGTAGCCACCGGTGAAGGGCCTTGCTGCTTTAGCGTCCTGCCTCAGATTCTTTAGGTTTCTTAAATTTTTTTTTAATGTTTATTTATTTTTGAGACACAGAGACAGAGCATGAGAGGGGGAGGGGCAGAGAAAGAGGGAGACAATCTGAAGCAGGCTCCAGGCTCCAAGCTGTCAGCACAGAGCCCGACGCGGGGCTTGAACCCACGTACCATGTAATCATGACCTGAGCTGAAGTCAGAAGCTTAACCGACTGAGCCACCCAGGCACGCCCTATAGGCTTCTTAAACCTCAGCTCAAAGATGACAATTCCATTCTTTCCGCTACATACCGAGCTGGGCACCACAGAATCTGATGTTACCCATAAGCTTCAAAAATGTTTTCCCTGTTCTTGACTTCAGACCTGTGACAACAGTCAGACAGGCTTCTAGAAGCCCAGGAGAGCTGATAGGATAAGTTTATAAGCAATCCAAGAGCACTGGCTACATTCTGCTTTCATGGACACTGTCTCATAATGCAAGCCCCATGTCCCCATGGCTCTCCTAGCAAATTCTGCCAAGCATTTAGGAATCAGATAATACCAATTTTAAATAAATCTTCTGGAGAATAAAAAAAAAGGGAGGGAAGGTGCACACATCCCACTTCATATTATAAAGCCAGTATAAGGTATAAGTTTAATATCCAAACCAGAGAAGGACGTGGGCAAAAAGAAAATCCTAATCATTCTCACTTATAAATCTACATGCAAAAGTATTAAATATTAGCACACTGAATACACAGACACACAGTATGAATAAGTTGGCATGTGATATTGGCTTAAGGTAATAAAATCTGTTGGTTTAATTCACATTTACAAAATAAGAGACAAAAAGCATAAAACAAGGAACAAGACTGTTACCATCTGTTTTGGGTAGATTACGTCCCCCCAAATATGTTAAAGTCCTAACTCCCATTACTTGCGAATATGCCCTTATATGGAAACAGGGTCCCTGCAGATGCTCAAGTTCAGATGAGGTCATTAGGGTGAGAGCCCTAATCCAATAGGACAGGTGTCATTATAAAACAGGGGAAATCTGGACACAAAACAGACACATATAGTGGAAAGACATGTGAAAACACAGGGAGAAGGTGGCCATGTGTAAGCCAAGGAAGGCCTAGGGCTACCAGAAGCAGGTGAATGGGCCTGCCGCAGAGTGTCCCTCAGAGCCCTCAGACACCGCGACCTCAGACTCCTACCCTCCAGAACTGTGAGGCAATAAATGTGTGTTGTTTAAGCCACCCAGTCTATGGTCCTTTGTTACGGCAGGCCTAGCACACTAATGCACCGTCTACTCAACATTGTACCAGAGCCCTTGCCAGTTAAAAAAGAACAATTATGAAAAACTGAAAACAAAGACATAGTACTATAAATATTTATAGGTGCTGTCATTGTTTACATGGAAACTCACAAATAATCTATTAGAGTTTACTAAAATTTTAGAACTACCCTTTAATTTAAAAAAATCAAAATATCAAGTAATCTGAATTTCTATTCACAAACAAGAATTAGAAGCTTTCATCTTAAAAGAGTTATTTACAATAGTATTAGAAATTAAGTATGAAGGAATTATCTAACAAGGATGCAGAAAATCTTTACAGAGAAAACCATAAAATCATCTTATTGTCAGACATTACAAAAGACTTAATTAGCGGTGCCTGGGTGGCTCAGTCAGTTAAGCATCCAACTTCAGCTCAGGTCATGATCTGTGCTGACAGCTCAGAGCCTGGAGCCTGTTTCAGATTCTGTGTTTCCCTCTCCCTCTGCCCCTCCCCCACTCATGCTGTCTCTCTCTCTCTCTCTCTCTCTCTCTCTCTCTCTTTCTCTCTCTCTCCCTCTCAAAAATAAGTAAACATTAAAAAAAAGAGAGAGACTAAATTATCACCCCAGCAGACTTTCCCACAAAAATTGACAAGCTGGTTTTAAAATGTAAATGGCAATTAAAGTACCTATACAGTCAAAACAATCTTGAAAATGAAGAACAAACTTGAAGGACCTATATTAACTGTTTTCGGAACTGCTATAAAATTATAGTAATTAAGGTATCACGAGAGACAAACAGATCTCGTGATCAATAGAACAGAAGATAAAGTCCAAAATTAGACCCACATATATATTCAATTGGTTCTTGGCCAAGGCACCAATACCAAATACCCAGAGACATTTCCATAAGGTGCTGGAACAACTGGATAACCTTAGCGGCTGGCGGGGGGGGGGGGGAGTGAATTATCCCTACCTCACATGATAAACAAAAATTAATTTGAGATGCATCAAATTATTTTAAAAGTAAAAGCTCAAACTATAGGCTTCTAGAAGAAAACACAGAAGACTATCTTTGGGAGCTTGGGGGACATAAAGATTTCTTAGGATACAAAAAGCACTAACCACTAAAAAATGGTTGAAAACCTGGATTTCATAAAAATTAAAAACTTGTGTCCACTGAATGTCACCGTTAGGGAAATAAACAGGCAAGCCCCAGCCTGGGAGAAAAATCTGCAAAATATATATCCAGCAGAGGGCTCGTATCTAGAATATGTAAAAACTTCTACAAACCAATAATAAAAAAAACAAACTTTTTTTTTAATCCAAAAAAGAGGTACGTGAATGACCAATAAGAACATGAGAAGATGTTCACCATCATTAGCCATCAGAGAAATTTATTTCAAGACATAGAAGATACCATTTCACACCTGTTAGAATGGTTACAATTAAAAAGACTGAGGGGCACCTGGGTGGCTCAGTTGGTTGAGCATCTGACTTCAGCTCAGGTCATGATCTCATGGTTCATGGGTTTGAGCCCCACATCAGGCTCACTGCTGTCAGCCTGTTGGTGCAGAGCCTGTTTCAGATCCTCTGTCCCCCTTTCTCTGCCCTTTCCCCGCTTGTGCTCTCCCCCAAAACAAATATTTAAAAAAATAAAGACTGACAACACTAAATGTTAATGGGGATGCAGAACAACTAACAATCTCACACTTTCTTGGAGGATGCATAAAACGGTACCATCCCTACAGCTAACATATTCAATGGTAAGAAGCTGAAAGCTTTTCCTCTAAGATCAGGAATAAAACAAGGATGTCCACTCTTGCCACCTTTATTCAACATAGTACTGAAAGACCTAGCTGCAGCAATCACACAAGAAAAAGAAATAAATATCATCTAGATTGGTAAGGAAGAGGTATAACTGTCAGTGTTTGCAGATGACATGAGACTATATATAGAAAACCCTAAGATTCCACCAAAACAATTAGAATAAATGAATTCTGTAAAGTCCAAGGGTTACAAGATTAACATATATAAATCTGTTATGTTTCTATACATTAATAGTGAAGTGGTAGAAAGAAAATTTTTTTTAAATATATCATTTACAATTGCATCAAAAAGAATAAAATACCAAAAAATAAATCTAATCAAGAAGGTAGAAGGCCTGTACTCTGAAAACTATTAAGACATTGTTGGAAGACATTGAAGATATACCATGCTCATGGATTGGAATATTGTTAAACAATTAAACAATTAATATTAAACAATATTTTTAAAATGTCCATACCTTCCAAAGCAATCTATAGATTCAATGCAATCCCAATCAAAACACCAACAGTATTTTCCACAGAACTATAATAATCGTGAATAATCCTAAAATTTGTATGGAACCACAAAAGACCCTGAATAGCCAAACAACCTTGAGAAAGAAGAATAAAACTGGAGGCATCACAATCCCAGATTTCAAGACATACAAAGCTACAGTAAGCAAAACGGTATGATACTGGCAAAAAAGCAGACACATAGATCAATAGAACAGAACAGAGCCCAGAAATAAACTGACACTTACAGGGTCAATTAATCTATGACAAAAGAGGCAAGAATATACAATGGGGAAAAGATAGTCTTTTTAATCAGTGGTGCTGGGAAAACTGGACAGCTACATGCAAAAGAATAAAACTGGATCACTTTCTTACACCGTACACAAAAATTAACTCAAAACGGATTAAAGACCTAAATGTGGGACCTGAAACCTTAGAATTCATAGAAAACATAGGCGGTAAACTCTTGGACATCAGCTTTAGCAACATTTTTCTAGATAGGTCTCCTCATGCAAGAGAAAACAAAAGCAAAAATAAGCTATTGGGACTATACCAAACAAAAAGCTTTTACACAGTGAAGGAAACCATCAACAAATGAAAAGGCAACCTACTAAATGGGAGATGATATTTGCGATGATATATCCAGTAAGGAGTTAATATGCATAATATATAAAGAATTTATACAACTCAACACCAAAATAACAAATAATATGAGTAAAAAATGAGCAGAGACCTTGAATAGACACTTTCCTAAAGAAGATATACAGATAGCTAATGGACACATAACAAGAAGCTCAACTTTACTCGTCATGGGAAATGAAAATCAAAAGTACAATGAGATAACACTTTACACCTGTCAGAATGGCTAGTATCAAAAAGACAAGAAATAACAAATGTTGGCGAGGATGTGCAGAAAAGGGAACCCTCATGGATTGCTGGTGGGAGGGAATTGTACATTGATGCAACTACTATGGAAAACAGTATGGACGTTCCTCAAAAACTTAAAAATGCCATACAATCTAGTAATTCCATTATTAGGTATTTACCCAAAGAAAATGGAAACACTGATTCAAAAAGATATAGGCACCCTTAAGTTTACTGCAGCATTATTTTCAATAGCCAAGATACAGTAGCAACTCAAGCGTCCACTGAGAGATGAATGGATAAAGATGTGATATATAATATCTATAATGGAATATTACCCATAAGAAATGAGATATTGCCATTTGTGACAAGATGGATGGACCTAGAGGGTATTATGCTCAGTGAAATAAGTCAGACAGAGAAAGACAAACACTATGTGATTTCACTTACACGTGGAACCAAAGAACAAAAACAACCCTCCCCAAAACACAAAACACAGAGACAGAACCATGTAACAAACTTGTGGTTGCTAGAGGGAAGGGGATTGGGGGGATGGATGAAAACGGTGAGGAGGTTTAGGAGGTACAAACTTCCAGTTACAAAATAAATTAGTCAAGGGATGAAAAGTACAGCACAGGGAATATAGCCAATAATATTTTAACAACATTGTATGGGTGACAGATGGTGACCACACTTGTCGTGGTGAGCAGAGTAATGTACAGAATTACAGAATTGTGAAATCATTATGTTGTACACCTAAAACTAATATAACATTATGTGTCAATATACTTAAATTAAAAAAAAAGTGGTGCTATCACTTTGGATATCAGGTGGTTTTTTAAATAAAGGTAAACATGCATTTATCCTGTTACTCCACAATTTTACTCTGAAAGTTCCAGTTCTCTTGAGTATATATCAATATAAGCAAAAAGGCTTTTATGAAAATGTGCATAGTAGCTTTATTCTTAATAGCACCAAACAGGAAACAGCTCAGTTTTACCCATTTGTACCCATTTCAATGTGGGGTGTTCACACAACTTGGAGGTAAAAAAGAATAAACAACTGCTAGGCAATAACACAGATGAAATAAAAAACACTGAGTGAAAGAAACTATACACATACTGTATGTTTTCATCTATATGAAGTTCAAAAGTAGGTAACACTCATCTCTAGTGACAGAAATCAGAACAGTGTTTACCTTGGAGAGAAAGGGGTGACCAAATGGAAAGGGACACAAGGAAACTTTCCAGGGTGACAGAAATACTCAAGATCTTGTTTGGGGTATCGGTTACACAGGTCTATACATTTGTCAAAATTCACTGAGCTGTACACTTAGGGTCTGTGTATGCAATTCCAGTAAAAATTCTCACAGGATTGTGCGTGGTGTGTGTGTGTGTGTGTGTGTATGTGTGTATGTGTGTGTGTGTGTGTGAGTGTGTGTATAACTCAAAAAGCAGATTATAAAATTCATATGGCAGAGAAGGGGGAAAAATGCAAGACACTTCTGGAAAAGATAAGTAAGGAGACTTGTCTTAACAAATAAAATGTAATATAAAGCTATGGCTATTAAGATAACAGGGTACTGGTATGACATAAGCCCAAGAGAACAAGTCTGGGTACCCAGAAACAGACGTGTGCACACAGAACCATGAACTATGATGAGAAACACTGTGTACAGAGTCTATACATGTTCAATGATCATTGCAGGATAGCTGGATATCCACAAAGAAGGAAAAAAAAACCAAGATTCCTATCTTATACCATGTATTGAAATTATTTCAGATGGATTAAGACCCTTAGGTATGGATCTTTAAAACTTTGAGGGGAAAATACAGAACAAAAATGTTTATAATCTTGGGGTAGGGAAGAATTTCTAAAATAAGATATTTTTAAAAAAGCGGAAAACCCAAGAAAAGAGTTTGTTCGCATTAAAATGTAAAACCTCTGTTCTTTAAAAGATACCACGAAGAAAGTGAGGGATTAAGATGGGAAAAGACACTGTCGTCACATACATGACAATAAAAGATCTCTAGATGATACAGGGAAGTCCTACAGAAAGAAAGTAATGGCAATCTCACAGACGAATGGGCAAGATACGTGAACAAGCATCTCACAGAAGAGGAAACATGAATGGCCAACAGACATGAAAGAATGCTCCACCTGATTCATCATCAGGAATTGCAAATTATAACTACAATGAGACTTCATTTTATACCCATGAAACTGACAGAACATTTGATATCCAATGATAGCAACTGCTTGCAAGAACACAGAGCAATCACTCTCTACATTGCTGGTGGAAGCTTCCAAACTGGCAAAACCATTCTGGCATTATGCAGAAGCCCTTGACATGGGGAGTAAGCCAGGGACTCTACTTTTAGACATATGCCCTACAGAATTTATGTGTATCAGGCTGTAAGCAAGAACGCTGGCTATAATCTTGTTTGAGAGGGAAGCTGGGAACTACTCACATTCCCTAGACAGGATGGACTACTCAACCACAGGACAGACAGAGCTGTGGCTACTCACAGGCATGGATCTCAAGCTCAGGGGCAAGTCCCCGAACACTCTACACTGAATGATATACAAGGCTCTGTGTGACTCAAAAACATGACCATCCACCTAATAAAATGTTTAGGGTTTCAGCCATATATAGTAAGATCATAAAGCAACGTAAGAGAATGATAAACCCAAACCCAGAGAGGCTGGATGGAAAATAAGGAAAGGCTGGGTTTCAAAGGTATTTGTAAAGTTCTATTTCTTAAGCTGAGGTTGCTTCTATTATTACTCCCTATATCTTAATTGAGACTATAACCATTTCTTTAAGGTTATTAAATAGTAATTAAATTATATATGTACACACACACACACTAAAATTCTACTTATTTCCTCAAACCAGCTTACTGTGGAAATAGATACAGAACCTCAGTTTAATAAACTCGGTAAGATTCACAGCATGCATCTTCCTTGTTTAAAATTGCACCAATGAAAACATTTATCACACATGGAAGTGGTTTACTTATAATTTCTCAGTTCATCTAAACCCAGTGCTTACTTTACTGTACCCATATTTACAAAGTTCAATCGAGGGCAAGCTATCAGGTATTTCAACAAATCCCTTTGGATTCTTAGAAGACAGGTAAGTACTAACATGTGACTGAATGCCCAAGAAGGTGAATGTCCTGGACAGGGTTGGTCCAGCCTCCAGGAGGCCAGTGTCTTACCTCCTGGACCTCTACCCAGCCTCAGCTTTCATACGTGTACAGTTGACTCTTGAACGACCCAGGGGCCAGGGGTGCCACCCCCCAGCACAACCCAAAATCGACGTATAACTTTTGACTCTCCACAAAACCAGTAGTCGCCTACTGGTGACTGGAAGCCTTCCTGATAACATAATCAGTGGATTAACACATATTTTGTATGGTGCATGTATTATATACTGTATTCTTACAATCACGTAAGCTAGAGAAAAGAAAATGTTACTAAGGAAATCATAAGGAAAACAAAATACACTCACTCTACGGTATTGTATTTGTGGGAAACAATTTGAGTGTAAGTGGAACTTCGCAGTTCAAACCTGTGTTTTCCAAGGGTCAACTGTAACTCCACTCTTATTTTCCAACTGACTGAAGACTAGGATTACTAACTGCCTTGTTCCCTCTTTTCATTTTCTCTGTACTAAGTTTCACCAAGGCCAGGGCTCATTTTAAAAAGTCACACAGATGGGGCACCTGGGTGGCTCAGTCGGTTAAGTGTCCATCTTCAGCTCAGGTCATGAACTTGCCGTCTGTGGGTTTGAGCCCCGCATCAGGCTCTGGGCTGACAGCTCAGAGCCTGGAGCCTGCTTTGGATTCTGTGTCTCCCTCTCTCTCTGCCCCTCCCTTGCTCATTCTCTGTCTCTCTCTGTCTCTCAAAAATAAATAAACATTAAAAAAAAATTTTTAAAACATTAAAAAGTCATACAGAAAGAACAAGCATGGAGTAACAGCAATGTTTGAAACCGATTATCTAGATGTAGAAAGTGGCTTCTAGGTCCAACCTTAAGAGGTTAAGAAAAAAAACACATATAGAGATCTCTGATCTGAGCCAGAAATAAATACATTCTACCACAAGAAGGCTATGACAAAGTGACATTTATTAAGATGAGATCTTCCCCAGTAATTATTTTTCTTGAGCCAAAAGAATGACGCTCTTTTATCTCCGGTCACGGAATGTGCACAGAATCGGAGAGAAACCTCAAGATGGACACGGTGTCCTGTGCGTCTACAAAAAAAATAATCTCACATTGGAGAATGACATCAACACTTTAAAATGAAGCAAACTCTTTACAACCCTATGCAGCTATATGTGCAGAGAGTCATCACTTCAGAGGGTAAAAACTCAAAAATTCATCAACGTGTAGGACAGCCTTTTAACAGGAGGTGCTTTCCTATGAACAAGCTAAGGATGAATTCTTCATCTACAAATTAAAAAGGACACTCCACCTAAACTTAGATCTGCTATTTTTCTCAATTTACATTAATTTCTTGTGAGTTTCTGATAGTCTATCAGAAGTGGTCATCTTTATGCTTGGGCCAAAGTCAGGGCAGATTCGAAGTCATACATGAGGAAGGGAAGGAACGTGGATCTCATGCCTAAAACATCACTATGTTGTTACTGTCCTTAAAATGCTTCGGAGAGGATACCACTGCCTAAAAGATGAACTCCAAACTCAGCATAAGATATGCAGCCCTTAAAAATCCAACTCCAGCCTACCTTTCCACTCTTATTTATAACGTTATAGCTATTAACCTATTCATATTATCCACATTAGTCCCTTGTTTTATTATTATTTAGCTACATTCAGTTCTGAATTCTTGAGTCCGCTAGCTGCTAGAGTTTCAAAGTGCCAGTATCTAAGTCTGCGAGTGTCCAAGGTGCTCTACAAACCAACCAGCTGTGAATGCAGAGGGATCCTGAGCCCAAACTACTTTCTGGGCACCTTTTCAAGGGACTGAAACCATTAGTCAGGAAATAGTTATCATTAACTACCATGGTTTGTTTGAATTTAACAACATAATTAATCCCTAAAGTAGAAAACACTGCCTCGTTCCCATTGGCCAAATCTAGTCTGTACACATGCAAAGAAGTAATATGGGGGTCAAGTTGGTGTCAGACATGTGCATGGCGGGACCACAGGCTTACCCACAGCCCTTCACTGGCTGATCACAGGAATTCAGGCATTAGGTGGAAGTGTGTCTGCTTTCCTGAATCTTCCTGTGATTTACAGTATTTCTATAAAAAACAAGGACTTATAAAAAGTTTTTATTTTGCCATTTTAATAAAGGTCTTTCCTTTTATGGGGAAAAAAATGTTTCCTAAGAAGTTTCTCACTTATCCTGGGTAAACATACTTATTAAGACTGTGAAGGGGTACCTGGATGGCTCAGTCAGTTAAACGTCCAACTTCGGCTCAGGTCATGGTCTTGTGGATGCAGGTTCGTGGGTTCGAGCCCTGCATCAGGCTCTGTACTGACAGCTCAGAGCCTGGAGCCTGCTTCAGATTCTGTGTCTCCCTCGCTCTCTGCCCCTTCCCCACTTGCACTCTCTCTCTCTCTCAAAAATAAATAAACATTAAAAAAAATTTTTTTTAAAAAGACTGTGAAGCCATAGGCTACAGTCAATACCTATCACAGGGGAAAATCTTTGCAAAAACTAAAAACATCAGCTCCAAAAACCAAACCTAGAAGGGAGTTCAGCAAAGCTGTCATCCATTCTCACACTCTTGGAAAGGGGTGGGAGGGAACACAGAGCCTTCCAGGCGTCATCAGCTGTTTTCGGCTCCATGTCAACGGGTTATTACGCTGGTCCCCTGTGATCTGGAGAGAGAGTGGAAGAGCAGGGAGCAGTGCTAACAGCACAGTATCATGGGGAAGAGGAAGGGTCCAGAAGGTAGTGCTCTACAACCCAGCAGAATGTTCTGCCTGACTCCTGGGTTGTTTCGGACTGGTCCTAAGGGATATTTCAGGTGGGAAAAGTTAGAAGCCAGTGCAGAGGTCCATTTTCTTGGTCCCTGCCATGGAGGCTGACCTGATGCCTGTACTGGGCCAGCCAGAAACATCAAGAGATGGGCTGGAGTGGGTGGAGGGCATGTGCTGGTGTCAGCCCCACTCAGGTCAGCTTGCTACATAAAATAGAAAGTGTGGGCAGTGGCTTGGGACCTGCTGCTGTGTGTCCAGCCTCTGTCTCTGTACCTGGTGGCACTGAACACCAACTCTGACCTGCCCATCCTCCTCCCTGCCACCCCATGCTCATCGTGGCCATCAAGCAGAGCAAGTAGGTGGGGCTGGACACTCACTTTTCCTCTGGTCTGGAAACCTCTATTTCCTATGTTATGTTCCTGACTGAATGAATAGCCAAGTCACAGACATAAAAGTCTCTCTTGGGTGGAAAGAGGCAAATCTTGCTAGCCAAAGTTTTTCCACTGCAAGCTAACTTCAGATGCTTTCTTTGTGCTAAGTTGGCAAAATAAAATGTTAGTTGAAGTCCCCCACTAAAAACAAAGTGCTAAACACCCCCAATTCCTATGGGTGCTGACAGTCACCTTTAGTCTACAGATGTAAGACATTTAATAAAACCACATCGGTGTCTTAAAACTTTAGTTCACACCTAAAAGATGAATTTTGGTAGCCTTGTGGGCCAATCAGCATTCTTCTTAGGATATAAATTGACTGTAACTACAATTGAGATCAAGAAAAATATATGGCTTATCTTACCCCTGTCGAGTCACATGAGCTTTGATAGGGCTTGAAGGCTCCATGGTCACAAACATTTTTTCTTCCTTGACAATGACTTTTTATTATCTATATTTTATTTTTTTAATATAATTTATTGTCAAGTTAGCTAATATACAGTATATACAGTGTGCTCTTAGCTTCAGGAGTAGATTCCCATGATTAATCACTTACATACAATTTTTTTTTAACGAAAAGAAAGCTTGACATTTTGTTTGTTTTTTGTTTTTTTTTTTAATTTTTTATGTTTATTTATTATTGAGACAGAGAGAAACAGAGCATGAGTAGGGGAGGGGCAGAGAGAGATGGAGACATAGAATCTGAAGCAGGCTCCAGGCTCTGTGCAGAGCCCGACGCAAGGCTCGAACCCCTGAACCGTGAGATCATAACCTGAGCCAAAGTCGGACCTCAACCGACTGAGCCACCCAGACTGAGCCACCCAGGCGCCCCTACATTTTTTTTAAACTGCAAATTGGCTCCTCTGAAAATCTCCCCTAAATCCTCAAGGAACGTAACAGGGTAATCAGGAGACTGTACATGTAGAAGCAAGTGGGATGTGATGGGGATGAAGAGGACATTTGTGTCCTGGTGCAGGAGGGGCGCGGGCAGGGGAATCACGTACTGGGGCCTGGGCAGAGTGCAAGGGATCCGGTAAAGTTTCAGCACGGTTTCAGGGGTGGGAGGTGGAAACATGGAATGCATCCCAACATTAAATCAAAATGTAATTGAGGCATGTCACCACTTGGTATTCTACACAAATACCTATCACTGCAACCTAAGTGTGAGACAGCACCAGACAATCCCACACCGAGGGACAGTAAACAAAATCCCTGACTCTTTGAGAGTGTTAAGGTCACGAAAGATGAAGACAGACTGAGACCAAGGAGACATGACAACTAAATGCAATGTGGGGAAATGGGATCAGAAGCCGGATCATGGAACAGAAAACAGACGATAAGTGAAAAAACTGATGAACATAAATAGAGCGTGTAGTTTGGTTAACAGCACTGATGTTAACGTATCCGTGTTGATCACTGTACCATGGTCACAGAAGGTGTTAACAAAAAGGGGAAGTTGGGGAAGGGTACACGTGAGCTCTGTACTATTTTCTCTCTCCAGTAAGCCCAAAGTCACTTCAAAACAGAAAGTTGAAAAGATAAATGTAATCTCAGTGTACTGGTTTGTTATCTTGCCTGAATCTAAAAGAGATTAAGAGAGCTCCAAGAATGTTCTTTTCTAGCAGGAAAGGAGCCACTCAGAATGATCCTGAGTGTCAATAACCAAAAGGACCCAGAGGAGCACGCAACGGCCAGCACTCCAGAATGCCCCTTGTGCCTCAGGCTACTGGGGAGATTTTACTGGCTGTTTTATTGAGTTACTTTTGGAAATGATTTTTCTCAGGTTTGGTGTCCTAGCTTAAAATAGCAGGTATGGAGTAACGCCTACAAATTAAGTTTTGTTTTGTTTTTTTCCTCCTGAGAATGCATTTCAAAAAGGAGAATTTGGAACTTTTGCTCATGTGAAGTGTTTCTTCCCATAGACAAGTTCAGACCGAACTGGAGTACATGTGAGCTGATTCCCGCTGGGTCCCAAATCTGATACCCTAGAAGCTTCAGGAGAACCAGGCGAAGGGCTCTGATAGAGAACAGTGGGGCTTTGGGCCAGCAGATCCGGAAAAGAGCAGAGATGAAGACTTCCAATGCCCTCTGTAAGGAGTGAGGCCCCAGAGCGAACTCAGTGAACAGTAAGCAAACCTGATCCAAGGTAGGCATTCTCAGTATTAATCTGGGGATCCTGGGCTCTCATGGCTTGGGCACCTGTTGACGATCTTAAGCAAGTCACTGAAAGCCTCTGAGCCCGTTGCGTCCTTGTAAGAATAGGAATTTGGACCAGACTACATGCTTCCTCTGTACTATTCTCAAGCTCCTCTGGAGAAAGGGTATTAATAACAGTACTGTAGGGGAGCGAAGACTTCCAGAATGCGTGCTGTCTGCCAGACTCTGTATTAAGTGCTATCTCCATACTCTCAACGAGCCTACCGGTGAGTACTATCATTATTCCATTCTGCAGGCGAGCAACCAGGTTGAGAAAGGTTAAGTGACCATGGAGAGCTGATTCCAACCCAGGCAGCTTGACTCAAGGGCCCACACCCTGAAGCACCACTGCCCAGGGGTAATGACTGCTCCACGTCTGGACTGAGGATGGGTACCAACCAGTAACGGCCCTGGTGGATGCCCTGATGCCGCCTCCTGAGAGCCCCTAGGCAATGGGTTTGGGTGGATACCGCCTACTGGATGTTTCTGTTGCTGACTCCATGGCGCCATTTTCTTTCCACTAGGATGACAGAAAGGGGCAAGTTGATTTCACATCCTCTCTAGAATTCGGTCCTCCTGAAGGAAGTGACAACTCCAAACATGAGGCTACTGTGATATGAGGCCTACAGATGATGTCCCTCCTCCTCAAGGACCCTTGTTCTCAGCACAGCCCTTGCTTTCCCATCCTGAGTCCAGAAAAGGAAGCCTATTATCATCCTTCAGCTCACCCTCTTGCTGCCAAATGGCTTACCTCTGCTCTGTGGCCCCCTAAACAAATAAATGACTCTTACCAAATGGGGTTCAGTCTCGGCACTACTGCCTTGCTACATTTCAAGACATAGAAATGAGATCTTTACACTTCTCCACTAACCTAGTAATCTTATCAAAACAGGGTATGTGTTCATGTGATATAAACTGTTCTCACGGAACGCCACCCCATGCTGGCCCCTGAATTCTTCACTAAGTTCTCACAGCCCTCTGCTGAATGACTCAAACTTGAAATTTGCCAGGAATCAACAGCAAATGTATTGACTTGTGCCACAATGTTTCCTGCTATTGATTAGGACACTACCAGACAACCATTTCATGCTATCTTTGCATTCATGTGACAGAGATAGCGTAAAACTAGCTACACCACAGTAAACCTGCTCCAGTGACCCAAAAGTGTACCTTAAAAAAGAAGGAGGAAAAAAAAACCAGCTAAGATCTAACGTCTAACTTGTCATCTTGATATTATCCTGGCACATACCTCTATGTAACTGTTCATAGTTGGTATCCTTTTTCTTGGCAATACTAATCAAATTTATTTAGATACGCGTAAACATACGTATATAAGTATATATATGCATATACGTAACTACTTATACATACTATATATACATACCCGCACACCCCATATGCACATACATGGTATACAGATGTCCATGTGTATATATATACTACAAATATACAGACATCTATGTATACGGTTACACACACACCATGTGCGTATACGTGGCATGTATATATATATGTATATAACACACGTCCTATAATAGTTCCATCCATCAACAGTTAGAACTTAAGGAATATGGGAAGGAAGGAGGGGGGAAGAGGACCAGAGAGAGAGTATGGGTCTCAAGGGCATCTCCTTTAGAGCATCCCTCAATACTGGACCTTTAAACAGCCGTAAAGAATTACCGAGTGCCTGCTGGAAGCTAGGTGCCTGTTCTATTTTCCATATATTATTTTCTTGAGCCTTCAATTTACTCAATAATGGTTGACTATTGAGAAAAGATCTTGCTCTCATATATGCAAAATTTCACAAAATGCTCAATGAGTGTGCCTGTTCTTCTGCACGAAGCACTCAAGCTCATCTCGGGCATCCCCAAATTGACTTGTTACTTCTACATTCATTTAGTAGGTACGCAATTTTTAATAAAGAAAAACGGGTCAGGTTTGCCACAGAGGAGATGAGTTGTAAAGTTCCGGCCAAATTATTCCAGCGGTATCTAAACACCTGGCCGCCACAAATGATTACTTTAATGTATTTCTAATGAGGACTGGATTCAGACCAAGATGAAGATGCTTAATCCAATAAGGAAAATTCCCTCAAGTTTTCTCAAAGGATCACAAATTTTTAATATGAGCATTAAGGAAGAAGCCATAACTCCTTTTTTTTCTTTCTCCATGACAAGAAATGCTGGCTGCGAGTCGGACCTAGAAAATTTAGCATTTTTAGAACAGTGAGCTCTGTGCTTTTAAAACCTGTCACCTAGAGGAAGATGCCCTGTTACAAGCTGCTGTCACTGGAGGGTTGGGTGAGGCCGAAGCAGCCCAGGGACTTGTGGTGGTTGGATGAGATCCCCGCTAATTCTTGGACCATGGGGCTGCTGTTCATGGCCATGAGTAGAGGAGGAAAGGCAGAGGACTCGAAGGTGAGGGGCAAGCCTCTCATCTGATTTCTTTGTAAAATGTATACTGTGATGTGTACAGCAACCTGGAATTCAGAACCCACAAGGAGTCTAACAAGTAAAGTACTCATTGGGTTAACAATTTCTCAGAGCATAAAATCATTGATTTTCAGAGCTGAGAGATATACAGCTCTAGATCCTCGTTTATATTTCTTAATAATTTATCGAGCATCTACTAAGTGCCAGGCCCTATGCCAAACGCACATTTCCTTATTAGAACACATGCAGCTTTCCAATATTACCACTATTTTGATTGAGGAAATCCAGATGCAGAACATCCAGTAAACTGCCCAAGGCTCACAGTTAGGAAGCAGCAGGGGCAGGGTAGGAACCCACAGCTCTATGCTCATTACCGTCATGGAAGAGCTCTGTCCCCATTTCAGAGAGGAACGGAAGGGGGAAGGCTAGTTGTGGACAAGTTCCAGGGGATTCGGGTCAGTAACTCTTCCTGGTGTCACACTTCCGAGAGGCAACTTGGATGACTGCTGAATCTGTCTGGCTAGCAGAAATGGAAGGAAAAAGCAAAGGAAGCAGCCAGCCAGCAGTTCCTTCCTATCTGACCACAGCCTGGGAGCTCCCAGCTGAGCAGCAGAGAGAAGCAAGTCCACCAGGAGGGAGCAGGGGGCACTGGCAGCCCCTCCACGACCTCCGTCCTGGTTCTGACTGGGTTCGGCCAGCTCACACTGCCCTAGGACCCTCCTCACCCACTTCTGTCCGTGTCTCTAGCATCACAATGGCAGCTGCCTGCCCTCACTCCGGATGGACAGGCACCTACCCACAAGCACTTCATCCAGGATTAAATCCTGCTCCGACAGGTTTTGACCCCAGCGACCCACTCAGTCCATTAGCAATAAGAAGCACTGTATGAACCCCCATTTCCAGCAGCCAGAGAGAATCCGCAGACGACCAGCCTGGGGGGCTTTCTCAGGGTCACCCAACAGGCCCTGGACAGAAGAAATGACAGGTGCAGACAACTGAAGACCACAGCTTCTGTCTTTAAAGTCATCCCCATAACATAACACACAGGAGGCCGGCGGAGAACCGAACTTCACCTGCACCTCCAGACAGCAATGGAAAGGAAAAATCTCATAGGGATGGCAGCTTCCAGAACTTGTGGTCTCTTCCCTCCTCCCCAACACACCCCTGCCCAATCTCCCACTTGGGGCAAAAATTCAGGCCCGAACGTGACCCGGAATTTGAACTCTCAAATCCCAAGAGCTCTAAGAAACATCCATTAAAGCGATAAAACCATTCCTTACACCGGGTGGCGGGGTTTGGGGCGCAGGGGTGGAGTCCTGGGCTCCTCCCCTCGGAAAACCGAAAACCTACCCCAAATCCGGGACCGGGTCTTCTTCGATCTGTCCCTGCCCTAGACACACGCACACCCTACACCATCCACACCCGCGGACCCCACGCTCGGGCACACCTGCCCCAGCCCACACGCACGTGCACACTTGCTCACCCCAACAAGCCCCCGGCCCCCCACGTCTGCACACCTGCTCCGCGCGCGCGCGCGCGCGCACACACACACACACACACACACCCCTACCTGCCGGCGCGCCCCGCCCCTCCCCCACTCCAGGCACCACCTCGCCGCCCCCTGCACGGCCCCCGCCCTCCAGCCCACCTCCTCCGCGCGCTCCCCGCCGCACCCCGCTCCCGGCCCGGCCGCCGCCCTCCGCACTCACCGGCGCGGCGCCCGTCGGCCTCTGCTGTCCCGCGCCGACCCTGGGGCCTGGGGCCCCGTGCCGCCCGCTCCCGGCCCGCCGCTCCTGGGCTGGCCCGGCCCCGCCGCCGCCGCCGCCGCCGCCGCTTCCCGTCACGTGGGGCGGCCGCCCGGCGCCGGCGGAGGGCGGGAGCACGGCTGTCCCCGTGCAGTCCAGCCCGGCCTGCGGCCCCAGCCTCCTGTCCGCCCCCGGGCCTGGAGCGACCCGGCCCTGCGCGCGACGCCCACATGGGCCGCCCCGCCATGGGTGGGCCTCCGTTTCCTGCCGCCTGCCGGGATCACAACAGCGCCTGCCTCGGGGCGGTGCGCAGAGTCAGGAGAGTTAATTCGTGTAAAGCGCTTTGAACATAGCCTGGCACAGAGTGGGTGCTCCAGAAATGCTGGCCGGGGACTGTCGTAAATGTATTTTCTCCTCTCCTGCCGGCACGCAGAGCTTCGGGAAAACTCGGGCCTTGTCAGATTTGCTCACCACTCAATTTCGGACACCGACACGGCGCTGGGCAGAGTGTAGGTTCGCGGGGAAATCTGCTGAATGAATGAATGAATGAACGAAACAATCAGTCAATCAAGGATTGCTAGAAATGGGCTGACCGCGCCGTATTCTGACAAAGTTGTGCTTTAAGAGTTGACTGGCTGGTGGTGTTCCCTGGGGGCTGAAATGTCCCGTTGGGCCTGCGCTGCCCACCACCCCTGGGCCCACAGTTAATACAGGGTCCCTGGGGCAAGAAGGAATCCCTAGAGAGAGCAGTATATTTGCATGATGTATTTATTTTAATAGGTAGTCCTGGGTCTATTTTACCCAATCATTTTAGCAAAGTCCATCAGCTATTCCTTTGGGTCCAGCCACAATGAAGAGTCCTGGGGTACCATGAATCCATGAACCTCTCTTTTCAATATATACAATACAATTTTAAGATGAATTAGGAAGCTCCCTCCAGATTTGTCAGCGTTCAATTATTAGCATATAAAGCAAATTTTCTCAGTGATTTTCCCTGACTTTAGAACCCACCAGTGACCTGTAGCGTCAGCTTTCTTCTGGTTCCTAGGGATTGTAAAAGAAAGATGTTATCCTGAAGAAGGAGGCAAATATTGGATTCTTCTTTTTCAAAGGGGAACAAATGACCCCGAGTAAAAGTTAAATGAAGGAAATAAAGAACCATCAAGAAGAAATGTTCTGTGGCCTGTCCTTTCCCCCTTTCCCCCTTTCCCTTGTGAGTCCATGGCCACACACATGCCCCAACTCCAAACAGGGCCTTAGTTCTGCTCAGTGGAACCGATGTTGGGATGGGGAATGGGTTCCCCAGAAGTGTAGAGCTACAGCCAGCAAGCGCACTTCAAGGGCAAGTGGTAGGGAACGGACTCAAGTCTAAGGAGGCCAGCAGCCAGCGGAACCAGGGAGCAGGAAGGCATTCGAGCAAATGCAGCCCAGGCTCCTCATTTTGCCCAGGCCCACAAAGAACATGTGAGTGGTCATCACACTGACCCAGCTGGGCCTAGAATTTGTGCTTCTCCATTTTAGTGTAACGTCGTACAACTAGCTGCCGAGGTGACATCTCCTGACTGCCGGACACTGGCCTACCAGCAATGATATCATTTAAGCCTTGCCATATCCTTATAAAGTGGGCACTATTAATTTCTCCATTTTATAGACAAGTTGCTTGAGGTGAAGAACACTGAATGATTTGTCCCAAATTCTATGGTAGTAAGAACAGAGCAGGAATAAGAATCTAAAATTCAACAACATAGTGAATGTTTTTATATATAAAATTAAATTCTATTGGTTGAGTAGTTTATGGAACACCTATGTTCTGCCTTAAACAATCTAGAAGTGAAAACGTGTATTAACAAAAAAAGAGGGAAAAGAGGTAATTCCGAAATAATTATTTCCTTTGCGAAAGGCTTACCATAGGATTCTTAAAATGGCAAGCTCCACATGTGCCCATTATTCCACCTGGAAATATTTGCTCTGGAACTTTCTGAGACGTCTGTTTCACATATGACCTGGATGTAAATAGCTATTCCATCAAGTGCAAATATCTGCATCAGGCTCATTCCAAATTCCTCATCTTATTTTGATTGGTTACACTGAAGAAGAACTATCAAAGTCACATGTTTTGCAAAGGAATTATTAACCTCATTTATTAATATTTAGTAGATATCCCAAGGCCCATACCAAACATATGTTAGGAGTATTTTATAGAATATACAAAAGATGAATTCTAACAGATTAATGATGATTAAGAGTTGAATAGATACAACTGAATCCTTTCACAGTTCCTGGCTACTCCCCAAACTTAATATCCTCTAGTATACCTCCTCACACTTCCTCTGGGTTCCTTACTTCCTCAATGGCTATAAGCTCCTGAGGGCAACTAGGGTGGCTACCATGTTCTTGCTGTGTCTGTCTGCGTGTGGAAAACACTCAACCAGTTTTGAAAATTGCTCGGGGCACCTGGGTGGCTCAGGTCATGATCTCACCATTTCTGGGTTCAAGCCCTGCCTCAGGTTCTGTGCTGACAGCTCAGAGACTGGAGCCTACTTCAGATTCTGTGTCTCCCTCGCTCTCTGCCCCTCCCCCACTCATTCTCTCTCTTTCTCTCTCTCTCTCTCTCTCTCTCAAAAATAAGCATTAAAAATTTTTTTTAAATTCCTAATGCTCAATATTAATAAACTAAGTTATCTTTAAAAGAGGCTCTCACTGCTAAGATTCTGTTACTCTTCATTTATAAGCAGACTTGTTGAGTACACCTCTCAACTGTTTGGGTATCATTTTAGAAGATGAAGTTAAGCAAAGACAGGTTACATTGATGATTTTATTTTAGCAGACATAGCTCACTACACTAAGTGTATTAGCTCATTTAAGGTTACATACACATATATTCGTATACTTGTAATCTGGATTCAGTAAAAGAAACTTTTTGAACTATTAAGTCAACTGTTTCTTGAGCAACTCCTATGTGCCAGGTGCTAGGGTAGAAGCTGTGGGGGATACTGAAATGAAGGACACAGCCCCCACTCTCAAGCAGCTTAATTTAGTGCAATGGTTTATAAAGTATGGTCGATAATCAACGGTATCAACAGCTTCTCTAAACCTGCAAATGCAAATTCTTGTGGCTCTACTCCAAAATTCCTAAATCAGAAACTGCAGGATGGGGCCCAGCACTGTTTTTCATAAGCTGACTTCATAAGCTTCATAAGGTGACACTGATACTCTCTCAATTCTGAGAAACCCTGATTTAGTAGAACATGTGGAAGAAATACCCACCTAAACAGTTCCTAAAGCAAAGAATCTGTGCTCTAGAAGTTTGGTGACAGGAGAGCTCAGTCAGGAAGTGTCTGTGAATCAGAAAAGGTTCATCTTCATTCAGCACAGGCTATTGGCCTTATACAGTGTGTCAGACACTGTGTTAGGTGCAGAGAACCCAAAAATGAAACACTGTTTTAAGGAGCTCATGAACAGGTGACCTTTAAGATGAGTAGTTTAAGTATGCAAATACATCTTAATTATGATTTAATTGTAAAAGGAGTAAGAGATGACAAAAAAACTATAGTCATTAATTATTATTGTGGTACTGAAGGTAGTTATTTGAAATTCAAAGCAGAATTGTGGTTTTAAATACCTAAAAACATGGGTCAAAATGTGAAGTATTCTTTAAAATTGTTACATTCACTTTGAAGCTCCTTAATTTTATTTATGCTCAAATATATTTTTGACAACTAATACTAAAATATTTGGAACATAAGTATCTTATTTTTTAATGTTTTATTTATTTTTGAGAGAGTGCAAGCGGGGGAGGGACAGAGAGAGAGGGACAGAGGATCTGAAGTGGGCTCTGCACTGACAGCAGGGACAACAGTTTGGAGCTTAGACTCACAAACCGTGAGATCATGACCTGAGCCAAAGTCGGATGCTCAACCTCTAAGCCACCCAGGTGCCGCTGGAACATAAGTATCTTAAATATCACACTACCAACAAGAAGAATCAACATCCAAAGTTTTCAGTACACATTTTTTCGTGACTCATTCATTCAACATTTACTGAGCACCTCCTAAGTGCAGGCATTGTGTGTGCTACTGACCAGGTAAGAGATTCAAAGGAAATGTATGGACCTTATCCTAGAAGAACTCATAACCTAGTGCGGTGAGGATGCCAGGCAGGGCAGTGTCTGTTGGTTTCCCTCAGTTTGTTCTTATCAACTACAGGCACCAAATAAAAATGTTAAAGAATAAAACCCCATGATTTTTGAGTGAAGGGAAAATTCTTATAATACTGAACTTAAAAACTAATAGTTACTATTTAACACTCACAGGTTACAGCATAGCATGAATGAACTTCAGTCTACAAACTCAAATGTGTAACAAATAGAATTCTTTCTGTAACTGAGCTTTACATCTATTTCAAGCCCCCCACTGAGAGTAGTGACAATAATCTTATCAACAGAGGCCCTCTCCCTTCCCCAGGGCTGTGTTAATCAGGTTGGGGAATTTCTGAAGTGCCAATATGAGAAGCAGGAGAAGTCAAGTCCCCACAGGGACGTGGAGATGTTCTTTGTCCACTGTGGTGTTTGGTTTTCAGTTTTATGGCTTCAGTGTCGACAGGCCTGGCTGGAGGGTCTGGGAATGTCTGGTCTTTCTTCTGCGATGCGGCAGAAATCTCTGCGAGGTGACTCTTCTGCCTGGACATATTTGAAACACCACATCGGAACTTGTTAGAAATGCGAATTCTCCCCTAACCCAACTTCCTACAGCAGAGACTCTGATTAAAGCACGGTCACCTGACCACAAATTCTCTGAGGCTCCACTCTCCCAGGCTCTACCCAGGATGAAGTGGGGCAGATTTTACCAAATAGTCTCTCCTTCCTTTGGAGAGTGTTAGAATCTCATTCTACTTCCTTGGCTCTGAATCTCGAAGGTTTCTTTTCCTGCCCCAGGGGACGCTCCCTCTAGAGATTTGGGATTCCAAGGCAACTGGAATTGTCCTAATGGATTAGTTTTAAAGCAGAGAAGTACTTCTGGGAAATTAGGAAAAACAGAGAGAGAGAGAGAAAAGAACCGATCTTACCTGCTGCAAGACATCTTTGCTGAGAAAAAGCTTAAGGCTTTTTAAGAAAAAGCTTAAGGTGATTGGTTCAGCAAACCGCAGGGAGAAAGAGCAGGGCAAGAATCTATAATTCCATTTTCAGACTCTTAAACTCAATTTTTTCCCCACCAACACCACTATCCTGCCACTTGCCTCCTTCATTGACGGTCAATAGGCTACAACAAATCTCCAGGTAGTGGCTACAGAGGAGGTACTTTACATACTTTAGCTCCAATCTCATCACATTGTGGGGGTGGCCTTACAATTCCCATTTTACTGGTGAGGATGCTGCAGTGGGAAGACACAAAACATCTGTCCCAGATGAGTCCTGAAGCCAGGTTAGAATCCAAGTCTGAGCCACTTAAAGCCTGCCCTTCATCCACTTCTCTAGACTGCCTCATAATTATGGTCGAATACTTTCTAAAAACCAGCTACCAGTTCCTAAGTACCTGCTCCATTGCCAAGTGTGTTATATAATCTGTACTCCTTTGATAATTCTTCACAGATGTTAGCATAGCATTTGTTTCTGGTAAGACTGAGGCTGAGAGACTTGAGTAATTCACCCAAGGTCTCGTCTTGCAGCAGAACAAAATTCTAACTAAGGTCTAGTTTTCAAGGCCAGGTTCCTTCCAAAACAACTGCTTTTGCCATTAAAATGACGTGCTTTCCGGTGAAGGAAATGGGGATAATAATACCAGTCACACTAATTTCACTATTGTTAAGAAGACATAGGGGCGCCTGGGTGGCTCTGTTGGTTGAGCCTCTGACTTTGGCTTAGGTCATGATCTCACGGTTCGTGGGTTTGAGTCCTGTGTCGGGCTCTGTGCTGACAGCTTGGAGTCTAGGCCTGCTTCGGATTCTGTGTGTGTCTCTCTCTCTGCCTGTCCCCTGCTCATGCTCTCTCTCAAAAATAATTTTTTAATTAAAAAAAGAAAATGTAATCAGATTTTGGTTATGCCATGATCCTAATACCATGAAGTTAATGCACTTAACTCCAAATTAGAACATCCAAATGCCTGCCTCAACTCAGGTCTAAAACTCTGCTCTATTTTGGGCAAGTCATTTTAAATGTCTTTCATTCAGATCAGTTTCATCATCACTCATATGAAAGGACTGGACTATCTTTTAAGTTTCTGCCCAGCTCTTAAGTTCAATTTCTAGATGAAAGTATCATATACATAAATTAAGAAAAATTGCAAAACATCTCTCAGCTTCACCTTATCTTTTTAAGTTGGCATCCCATTTATTTTCCAACCTTTTCAAGGCTTATCTTTTAGCATCCTCAGAGTTGGTCACATTTTTTACTGCAATAACTTCCAATAAAATGATACATCATATTTAGAATAAGCATTTAGAACACGCCTGCAAGTTTGTTTTAGATGTGCCTAATATTTTGGAATATGTATCTCTTCCACAAAAGATGAAAGAGGAGTAGAAAAGATTTCTTGGTGAGTTATCAAGGATTAGATCATAATTGAACCTGCAACAATCTACTTAAACTAAAACTGTTCCTTCATTGTTGTTATAAGTGCAGAGAAAATGTACTTGTCAGTGTTGCTACTTCCTCATTCTCTGATCTGGAGCAAATTACCCTATGTCTG
The DNA here is from genome assembly GCA_028646485.1 of Cryptoprocta ferox. NCBI lineage: Eukaryota > Metazoa > Chordata > Mammalia > Carnivora > Eupleridae > Cryptoprocta > Cryptoprocta ferox. The sequence goes on along the minus strand of CM053576.1, from coordinate 51,466,148 downwards.
TTTCCTCACCTGAAAAATAAGCATTCTAGGAATATATAGTTCATAGTGCTTTTCTGAGGGAGCAAGATTATCCATATAAAATCCAGTACCTGGAACATCGTAAATGTCTAACAAATGTTTGGCTGTTGTCACTGACGGTTTCGTTATTATTTTCATACGCGAGCAGGTTAGTTCGGAGTATTATTTCGGGGAATATTTGAGCGCCTACGATCTGGGAGGCCATGGGGTTACAAGGAATTGAAGTCTCTGGCTTTACATCACATCGAAAGAGGATTAGGGAACAAGGAAATCAAAAAAGAAAACTAAGACAACTTCAGAGGCGACCCGGGCTACACTTTGTGTAACAGACGTCGGACTGCCTTGCCTCTTTCCCGCGAGACTGACTTAACAATCCCTTTGGCCTCTGCCATTGGACGTCACAGGAAGCGCGACCAAACGTGACCCGCTCTGGGAACTTCGTTTTGCCCTTTTTCTACAAGCCGTCAAACGCCAGTCATTTCCTCTGCGGACGTTCCTTTCGCTTCTGTCACCCCCAGAAGTCTCCCCTCCGCAAGATCTATTCCAGTACCCGGCAGGCCGCGAAAGGCGGAGCGGACGCATGGCGCACCAAGAGTGACGTCACACGGCCCGTCTGTTACGTCACTTCCGGGACGCTTCCTTCGCGGAGCCTTGTGGGTAGTCGGCCGGGGTCTCCTGGCGACGACGATGGCGGGGGATGTGGGCGGTCGCAGCTGCACGGATTCGGAGTTGCTGCTGCACCCGGAGCTGCTGTCCCAGGAGTTCCTTCTCCTCACTCTGGAGCAGGTCGGGCGCGCCGGGGTGGGTGGGCCTGTTTGGGAGAGGGGTTCGGACTTGAGCCGGACCCAAGTAATCCTCAGTGGCGGCGGACACACCCGCTTCTCCCGCCCGGTGTGTGTCAGTGTCCACTCCACACGGACCGACCAAGCGTCCCCAGGCCCCTATCCGGGAAAGAGACGTCCTTAGACTATCAGGAATTCCTGGGGATTAGGACTTACCTTGTTTGGGTCTTTGATGGCTCCGACACAGAAGTCCTGGGCGACCCTCACGGCCTGTATGTGAGCAAGGGCCTGGGGAAGAACCGTAGTAGAAATGCAGGGTAGTAATCAGAGACGGTCAGGGCTGGAAAGCATCGGAGAAATCGCCCTTTCTTCTTAGTCTCACCTCGTTTTTAAAGATGAAACGGAGTCTCAAAGAAGTGAAGTGACTTATTTAACGTCGCACCATCGGTAAATGGTGCGGCCAGAGGAGAATTCAGGATTCCTGGCTCTCAATGTTTTCGAGCTAACGTGGCCTCTGATAGTCAACAAAAGATGAGACAAAAGAAGTGATGAATTTGCTTTCAAGTAGTAGAGAATTACTGAAAGTTTCCTTGTGGTTTCAAGTAGCTTGTGTTGTTTTCCTTGTGTTTTCTCCTCAGTACTCTTTCTCTAACTTCCTCAAGCGCCCTGCGGATTTATTGACATCAGTTTCCTTTCATCTGCAGTTCTCAAACTTTTTAAGTACATCAGAATCACTCTAGGGCTTGTTAAAATACAGATTGCTGGGCTCCATCCCCAGAGTGTCTGATTGAGTAGGCCCGGGGTGTGGCCTGAAATGTGGCATTTTTAGTAAGTTCTTGCTGCTAGTTAGGGATTGCAATTTGAGAATCACCACCCTGGAGCAACGCTTCCCAAACTAAGGCGCCTATGAATTCCCTAGGAATGTTATTCAAGAGACTCTCCAGGGTTTTTCTATATGTCTCAGTGAATAGAGGGTGAAAATTGACAACAAAGGGCGGTCAGGTATAAGAGAGAAAAGTACTATTTGTGCTTTTAAATTTTGAAGAAAAGAGTAAGTGGGATAAGTTTATTAGAGGACAAAGATTGGACTTGTTTTGCCAGTTAAGCTGAACACATGTTGTCAAGCTTTTCTGAATTGCAGTTGAGGAGTCTATGATCTCATTACCATCTTCATTTTCCTTACTAAATCCACACTCTATCCATAGCTACTCCTTTTCTTTATGTTATATGTTTTACGTGATGTTGAGAGCAAATTGGAAAATGAGGGAGAATGAGGTGGACAGTGACAGGAAGCGACTTGAAAGGACTGGTGAGGGGCGCCTGGGTGGCTCAGTAGGATAAGCATCCAACTTTGGCTCAGGTCTGATCTTGCTGTTCATTGAGTTTGAGCCTCACATCAGGCTGGAGCCTGCTTCAGATTCTGTGTCTCCCTCTCTCTCTGCCCCTCCCCTGCGTGCTCTCTCTCTCTCTCAAAAATAAATAAACATGAAAAAAAATTTTTTTAAATAATAAAACCAAAGAAAGGACTGGTGGAAATGTGAAGGGCAGGCTGTAATGATGCACTGTTATCACGATAGTCATCAGTAAGGGGACTGCAGTTTCCGTCTGTAGGCCCATCTGAAATCTTGGTGGTTAACTTCAATTTAAGAAGCATTATTAGGGAGACATGGGAAACAATATACAGCCCTCTACTTTGATCGGATGGTAAGTAACACTCTGGGTAACCTTTTGACACCGTGGAGTAAATTGTCATCATTGTTGGAGTTCTTTTGTCCGGTTTCCCGAGGCAGTCTCCCATTTTCAGTTTACTTCCTAGATTAAGGTGATGCTACTGGAAATGGTTTTCATGCCTGCAGTGCTGGCTGACCAGTTGTGGACTGCAGTCCTTGTAACACTGAACATATGACCATTGTCTTTAAGATGCGGCTGATAATATTTGCAGAGCTGAACCTCTTTGTAACAGTACACCTTATAGTACTGTAGTACAGTGTAGGGCTGCAGTGTACGTCCATGTAAGACTTGGATAACAATCTCAGACTTAACATATTTTATAATTATATTAAATATATAATCATTATAAATTTAAATTATGAGTATATTATATTGATTTTATGTATATATGTTATACATAAAATTAAAAATATATACATTTTATAATTATAAATAAGTTATATTAATTACCAAGTTTTATAATTATAACATTTGTTATTTAAGTACAAATGTTCTACCTTGTTACGTAGGTAGTAATTAAAACAAAGGATGTTATTTTGAAATTACTTTTGTTTACTTTGAAATTACTTTTGTTTCCTTTTCCACAGAAGAACATAGCTGTTGAAAATGACATAAGAATAAACAAAGACAATCTTACTGATCTTTATGTTCAGCATGCAATTCCACTGCCTCAGAGAGATTTGCCAAAGAATAGATGGGGGAAAATGATGGAAAAGAAAAGAGAGCAACATGAGATGAAAAGTGAGACTAAAAGGTACTTTTCGGTGGTTCTGGTTTATATGACTTAACAGTTTTGCTTTTCTTCTTTTTCTCCAGGTGAACTTAGATGAGAAAAATTCATTTGCTCAACAACTGTTTATTGAGCACCAGACACTGTACTTATAGCATGAATAAAACTGACAGTCCCTGCTCATATTTTAATTGGGAGAAACATAATTTAGAAAGTGAAATAAAATATGTGGTACATTAAATAGTGATAGTATGTATCATCATAGCGATAGTATGGAGAACAGTACAGCAGGGAGAGAGATTACCATTTCAGGTAAAGTGGCCAAGAACAACCTCACTGGGAAAAGACATTTCAGCAGAGAAACCTAGAAGGTAGAGAGCAGTGTAGCATTCTAGACAGAATACAAGAGTCAGGAGTGTGCCCATCATAAACCAAAAACAATAAAGAGGCTATCAAGGCTGGTGAGGAGAGAATCTAGGGGAGAGTAGGGAAAAGAGGTTTATTGGAGGTGAATAGCGGTGATTGTTGGTTAGATCTCGTAAAGCTGAGTGAGTCATTGTAAGAACTTTGGCTCTGCTCTGAGATGAGAAGCTATCGGAAGATTTTGAGCAGAATGACGACACCGTATGATGTACATTTAAACAGCATCGCTCTGGCTGCTGACTGAGAAGTAATTTAAGGTGGGGGAGGGGAGTAGGGAAGTCAAACAGGAGTCTGTGCTGGTGGTGGTGACTTTGAGGTAGAGAATTTGGTAAGAGGTTGTCGGAGTCTGGATTTATTTTGGAGGTAGAGCCAACAAGATTTGCTGAACTGTGAGAAAAAGGTAGAGTCAAGACTTTAAGGTCTTTGAATAATGCAGTAATGAAGGAACTGTCATACAGCTTCGGGAACACTTTAAAATTTTTAAATTTCGGAAAGTATTTCATAAAACCATAAGCAAATTTCCTTTTTAACTTTTTTTTTTAATTTATTTTTGAGAGAGAGGCGCACACACACACACACACACACACACTGTGAGCAGGGGAGGGAGACACAGAATCAGAAGCAGGCTCCAGGCTCTCAGCGTAGAGCCTGCTGCGGGGCTCGAACCCACAAGCTGTGGGATCATGACCTGAGCTGAAGTCGGCCGCTTAACCGACTGAGCCACCCAGGTGCCCCATGAATTTCCTTTTTAAAGAAGGTTACGTTTCCTTAACGGTGATAGTTTAATGAGGACAAGGTGTCCTGACATCCCTGAGTGGGCTCGTTATTTCTCTTCCTGTGTCTGTTTTATCCCAAGTGGGTGCTATTGATTAATTACTAAATTTTTTTTTGGAGGTTTCTGTTTGTAAGGTACTGTCAAGGCAATACACCAGTGATTGTGGGAGAAGATGGAATGAGGGGGTGAGAGTGAGGGAAAATGCTGGTGGTGAGTTGAATAGAGGTTTTAATCTCGAGTTATGAAGAAAAACTGACGATTGACAGGGAGATTACTCCCCCAAGTGTGAAAACGGTTGAAGAATATAACATGTATGCTTTTAGTCTTTCAGAGAATAGTCTTTCTTTTGAGCAGGAACACATTCAGTTCAGATTGAGGATCCTTTTAGCTTGATGGTTACATATTGGTATAGGCTCCTTATTAGAGTTAATCCATAAATCTATGGATTATGCCAAATATATCTTCAATTTACTTTTGTTGATTCTTAATAAGAAAGTGTTTTCTTCTTGCTCTGCACACTTAGGCACACTGTTCTAAGCAACACTTTTAGTACTGTTATACTCCACATAACAATCCCTTTAACCCCTACGTATCCTTTGGAAAACATCTTTGACTTTTTTCTTTAAAAAAAAAAAAAATCACAATTTGATTCTTGATTCAAAACATTAAAGCCAGAAGCATCTAAGAGACAATCAGGTATTGTTGAATTGCTTTGTGGAGGAACTGAGTTCCTGTCGGTTCCAGGTCACACAGAGCTGGGACCAGAGCTACAGCACAGTGCTCAAGATGGAGCAGGCCTCTGGGGTCTTAGGTTGAACTCTTACATGCTGATGGGCCCTCTGTTTCCCTTCTGCAGTGGCAGTGGGTATATAGTGAGCTTATTTTTTATCTTCTACCAAATCATGTTCACTGGTAACCTAAAAATTGGTGAGTTTGGCGAATCACTTCGGATCTGGCTAAAATGCAGATTCTGAATCCATACAGATTGAAGCCTCAGATTCTGCGTTTCTTTTTTAAAAAACATTTTTTTTTTAATGTTTATTTCTGAGAGAGACAGAGACAGAGTGCAAACTGGGGAAGGGCAGAGAGAGAGGGAGACACAGAATGCGAAGCAGGCTCCAGACTCTGAGCTGTCAGCACAGAGCCTGATGTTTGGCTTGAACCCACAAACTGGAAGATCATGACCTGGGCCGAAGTCGGACGCTGAACCGACTGAGCCACCCAGGTGCCCCAGGTTCTGCGTTTCTTAACAGGCTCCCAAGAGGATGCTTATACTGCTAGTCCCTGGACCACACTTTGAGATGTAAGACTAAAGTGTTCTTCTTGGGGCGTCTGGGTGGCTCAGTCGATTGAGCATCCAACTTCGGCTCAGGTCATGATCTCATAGTTCGGGAGTTCGAGCCCCACGTCGGGCTCCGTCCTGAAGCTAGCTCAGAGCCTGGAGCCTGTCTTCGGATTCTGTGTCTCCCTCTCTCTCTGACTGTCCTCTGCTCACACTGTCTCTCTTAAAAATAAAACATTAAAAAAAAAAATTAAAGTGCTTTTCCTAATAAATGGCTGCTCAAGTTCTTTCATGTTTAATTAAAAGGTTTTTATTTTTTTTTCCCCAAGAACAAATCTGTTGTGTCACTTCAGGTGTAATGAATAATGGACAAATGAAAACACTCTTATTATTTATCTTTGTCATACAGAGTGGAAATTTGGTTTTCAGAAGCTAAATATGAAGACTTGCCAAATTTTAAAATTAAAACTATACAGATGTTACAGTGGCCTTGACTTTCGAGACCCTTAATGAATAGAATGTTCTGTCTCATTGTAGACCGCTACTGTGGTAGCTTTGCTACAGTCTTATAGTTTATTATTCTTTCTAAATAATTGATACATAGTCAAGATAATTCTATCAATTAGATGGAATCTTGTTTTAAGTTCTAGGGTTAATTGGTTGGTTGATGTTTTCAAAAGACTTGTATCTTGTGTGTACGTTAAAGTTAACTTATGTTTCTTGTCAATAAATATTTTAAACTTTAAAGCCCTAGAAAATTAACATTTCATTTAGGGCGAACATAGAACATTTCATTCCCAGGAGTCCTACTTAAATTAGTCTTTAGCATTATGTTTTTTTGGTCACTGTTTTAGCTTTGAGCTCCTGTGAACAAATGGGTTTGCCATTCCATTGACGTTTTCTGTGATTGCAGGAGCGGCACTGTGGACGGGTTAAGGAAAAGACCCCTCATCGTGTTTGATGGAAGTTCAACAAGGACAAGCATCAAAGTGAAAAAGACAGAGAATGGAGATCATGATCGACTCAAGCCTCCCCCTCAGGCAACCTGTACCAGTAATGCTTTTCGAAAATTATCAAATTCATCTTCAAGTGTTTCACCCCTAATTTTGTCTTCCAGTCTGCCTGTGAACAATACAGTGGAACACAATAACAATGACACTAAACAGAACCATGACTTAACACATAGGAAAAGTCCTTTGGGTCCTGCAAAATCCCCACCTTTGTCCCCCGTTGGAACTACTCCAGTGAAGTTAAAGCGAGCTGCTCCTAAAGAGGAAGCTGAGGCTGCGGTAAGTGTGTGGGGGGTGTCTGCTACTGGCAGATGTGAACGAAATCTTCAAGGAGTAGGCCTCATAGCTGAGGTGGGAGAGCAGTGCCACAGCAGATCTTGAACTCGTCATTTCTCGTGTTGGAATCCTGCAACTATAAAAATCCATGATGATATGTTAACAGTTTTTAAAGTACACTGGATTTATTTCTGCTTAAAACGTGTAAAGAGAGTGTCTTGGGCACTTTTCCTAGCTTTTTCTCATTTCTAGATCCTGTAACTATCTCGGAACTAAAAGAGGAAAATATTCCTTTGTTAGCAAAGCTCAGAATGTTAAGCAATTTGTCCAGGGCCACATATTTATTAAGTAGCATTTTAGAGCTTGACATTTAGTCTGTTTTGCACTTACCTTAAAGCACGCCACAGTGTTGAGGATTTATTACTTACCTCCCCATCTCAAATTTACCTGTCCTTGGAGAGTAGAGGAAGTTTAGGGGAATCTACTGTTTTGGACTGTATTACAGGTAACCATTTAGATGCTTGCATTTCATACACTGGCAAATTTGGTACAGATAGACAATATATTTAGAGCTTACTTAGAATTTAATTGATGAGATTGTGTGTGTGTGTGTGTGTGTGTATTTGATCCTTCCCTAGACTTGTCAGAATTTTATTTTACTTTTAAATATCCAGTTTTATAGCTTTTATTTCTTGCGTTAGTCTATGTAGGCTGCTATGACAAAAAACAACATTGATTACACAACAAACATTTATTTTTTATAGTTCTGGAGGCTAGGAAGTCCAGAATCAAGGTGCTGACAGATTCATTGTCTGGTGGGGGTCCACTTCCTGGTTCATAGCTGGGCTGCCTTTCGCTGTGTTCTCTCCTGGTGGAAGGGCCTAGTAAGCTCTCTGAGGTCTCTTATAAGGGCCCGTTCATCAGAGCTTCTCCCTTGTTATTTAAGCACCTCCCAAAGGCCCTGCCTTCTCATACCATCACCCTGGGGGTTTGGGTTCAGCATGGGACTTCCAAGGGGACACAGGCATTCAATCTCTATGGTATTCCTGTAGTATTAACTTTATTATCCTTTTGGAATTGTGTGTCAGGAGGATCAAGACTCAGACTAGTTCAAACATTCTAAAATAGTAGACCCTGAAAAAAGTACTGTGTGACCAGCCCATGGTTCTTATGTTAGTTCATCCTTTCAATGACCCTGTGACATAGCACAGTTCTTTTTCTCATCTCGCAGATGAGGAAATAGAAGCTCAGATAATTTAAATAAACTTGTCCAGGGTGTCAGAGTTACCAAGTGGCCAGGCTGCAGTTCGAATTCAGATCTGTCTCACCGAATGCATGCACCTGTGACACTGGGCTGCCTCTAGACTGACTGACTTCAGTCACTTGTGGGAAGGAGGAGGAGGGTGTCAGATAAGAGAGGGAAGAGTAAGAAAAAAGGTAGGAGGAAAATCTAGACCTCAAATATTACAATAAAGAGTTAGCCTCAAGGATATTTTCTTTCGGTCTGTTGAAAAGCATTTTTGTACTCAGAAAAAGTTTACTCTTTCAGACATTTATTTTATTTATTTTTTTAACTTACAAGTGTTAAGATCTTGGATTGTGAGTTTGAGGAAGGCGATGGGGTAGGCAGGAAGGAAGCAGGTCTAGAGCCCTCAGTGGTTTCCAATTCTGAATATGCCTTAGAATTACCTGGAGGAGCTTCCAGAAAACCCAGACAGACGTCAGAACTTCCTTCCCGCCACCTCCTGCAGATTCTGACTTACTGGGTTGTGGGATAAGGCCTGACCTGGGCACGTTTGTAAGTGCTGTGGGCTGTTCTCTGCAGACATGAGAACCACAGCTGGAAAAATGGGTGGCTGGGGGCTTGCTTTTTTCCCTAAGCTCCTAAAGTCTTCCCACCAGGTGGCAGCAGTGAGCTATCATGGGTGAATTAGTAGTAGACTTTGGCAGTTTAGAGTGCTCATTTCAAGTTCGTCTGACATTTCTGCAGGTGTATACTGATTTCTGCTCATGTCTTTTCAGAATAACCTGAAGCCCCCAGAAGCAAAGAGGAAGATACAACATGTTACATGGCCGTGAAGGAAAGTTTCCAAAACTGTAAATATAACTAACTGTAGTTTTTCAAGCAAGTTCACAAATATTGACGGTATTTACAGAGATCCTGATTATTGTGGAATTTTCTGAAGAGGTTTCAAATTAAGTTTGAAAAAATAGTCTTTCCTTTTCCCTTCCCCCATCCCTCCCTCCTTTTTTTTCCCCCCTAATTTTTGCCTCTTGTTCCCTGATTTGGAAGGAATTTCTTTTTAAACAAATGGCTTAGTGTAAGTCATTTATAGTGATCCTAGTCAGTCATTAGCTGCAGGTCTGGTATAAAGCATCTGATGAATTTTAGGAATTATTCTCATTAGCCTGTTTTAGTCTTTGGGGAAATTTGAGATTTTGTTTAAACCCAAATATTTTAGAAGTTCACAATTTTTATTTCTTTTCCCTCGCAAAAGAACAGTTTATCCCAGTATTTTAGTAAATACTGCCAAAGTCCTCCTCGAGGTTCACCAAGAAAAAGCATATTTGTAGTGCTGCCAATAAACTATTCAGAACATACAGATGAAATTGCTGTTCTTCAAGTGCTTACATTGCTTTTTCCCATAAAAATCAAAAGGTAAATCAGCGCTTGCTGTTGCTCCTTACCTTGCAGTCGGAATTGGTCTGTTAGGAGCTGACTGGTCATTCTCACAGCTGGTCCGCCCTTTAAGATATCCTGACCGTGCAGCAGCCCTGCCTACTGTTTTCGCAAGCAGCCTATGATCCCACTCTGAGCGCAGGGATCACTCCTTCCCAGGTGCTGCAGCTTTTCAAAAAGAAGCCAGCTATAAGACCTCAAGTGTGGTTGTTCAGGGTGGCACATGATGGCAGACGGTTTAGAGACTAGGAAGAGGGGGATGGAATTCTAGAACTTCAGAGTCCAGGAAGGATAGCGGTGAGGGGCAAGCTTAGTGTGATCTGGTAGGCAGGAGAAGAGAAGATACTGAAGCTGGAAGTCACCCCAGAGTGGCAGCATAGGAGCCAAGTACCAGCTGGACAGGGCTCCCCGCTGGGGTGGCAGGGACAGCTCCCGCAGGCCTGTCTGTCCTGCGCAAGTTATTCACTGAGGTTCTGTGTTCCTGTTGGAATGGTGTCACCATCCGATCAGTGGGAAAGTAGGGTATACCTTAGAGCCGTGAGTTCTCGTGTCCACATTTTTGCCTTGTATTTCTAACCAAGTGCAGAGGATACTTTATCCTTTTTTCCTTAGGTGATCGATCTTCAAATGGGGGTTCGCCTTTTCCTTACTTTTGACAGCAGTCTCGTTCCTCTTTTGATTTGTTAAAACAAGGATTTTAGTTCAGCTATTAAATAGCCTTACAAAAAATTCATTCAGCCTTGCAGGTACATAAGGTACTAAAACTTTAACCCTAGGGTTTTTAGCCATTCTGCCTTTATCCAGTCGATAAATCTGTACATACAAGACAGAATTGGTACATATGATGTGTTGCATAAATAATTGACGTGATGGTAAATTAGTAATGATATAGGTATCTGCAGGGCTGATACGTGTAATATTTTTGAAGGACAACTGAAACCCTCTACATAACTGTAAAGGGAGATTTTAACAGTGCAGATTTTAGGGTAGAATGACAAATTAGATTTTATATTCAGTTGTCCCTTCTGCTTCCATCTGCATTTCTCTCTTAGTTAAGAGAGAGTTAGCCATTTGACAGTTTTACGTCAGTGGAAACTTATTTTTAGTTACTCAAAAAAAATTAATTTTTAATTTGTATATTTAACTTACAGAGTAGGTTGGTAATAACAGCTGAACTGTGTAACATTGTTGCTTCAAATTGAAGTTTATATTATGAACATTCAGAATCAATGCTCATATAGCATTATATGATTGAGCTATTTTGAGTTTGAAATGTGGAGAAGTGCGAAACCACGGACCGTCTATTACCTAATATCAACATTTCAGAGCGCGGTGCCTTCTCAAGGTGTTTACGTACAGCTGGCCTTCAAGGGTCTTCCTCCACGTCACGACGCCTACTGAATGATGGGAATCTGAGGCATAAGTGTCGGGAATCTTAGGTTTTGAAGGGTTGCTTTGGTGTGCTTCAAAGCTTACAAGGACTTGATCTGAATGGCAAACAGCATTGGAAAACTCTTGACTAACAAACACTGTAATATTGTTACTATCGATTTCCTGTTTCAATAGAGCCAGCTTTTTTTTTAATTATTGGGGTAGGCAGACGAATGGCTTTTGCGTCAGTGAGCGGCTTCCGAGGTGTAGTCATGGGCACTTTACCACTTCCTGCCACTGGCAAGGGGGTCTTGCTCTTTTCTTCCCTTACTTCTGTGTTCCCAGTTTCTTTTTTCTTACTCTCCTTCCCATATTTGAACTTCGTTTGCTTCCATTCTCCATCCTCCATTCTGCAGAGCCTGCTTAGGTTTGCAGGTCATAGGGCTTGACCCCACGCATTCATCGAGGAGTGCAGAGGATGGCCCCCAGTCCTCTTACATTTGAGGGATCATAGACTGCCGCCTGAACTCTGGAAAACTCAAGCCCCTGCAGCACCAAAGGCCCTAAATTGCTTCCCAGTGGCTGCAAAGGCAGTACAGTTTACCAAAATAGCTTTATGAGTCTAGACAGCTACCAGGCACTTTGGAAAGTTGGTTCAACTACCATTATGAGGCCATAATATTTTCTCTAGTATTAAAGTTCCTCAGAATTGTAATTATTATTTGAAATAATATTTTGGTTGACTTAGTTTTGAGAGAGGATTCTAAAACTGGTCTAGAGACTCATTCAATAGCAATGACCTTTAAAAAACTTACATTAAGTAAAACTGCCAGTAGATTAAATCATAGGTGTGTAAAAGCTTCCTCTATTTACTACTGTGGGACTTCAGTAATTTTTAGAGGTTACAAAGTGGTCAAAATGTTTTTAAGCGTGCTCTTTTATTAAATGCTTGTGCAGGTTTTGTAATTCAGTACAGAGAGTTTAACCTTGTAATGTACATTTTTGTATGTAAAGGTCTTTTAAGTAGCCTTATTCTTATTTAAATAAACAATAAAATTGAGTAGGTCTGTCATTCATAAAAAAATAAAGTGGAAAAACATTCTGTAATGACTTGGTCTCCTTTCATTCCAGCAGACTATACCGTGGAAAAGCGTTACTCTTTATAGTACGACCTTCTGTGCCAGAATTGACTGGGATTAGGCATGATGCCCGTAGTCCAACCATGTCTCGGGGACCCTGCTGAAGTGGTGGTGGGCTAGAGTGGCCTGGTGTTCGGGAGAGCCTAATGCCACAGGGGCTGCTGACACGCCGACTGCCATTACTCTTTGGTGGATGGAAACAAGTCCCTCCGATGGATGGAAAGCTTATCCTGTGTAAGGTTTCTTAACGAACTGGAACAAACCAGAGGTTCAGGGGAAAGGATTATTTGTGTTTGGGGTCGTCTTTAGAAAGTAAATCTCTACATGGTTATATTAATGTCGGAAACTGAAGCTCTAAATTAACTGACTTGTACACACCTCAGGCTACCTTACCTTGAATTTTTAAAAACTGGTCATTTTATAGAAGAGGACAGAAGAGACATTTATTTTCATTTACCTTGTTTTTACTAAAGTGCTATTTACTGAAAAGTGCTCTGCTTTTCCAGTTATTGTCAAACCTGGTTGTCTATAGTATTGTGGCAGAAAAAATAAAGGTGCGTTAATTACGTTCCTGTGCAGTGAAATAATGGATAATCGTAATGACAGAAAATCAAACCAGGAAATGAAATAGAGATGGGGAATGTAGGGTGAAGAGCTACTTTAAATACACTGGTTAGGGGGTGCCTAGGTGGCTCAGACGCTTGAGCATCTGACTCTTGATTTCAGCTCAGATCATGATCACAGGGTCATGGGATTGAGCCCTGTGTGGAGCCCACTTAAGATTCTCTGTCTCCCTCTGCCCCTCTCCCTGGCTTGTGCTCTAGCTCTCTAAAAAAGAAAATGGAAAGAAAAGGAAGGAAAGGAAAGGGAGGAAGGAAGGAAAGGAAGAAAGAAAGATTAGGAAAGGCCTCTTTGAAGAGATTTAAGAAAATTTTTTAAATTCTTTTTAATTTTAAGTGAACTCCACCCAACATGGGGCTGCAACTCACGACTCCAAGATCGAGAGTCACATGCTCTACTGACTGAGCTGGCCAGGTACCTGCCGAAGAGATTATTTTTAAGGGGACAGTTAGGGAAAGCTTTCAGGAAAAGCATTGCACACATGATAGATTTTAAATGTCTACATATTCTTTGTTGCTCCTTCTGTCAGACATGGAGTCTGTTTCCTGCTGCTTGAATATAGACCGGTCTTGTGATTTGCTTTCATCAGATGAATGCTCCTGTTACTCTCAGACCCCTACTGCAGCCACCTGAAAAAGCCTGCTAGAAAAACACACGCGCAAACAGCACTCACTAACCACCAGATGTGACTTAATCCCCCCTGCCCACTCCACCTGCCAGGTGAGCACAGCCCCCATGAGTGTTCAAGGTGAGACCAGCCCCAATAGACTCTGAGCATCCTCAGCGAACAGAATAGGGGCTGCATTAAGCCACACTATGTGTCGGGGATGGTTTGCTACCTAGCATTAGAGAATAGATACTGCACAAGAACAGAGTGAAAGCAATGAGACTTAATAGTATTTTAGAACCAAAAAAAGGATTTTAGAAAAGAAAGACTGCAGCTCCCATCAGTGAAGATAGCAGAAAGAGTAGTAGGAAATGAAGACAAAGCAGATAGGCAGGAGCCGGGTTCTGTGGGCCATGGTAAGAACTTTGGATTTGATTCTAAGAGCAATTGGAATCTGTTAACTGTGTTCAGACTTGACCAGGCATTTAGCCAGAAGACAGAAATAAGACTGGTTAAATAAAGTATGTAATAGCTCTAAACATCTTTTTCTCTAGTAAAATTATCTAAGTTTTTTCATTTTGTGTTTCAGTCAATTTGAACTAAAATATTTCTATTTCTTTGACTAATCATTAAACCTTAAGAGACTAAAACACCAATTGTGGCAAAAGATATTTTTTGTAAGTGTAGAAACACCGTATCTAGCCAAGCTTTCTGTCATATCTGTCCTTCCCTGCTATGGGGTTTTTTAAAAGAAACTTTTAAAACCTTTTATTTTAGGAATGTTTGAGACTTGTAGAAAAATCGCCAGGATAGTATAGAGAGTCCCGTATACACACCCAGTTTTCCCGATTACTGATATATATTGATATGGTACATTCCTGTCAATACCGGTTCATTATTAGCTGAAGTCCATAAGTTTATTCATACTTCCTTAATTTTTATCTAATGTTGTCTTTCTGTCCCAGAATCCCATCCAGGACACCACCTTCTATGTAGTGTCTAGTACCCTACATACGTTGTATTATATGTAACACCATATGTACATACAATGTACACATAGACCCCTCCTTAGAGTCTCCTTAGACTCCTCTTGGCTGTGACAGTTTCTCAGACTCTCCTTAGACTTTTTGATGACCTTGACTGTTTTGAGTCATGCTGGTTAGATAGATATGGAATGTCTCTCCATTCAAACTTGTCTTATGTTTTTCTCATGATTCGACTGGGGTTATGGATTTGGGAGGGAACATCACCGAGGGAAAGTGCCACTTTCATCACATGTTAAGGGTGCGTGCTATCAACATGACTTAACTGCTTTAGCAGTTAGTCTTGGTCACTGGGCTGAGGTACTCTGTGTTGGGTTAATACAGAGCTACTCTTTTTCCTCCTCTTCCTACTGTACTCTTTGGAAGGAAGACCTGAGTAGAGAATTATGTTCCACCTTATGGGCCAAGTATTCTACATAAATTACTTGTAATTATTCTGTGCAGAGTTATCGATTCTCTCTTATTTTATTTATTTAATAATTTATTTCAATGTCAACTTGGAATCCTACACTTTGGGTTATAATGCAATGCCTTTTTTTTTTTTTCCTCAAATTGTTTCAGCTTTGGCCATTGGAAACTCAGTTGGCTCCTGTGTCCCTTTCTTGACTCATCATTGTGGTTTCTTTGGAGCACTTCCTTTTCCTTACTTTCTAGGGCTTCCAGATACTCTAGGTTCATCTTGTAAGCTTCCTGCCCCAGTCCTAAACTCACCCATTTCTCCACGGAGTTGTGGTTCCTTTTATTGAAGAATGGTATTAGAAAGCAAGGTCTGGACACTAAGAATGGGGTGTCGTTGCTTCTAGATCTTAATTGACAGAGCAAGGAAATAGATGTGTGTGTATACTAACCCTCTATATACACGTATCTTCAACATCACTATGCATAACTATCTCTAGTAAGTTAACATGAGTTCATGCTGATATCTCCAACTTGAATCCATTACCTGTGGAACATTCTAGACTTCCCTTGCTTGTCTGTAACGTCCCACCCCAACAGTGAGAAACCTGGCTTCCACTGTCCACCATCCATTTACTTCATTGTTCAGTTCCTGTGTGCAAAACGTTACTAGAGTATGGTGCTTATGTGCAGTTCCGTTTCCTTTTATTCTTACAGATTCCACTCATTTCTGGTGTCACTTAAGTCATTATCACTTACAAAGGTAGGTTTGCAGTTTTACCATTGTAATGAAAAAGAGAATGTCAAGTTAACTTTTCTCTATTTATTTTTAATTTTTTAATGTTTTGTTTATTTTTGAGAGAGAGAGACAGCATGAGCAGGGGAGGGTCAGAGAGAGAGGGAGACACAGAATCTGAAGACAGGCTCCGGGCTCTGGACTAGCTGTCAGCACAGAGCCTGACGTGGGGCTCAAACCCACGAACCATGAGATCATGACCTGAACCGAAGCCGGATGCTCAACCTGCTGAGCCACCCAGGCACCCCTCTAGTTTCTTAATCATAAACAAAATGAGCTCCCTGGAAAAACGTATCATTCATTCAACAGGTGTTTGCTGTATTTTCACATTCTTAATAAGGAGTTGGAACAAGACACGCCCCTTGCTTCAAGGGGCTTTTTCCTTTTCTGAATCCCAATTGTTTCAGTCTAAGTATTCAAATAATTTGAGAAGGAAGAACATCTGAACAACATTTAATAGTTAAAGGCGCAGTATCCTTCGTTCTAGATATGCTTTTAATTCTTTGAAACCTGCGGAAGCCAACCCAAAACAGAATGGATTTTTCTTTTAGAAGATACCCTGGTGAGACCAATTAATCAGTGTGCAGTTGTGGCCTCGAGTGGGCAGGGGGCCCTGAGGAGGGGCCTCTCCTGTTCCCTGGCCTCTCCACCAACTCTCTGGTGGGAAGCATGAAGTGTAGGGAGGGCAGAAGGAAGAGAGGCTCAGGTTTTGGTATTTTTTTGATAGTTGACCTATAATTTCAGGTGTAGTGCATAATGATTAGACAATTATGTCTATTATAAGACGCTCACTGTAAGAGTAGTCACCATACAATATTATTACATGATCAGTGACCATATTCCCTGTGCTGTATTTTTCATCCCCATGACTTACTTATTTTATAACTGGAAGTTTATACCTCTTAATCCCCTTTACCTATTTCCCTCATCTCCCCACACCCACCCCTCTGGCAGCCACCCTTTTGTTCTCTGTATCTATGAGTCTGTTGCTGTTTTGTTGTTGTTGTTGCTGTGTGTTCATTTGTCTTGTTCCTGGATTTTTTTTATCCATATGCTTCTAACTGTAATTGCTGATAGATGTCTGGGGATGCAGTTACACTGCTCTTATTTTTGTAACAAGGTTTTATTTGTTATTCCCTCCCAGTTTCTTTGCCACTCTTAAAAAGCTCATTTTCTTAGTTTATGCATACTTTGGCATGTGTATTACCTGGGCGTTTCCTCAGTGTTTCAGAAGAACTGCTATGTATTCAGAGAGGGAATTTCCCCCATAATCATCTCTTCATGTAAGAAAATAATCAGTGTTTTATTTTAGATATAGTACCCTCCCTGAAATTTATTAAGTCCAATTATGGGTTTTTCTAGTTCTCCAGTGTACGTTATTCACACTGTAAACACAATCTAATCCCACTTTCTGATTTTTCAAAAGAGGAAGTTGATGCCTGGGGGAAGAGTCGCTTCTCTGAAGGCATGCGGTTTGATGGTGGCAGAGCAGTGACTAAAACCGACATCTCTTGCGCTTCTGTGTTAAGCCAGAGGCAGGTCCCTTTCTGGAAGCCACCTCCACCCCTGCCCTGGGAATAAAGCGTACCATGGTGCCAGCTTTTGGAAAAGCAGTTATTCAAAAGGACAGTCAGTGTGGCTGTTGCAGAGAAGAGATGTAAGTATTACAAAAATTTATAGCAGCTGGCTTTTTACTGCCATTAGAAAATTCTCAGCGAGCTAGGAGTTGGGAGACCTGAGTTCTAGCATGTTGGCCTGGGTAGCCTTGAGTCAGCTTTATTCCTCCTATGCTCCCATTTCCTCCTCTGTCAGGAAGGAGGTTTCTCCCCGACCCTGAAGTCTCTTCCAGATCTTCATTCCCTGTATTTCTACCTTACTGATCAGAGTCCCCAGTCTGTCATTTAGTGACCAGCAAATGAGAGAAACTCGCCCTCAGGTTTCAGTGGGCATCACTAATGCATTAATGTTTGAGAACTGATTTTATGTTACATATATTTTAAGTTTCCAAAGGAATATGATTCACTGGTAACACAAGTTATTACCACTTTTATTCTACTTTAGCTAATTTTTTAAAAAAATCTTCTCAAAGGGAAGTAGGCTGGTTTATGACTTGAGGGTGGCCCTCTGCTTACAGATTGGGTTGTGTCCACCTGTGGTGAGGCAGTGATGGGTTCTAAATATACTCTGGCTTCACCTGTGTTGATGACCAGGCTTTCTCTGCTGGCCTCTAGGCTGCTGCTTTGCCAACAGCACTGAGGGCTTTCGCAGACACCTCTTTGAAGTTTTACCAGAGATGAAGCTGTCACTAAGGACAATATTGAGACGCTAGTAATCGGCCTAGCTTCAGGGCTCATTGTATCAGAGCAGATCCATGTACTGAGCTGCTTACTATGTTCAGGGTCCATGCAAGGTCCTGTGAGTTCGTAGCCATGGGAAATTTCCCGGGTGTAATCTGAAACCATCCGCTAGCAGGAGGGCAGGGAGAGACTGAAGAGAAAGGCAGGTCACTCCAGGTTGGTGGTAGGTGGCAGTTTTAGTAAGCAAAGGGAACTTCTATCCGAGGCTTACCTTGGGTGGCACAACACAAATGGATCCCTGTGCTCGGCTTCCAAGTCGTAAAAGTTTACAAAGAGGCTTTAACGGGGTTCAGTCACATACACCGTGCGGGTGTTCTCAACTCCACATCACTGTCTCAAGGCTGTGTCCTTGGGGCAGCCTCTGGGAGCGGGGAAGGTAAGCTGCATTCCCACATTTCATGGACAGGGGAGGGAGGGAGGCACCTCCGAGTGCCCAGGACCAGCTCGTGTGCCAACCAGCAGTTACTTCTTTTTGAGGACTTTCCGCAACAGG
The DNA here is from genome assembly GCA_028646485.1 of Cryptoprocta ferox. Taxonomy (NCBI): domain Eukaryota; kingdom Metazoa; phylum Chordata; class Mammalia; order Carnivora; family Eupleridae; genus Cryptoprocta; species Cryptoprocta ferox. The sequence goes on along the minus strand of CM053576.1, from coordinate 51,447,618 downwards.
CGACTGCCTCATAAGGAAACCTGTTTGCTTTCAGTTAGTTCAGTGACTGGATTTTCATGTTTTGGGTTGAAGGTAGACTAGTAAGAATTTTACAGTATCTTGGGACATCCGGGCGGCTCGTCGGTTAAGCGTCCGATTCTTGATTTCAGCTCATGATCTCACAGTTCATGAGATCGAGCCCTACATCAGCTCTGTGTTGACAGTGCAGAGCTTGCTTGGGATTCTCTATCTCCTCTCTTTCTGCCCCTTCCCCTCTCAAATTAAATAAATAAAAATCTTTACCATATCCTAAATATTAACTATTACCATAAAGTGTAAGTAAATAATTCTAATAAATATATAACTTGGCTTACAAGATAGTTCTGCATTTTTAAATCAAAGCTCCAACATACTAAAATAGGTAAGATTAAGGTAAGTCTCAACATTGCAGACTGAGTCACTAAGAGAGGAATTAACAATGTTTAGTGTTTTCTTATGCCAAACGGTAGAGAAAGCCGCTGACTTTTTAAACATAAGGAACAATTCTGCTGGAAAAAATGTTTCAGGGGAAAAAAGCACTGAAGAGCTAACTGTCACAAGTCTGAGAGAACACAAGAATCTGGGGAAGCAGGCCACTTTGATGCTCTGTCGAATGTGAGCCGTGGTTTTGGTGACCGTGATGTAAAGTACAGAGAAGTAAAAGCCCCGTGCCCCCCAAGATAGGAAACCTAACAGCTACAACCCCAAAGAGCAATCCCCATATGGTAAAGGAGAAGAAAACCTGCCCTGCTGAGGGAGGGTAGGAAAACAAGAGGGAGGGAAGAGAAGAAAGAACAGGAAAACAGGAGGGAAGAACAGGAAAGGGAGCAGGGGAGGTGATGGAAGCTGGAAGCAAGCCGGCTGGCATTCCATGGACAGATTTTTAGCCACAATTTACACCACCATTGTGGTGAGAGAAACACAGGGAAGTGACTGGGAAGCAGTTCCGGTTTGGCGGTGCTCCAGGTGTGTGGCAGAGGCAGTAGAAATCCTCTCTGCGGGAAGACAGGCTCATCCTGAGCTCGAGGAAACCCCCACAGATGATTTTTTAAAGTCAGTGACTAGGCCAGTTCAACACTGTACCAAGCATGAGGCACAGTAGAGGATCAGGTGGTAGAGACTGACCTCCAGAGCTTTCATGTATTAGGATAACCAAGTAAAAATCAGGCGAGTTTGCTTGCTTTGTTTCAAGAAAAAAGGTAAGCTTTGAAATAATTGTTCAGGAGAGGAAACTATAAAAAGTATAACCTACATATTTTATGTATTTATGTATTTATTTACTTATTTGAGAGAGAGTGTGAGGACGAGAGGGGCAGAAGGGGAGAGAGAGAGAATCTTAAGCAGGCTCCACCCCCAGTATGGAGCCCCATGTGGGGCTCAGTCTCACAACTATGAGAGCATAACCTGAGCCAAAATCAAGAGTCAGATTCTTAACCAACTGAGCCACCCAGTCGCCCCCATATTTTTATTTTTATTGAGGTATAAACTACTGTAAAGTTTTAAAAATCTTATGCAGAGTGAATTTGATTATACCTAAATATGTAACCACTGTCCAAATCAAGGTATAAAGAAAGGGTTGGCAAACTTTCTGTAAAGGGCCAGGTAGTGAAAATATGTCTGTGGTTCACATGATGTGTAAATGAGTGGACATGGCTGTATTCCAATAAAATGTTTAAAAAAACAGCAGTGGGCAGGATTTAGCCATGAACTAAATTTGCCAACCATAATACAGAACATTTCCAGTGTTCCAGAAGCTTCTCTCATGTCCCTTCCCAGAGAGGTAACCACTATTCTTCTATCTCTATAGTTTAGTTTTAACTAACACCTGTATGATGCACTTCTGTGTTTGTTTTATTTCATAATTTAATAAAAACTTTTAATAAAAAGTATTATCATAGAACTGTATTATTTTAGAGCCAGTCAGAACTATCATGTAGTGTCGTGATTCCCAATTGATAGAAGGCTGAGTAGAATCAGGCTGGAGGCAGACCCAGGTTTTGGGTGTGGTTGGACTCAAACTTCAAAGTCTCTCCCCTAAAGTTTGTCCAGTTTCTTGGATGGGCAATTAGATTAAATTTTTTTCATCAAACTTGGGGAAGTTTTCAGCCATTAATTTTTAAAATATTTTTTCTGTCCCTTTTCTCTTCTCCTGATGCTCCCATTATACATATGTTGGTTCACTTAACAGTATCTCCCATTGCTCTGAGGTTCTGTTAATTTTTCCTCATTTTCCCCATTTTTTAAAAATTTCATCATCTCTGTTGATCTGTCTTCAAGTTCACTGATTTTTTTTTTCTTCTCTCAACTCAAATGTAGTGTCGATCCTCTCCAGTGAATTTTCTATTTTGGTTATACTTTTCAACTCCATAATTTCCATTTGATTTTTTACTAATGTTTATGTCTTTATTGGTGTTCTCTGATGAGGATTATGTTCCTTTAAATTTTTGAACATGTTTATGTGTTTGGCCAGTGTTTGGTTTGAGGTTCTGCTTAAGCACTTTGAGCTAATAAGATGCTCTTTGCTGATGATCTGTGTGTCACTTGGAGAATGCTTTCAAGTCATCTCTGTGTCCCACTCTGTTTGCTCCAGAGTGGATACAACCCACGGGGTACATGCCAATGGTGTTCTGGACCCCCAGGGATAAGTGGGATCCCAGGAGGGTTATTCCTAGCTGTCTCTTTCCCTGGGGTTCTCTGCGTTAAACTTCTGACTCGTCTGCCATTTTGCTTTTTGCTGCTAGTGTCTTGCATCTACCATCCCTCTCTCAGTCACTTGCCACCAAGATCACCATTGTTTCTGATAATCCCCTTAGGCACAGTTTCCTCCATTCTTGGTACCGAATAGTCCCTTCCTGCAGAGCTGCTGAGCTACTAGTTCACAGAGCTGCCACTTCCACCCACACCTCAGGGCTGGACAGCGTCTGGCTTCACTTCTATGAGTAGGTGCTCGATAGGGCTGGTATCCTTCTTAGCAGAATATGCCAGCATCATCCTAATAAATGTCTTCACACAATCCTCTTCCTAGGAGTAGCCTCTGGTCTTCTCAGACTGCCCCTCTTAACATGGAGCCTCCACCCTATGGACAGTCTGGAGCAGGAGTGATGGGAACCTCAGGCTTTTCAGACCGTCATGTCTGGGGCACAGCCCTAGACCAGTTGGAGCCCTTACCTTCTTGGCAACACTTGCCCAGAGTAGAGCTTCTGTCACATGAAACTGGGGGTGGGGGTGGAGTGGAGTGGGATCAGTCTGTAGCCCAAATGGTATAGACTCTCTTCCTCCTAACCTGTAGTAGACTTTCCCACATGTTTCTCCATTTGCTGCAGACCTTTAGGGTAATTTTCCAGATTTGAAGGTATTTATTTGGTACACACACATGCATAGTTTCCCCAGTTAAATGGTTACACTGGGAAGAGAGCTCTGCACACCACCATCCCAAAAGTCCCAACCACTCTGTTCTTTGAGTCTTGGCTGGGCTACTTGGAGTCTAGCCTTTGCATGTGGTTTAGTTGTCAGCCAGAGATTGGTAGGGATTTCATGAGAACTTGGTTCTTTTTCATACAATTTTCGCTCTTACCTTCCAGAGACTGTGCCAAGCTCTGGTCTTTGGTTCTTCAAGCCAGTAAGACTGTAGGTTCTCTAATAGAGTTTTAGCTCCCCTTTGGGGACCTGCCCCTGGGCAAAAGCCGTAAAAATGGGAAACCTACCCACTGCCATTCTCTTCTTCACGTATCTGCTCCCCTCCCAAGTATTCCTGCTTTGGGCCGTGCTCCCGTGTTTTCAAAGATTTTTAAATAGTTTGTCCAGAAGGTTATTGGAGTCTAACAGGAGCTACTTACTAGCAGTGGAACCTCCTCTATTATTAATTTAAGGTTGGGTGCGTCCAGTGTATCTATTGATCTAATGAAGAACAGGTAAGATGTTCCACAATGAAATTCACAGAGCTTTCCCCTTTCTATTTTGAATTTTGTCATTTTTTATTTTAAAAAGCACACTTGTAAGAATGCTTTCACTTTTATCCTATGAAGTAGGAGAAGGCAAAACAACTAATGAGCCATGGAGTTCTCAGAAGCCCTGTCCCAGACATCGGCAGATATTTCTCACATGCACTAGCAACCAGGTTAAGAAATGGACTTCACACAGGCTTTGCATAGGTGGGACTTGATTTCCACTAGATTTTTTGGTTGCATGGCCTATCGTTTATGGTACTGTGCTGTCTCAGAAAACTAAGGACAAAAATCACTGGTGTTACCATTCTGTAAAGAGAAATACACAATGCTGTATCTTATAATTTGGCTCAGTGCTTTCCAACTGTATACCATGCTTTCACAGATAGGTTTACAGACTAATGCCAAACTAGGAGCTCAGATCTTTTTTTTGTTTTGTTTTGTCCTTAAATATTTTTATTTTGCAATTCTTTTCTTTACAAACAAGTCTCTTAATTGTTGATACAGATAATGCTTAATTCCACCTGTGAAAGTAATACTATAGGTCAGAGACTAATTCACAAGACTTCATTTTCTTTTAATTTTAACAGAGAAGTATCTGGTTTTCTGGCAGAAAATTCAATCCGTTTTGTTGGCAGCTACAGGATTATCCCTTGGTGAGTCTGTTAATGGGATGTTTGAGTTTATGTGTACTCTTATTTTTTTTTCTTTTATAGTTTATTGTCAAGTTAGTTTCCATATAATACCCAGTGCTCATCCCCACAAGTGCCCTCCTCCATGCCCATCACCCCCCTTCTCCTCTCCCCCTCCCCCATCAGTCTTCAGTTTGTTCTCAGTATTCAAAAATCTCTCATGGTTTGCCTCCCTCCCTCTCCCCAACTGTTTTTTCCCCCTTCCCCTCCCCCATGGTCCTCTGTTAAGTTTCTCCTGTTACACTTATGAGTGAAAACATATGGTATCTGTCCTCTGCCTGACTTATTTCACTTAGCATGACACCCTCGAGTTTCATCCACGTTGCTACAAATGGCCAGATTTCATTCTTTCTCATTGCCATGTAGTATTCCATTGTAGAGATAAACCACATCTTCTTGATCCATTCATCAGTTGATGGACATTTAGGCTCTTTCCATGATTTGGCTATTGTTGAAAGTGCTGCTATGAACATAGGGTACATATGCCCCTATGCATCAGCACTTCTGTATCCCTTGGGTAAATCCCTAGCAGTGCTATTGCTGGGTCATAGGGGAGTTATATTGTTAATTTTTTGAGGAATCTAGGAGCTCAGATCTTTTTAGCCGTGATTCTCTCTCTTTTCCCTCCTTTCAGAAACACTGAAGACTTCCAAAGCATTTCCTAAATTGCTAGGGTGTCAGGAATATGCAGATGAACAGGAGGTCAGCTCTGGCCTCAAGGTGCTTGTATCTTTTTGAAATCCTTCACTTTATGAACAAGAAGGCAGGTTAGGGCAGGATATGGACCCATAGCTTTGGGAAAGCACTGAGCTCTGTTAAGAAAAGTGACCCCAATGGGGTGCCTGGGTGACTCAGTCATTTAAATGGCCATCTCTTGAATTTCGACTCAGGTCACGATCTCACAATACACAAGTTCGAGCCCTGCATCAGGCTCTGTGCTCACAGTGCAGAGCCTGTTTAGGATTCTGTCTCCTCCTCTCTCTACCCCTCCCCTTCTTTCTCTCTCTCTCAAAAATAAATAAAAATGTTAAAAAATTAGAAAGGAAGAAAGAAAGAAAGAAAGAAAAACTAAAGTGACCCCAACGGGCACCTGGGTGGCTCAGTCAGTTGAGAGTCTGATTCTTGATTTTGGCTCAGGTCATGGTCTCAGGGTCATTAGATTGAGCCCTGCATTGGGCTCCATGCTGGGCATGGAGTCTGCTTAAGATTCTCTCTCTCAAGATGCCTGGGTAGCTCAGTTGGTGAAGTGTCCAACTGGATTTCAGCTCAGGTCACGATTTCACCGTGAGTTTGAGCCCCTAATCTGGCTCTGTGTTGACAGTGTGGAGCCTGCTTGGAATTCTCTCTCTCTCTCTCTCTCTCTCTCTCTCTGTCTCTCTCTCTCTCTGTCTCTCTACCCCTCTCCCTCTCCCCTGCTCATGCTCACTCTCTCTTTCAAAAATAAATAAACTTCAAAAGATTCTCTCCCTTTACTGCTTGCGTGTGTGCTCTCTCTCTCCCTCAAAAGAAAAAGTGACCCCCCCAAACTGCCTTCACTGTCATTACTTCATATTCTGCTGCTCATATTCCAGAGTTTATGTTGCTGCACCCAATGCAGAGCAAGAGAATTTGGGAGAGAGGAACAAAGAGAAGGTAGCAGGGAGAGGCTGTGGTGAGGACTGAAGGCCTTTGAAATGACAGGTGTGATGTAAATTCAGTGAATGCTGACCCAGCCCGTCTGAACTTGCATTTCGTACAGTGATCAGTGGAACCGCAGTGCTCAGAACTTCAGTGTTTCATCATTATTTCACACGCTGTGTGTGGCCATTTTGTTCTGGATAACTTTATTGTAAGCTATATAATCTTGCTTTAGGGCTTACATGACAGGAAGTTACAAACTTGTAAATACCCACTCTTCATTATCTTGTGTAGTTTGGGAAACTCAAGTTCGTGACATGTTAATTGCACTTAAAAATTAAATACGCTGTGAAAGAAAGATACATTTATAAAGATATCATTCAAAAGGATTTTTACACTTGGATTTGGCTTGCTTGATTACAAAAATCCAAAACCAGCTTCCCACCGAGGAGCTACACAGGGGTTTCCTCCTTCCCTGGGACTGACCTAGTACAAAGGATTCAAGGGTTTAAACAAACGTGGCTATCACTGAGAAAAGCACAAGAGGAGAGTCTCAATGTGGCTGGTGGAGACCAGATGCAACACTGCCTGGCTGAGAGGGAGAGTGCATATAAATCCATGTGTGTCACCAGCAGTCAGCGGTGTGGACCTCAGATGTCTTTCCCACAGTCCGGGCACAGGATGTCATCTCTTTCTGTGAGGAAGCCTCGCCCCACTAGGGAGAGGGAGCACTTCTTGCAGTTAAAACAGTCGTTATGCCACTGCCGCTCCTCAAAGGAGATGTACTTGGTGCCACCAAGTCCTGTGAACAGACAGGAAAGAACACCAGGGGGAGAGAAGGAGACATTGCCAGTCAGAAGCAGGCGCCTGGCACGTGGAAATCAGACACCCTGCACGGTCTTGAGGAGCTCACAAACCTCAGCAGGAACAGACACATAAACTGGCTCCAAATCTGTGCAATCAATGCTATAATTACGAAGAGTCCACTGTGTGTGTGTGCTGTTTGTCCCACCAGAAGGAAACTCCAGGAGACAGGGTGCTGATTTCTCTTACGCCTTCACTGGGTGCCTCCCAAGGGGAGAAGAGGCATATGATAATTTTCTCTGGAATGGCCAGGAAAAGCCTCACAAAAGAAATGGTATGTTGGGGGGGGGTGGGGAGATGCCTGAGAGTGGCTCAGTCCCTTAAGCGTCTGGCTTCTGCTCAGGTCATGATCTCATAGTTCATGAGTTCAAGCCCCACATCGGGCTCTGTGCTGACTGCTCAGAACCTGGAACCTGCTTCCGATTCTGTATCTCCCTTCCTCTCTGCCCCTCCCCTGCGCATGCTCTGTATCTCTCCAAAATAAATAAACATTAAAAAATTAAAAAGAAAAAAGAAATGGCATGTGGGGGTGGGGGTGGACATTTCTCGCAGTGAGAATGTCAGAGAAAAAGCTACAGAAGCATTAACTTAGGTGTGAGAGGTGGACGGTGGGCCGCTAAGGTGGGTGGGGGCACATTATGATGTGTGGGCTATAGAGAAAACCATCTGATATTTTAGCAAGAAAAGTTAGTTTGATGCTTGACTCTTGTTCGATGACTAATTCTTATCAAATGCTTAAGGGACACTGGCCACCTATCACAATATGGTTGCTCTGTGCTGCCACTGAGCCACGTGAAATAAAATGGAATGAAATACACAGGGTCATTCACAGTTGTGATCGAGGGACACCTGGGTGGTTCAGTCGATAAAGCATCAACTCTCGGTTTTCGCTCAGGTCATGGTCTCATGGTTCGTGAGTTCGATCCCCATGTTGGGTTCTCTGCTGACAGTGCAGAGCCTGCTTGGGATTCTCTCTCTCCCCCTCTCTCTCTGCCCCCCCCCCCACTCATTATCTTGCTGTTTCAAAATAAATAAACTTAAAAGAGTTGTGATTGGTTCTGGTGAAATCTGGATCATGCATTCCAATTTCTGGAAATAATGGTTACAATCTACCACAGTAAAAAAGTAACCACACTGACTGCTCCATTTATAATGGCTTGAAGTCTCAGACTAGCATGAGAAGTCTGCAGTTCACTCAACAGCTACTTCCTTTTGTAACTTAACTGGCTGGGTTGACTTTGGGCATTAAGTCCTTTCACCAGGAGGAGACCTGTGAGCTAACCCCCCCTCAGCTAATTAGAGACCAGTTCTGGGCTCCTCCTAATGCCTCTCTAGCCCTGCCACAGGTCGGGTAAGCACTAGCAGTGCTTTTCAACTCTTCCTGAATACTGCATAGCTTTTTTAAAAAAAATTTTAAATATAGTTTATTTTTGAGAGAGAGACAGAGCATGAGTGGGGGAGGGGCAGAGAGAGAGGGAGACACAGAATCCAAAACCGGCTCCAGGCTCTGAGCTGTCAGCACAGAGCCCGATGTGGGGCTCAAACCCACGAACTGTGAGATCATGCCCTGAGCCGAAGTCAGACGCTTAACCGACTGAGCCACCCAGGCGCCCCAATACTGCATAGCTTTAAAAGCAGAAGTATCCTGAATATCCAATGTTACTAAAACATTGCCTTTACTAATGCTAGACTCATAAGGGGGCTGTGGTCACAGAGTGCATGCCCTAACCCTGCGGCAGAACCAAGCCAGTGATTTAGACCCATGGGTCTCAAACTTTTATGCAAATTTGAATCACCTGGGAAGCTTTTCAAACTCCTACCACCCAGTCATAGCCCCTACCAATTAAATCATGACCCAGGCAGCAGTAACTGTTTAAGATTCCCAGGTGTTTCAAATACGCACCCAAGTTTAAAAATCAGAGGCTTAGGCAACACTTTAACTTGATTTAGGGGCAGGGGCTGCAGAACAGTTAGAAGGTAGTTGTGTTTCTTCTCAGCACTGAGCGAACTGAAGAGGGTGAAAAAGGATGTTAGCGGTAGAAGCTATGTTGGGTGCTGTCCCAGGTGGGCGTCCTCCTTTTAGAAACTCCACTGTTGCCTTGAAATGCCAATCAATGGGGCAGGTCACAGAAGTGAGAGCCCAAAGCAGCCCAAGGAGGACAAATCCTCCTAAAGGCAAGAGGTACATACAGTAAACTGTTGTTATTTGAGGTTTGCAGCCAGTGGCACCACGGCTCCAGGCTAAACAAAGCTTATCTAACATGTGTTGTTTTCTCCATAAGGCTCCTCATAGCCTTCCCATGCTATGGGAAAGGCCATGAAAAGGACCCTGAGTCAAAACAAGGCAGAGCGTCACCTCATTCCACCTCCATTGGGAGTGTTATGTTGTCAGACAACTCAAATTTTTCACCACTCTGTGGGTGTCTGGGAATGGCCATGAAAGGAACTTGAGTGTTGATTTTGGACTTACAAATACATGTCAGTGAGTCGGCAAAGTTGCAGATATGGACTCTGGCTAATGAGGACTGACTGCATGAGTGGATTTAGCATCACTGCACATTCTTTTGTTTACAAAAATCATTTAGATTTTACTGAAGAGAAAAAGTGCTAAGTAAGGATCTATCACAATCTCATACAATTGGGGATTTGGCTAAAAGTACATTTCAGCTGCAATTTCAAAATTTCCTCTGTAGGTTCCAGAACACTAGTCTCTGCCTTTCAGAGAAGTAACTCTCCTCTTTTGGAAGAAAGTGTCCATTGTTTTCCCAGTGGTGTTTCTTTTTTCAGTGCTACCAAGGGAATAACAACACTTATCTGACACTTTTATTTCAAAGTGCTTTTATCTAGATTATATTGCTTTATGAAACTTAATTTTATAAACATCTACTTCTATAGATGGTACCATAAAAACAGCATTCAAGATTAATATGTTAGGGCAAAAGATTGCATTTCTTCTCAATGATTCTAAGGAGCAATCTGGTATATATGGCTGGAACCGAATTAACAGAAAAATTTATATGCAGGACTTCTTTTCTTTACATTTTAATTTCATATGGAAATAGCTCTGGATTACGCATCAAGGATTATTTTAGTGACCTGGGGCTTCCTACATCAGGTGAGTTGGCTGAGTTAGAGGCACTCCATTCCAGGGCCGCCTAGAGGGCTCAGTCGGTTAAGCGTCCAACACTTGGTTTTGGCTGAGGTCATGATCTTGCAGTTTCATAAGTTTGAAGCCCCTGTTGGGCAGTGTGGAGCCTCCTCAGGATTCTCTCTCTCCCCCTCTCTCTCTGCCCCTCCCCCACTCAGGTTCTCTGTCTCTCTCTAATAAATAAATAGACTTAAAAAAAACACTGCATTTAGATGCACTCAGTTCTAGACCCCAGGAAAAAGAAAGTCACAGACAAGGATGCAGGGTTTGTAAAATCTGTGTGATTACACTGCAAAAGTACTCAGGGATGCCATTTGGCCACGCTGCTATATTCATATTACACGTGTCGGCCATCTGCCACTGACAGGGATCAGCCAGTCACCTGAATGTAGAGCTGGGAATCCCAGGTCATGGAACTTTTTCTCTGTCAATTCGTAATGTTCACTTTTCCCTCCAGCCTAGTCACTGATTCGCGGGGTGAACATTGACAGGACTTGAGTCGGACAGGCCATCTGTCCTCCACACTCCATTTCTTGGCATGTCTCACAGCTGAGCACAATGGGTCTGCAGCCAGCCAGACTTCCGGCTCTCACTCTGCAGGGACCTTTGCGGGCTAAGAAAGAGCCACCTCGAGCACTGCCCTCTGCTCTCGGGAAGCTCTGGCTTCGAGGTAGACAAGTCCCTGAAGATGCTAGGGAGCACCTTCAAAAGCATAGTGTAGCGGCTCGCCTGGAAATGCCAGTCTCATGGTACTTATCCGGTGCCGCAGACTCCCAGACTGCTATTTGGACATAGCCCAATCGAAAGCAGAAATAATAACCCTCTTGAGAAGTGGCAGTGTGTTTTTCAGTGATCAGGAGGGCTAGGGGGACATCATCCCCAGCTGAAGCTGCCCCTGTGTGACAAGGACAGGAAAGCCGGGAGGCCAAAAGTATGGGCTCCGTTCAGAACCTCAGCGAGGCCTGGAGTCCGAACGTACACCTACTCAGGGGCTAAAGCCCAGTGCCTTGTCCACCCCTGGGGTTGCCACGTGAGAGCGGGGGACCCCCGGGACACTCACCGCTGATGGGGTTGGTGCAGCCGGCACACTTCTTGGCGTACAAGTCACAGAAGCAGCTCAGGCAGTAGGCGAACTCGTCCCGGGACGTGAAGCGCTGGCCCGACAGCGGCTTCTTGCAGGCGGTGCACACGAAGCACTCCCGGTGCCAGGGCTGCTCCCGGTAGGTGACGCCTCCCGTGGTGATGGGCTGCAGGAGGCAGGAGGGAGAGGCTCAGGTCCCGAGGCTGTGCGGCCTCTAGGGGGTGCGAGACCCCCATCTGGAGCACGTCCGGTGCTGGTTAAAAGTCACCCAGCAACTGCTTCCCCGACTTGGCAGTCACTCTTGACTCCCCCTCTATATACTCTTAGCGCAGTGCTGCGGACCCGGGCCTTCCTGGCCGTGACCTCAGCCCCCCCTCCCCCCACCCCAGGATGCTGGGGCATCGGAAGGCGCAGGTGCCACAAGGCAGCCCCACTTGGCGGCTGTGCTGGGGGCAGTGCCGGGGAGGGGGCAGGCGGGGGGGCGGAGACTCAGACGTGAACGCTCACCCCTCTCCTCACCAGCCCTGCGCCCGGGGGCAGGGCACGCGTGAAGCTCCCCGCGCCTCCCTCCCGGCGCTACACTCGCAAACGCCACTTACAACGCGCCTCCTAGTGGTGGAAGAAGGGAGAGGCCTGGGCACCGTGCGCCCCGCGCCCAGGGGCGGCTCCCTGAAAGGAGCGGGGTGGGGGTGGGGTGGGGGTGGGGTGGGGGTGGAGTGGGGGTGGGGTGGGAGGGAATGCGCCCAGGGCCTGCCTTCTCACGCTGTCCTGCCTATTAGAATGCACTGCGAAGCCACATGTGACAGAACTGGTCATCGACACCTCCATGTTACCCGGTGGTTTTCTTTTCATGTTGTTGCTCTTTCATATTTACTTCAACAGGGGAGGGACGGGCGGGTCTCAGCTCCACAGAACTGTGGAGGATGGAGTGGGGACACCTCTCCGTGGCAGATTCATGCATCTTGTTTCTGTAACGCGGCCATCACCCACTGCCTCCTCTAGTCCTGTTGCCCTCGAACAACACAGATGTGAACTGCACGGGTCCACGTCTACGTGGATTTCTTTCAAGAAACACAGTGTGGTACTGTCGATGTACTTTCCCTTAGAATTTTCTAAATAACATGGTCTTTGCTCTAGCTTACTTTCTTGTGATAATATAGTATATGATACATAGAACAGACAACGTATGTGTTAATCGAGTATTTATGTCATCAGTAAGGCTTCTGGTCAACCTCAGGCTATTAGTAGGTAAGTTTCAGGGGAGTCAAAAGTTTTACGTAGATTTTCAACTGCACAGGGGGGTTGGTACCCCTAATCTCCATGTTGTTCAAGTCTCAACTGTATAAAGACCCTGACATAATACAGATATGATTTTCATTTTACAGACGAGACCTGGAGAAGTTAAGCCACTTGCTTGAGAATCATAGCTAAAGACAAAGCAGGTGACAGTGTTCAGGATTCCCTCTATCGTATATTCTTTTCATGAAACTATAAAGCATTAATGATCTTTCTATAAATGTCACCGTTGGAACAGGATTTATGCAAAATATGTTCTGTTGCAAGGTATCTATGTGGACACAGAAGGCATGCGTGTATATAAGAGGTTTGCTCAGGCTGGAACACACACCCTCCTCCTCTGCATCTGGACTCTGTGTCCCGCGTCCCCACCCCGCATCCCCATGCAGCTGGCTGTGACACGCTCAGCACGGTGTCACTCTCTAAGGGCGCCCCTCCCTCAACACCAGCCTGGCTCCCACCCCTCAGGTTAGTTCATGTCCTCCTGGTACACCCTCTGTTAAGACTCTGTCTCAAAGCAGACTTGTCAGTAAGTACTTGACAAAGTACTTCCAGTACCTGCTGGTACACACTGTTAAGACTCTGTTCTCCTCAGAGCAGACTTCCAGTAAGTACTCAACAAAGTATTCCAGTACCTCCCAGTATACACTCTGTTAAGACTCTGTTCTCCTCCAAAGCAGACTTCTAGTAAGTACTCGACAAAGTACTTCCAGTACTTCCCAGTATTCACTCTGTTAAGACTCTGTTCTCCTCAAAGCAGACTTCCAGTAAGTACTCGACAAAGTACTTCCAGTACTTCCCAGTATTCACTCTGTTAAGACTCTGTTCTCCTCAAAGCAGACTTGCAGTAAGTACTCGACAAAGTACTTCCAGTACCTCCCAGTATACACTCTGTTAAGACTCTGTTCTCCTCAAAGCAGACTTTAGTAAGTTCTCGAATGGTTGCTACTGGAGTGCATCTCCCCCTGGGCCCTGGTACCCCCAAGTGCCTACTTCACTACAGGAGGGATGAATGTTTCTGGAATGAATGCTTTCATCTGTCCAGATGAACACACAAGGCCGTGCTGCCTAGAGGATGCATTACCTTCACTTTTGCAACTGAACAGGCGATGAAGGCTGGGAGGGAAAGAGGGGAAGAAAAGCAAACCACATGAGCTTTCCTTGGCGCTTGGTGAAAAAGAGTGCGCCAAACAAAAGGAGTGGGCAGAACACAGGAATGAGAGCTCCATCTAAGGAGGAAGGAATAAACAGGAGATAAACAGTATAAACAGAGGAGCGGGAATTGGGAGAAGTGGAATTTAAACTGGTAGTAAAAAAACAAACAAAGAAAAAACAAAAACAAAAACCAAAAAAAAAAAAAAAAAAAAAAAAACCAGGACAGTAATAAGACCTTAGGAAACGAAAGAGAAAGGCTGAAGGGGAGTTAGTAACACTTCGCCCTTTGAAAAGGTGCTGGGAGGCCGGGCACAGGGAACAGAGTAGGCGGAGACCAGGCTGGGCCTCCAAAGGCCCAACAGCAGAGTCGGTAATGGGCTGGAGCCAAACAGGGTCTGCAATCGCTCTGCAGCTGTCTCTGCCCAGAGCAAAGGGCAGCAGGTGTGGGGCTCCTTTCCCCTCTTTAACCTAACAACCATGACAGGGTGGCACATGACTGAGCAGGGACATGGGCTCCCCTGGCCACAGGGCACAAATTCCCTCTGCTTCTCACATCCCTCCCTCCCTCCCGCTAGGGTTAGCAGCTGGTTTCTTGTTTACTGACGGAGAGTGAGCACATCAGGACAGCTCTGGGACGGTAAGTTTTCCTCCCCTTTAACATTAAGTCATAAAAAGGAGCAAATATTTGGCAATGTTCTAGGAGGGAGGGAACCAGGATTTCTCTCTCAGGTCACCGTGGCACTCATGTTGTTGAAAGAGGGACCGGGACAGGGTTCCATCCAGCAGGTAAAATACACACACGCTCCTGAGGATTTTGCAAGACTCTTGTGCCATTCAAGTCTTACAGGTGTCTGTCTGTCTGTGTGGGGAGGGAGGACTCCCAGCCAGGGGCCGTGGAGGCAGACTGATCGGCACACACAGGGTCCAAGGGAGGATGACAGGTACCTTTTTACACTGAACACACTGCAAGGCATACTGTTTCTCGTAGCAGGGCACACAGAAGTTCTGGTTGTCCTTAGGGATGAAGCTCTTGGTGCCAATTGGCTGCTGGCAGCGATGACAGATGAAGCAGGTCTCATGCCAGCTGCTGTCCTTGTACTCCATCTTGCGGGTCCCTGTCATGAGAGTCCAGAAGCAGCAGCAAAGAGCAGAGTTGACAACATGACTGGCTCGGAGCCCCCTCGATCTGCATGGGGAACCTGCCACCATCTGGCTTTGTGACTATAAGAAGTCACTTCAGCTCCCAGAGGCTCACCTCTAAGTGGGGATATTTTGGTTCACTTCTGTACACCCCACTTCTAGAACAGTCTCTGTGCCTACTCAGTATTTATTTGTCCAGCAGGGTGGTTATGAAGATTGAGTGGAAAAAGCATTTGTCTCTGTCTCTGGGCACCGCAAAATATAAAGAGAAATCTGGCGTAGCTCAGACCAATCCTGGACGGAGTGAGATTTCCAGAGCCTAGGGGCCCGTTAAGGAACACCCTTCTGCTCTTCGATGGGATGGAAATTGGTGGGGTGTAAATGAACCCAGAGCCTCAAGCCTGATTCAGTGAGGAGTCTCCACATTGCCCACTTTATGTGACCCGCTGTGATGTGTCTTAGTGGCTTCATGCACTGCACTGAGCGCGATCATTAAAAGCCAAATGTAGTACTCATACGTCCCATTTAGCGATTTTCTGATCTTATCTCGTGACATCCCATCTCCTTTTGAATGACTGTTATCATTTGGTGTGTTTACATGATTTCTTCAAGTGGATTTAGAAGTCTAGAGAACGGAAATGCTATTTGGTTCGCCCCCACCTGCACCACCAGGCTGGATTCACAGCAAATGCTCAGTATGTGTTGATTCACGTTTTCCCATACTTGTCCCAGAAAATAAAAGGGTGTGTGTTTACAGAAAGAGATGGTTCAAGACAGATTCTATGCAAGCGCCCTTTGCATGCAGCAGTAGGGAAGTTCTGGGGGGAAAGGAGAGTAGGGGGTTAAAAAAGAAAAGGGCTCCAAATATTGGAGCTAGCACCCGGGGCCAGGATCTCGGCTCCCGCATTTAACCATTGAAGGTTTACTGGGGCACAGCTCCACCTGTTCACTTCTTTCAGTTGTCTACAGCTGCTTCACCTACAATGGCAGAAAGGAGTTGTTGTGACAAAGTGTGGGCTTCCAGGCCCCAAATATTTGTCTGCTTCTTTCTGGTAACATGTTGGCCAACCTGTGGGCTCACTGAAAAGTTTGGGGCTGTAAAAGGAAGGGCGCATGAGTTAGACTTGAAAGTGGGATCAAAGCATGGCGGGGGTGGGGGGTGGTTAGACTGGGAGCAGGACTGCCGGCTTTGAACCAGGGTGGCCGAGTGCTGGCATCAGGCAGGCAGCGTAACTCGGGCATCTAGAAACCAACCTTTAGCTTAAGTCCAAAGATAATATGGGCGAGATGACAGGCTAAGGGTTTGTGTTTTGTTTGCTTGCAACATTGACAAGGAGATGTCATTATCTCCAAGAATTAGGATATATGCGGAGAATTGTGCAAAATTGTTTTATGAGATGTCATTTTTGGGTCACTTGTCTCAGATTCCTGTACTACCCAGACAGGACGTTTGGGCACCACCTCCCACAGAGTATATAAAATACTCAGGGTAAGTATAGGTCCTGGAAGGTGCTAGAAGGTGGGGATGAATGTGGGGGAATTCATGGAGGGGCACATAATGATCTTCAAAGCTATGGAATCCAATCACGGGGTGATGAATCCTTAAACAAAGAAAATTACATTAAGCAACTGAAGTTCAGGTAAAAATAGAAGATTTATGATATAAATCTGGAATGATTTTCTTTGCCTCCAGGGGTTTATTTGTCCAGGTATATTTTGGCCACTTTCTCTTTTTTAAAATGTTTTTTTTAATGCTTTTAACTTTTGAGAGAGAGTATGTGTGTAAGCCAGAGAGGGGCAGTGTTGTCAGCACAGAGCTCAATGCGGAGCTCAAACCCACGAACTGAGAGATCATGACCTGAGCCAAAGCCGGAGGCTCAACCGACTGAGCCTCCCAGGTACCCCTGCCACTTGCTTCTTTAATCTCTGGCCTTTCCTCTGGCCTTTCCTCAAACAGCTCAAAATCCAAAGGATTTTTATCAATGAATACAGGCAATAAGATGCTCACTAAAGACCACAAGCAAGACCGTGTAAGTGCATTCTCGGCATGTTCCAGAATAACAGTCTTATATCAGCACCAGTTTCGGGGAATTGTCTTGTCTCTAGTCGGGAAGCTGGTGGGCCCTTGCAGCCCAACTGGAGTGGTGGGTGCGCATCTGAGGGGCACCCTTTATTTACCGCAGTCACCACACCTGCATAGTTTATTGTACAACATTGCCAGCAGGTGGCAGCAAAGTTCCTCCTTCTAACAGAATGCCCAGCTTCTCCAGCAGATTCAAGTACAAGGTCTTGGTCTGGACCAAGAGGTGTTTTTTTCTGATTCAAATAAACCAGTAGGAACCAGAAACGTGGTGAAGGATTGGCAACAGTGAGAGCCTGCTCAGAGGATGTAGTGCATCTGCAGAACCCTCTGCAAACAGAGGCTGAGCATGTGGTAGACGAGAAGCAGGGAGCCCTAGCGTTGTGGTTTGTGACGGACTCTAGCTTCCTGACCTACATTGGGAGGTTGACTTTTACCAGGGTTGTGGCCAGTGGGAGAGTTTGTCAGTTAGTACACGCCTCTTGTTCTATATATCCAAGTTCACTGCAAAAGCTACGCTAATGACCTGCACTCCTTTTCATCTTGATTTGGTAGCACTTTAAAAAAATGAAACCAAAGCAAGGAAGGACGTGCTAGGATCTAGCGCTTTTCTTTTTCTTTTTTTCTTTTCTTTTCTCTTTTCTCTTTCCTTTCCTTTTCCTTTCTTTTCTTTCTCTCCTTTTCCCTCTCCCTCCCCTCCCCTCTTGCCTTACTTCTCCCCCTTCTCTCTCTCTCTCTCTCACCAAACTTTTTCTAGACACTCTGCCTTTGGTACTGAGTCCATTTCCTCTGCCAGAAGTGCCCTTTTTTGACTTCTCCATGGGGCAAAACTCAGCTCATCTTTCAAGAGTGCTCAAATGTGACATCCCTGGGGTCCCTTCCTGACTCCTCTGCTCTGGGTCCATCATGGAGGATATGGGCCAGGCTTCTTCTCTAGTGAAGTCTCTGTGAGGGACAATGATCAGTAGAAAGTCAGAGCCAGCAAACAGCCACCCAAATCAGTCAGTTTCTAGGTTTTCCCTAAGAACTGACGGTTCAGGGAAGGAGCACCAAAGTGAGGGGTAGCTGGGACAGACAAACGGTGGTGGCATAAAACAATATCTGCAGGACTGGTTTTGAATTTAAAGTAACTCAGACTGGCAGGGGCGGAGAGACTAAGGCCCCCCCAGCACCAAGTGGCTAAGGCCACACAACTACTGTGCAGCAAAGCAGAGACCCTCAGGCCTGCTCTAGCTTGGACTAACCCAAGCTGTTGAAATGGACAAGATCCCAACACTGCTGGTTTTCTCTCCTTCTGGTGAGGCTGTGAGCACCCCCAGTCTGTGAAGGTTTATCCTGTGTGTCCTCTGTTACTCTGCCTTCCGAATTAACCATGATTGCTGAAGCGGAAGGAAGTCAGGGATCCTCCACACTCGTGACCTCAGATCAGCCCTGCTTTACGTGGGCTTTGGTTCTCATTCAACGGCCCCCACATTGAGCCCTCGCCCCACATCTGCAGCACTGATGAATCTCTGTAAGAGGCGTTCCTCTGGGGGTTTTGTTCCTTGTAAAAGCATGAAGTCACCTATCTGGGAGATGTATTAACCAGAGAAATGGAGTAGCAAGACGAAACCATCGCATGCCCTCGCCTTTTATTTCTTATCCAATACATCTTCTTAAAATTATACTTCCCACCTGTCGGTCTCTGGCTCAGCCCTCTTTGGTATGTCTTCATCGCCACAAACAAAGCAAACCAAAAATAAAAGGAAACTCTGGGGCATGGCAAGCAATCTTCCACGAAAGAGACAAGAGTCTGGCTCTAAAGGACCTCAGGAGCCCTAATTCCCATCACACGTCAGCGGGAATCCAGCTACTGTGTGAAATACCGTGACTCAGCAGGTTACCCTGGTTTTTAAAAATTAACAGTCAACTTCCTGATGCAACCAGCTCCAAACCCTCAAGCTCCATTCATCTTACACATCCTCTCCCAGAATTCCTGAATATAGCGGATTTTTAAAAATCACTTTGGGGGCACCTGGGTGGCTTAGTCGGTTCAGCGTCCAACTTCGGCTCAGTTTGTGATCTCGCGGTCCATGAGTTTGAGCTCCGCGTCAGGAGCCTGTTTTGGATACTGTGTCTCCCTCTCTCTCTGCCTCTCTCCCACTCACACTCTGTCTTTCTCCCTCAAAAATAAATAAACATTAAAAAAAAATCTTTTTTTTAAATCGCTTTGAAGGGGACTTGGTGCTTGCATCTATTTACTAAGGTCCAGCCCTCAACTCCTTCAAAACTGCACTTGAAAGTTTCATATATTTGACGTCCTTTTATTTTTTTTAATTAAAAAAATTTTTTTAATGTCTTATTTATTTTTGAGACAGAGAGAGACAGAGTGTGAGCAGGGGTGGGGCAGAGAGACAGGGAGACACAGAATCCGAAGCAGGCTCCAGGCTCTGAGCTGTCAGCACAGAGCCCGATGCGGGGCTCGAACCCATGAACGTGAGATTATGACCTGAGCCAAAGTCAGAGGCCCAACTGACTGAGCCACCCAGGCACCCCTTGACGTCCCTTTTAAAAACCTCAACTAACAAATCAAACCTCAAGTTCTTAAGTGATTGTTGTTGAAATGAATTGAGCTTATAAATATGAATCGTAAAATACCTCAAGCATCACAACAGTTGGTAAATTAAGAAAATTCCAATTGGATTCAATTGTATACTTCAGGGGCGCCCGGATGGCTCAGTCAGTTAAGTCTCTGACTTCGGCTCAGGTCATGATCTCAAGATTCGTGAGTTTGAGCCCCTCATTGGTCTCTGTGCTGACAGCTTGGAGCCTGGAACCTGCTTCAGATTCTGTGCCTCCCTCTCTCTCTGCCCCTCCCCTGCTTGTGCTCTCTCTCAGAAAAATATTTTTAAAATTTGTACACTTCAATTTACTCTTTTGTTTTTTTTTAAATTTTATTTTAGAGAGAGAATGAGCAGGGGAAAGGGGCAGAGAGACAGAGAGAGAGAGAGAGAGAGAGAGAGAGAGAATCTCAAGCAGGCTCCAAGCTCTGCACAGATCTCGATGAGGGCCTCGGTCCCAAAACCCTGGGATCATGACCTGAGCCTAAACCAAGAGTCTGATGCTCAACTGAGTGAGCCACCCAGGCGCCCCTTTAATTTACTCTTTAGACCAAAAATTTTTTAACACCTCACACCTACTTTATCCGATGGAACACATTATTATTATGGTGGGTTAGATTTCTTCTTCTGTTTGCCCTTGATCCTGAACCTCCCTGGGCTGAAGGCTGCTTACCCACTGAAGGGGCCATCTCAAGGCCGGACCCCCTCCCAGGCAGTGGAAGTGGCCTAGGGCTTCTCAGCGGCTGATGGGCTGGGCCCCATCTAAGCCCTTGTTTTGACTCTCCAGGCCCTCCCCATCTACTCAAGGCCGGCTGGCTGGAGTGAGCTGCTCCACCTGCTGGGTTCCAGGGGCCTACACACTGCTTCCTGCTGGTCTGCCTTCCATGAGGGTCACGCCTCCCACAGACATTCTGTGCAGGGCTCTCTCCTGGGTTCCGGGACTCTCTGGGAGGGATGCCAGCTTCAAGATGCCCCAAGTGGGACAGATGCTAAAAAATGACCGACAACTCAGATTGAACTGGGAGCTCGTAGTTTTATTTGCTAACTCCGGCAAACCTACCCTCTGGCAGCCTTTACTGGTCATGCAGATGACGCCACTGGCCGGTTGTATGTGGCTGTGAGCCAGACAGAGCCAACATGCGAAACTCTCTCACTCACCCAGGGTCCAAATCTCAGCCTCTTCTCATGGGGGCTACTCTCCTTGCCCTCATGTCTGTATGTGCCTATCAAGGTTATTTTCTTTCTTTCTTTCTTTCTTTCTTTCTTTCTTTCTTTCTTTCTTTCTTTCTTTCTGTGTTGAGAGAAAGAGAGAGAGAGAGCAAGCAGTGGAGAAGGACAGAGGAAGAGAGAATCTTAAGCAGACTCCAGAGGCAGGGCTCAATCCCACAGCCCCAAGATCATGACCTGAGCTGAAATCAAGAGTCAGATGCTCAACTGACTGAGCCACCCAGGCACCCCTACAATTCTTTTTTATTCCGTATTTTAAAATTCCATATAATTTTGTTCACTCAGTTTTTTAAAATAAAAGATTCACAAAACTAAACAAACCAACTTCCCCAAGAAACGAGGAACACAGCCCCATCCTCCCCCATAACAGACAAGTCACCTCACTCTTATGCCTGACCCAGCTGTGGTCAAGTCTGGCGCTGCTGCAAACGAATGTCCATTTGTCTGGAACACAAAGTCCAGGAGGACAGGGGACTGGCTATGCCTCTCGACTCACTGTTCTATGAGCACCCGACTCCCAGCCCAGAGCCTGGTGCACAGAGGGGCACCATGCCCATTTGCTGAAGGGAAGAAAGCAGCAAGGCTGCTTGGCGGCATCACGAGGGAGAAGGGCGCACTCCTGACCTGGCATGATGGTCTTCTTGCATTCCTGGCACTTGGACGAGTACTCGTGGGAGTAGCAGTCCGTGCAGAGCAGCTGGTCCTCCTTGGCAGCAAAGGGCTTGTCCACCAGGGAGCTCTTGCACCGCGAGCAGTGGAAACAGGCCTCGTGCCAGTGTCGGTCCTTGTAGGACAAGTCCTGCAGACCCAGAGCATGAGACAGTGAGAGGGCCAGAGAGGCCGCGGCTGCTCTGCCTGACCCACAGCACAGGGCAGCCATGCAAATCCCAGGGGGCAGACAGGAAGCGGAGGGGGCTGAAGCCTGTGGGCATTCCTGGACCGTGACCTTGCTGGTGAAATGAGGAAGGTAGGCTGCGTTTCTGAGCAACTATTTAGATGGTGTGTGTGTGTGTGTGTGTGTGTGTGTGTGTGTGTGTGAGAGACAGAGAGAGAGAGAGACAGAGAGACAGAGAGACAGAGATGCTTTCCAAAAACGAATGGATTTCCCTTAAGTTGTCTGTAAGGAAGAGAAACACAAAACATGCAACTCATTGCTGCTTCTCACTGACGACCGGTGAGAGAGAAACAGAGTGCAGCCCTCAGCTCGAGGGAGCCCAGCAAAACCAAGCATGACAGCAGGGTCACCGGGACACCCGGCAGGTCAGCAAAGCCTGGATGTAGGGAACTTCAGAAAGGCAGCCATGAGGACAGGGCTCTGGTGTCACCTGGCGGGAAGCGGGTCAGGAGAGACTTCTGGAACAGGTGGCACTGGCTGAGTGTGGACGACTCACGGACAGCAGAAGGTGGGCAGAGGGGGTCGGAGAGGGACTTCTGGCCAGAGACAGGGTAGGAGCACAGCCGAGGTATGAGAAAGGGGGCCTTGGCTGGAGGGGCAGCCCAGGGCACCTGGCAGGAGGGTCCAAGTCCAGGTTGGGACAGGAGGGCCCTTTAATGTGTGCACAGAGGTTAGGATTATCCTAAAGGCAGTGGAGGGGGCATGAGCTGTTTAAATGGGGGCGTGAAAGACTAAGACAATGTGGGATGTGTGGTGGGGGACGTGCGGGGGGACAGGAAAGGGACCTCCCAGAAGGCACTGCAGAGAATCGGGCTGGCTGAAGCTGTGCACGAGGGCGGGACATGCGGTGGGGAACAGGCGGCAGGGCTATTGAGAAGGCAGAATCCACATGTTCTAGCAAAGGCTGAAAAGGAGAAATGAATCCAGGAGAGAACTCATGTGGTCTCTGTGCTGCCCCTGACCTCACCTGAGGAATCCTGAGTACTTCTATTTTTTAAGTTTGTATTTACTTGAGAGAGACAGAGACAGCAAGAGTAGGGGAGGCGCAGAGAGAGGGAGAGAGAGAATCCCAAGCAGGTTCTGAGCTGTCAGCGCAGAGCCCGACGCGGGGCTTAAACTCACAAACCGTGAGATCATAACCTGAGCTGAAACCAAGAGTCCGACGCTCAACCGACTGAGCAACGCAGACGCCCCCTTCTCATACTCTTTAAAATCACACGTGACATTGTAAGAGTGGCAACATAAAATTAACCTGCTGGCATCCAACTTTATCACAGGTGCGGTTAACTTTTCCACTGCTTGTGTCCTCACTTAATCATGAGCCAGAAATAGAATCGGAGGCCACTGCATGGTTTCGTGGGTGCCCTGAACACCCAGGCTGCTCCCACAGGTGGCCATCAAAAAAGAGTGTCCTCCCCAAGATATCCCTATTCCCGAAGCTGGGGCCAGAGCCAGAGCCAGAGTGATGCTCAGTGTAGGCTGTGAAAACATGCATCTTACACTGAACTGGGAAGTCCCCAAACACCAACTAAACTCAGAACCGAACAAGGACAAATGGTTCTCTTTTGCTGCTGTACCGCCATGTATGTGCGCGCGTGTGCATACACATGGGTGTTTTCTCAGGATCCGGAACCCAAGGAAAGTTATTTGGTTTGGGGATCTCTGCACACTGTTTTAGTTCAGGGCATTAAAAAAAAATACAACTGGCAAATCACCTTGCAAACAGGTGGCACTGTGAAGGGGGGGGGGGTGCCTCAGTCTGCCTGGTCTCATACTGTTCATGTTAGAGGCTGACTTCCTGGAGGTCTGTGAGTGGAACCACGGCCGATGAAAGATAACAAGGAACGAAGGTGACGTTAGTGTAGAATTTTCTCAGCAAGGGACTGAACGGACTTGATTCTGTGAAACTGCCTCTCCCCAGAGGGCCAGCACCCCTGGGTCTCCAGGATCCCCTGAGCTGGGCACCAGAGGGGCAAAGAGGCAAGAGGCGTATGTCTTGGGGGCAGGAAACTCTCCTATCCCTTGCATTTCTAGCCTCAAGTATTTTCAGAAATTTGGTGGGGGGAGGAATCCTGTGCTTTACTGGTTATTTTGGCAAATGAGATAAAGTACAAACAGGTATAATTTGAGATAAAGACTATATAGGCAAACTCATTATAAACAGGGAAGCCCCTATTTTTCAGGAGGAAATCATTCTTTTTCTCTTCCTGGGTCATCAGTGATGATACTTGTTGCCAGGTTGTGAGTTCAAGGCACTGTGTGGCCCTGCAAGGTAAATGTTATTACAGAAGCTCAGAGAAGTTCAGCAATGTGCCCATAGGGCACACCGCTGAGCCAAGCAAGGTTCAAGCTCATGTCCTTCTGATTCGAAAGCTATTTGCAGTGAACCATTCCAGGTAAACTCCTGGTAGCAGCTGTGTTACTCTTTGCTTTCAAAAACTGTACCCTTGATGAGATCTGTATAAATCCATTGAAAACACTCAGAGACAATGCCGTACTTTGTACATAAATGAACAAAGTTCAGCACTGTCTTTGTTGAGACTCTGAATCAAGTCAAATAATTTAAGAAGAGTTGGGAGTTTTTTAAATTATTTTTTAACGTTTATTTATTTTTGAGAGAGAGAGAGAGAGAGAGAGAGAGAGACAGAGCATGAGCGGGGGAGGGGCAAACAGGGAGGGAGACACAGAATCCGAAGCAGGCTCCAGGCTCTGAGCTGTCAGCACAGGGCCCGACATAGGGCACGAACTCATGAAAGCAAGATCATGACCTGAATCAAAGTCGGACGCTCAACAGACTGAGCCACCCAGACGCCAAAAGAGTTGGGAGTCTTTAACCATGCTATCATTGTGATAATGCTATGGAATACATGCATTTAACTTTTGTGTTGTTGTTGTTATGGAAAACAGTGTTGGCAGTTCCTCAAAAAATTAAAAATAAGACTGCTGTAGCATCCAGCAATCCCACATCTGGGCATATGGATAAAGAACCTAAACCTGTATCATAGCAGCATTATCTACAGTCACCCAAAAGGTGGAAGAAACCCAAGTGTCCATTGACAGATCAGCGGCTAAGAAGAATGTGGTACAGACATACATACAATGGAATACTGTCCAGCCTCAAAAAGGAAGGAGAGGGGCGCCTGGGTGGCTCAATCGGTTGAGTGTCGGACTTTGGCTCAGGTCATGATCTCACGGTTCATGGGTTCGAGTCCCGCATTGGGCTCTGTGCTGACAGCTAGCTCAGAGCCTGGAGCCTGCTTCAGATTCTGTATCTCCCTCTTTCTCTGACCCTCCCCTGCTCGCGCTATCTCTCTCTGTCTCTCAAAAAAAAAAAATTAAAAAAAAAAAAGGAAGGAGATTTTGACACAAGCTATAATGTAGAGGAACAACAAGGATATTATGCTCAGTGAAATAAGCCAGACGCGAAAGGACAAGTACTGAACGACTCCACTTAGACGAGGAAACTGGTAGTCAAATGCACAGAACAGAAAGTAGAATGGCGGCCACCAGGGGCTGGGAAAGGAGGGACGGGGAGTTAGTGTTTCATGGGGACAGAGTTTTGGTTTTGTGGGATGAAGAGTCCCGGAGGCTGGCTGCATGACAACGTGAAGGCTCGTGGCACTCCTGAACTGTGTGCTTACACAGGGTGACGATGGAGTGTTTTATGCTAGGTGTATTTTACCACAGTTAGAGTGATCAGACTGGACTATTTTGTAGCAAGTGGAAAAGCCTTTTCAGATGCCGGGTGGGTGCCCCCTGTGCAGATCAGTCACCTCAGAGAGGACTGCTGTTGTGGAAAAGCTGGAAGCGTTTTCCGTGCTCCATGAATCGCCCACCACCTGGCTGAGAAGAGAACCCAGGGGTGTCTCGAGGGCAGAAGGGAGACCCTCACAGGCCTGCTTCCTGAAAGGCGGCCCAGGGGGGCACGGGAGCTGCTCGGCCCAGGGCACCTGTGTTGCCCTGGGCAACACAGCGCCTACACAGCTTGTTAGTGCAATGAAAAGGAAAGGAAATATGGGTTCAAGGAAACTTGCCTTTGGGGACTGATCTTCAAACACACTGAGGGAGGGACCACTATGGGCAACATCGTGAGAGCAAAGCCACCAGACATCACCATGGTCTCCAGACCGCTTTGCAAGTCCCCAGATGGGAAGAAAGAGCAGAAGAGTCATCAACGTGCACAGACAGTCATGGAAAAAGCTCGTTTAAATGTTCATGGGGCTCAGAAGCACCACAGAAACCAGTGTTTCTACAGTTAACATGAAAACACGAGCACTATGGGTGGGCTGATTTGTTGGCAGATGATAGGCACTAGAAAGTGTTCCTCCACATTTGGGGTACCGTCCACGTGACTTTACCAGACCTTAGGCATCAATGCAAGACTTCTGGGACCTTCTAAAGCCCAGCCCCCAATCTGTCACACCTCTGCACCTTGGCCCATGCCATGCCTTGCCTCAGAAGGCCCTGCCCCTCCTCTCCAACTGGCACAATCCTGCTCCCCTCTAAGGCCCAGCGTGCCTGCCACCTTCCTGGAGCTGCCCCGGCTGACGGGAAGCCACACGCCACCCCAGCGAGCCTGGGTCAACCTCTTTTTCAAAATCCTGCATGGAAACCCTTATCTAAGTCATTATGCTATCGGGTTGCCCTGGAATTCCTTTTCCTGGGCTCTCGGCTTGTGTTCTCTTTGGAAGGCTGAGTTGAGCTAATAAATTCATGTCACAGTTTCCTCTTGGACTCGCTTCTTAGAAAAGCTCACAATGCATAGGAAGTGAGAAAAGACTTTACGGCAAGAGGAAGGTAACTAAACACTGCCAGCTATGCCTTCTGAGGCCATGGTGAGGCTTCTGGCCAAGATAAATTTCTCCTCGGAGTCTTGGTGTGGGGTAGGATTTTAGGCATAGGATTCCTGAAGCTGAGAGGTGGGCTGGAAAATAACCACCAAAAGGACAAGAGGCCGTTATAATGGGTCATAACCCTGTGCCTGGACCTGAGCTTCATGTCATGTTCTGAATCCTTCTCTCAAAGGCTGGGCACCTGGAGGCCCTTCTCTTTTCTTGTGTTCACAGCTCCATACAGATGGTGAGTTTTCATTCTTAGGACTGAGCTAGTCCATCTAGCTTAATTCTGCTATGTATCAAGTACACCATGTGGTCCCCAGATGACACCGTTTTTTAGATGGTGGAGGTACAAAGTTAAGATGTACAGACACACTGATTGACTTTCAAGAAGCTCAAAATGTCCTAGAAATATCCTGGTTTTAAAGACTTCTAGAGAGAGAGAAGGAGAAGGGAAGAAAGACCAGAAGAAAGAAAGAAAGAATCCTTTACGCGTCCCTGGAAAAATACCGCGGCTAATCTTGTGCTCACACAAGTGTCATAAATTGCAGTAACAGGTTGATAAACAGTGTAAGATTAGGCCCCAATACTTCCTTTCAGATTTTATATTTTTCCATTTCAGAAGCGTTCCTGATAGGGGAAGTGCTTGTCGAGTGACACCGAATGTGCCTTGAGAAAATAGCTGAGCCAGGGGGAAGAGCAGGTGGGCAGGAGGGGCCCTCGTCCCCACGGCTGACTGGAGGTGGCCCTGGGCAGCAGGGGCTGGTGCCACCCCTCCACCGTATCCACCTGTGCTGGGACTAGTTCAGCGAAGATTTCCCAAACCCACTACTCCTCAAATCCACCAGCTTTCACTCGATAAGAGGATGCTCACTGTCCTTCGCACTCTGCACCTTGAAAAGACGTTCTATGCTTTGAGACTATCGGGGTATCCTGTTTCCAACTGGATGTTCCTTCTGATACTTAAGAACAAAGGTCCTGAAGAGTGGACGGTGGCATAAAGGACAGCACTCACTCTGCGTGTCCCCATCTCAGGTGTCCTAACCATGGTAACTAAATTCCCATGACAATCGCCAGGCCGGCAACCCCATCTTCAGATGTGAAAACAGAGCCCTGTAGACAGCATAAACTTACCCCCATTTCAGCAAGTCTGGCTCGATGCCCACCCTGGTGGGGCAGACTCACTGCTGAATGTCCTGTGCCTTTGGTGGCATGCCTGGCAGGTGCCCCTTTGGTTTTTCAGGGCCTGAGATGTCCATCCTGCATTACCCACATGGCCAGCCTCGTTCCCACTTCTAAGGATCCTGCATAGTGAGTGGACCTGCATTCACTTCCCTTTAGAGACAGATTTTTCTCTTACAGGAGGATGTCTAAACAAATAGACATATTTTCAGTGCTCATTACAAACTCTGTGGACGAATTACATGGAAACTCTAAAAAAGATGATTCACCCTCTGAGCACTTAAAAGTCACCTCAACAAATAAAAAATGTGCTGGGTGGGGGAGTTGGACTGTGAGAACATGTCTGAAACGTGTCTGGAATAGTAGCCTTTCCCATGACGGCTCAGAAAGGTGGGCAGAAGAGGCCTGCGTCCTGCTCGAGGGCAGGAAGAACAGGTGTTTCCAATGTAATCTCATGCCTCCTACACCAGCCGTGGTCAGGAACCTACTAAAAGTGTACCAGAGACATCTAGATTTCACACGGAGGGGTAGAAGCCCCTGTCTGCCCCTTCAGTCTCCTGGCTGCTTTCTGCCAAAGGATCCCAGAGATTTTCTGTTCCTTAAGAACTTTCTGGATGTTCACTGAGAAATATACAGTTTGGTGGGTGGACTTGGACCAAACTGAATTATCAGTTCGATGTTTCCCACTTAATTAGTAGGAAGCTTAAAGTGTGCTCTAGAAACACACCGAGCTAGACATACGGCCGGGAGTTTGTTCACTGATTTGTTACATGCATGGTACTAGCAGCCATCTCTGAAGTTACGGGCTCTGCCTACGTTGTCCTTAGTTTCTTGAATTTTTGAAGTGTAGACCATAAGTGGACCCATCCAAAAATATCTGTAGTCACGGCAAAAATTTTTTTGCTAGTATCCACAGATGTCCAAGAAAAATTTCAAGAACAGGGTCGTGTTAGAGGATCATGACAGTTTATTTGTATTGCCTGTTCTCAACTATTCCACTGCTCATAAAGTGAATGATTTTTACCCTTTGAGAGCACATTTCCTCAGAGTAACAAAGTAGAAATAACAAATACAGCTGAGTAACTGCATTGAAGTGTTTTCACACATATGGAACTATGCTAACTATGGAAACCTGTCCTGAAGTCTCATCTATATCATATAAAAGCCACTCAGTACCCACAAAATGAGCCTAAGTCCCATCGGCGTGCCAATATTTTAAATCTATACACACGCACATGTCCTTCAGAGGAGAAGCTAGGCGGGGCTCATGGTGCCCCTGCTATTTTAAGAAAAGAGAATGACCACCAGATTGGCCAGCTCAACTGCTCTATCAAGCCTGCCAGGATTTTTGGCTTTACTTCCTCAAATAACAGGAATGTTTTTCCTATCATTGCTTCTGCCACAAAATCAACTACATAATTCCTTCTGAAAGTCAAGCAAACCCTTCCAAATATTCAAGAGCTCCAAACGGCCAAGGCAAACTTCAAGAAAGAATCTTTTTCTTCCAAAATGGAGAAAACCACATGGCGTAATGCCACGTGGAGTAAACCATGAATGTGGGTTGAAAAGTTCAGCATGATTAACTCCTGGCTTTGCAGCAGCCTTGTTGATTTTGGCCCCGTTTGGGGTATTCTTGTTTTTCTGCTCATCAAGTATGTGCTGAAGGGTAACCAGTTTGAAGGGTCTTTCCATTCAGTCATACTAGAAAAATGGGACGTGCCCTTTGTTTCTCCTTTAGCCACTAGTCAAGGATGACTGGCCCCAAATATCTAAAACATTTCCTCTAAACTAGAGTTGTTCTTTGTCAGAATAACAGCTGGACCTCTCACCTACTTAGGGCTTTTCCAGGGTAAGTTTTTATGAAAGAATCATTTTCGTCTCTGCCTCTCCGTTCTTCCTCAAACCGGACATTTTTATTGATGTTTCTACAATGGAAATGGATCAAGAAGGAGAGCACAGCTGCCAAGGGTGGTGTGGAAGACAGGTGTTGCAGAAACAATAGGAAAGTAGTCAGATGGAGTTTATCAGACCATCGGCTGCTCCTCCGAGTGCTGTATCCACATACCGTAGTAAGCCCATGAAGTTGGCACCTGCTTCAGCTGCGATTCATAGAGGGAAAGACAGGCACAGAGGGGTCAAGTAATCAGCCCAAGGTCACGCAGCTAGTGAGACACAGAGCCAGGACTGGAACTGGGCCATTTGGTGTCTGAGCTCTCACACTTGGCCCAAGAAGTGAAGGAACAGGGACTAAGTCCTCTACGAATCCACTAGGGACCACGAGACATACATCAGACAACAATAGAAACAGAATGGTGTCTAGCCTTTTAGACTAGCAAGATCAGCCACTTTCCACTAGGGGCAGCCCAGCCTTGGCACGTTTGGAAGTTTACACAGGACTACTGCTGAGTTTGGTTTCTTTCACTCTTGGCAGGCCTCGCCTGTTCTGTAGCCAAAAGACACATGGCTGCGGCCTGGTTTCAAGCGGCCCAGGCTGCACAGCCCTTGTCTCTGCTCAGGGCAAAGGCTTCTCTCCATACGCGATGGAAGTTATTCCCCAACTGCCACCAAATATCCAGCCACAGAAGGTGACAGGGCAGCCCTCAGTTTCCCGCCTTTCCTAGGAATGATGTGAGCAAGGGAAGAAACGTAAGGAACGGGGGGTGCCTAGGTGGCTCAGTCTATTAAGCATCTGATTCTTGATTTCATGATCTCACAGTTTGTGGGTTCAAGCCCCACGTCGAGCCCTGAGTCAGGCTCTGTGCTGATGGTGCAGAGCCTGCTTGGGATTCTCTCTCCCCCTCTCTTTCTGCCCCTCCCCTGCTCATGCTCACGTGTTCTCTCTTTTTCTCAAAATAAAGAAATAAAAACTTTCAAAAAAGAAACACAGGGGGCACTTGGGTGGCTTAGTAGGTTGAGCATCTGACTTCAGCTCAGGTCATGATCTCACCACTCGTGGTTTCGAGCCCCACATCAGGCTCTGTGCTGACAGCTCAAAGCCTGGAGCCTGCTTCAGATACTGTGTCTCCCCCTCTCTCTGCCCCTCCCATGCTCATGCTCTGTCTCTCTCTACTTCTCAATAATAAATAAATGTTAACAAAAAAAATTAAAAAACAGAACCGTATGAAACGTACTGACTGTGTTAGAACTGTCCAGCTGCAGACACAGTCTAACCTAATGGGGCAGCAGCTATGTACTGATATTCACGACCACGGAGGAGAGCGACAAATTCCCTAAAGAGTACAAGGGAAGACAGCAGAAAAGAGACACCGAAATGCCATGAATCGCTTTAAAGTCCATGAAGCTGGGAATTCCTTTGGAGCTGCCCCAAGGGCCCCCATTTTGTACCAATTCTGCGGCTCTCAGGATGACAGTCACTTAAAGTCTTGTCAAGTGTGTTTTAACAACTGTTTAACAGGTGAAGATATCAGAAACCTTAGAGACCTGGGTGGACCTTCAGGTGCATTTCTGGGTGGTCCAGGTTGGATTAAGGATATGCTGAGAAGCACGGGCTAGGGTTCTCGACACTCAACCCCAGGGCAATCAGCACAAATGACCGGTGACCTCTGTTGAACCAGCTCTCCCATCCAGAGTAGGAAAGCTGGGAATTCCTTAGGCATGAGCCTTTTCCCTTGAGAAAGAAGCAATACAAATCCTGCTCTTCTCCCACTAGGAAGAAAAGAGCCCCTAATATTCCAATGAATGTCATGCTTTATGTGCCCATTTTTCTGGGAATCAGCTCCTATTCACTCATGTGCACATTCATTTGTCAAATATTTACTGAGCAGCACCTACTGCTTCTGAGTCAGCAAGGGGCAAACATGAGTAAGAGAGTGCTGCCTTCCAGACAGTGACAGCACTGGGAGGTGGTGGGGGGTGGTGAGATCAGGACACCAACAGCCAAAGTGTAAGAAGTGTGCTCAGGACCTTCAGCGTAAATGTCCTGGAAATGCACTAACCAGTGCTACGGAATTAGGAGTAGGCACAGACCAGTCCGAGGGAGGAGGTTCGGAGAGGCTTCTTGGGGGGGGGGACAAGCCCGGCAGAGGGGGCCCAAGAGACAGAATTTCAAGAGGCGCTATGGATCAGGACATCAGCACAAACCACACAGAGAAACCTGTGGTTTCCGGGGCGGGGGGGTGACACCGAGGGATCCAGGAGTACCGGGCCTGCCCAGGGAAGGGGGAGCAGGGGTACCTTGCAGTCACAGCCGATGGGCTTCCCACACTCCTCGCAAGTGCTGGCGTAGAGAGCCTCAAAGCACCCAACGCAGTAGGGGCTCTCCTCCCTCAGTATGTACTTCTTGCCAAAGAGAGATTCTTCACAGTGGTGGCAGTCAAAGCGCTCCGTCATCATGACGCCCGGCTTTTCAACAACCTACCAGAAAGAGAAAATACAGGTTCCTGTGAGCACAGTCCCCATGCCACCCTGCTGCATGTGATCCCCTCTGGGTGAAGAATTGAAACTCACCCATTCAGAGGTAGTAATTTTCAGTAATGCTTAAAAAAAATTAGTTCGGGGGCAGTTTTGTGGCTTAAGTGCATTTCACTTCCTTAAACGTCCCCTCTCTTGTTGACTGTGTCACAAAAAGCTATGTCAATTTTGGATACAGGGAGAGTCGGCGTCGGAGCTCTCATCTGGGCAGAGCTGGGTGTATGCTTCAAATGTGTGACACAGCCTTACATCTTCCCTTTCTCCCTGGCCCCAAAATAGAAAGGCCGAGATAGAAACAATATGTTCATTTCTATAAAAAGATTTTCCATGAGCTCCCCTTTATGATGCATAAATTTGAAGAGTAAGAAACCAGTGCCCAGAACGAGGGGCATCAGGAGGTGGTAAACCTGAGATGCCAAAAGAGCATTACCCTTGACCTTGAAATGACACTGGGAAGCAAAAACTACCCTTGCGCTAGAAAAACTGCCATACGTCCCTGGGGACAAGTCACTTCTCCCCTATGAAAAGATTACCCTTCTGCTGCCCAGGTATCCAGATAGCAGGATAAAGGGGAAGGCCGGCTTCCAAGAACAGAGATTATCACACAGTGGGAAATGCAGTGACCGCGGTCAATAGCTTTCCAGGCAACACCTCGCGCCTTTCAGAGAGGAACAAGAATGCATCTCTGTGCCAGTCACTCTGCATTTTTTCCAGGGTGAGCATAGAGTGTGCACGGGCAGAAGGGGACGAAGAGGGGTGGAGGAAGGCAGGATGAGCTTCTCAGCTCACCTCAAGTGCTGTTCCCCTACAAACATGTTAGAACTGCCCCCCAAAACAAGCCACTATGGGTGTACTTGATGCCGAGACGTGCCTCTGGGGCATTAACAACACAGACTCAGTCTTCTTCAGGAATATTTTCTCAAGTGGCAATATTTAATTTGCTCAAAGTGAAACGTTTTACAAATTGTTAAATAGGTAGACTGACTCTATCTCTGAGGGATGTTTCTCGAACTCTAATTACAGTTGGATTGATGTCCAGTGCTTTCAAACCATCTTGAGTGAAATTCCAGAATAATAGCCTGTGGTGCACATAAAATAGCGCTGCCTGGTTTATGATCACAGCAAATTTGACAGTGTTTATTAATTTTGTGCTCTTGTGTATCCAAGGTCCTGACAACAGTAAGCAAAGAAATAAACCTCCTGCAGGCACCCATACTTGGTTATTTCTGTGTTTATAGAACAATTTTTTTTCCAAGAGTATTAAACATGCAGCTGGACACATGTGGCAGGATTCAGCCTTCTAAACTGTTCTTCCTGAAGTTAAAGAAAACATTGTCTGAATATTCTTGTGATAACATTACAATATGAGGCTCTGGTGCACTTGAATTATTCTTCTGAAACCCAATGTATAAATATCCTTTGTGCTCAGGCCATCTCGGGTTGCGGCCGCTATGTTGGCCGAAGATTCAATGCTTTCCTGTAATTCCTTAGTTATTGGCTCTTGAAAGTGGCAATTGTTTCTATCATCATAATTGGGAGCTGTCTTTCCAACTTTTATATTTTTCCAATAAAGGTCGCCGTGTACCGGTGGAACCAGAGGCTGATTCTCTATTCTTCTCACAAAAATATAAGAGTAAGGATTTGAGAATATGAAATGAGAACAACGAAAGGAGACAGAACTATAAACTAGAATTTTAAGAGCTGGAAACAAATCCTGAGAGGATCTACAGCAACGACCTCATTTTATGGATGGAGAAACCAGAGCCCAGGAATATTAATGAAAAAAGAGGATTCATATGAGCTTTCCCAAAAAAGCTATCTAAGTTAGAAGAAACAAATTCCTGATCTAAATCAACAAGTGGTTCCAAGGGGGTTCAGACAAAGCACAGATGTGCTAGGGAAAGGGTACAAACTGCACCAGCCGCCTCTCAGAGATCTTTCCTACATTCTTAAGCCAGCGAAGGGGGTGGGTTTCCTTCAAGGTAATGATCATGATGTTGCTCATGGACCTGGCATATGTGTTTTCTACCTCCTCCAATTCCACAGGGCTGGGACAGAAATAATGTAAGGGAGTAAACTCTAAGAACTGGTAGGGCTCCCCGTCTGCTCCAAGTATGACCGAGGCTCTCTGGAGACAGATGTCATTGGCACTGACACCTACTCCCAGCAGGACTAGAGTAGCAGCAGCCACCTGCTCAGAGGGTCTGAATGGGATTCTCATGGTGGTGGATCTCTCTCCCACCTTGTTCCTTATCTTCTCTCAGAAGTCGCTGCAATTTTAAGGATGAAGAGAGCACTTGTGTCAAACCAATGTGTTATGGTGTACAATGAGCATCCATCACTGATGAGGAAGAGATTGGATACCCTTGATCTGAGATGGTCCTCTTAAGGGTCCCAGAGAATTATATGAAGCACAGACCCTGAGAGTCAAAGCAAGTAGCCCATAAGCTAATGAGAAAGCAAAGAGAGTCCCTGCTTTATTTTATTATTATTATTTTTTATTTTAGAGAGAGAGAGAGGGAGAGAGAGAGAAAGAGAGAGAGAGAAAGCTAGTGGGGTAGAGGGGCAGAGGGAGATAGAGAGACTCTCAAGCAAGCTCCACACTCAGTGGAGCCAGACATGGGGCTTGATCCCATGACCTTGGGATCATGACAAAATCACGAGTCATACGCTCAACCAACTTGGCCACGCAGGCACCACCAAAGAGCTTCCCTTCTATCACAGAGTATTTAATACCAATTTTCCCTTAATTATCTGCTATCGAATAGAATATTTTTTTTCCTTTTCTTTCCTTGCCTCTCCTCCCCTCTCCTCTCCTTTCCTTCCCATCCTTTCTTTCTAGAGCGTGCACGAGTGGGAGAGGGGCAGCGAGAGAAAGAGAGAGAATCCCAAGCAGACTTCATGCTGTCAAGAGCAGAGCTTGATGCAAGGCTCAAACTCATAAACAGTCAGATCGTGCATGACCTGAACTAGTATCAAAAGTCAGATACTCAACTGACTGAGGCACCCAGAAGCCCATACAACATTCTTTTTTAAAAAGTGTGTATTTAAAGTTACACGATCAATCTTAAGCTTCTTTTTAATGAAAAAAAAAAACATATCTACAGTCCCATATTAAAAGGTTCCTATAACTTAGCATTTTTAAATCTATAGAACACCTGATTATTTATTCATTCTAGAAGCGTCAGTGGGCTGGAACTGTGTGTCAGAGGTTATGGAAAGTGCTGGAGATACAAAGATGAATACCATAAAGGCCCTCCAAGAAAGAACTTATAGTCTAGTGAGGAAAACAGATACACAGTTGATCCCTGAAAAACACAGGGGTTGAGGTACCAATGCCTGAGCAGTCAAAAATCCACGTGTAACGTTTGACATCCTCAAAACCTAATTACTAACAGTCTACTGTCTATTAGAAGCCTTGCCAATGATACAAACAGTGGCTTCACACATATTGTATATGTATTATATACTGTATTCCTACAATGAAATAAGCTAGAGAGAAGAAAATGTCATTTAGAAAATCATAAGGAAAAGAAAATACATTTACCATAATGTACTGTGTTTACTGGGGAAAAAAATCTGTGTCTAAGTGGACCGTGCAATTCAAACCTGTTGTTTAACGGTTGACTATGCATCAAACAGATAGTAAATCTCCATGTGCAGAGGAGTGATGGAGAGACACAGAGGGTCCTCAAGGAGGGCAAGAGACACTTCTCCTTCCCAGAGATGTCTCTCTCCTTGTGCTGGAAAAGGATAAGCCAGGTGATGGCTGCAGGCCAGAGGGCGGAGGGCAGAGGGGTGATGAGGAGCAGGGTAGGGCGAGCAGAGGAAGCTGTCAAAGTAGTCAAAGTTCAAAAAAGGGAGGGCCTCTCGTCTTGACCGAGAACTTGGCTTTGCCCAGGAGGCAATGGGTAAAAGGAGGCCCAGCTGACAGTTAACTGCGTGAAGGCCTGACTTTGCCATGTGGGGGTGAGGAAGACAAAACTGAGGGGCAGTGACTCTTGAGAAAGGTTTCTAGGGTGTTGGAGTCTATTTCTGAGTCATTTGTTTAAATAAAAATAGGACACCTTTGTTCTGTAAGGATTTTTTTTTTCCAACCTCCTCCTATACTATCGCTTCCTGCCTCTGACCCTGCGTATCCTCCTGACAGGTTAGACCGGATTCCCGTCCATGACCTGGGACAGAAATGCTGAGAGAAGTGAGCAGCAGCGTGCAAGGAGGTACCTGACTACTGACTTGCTATTTCATTAAACTGACTCCAAATTACAGTGTCCTAGAGTTCTTGTCCCTTCCCAGGGGGAAATCATTCTCGGATGTCATTCCCCCCTTGGCTCAGAACGAGCAGGGTATTTGAAAAAGCTGGCTAGGGGCGCCTGGGTGGCTCAGTCGGTTAAGCGTCCGGCTTCGGCTCAGGTCATGATCTCACGGTTCGTGGGTTCGAGCCCCGCATCGGGCTCTGTGCTGACAGCTCAGAGCCTGGAGCCTGTCTTCGGATTCTGTGTCTCCCTCTCTGACCCTCCCCTGCTCGCGCTGTCTCTCTCTGTCTCTCAAAAATAAATAAAA